>JAUCMU010000125.1:22865866-22914695 GCA_032275025.1 Enteromius treurensis
CTTCAAATGACTTCATAGACTTCAGATGAATTCATATTTTGTCTCATAAGTTGGAGTTCAATTTAGAAAAGAAAACTGTAAAACTAAAAATATTTCCTAATGTCTAAGCTGATTAAATTATTTTTACATTTTTATCTGACCACTTGTTTTCACAAATGTGTCATATGTACAGTCTTTTATAATTTGCTTTTTGGTTGTATTTTCATTGTTCAAAATAAATATTTTTGTCTATGCAGGATGTCTTCTGACCTTTTTCTTAGTAGCTCTTGCAATGAAAATGAGTTACATTTCCATCCCACATACAGAGTCAAAACAAAATCTATACAGTTACTTACAACTATGACCAGAAAAAGCTGGGGGGAAAAGCTTGTCATATTGTTAGTTTCCTTTCCATAGAAGGTTTCTCATTCCCTGCAAACAGATAGTCATTTAAGATCTTGAGTTTGAAAATGTTTGCATCATGTAGAATGTGATGAAATATAGTGATGAATACTGCAGTAATAGACAACAAAGCAATTATAATTTTTTTTATAATTACAGCAGACATTTGACAGATATAGTTTGTGCATGTCAGCATTAACAAATTTCAATAAATCACTGCTTTGACTTTAAAATAGAAAATGGAATATAAAATAAAAGGGTAGTGAGAGCAGCTAACCGCTGACCCATTAACATCTATTTAAAAAGAAGTGTTGGTCTGTGTGCTCTTTTGTGGTTATCCCACACTGTGTTTCAGCTACACAAGGTCTCAGTCTCATAGTCAGCACAATTTAGACAATAGTTCAATTAACTAGTAAGAGACATATATTTCATACACAATATTGTCAGTTACTTTTTTCTCTTATTCATCAGCTAAAAGCAATAGTTTGAAACTAAGCCACATCAGATCCTATGGTGAGTGTCTAAATTGCATTTCTTATTGTATAAGGCACAGTACCCTCATCAAAAACATTTCCTCGTATGTTATACTCTTTTTTATATATATATATACTAATTGATAGATCTAAATTGTATTTACCTGTAATACAGTTGTTCTGCATGAAAAAAAACTACATGTGGAGGGGTTTACCTATAAACAAAGAATTATAGGTAAAAAATACACCTCTTCATGCTATTTCTTTTCTTTTCTGCCTTGTAAAACATCCCGTTACTAATAACTCCAGATCTTTGTGCAAACCTTTTACTGACTCATTCGTTTACAATCTGGCATAGCTAGTTCTGATAGAAGACAAACATTACATAATTGCTTAAGAACGTAAGCTAGGTATACAGTCATCTCCATTGTCAGGCAAGGGTCTGGGTAATATTTTACTACAGTGGCACTTAAAGAGGGTTGGTGCTACAGTAAGTTTAAAATTCTAGCTATGCCCCTGGTTGTTGAACAGGTAAATGATTCACTGCTTTGTACCTAAATGTATTGTTTTTTAACATATCTATTGAAAAAATGGCACAGTGGTCATTTATTTGTCACCATGCCACCTACTGGTTACATGCATGAAGAGTCACTGGAAATCCCCAGTATTAATGTTCAGACTGGCAGTCTACCTGTAAATCCATAATAAAAACGTGCATTCAATAACGCAATATTTAATAGCCAAATGCTTCTCGTTGCAATAGTCTAATATTACAAAAATAGTCTAATATTGCAATATATATTTGCAAATTTCATTAATACTGACCAAAGAATATGATCGTTCAAATGACTCCTTCCTTATTCTTGGAAAGGTCAAGTCTGCATGAAAAGAAGGTGTTTATGAGAAACAAGACAAGTACAGTATACAGATGCAGGACCATAGAAACAAAAACTAAAAAATTCTCAGAAAGGAAAAACCCCTTAAAAAAGCATAAAAATAAAGCAGCTGAAATTAATCAGGCACAACATCATTAACCAGGCATTAGGAAGGTGAAAACAAGATTACCACCATGCAAATCATTACAGCTGTGGTTATTCTAGGCTGCCTGCTTGTTGTAGAGGTGAAAGGTGAGTTTGATCTCTGTATCTTGCAGATTGCAGAAATCCAAATATATTTTGTTTTTCATATTGTGCGTTTATATTGTGACGCCTTCTTTGCGTGGCAGGATGTTGTAGATAAATCTCACTGTTTTTTTCTTCCAGGCCAGGGTAGAATATCCAAAGGCAGGTGTTTTTGTGCTGACAAAGGTGTGAACAAGGTTTCTCCAAAACTGATTGAGAAGGTTGAAATCATACCATCAAGCCCCTCTTGTAAAACCCAGGAGATTGTGTAAGCTATACTGTTGTTCAAATACAAACATTCTCTAAATATTGGGCATCTCCGTTTAAACATGTTGACTGACATAAATTATGAAGCAGCTTATTTTGTATTGTTTTTGTGTAGTGTTACTCTGAAGAATAGTATGGAGCAGAAATGCTTAAACCCAAAATCGAAATTCACACGGAAATACATCATGAAGGCTGTTGCAAAGAGGTTAGTATAAACCTTTAATATTTTTAATGTAACATTTTGTTTTTACATAATAAACAGAAGACTCACTATCAACTGATTATTTGTAGGAGCCTGCAGAAGAAATAGGAGAAGGATATAGCCTGCAAATGAATCCATATGAGCGTTCGTAAAAGTGAAGAACATATGATATCAGCACCTTGTAATCAGTAACCAACATTCTTCTGACAAATCATGAATCTTTCCTTAATGTTTGCTTAACGTAAATCTTTTTTCCCCCCTGATAAACATGATCATTAATCACTGTTGTGCATCTCAAAATATTAATGCAAAACATTCCTGATTACAGTTTGTCATATGTACAGCCTCGCAAATTAAAGCTTTTGTTGACATTTTAGTCCTTTTTTGCCTCTCTGTCCACCTGGTTCACCTATTTCTGTTACTTAGTGAAGTTGAGGAGAGAAATGCCCTCATAGTTATAGTAAATAATCAATAACTGTAATGCAGTGACCTAGACATATATTGTATTATTTGGATGCTTAGACATTCAGCTCTCTTTTAATATGAATCACATTTGCATTTATGAAACATAAAAGGTCTGAATGATCACGTTGGATTGTGAACAAATACAATAATAGTTATTAATTATTCCACCCATGAAGGTTTTCAGTGTAAAATGAGACTATTTTTACCCATTTAGCCCAAACTATGTAGATATGGGAAGTGTTTGAATTCCGGTATGCCTGATCTTTCAAAATAGGAAGGTAGAGACCCCTAGAGGACACTTTGCCTCCGTACAATTAAATATTAATAACTTTAAAAAAATAAATTATCCAAAAGAAAATTCTTCTTACTGCCTTTTAGTGGAATCAAATGAAATCTCATGAAGGGAGATGGACCAAATAGATCTCAAATAACACATACATATATACATACACATATATGTATAAACTCTATACATATGGATCCGCACACCTCGGTCTCCAGTGTTACAGAAATCTTCACCACACAAAGATCCAGCAAGGGTTTGAGAGTCCTGCAATCGAGAGGGGATTTCGAGGAACAACTAACCCCAGAAATGGCTTTTGCGGCGCAATTTAGTGCTTCAGTGCACAACCTCCGAGTCGATCCGATTAGAACATGCTCAAATTCTCGTCCCACTCTGAATCTGACATAAGAGCCATTGAACTTTTATCCTGCCCTGACCCAACCAAGGAGACCATGGGACATGGGAACCGGACACAGGTACGCACTCGGCCTTAGAGGCCACCATTAACATGTCTCTGCTCCTCTGTGCAGTCCGGTCTTCTGCTCCGCCCTGGAAAGTATCTCTGCTGTCAGCTCCGCCCTGGTGGGCGTCTCCGCCGTCAGCTCCGCCCTGGTGAGCATCTCCGCTGTCTGACCTGCCCAGGTGAGCATCTCCGTCGTCTGCTCTGCCCTGGTGGGCGTCACTGTCATCTGCGCCGCCCTTGTGGGCATCTCCGTCGTCTGCTCCACCCTTGTGGGCATCTCCACCGTCTGACTCGTCCTGGTGGGCATCTCTGCCATCTGCGCCACCCAGGTGGGCGTTCCTGCCATCTCAAAAGCTTGGAGCGTCTAGTAGCCACTTCTTAAGAGAGGAGTCATGTCATGATCCCAGCCGGCATGCCTGTCTCTAGGTGCGTTCGACTTCATGCAGTGCTGCGCAGACCGATCGGCGGCTTACTTGAAGTAGTGCATGCCGGTTAGAACCGGCGCCGACGCCACGTGATGTTAACGTGTGGCATCAAAGTAACGCGAGAACGTTTTCGAGAACAGCCGGCTTGCTCAGCCAGCGCAGCATTTCAGGAGCGACTGCACCAGGCTGTGCAGATTCTCATGAATCACAGATTCTCATGATTGGCCACATTCACCACATGACGATGATCACGAGTGTTTCATGCTTCAAAAGGTTTATTATTGTACTTTTTTGATACAGACCACTTATAGTATTCAGCTGCATATTTAAGTAATATTTTTTGTTGAATAACTAAAATGTCACAGACATTTAATGTAATGTGGTCAACATTGATTGATGCTGAAATCTGTAGCTGCTGCTTCACTTGCATGTGCTGCATTTCTTCCATCAAAAAAGGTATTTTGTATAGCTTCCAGTTCATCTGCAATAAAGTAGGAAAACGCCACGGGATCTGCCATGCTTGAGGAAGCCACGTGTCCGACTTGATGCCTCCTTTTTTTAGCTCCTCCCCGACTGCTTTTGGCTTATCTCGCCGATCAGTCTGCGCAGCGCAGCATGAGCTCGAACACACCTATAGTTGTGAATATGGGGGCGGAGCTTCCAGGATCATTATTATTTATGAAATTATCACATATATTATGTGATAACAGCACTTTGTCTTGTCCATATCTTTCCCTTTCATACTCATACATTGTTAGCCAACTCAGGAGATCCATAGTGCTTAAGCTAATCAGTGACATTGTACATTGTATCCCATCCCCCCATGCTTATAAATTATTTCTGTTCAGTTATGCACGAGAAAAGTAATAGAAATTTCCCTAAGCACCTGACTTAAGTTTAGCTCAGAGCGTCTACTGGTGACACTAAGCATCTAGTGATGAAACCTTGATAGTTTATATACTAGCGCGTCTGCTGGAGACACTCTACTGAGTCAGGCCTTGCTCTTTCACTTGGGACTAAGATCTCCAGTGTTCCACTAAACCTGCTGTGCAGCAGTAACCAGACAGACCCCAAACAATGCCCTTGAATGAGATTTAATCACGGCCTGGAGAACCTCACACGGTACCAATCACAGACAATTCCCACAGTTATTACAAGAAAGGTACATAGCCATGGTAATATTATTTCACATTACATAATTTTCCTCTAATATGATTGGTTCACTCATATGGTAAATAAGTGATTTTATGATTAATTTGAAAATGATTACCTTTAAAATTGTATTCATAGAAACAGAGACCAAACAGAAAACAGACCAGACAAAAACTGCTCATATTGACAAAAAAAAGGGGCATTGTTGCTCTTGACCTCTTTCATTCCTCTACATCATGCACAAGACAAGGAGTGACCCATATTAAATAAATGGGTGGTTTTCAGTGAGCATCTTGTTTGCCGATGCTTTGAGGTCATTCATGACCACTCATTCACGCTTGAGTGGTTGGCATCTTGTCTAGACGAGCCATTTGATTGGCTGATAAGAATGGAGATTTTTAAGACCCATTAGTTTTACTGACTGGCCCAAGATCAGGTCAGGGGAGGAGGGGAGAGTGTGTTTGAAATACCTTGACACAGAGAGAGACATATATATACACACTTACTCAGTCTTTCTGTTGCTTCTGGTACTCACTCCCATACATCATCTTTGAAGTTTTCATATCGATCTTTAAAGCCAACCTTTTCACAGAGGCCTGTGTGAACCAACCAGTGTTTCGGTGAGTTCTGAGACTCTGTCTAGTTTTCTTTCTTCTCTCTTGGTTGGAACTTTCTTTAGTGTGAATTACAAAGAATGCCAGCTGTATCTATTGTAATTCTCACATTCTGCAAGTATTTAAATAATCATAAGCAGCTATGCTGAACTTTATTTATTACAATACCATTCAAAAGTTTGGGTTCGGTAAGATTTATATAAAATACATTTTTAAAAGAAGTCGCTTATGCTCAACAAGACTTAATTTATTTGATCAGAAACAAAGTTAAATACAGTAATGTTGTGAAATATTAAATAATATATATATATATTTAATATATTTCAAATATAATCTTTTACTCTGATTGTAAAGCTGATTTCTCAGCAGCCATTACTCTAGTGTAAATCATTTTAAATACCCATTTATACCAATATATATACACCAATTTAATCAATATTATGTTTATTAAAGCCAATATGAATCTCATCGAGTTTTACTTTTATTCCAAAATAATAACTCTAGGCAGGTATTATTTACTATTAACTACAGTATTTAGAACAGACAATGATACTTACACCAAGCTGATTACTCTCTTAAAAAGTCCAGCTAATCATTTTATGTCTTTTTATTTTTTTACATAACATGGTAGTCGTTTACTTACTTTTTTATTAGATGTTTATTAGTCTGATTTGTGGATGGAGGAGGTGGGATATCCAGTCATAACATGATCGAGGCATTGCCTCCTCTCACGTGGCTTTCCCCCTTTCATTCTCAATTACCCTCCACCAAACTTACCACACTCTTTAGGGGGTCTGTTAAAACTCGGGCTCAGGGGAAGCAAGAGAGATGAGGACTCCCGCTGGAACTTTAGCTGCTGGTGTTGCGGTTGGACAGTATTTCTTTTAGAAAAACTGTTTTGTAATATTGGCTCTTTTTTGTACTGGTCAAGCATCTCATCCAATGGCAGTGCCTCCCTCACCTTCTCTGAGGAAACAACCCCGTCTCTAATATGGTGTTTGGAAATGTGAGGATATTTAAGTTTATTAAAGAGGAATTTGCTCAGTGGTTTGTGTGTAGAATGCTTTGCAAGTTGGCCCTAGGGAACTAATAGCCATAACACATTCCTAAACACAACCTTCTTTTTCAGATTTCTCTTTGCTTTCCATGGGATTTTGCAAAGCAGATTGCATAGTTTGGTCCATCAGTCTTTGCAGTGCAAGTGTTTCCTAGAGTAACTTGGGGTGTAAGGCTAGCTGAAGGATTGTCTCTCTGTGTATCTCATTAGTGTAGCGATTTGAAAGCCATCTGGTCAAGCATCATTCCTGGAATAGAACCGTCTTCATTCTGCGTGATAGAAATAGCACCACATATTTATAAGTTGCGCACCGGTTGTTAACTGGTGGTAAACAGTACTAGGCTGTAGTTTTGCTGCAGTCTCGATCGTGTTTTAGTAGAGGTTTAGGATTTCAACTGTGTGCTCTGTCCCAGCATGTGAAGAGGGCTCTACTCAATGAGGCTAAACTTGGGGCTTGGGGCTATTGTTGACTCCGGAGGTATGCCATTGTCTTAGACAGCCCGCCATTGCTAGGCAACCCCAAGTCTAAGACTGCGGCATCCCAGTTCAGAAAAAGAGGGATCAACCCCCTGAGCACCATCACACACACAGACCTTATTACTGAGGACCTCTCATAGAAAAAAAAAAAAAAAGTTTTATATACTAAGATGACATTCACTAATAACTTAACACTTAACCTAAACCTAGCAGTAATCCTGTTGACATTTGTAGATTTAAAGCGAAACATGATTTGGCCGATTTATGAGCCTTTGAGCAACCTAAATGTCCTCTCAAGGGTGTATTTGACATTTGAGGACATTTTTAAAAATTCGGCTCTCCAAATCGGTGCCTACTTACTGAACAGTAAAGGATAAAGACATTATTGCAGTGTTTTAGTATGTGTGTTTTTGAGTATATAGTGGGAGGGTAGAATGTTTTGGGGGATTAAAAAGGCTACAAGAATGGGGTGGGGTCTTGTGAGGGGAGTCCTTGGAATGAATGTAATGGTAATCATTCTGTTTACAAGAGCCCTAGGGAACATTTCTGACGAAGCGGGAGAGAGATTTCATCAATTGATTTCAGTGTCTCTTAGAGCTGTTGCTAACTTTAAAACTAGCATGTTGTGTCTGTGTCTACTCAGATTTTGAGGAGCAGTTGTATGATAACAGAGTGACAGGACAGACATTCAGACACCCGTCCTCTCAGTGCTCGGAGGACACATCCACCACCCTCAGCCGATCCCCTTCCTCACTGAACAACAAGAAGACGGAGTTCGTCTTTGTGGTAACTACTTGTATGCTGTCTTATTAGCTCTTACACTGATGAATCTAGTAACTTTGGCTTTTATTCAGTCCCTGGATTCTGACGTGTGCGCCACCAACAAACTCATTTGTTTTCTGTGGAGCATTAATGTTTTGTGTAAAGTTTGCAAATCTAATTAGATGCGGTTTGTCCCCTGAGTGAAAACAGCTACAGGCTTCTCTGTGTCGGTGGTTTTGAGCATGTAAATAAGCCGTAATTTAAAGAATCCTGCCAAGTCATCTGCTCAAAAAGATAAAAACTCAATTCAACGTTTGAATATTAAGAATATTAATTATTTAACAAATGATATAATCATTAAAATTTACCACGAAGTAGATGTAGAATGAACCCTAAAATCTTTATTTAGAAATTAAGTGTTTAGGAATACATCATTTGGGTGATAATAGAAATCATTACCATGCAGAATTAGGTATTAATAAAATTGCTTTACATTCATAGTCTCGTTTTATCTCTCTCTCTGTAGCCTGCAAATAAGCAGGTGTGTGAGGATGAGACCACAACATTAGGGGTCCGGGCGCAGAACCCGACCCCCTGTGGTTCAGAGAAGTCACTACTAGGCTGGAATGCATCACTGAGTCCACCTGTTGCAGAGAAACCTCGCTGGTACCTGGGCCGACATACTCCAGCTCAACTTGTACCCATTGAGATCACAGGTTGGCACAAGTCTTCTTAGAATCTGACATGTTTGGAGGTGTCACTGATGTGTAATTTATGTTAAGAGAGTTCCACAATTCATTAGCTGTTTGCTGTTTGTTTTGATGATATAAGTCCAAGTGGTGAGAATTTTTGCTGTTTACAGCATAGACTGATAGTGTCTATGACAGCATATAGTGTCTCCTTACCAAGAAATGTCAACTAAATGGTCCTTAAATAGTGTTGGATGTTTTGGATCTTGCAAATTAAATCACATTATCATCCCCATCATCATCACCACCACAGACAACTCTGTTTCTCAGTTCTTATGCTCTCTTTCCAAAGCGTTCACAGATCAGATACGATTTCTTATGAATGTACTTAAAAGGTTAAAACATTTGCTCCTCTATCTAGCTGTCACCCTGTTTTCTAAAGCAAGACATCACTTTCCCTCTCTGTCTCAGCTGTCCCACACCCATCTTCCCCCTGACTACCTTCCTGCTTCCCTCTCCGTCCTGGTCTTAGTAGAGAGGTGACTGTGTCTGTAAACACAGATAATGCTGTGCTTAGGCAGCCTGGAGTCTGATTCCTAAAGTGGAGCTGCTCTTCACCCGCTAAAGATAATGAACAGGTAGCTGTTGCCATGGCAACATGCAGCTCTCCCTCCTTCGCTTAGCTAGGAGGTGCGGAAAAAGCTGCATAGAGTGAGAGACAGACAGAGAGTGAGGGAGAGAGAACTGTAGCGGATGGGTGGGTGTTACAGGGCCAGAGGAAGAAAAGGTTTTTTTCACCTCTTTTTTTGTTGGTATTTTCATGAATGAAGCCAGCTCACATGTTGGGAGGTAATGAGGTTTCATTTGGAGAGCTGTTTCTGAGAGACACAAGGGGTATCCATGTAAAGAACATAGTGATAACTGGGTTTAATTAGAACATTATGTTCAGTTCTTTTCATCATTGTGGAATGGTGGACCATTTATCACAGCACTCCCTCCTGCACTGGGTGTTTAAAATTATTAAACACCCAGTGAATGCAGTTCTTTAAAAACACATAAGCATTGTATTGTCCCAGAGTAATGATAAAAGTTTCATAGATCTGCCATTGGGTAGTGCTTAGTCAATATCCAGCTCTTGTTTTGATGTATTATCCAGTGTCCATTGTCTGATTTCATTTCTCCAGATCAATCAGGCACCATGATCAAATCTCCAGCTAACCATCTATCTCATGTTGGCTATTGCTTTTATCCATAAAATATTTTCTTCATAAATTACCAAAATGCTTGTCATTGCCTTTACTCAAGTCTGATTAGGCAGTCATGGCTAATGTTTTTCAGCCTAATCCTAACATGTATTTAATAATTTACCTTTTATACAAACATTTTAAGGTAACATAATTTATCTGACTTACAGTAAGACTGTCAGTTAGACTGACAGCTGGTATCTCATATCTTGCCTCAGGCCAGTGCTTTGATAAGCACTCTGCACAGCGCAGCGAACTGCGGGCCACCTTTAGAACTGATTCAGCGGTCAACCCAAAGACCGTTCGCCGCCCGAGGAGTGTGGTTGCAGGCCCTGATGTCACGCTGCACTGCCAAGGTGACTAACAGGAAGTTAGGCAAGTTACTGACAGGGTCACAGAGTGCAAAAGGAAATAAACAGGAAAAGGACAATGGGCACTGACCAATGATTTCCAGTCCCTAATTTGTAAATCTAAAATCTAATGTTTGTTAGAGCCACACAGGCTTTGACAAACTTGTTTTAGTCAACAATGTTGCTGAATGATATCTTTTAGAATCTTTACAAAAACGTATCCAAGTATACATGACTAGAACTTCTATTTTAAACTATTTTTAACAACTATTTTGTCTTTAGGTGACAGCAAAATTCTTGCTGTTGATCTAATTCAAGGTGCCTATTCCACTGGATCCTCTCAACCCCGATCTTTGGAGCCAACCACCGAGAACACAGGCCAACAGCATATTCCCCTTCGGAAGACCCAGAGTGACCTGGAGTACAGTGTCCCCCCATCCCCAAAGACCCCATCAGGCATGATGGATCATGCCACTCTGATGTGCCCAAGTCCCTCCTGGAATGGCCCGAAAGGTTCTACTTTTTCTCCTTCCTGGAATGAGTCTTACAACTATGCCTTGGTTACCAGTCCTGCTTCTAAGCAACCAATATCTAAAACTGGAATGCTAACACCTGGAGGTAATGGAGGTGGTCTAATCTGTCCATCCCAGACCAGTTCAGGCCTCTCCATGAGCTCAGGGTCACATTCCAGCTCTTTCACCTCCATCTCAGAACCATGTGGACACCGGGTGTATACAGTGTCAACACAGGGGGGTGGCGTTCCTGTTGGGAAACGAAATGACACTGAGGTGGCTGCTTCCACTGCATGCATAGGAAATCACAAAAGTGAGCAGGAGAAGACATCAGCCCGGTCCAATGTCTTCAGGTTCCGTGAACGTTCACTTTCAACACCAACAGACTCTGGATCATTTTGCTCAGCAGATAATATATGTTCTCCAGGTGAAGCTGTTCCTGTTGTTCCAGAGGGTGAGAGTTATGCTCTGTTATATCCAAGCAACAGCTCAGAAGATAGCACGAGCACTGATAACATTTCTGTTACCACAGGTTCAGACTTTCTTTCGGATGGTCGATTGAGATCACGCTCACGAAGTATCTCACTAAAGAAATCAAAGAAAAAGCCACCACCTCCGGTACGTAGTGTATCCCTGATGAAGAACTTATCAGAGATTGGAGGAATGGGCTCCTACCACAGTGAAGGGCACTTCAGAGATGGCAGACCCAAAAGTCTCTTTATCCCTCGTGATCACCATATTCAAGATTCATTTCAGCCAGAGTTCCTAATTGTCAAGCCTGAGGATGACACAGATCAGGCCCACAGTAGCTTGGAGACATCTTCCGATATTTCTCAGCCTGCTGACAGGGATACAGAGCTTGGATTTCCTCCTCACTGGCAGCTCAATGAGTGGAAGTCCAACAATGATCCCTACCGCTCACTGTCGGGTTCAAGTACAGCCACTGGCACAACAGTGATCGAGTGCATGAAGGTGCGAGGTAGCTCAGAATCCTTAAATTCACCCTCAACCTCACGAGCCACGTCTCCATCCCTGCTCTCCATAGAGGCTGAGACCAAGGCATTTCCCTTCAAGCCCTCATGTCTCATGTCTCCATCCAGTGGCTATTCAAGTCAGTCTGAAACTCCAACCCCAACTATATCAAACACCCTCATCACTGGACCTTCTCCAGTTGGTTGCAAGATGCGCCCAAAGATACCAGAACGTAAATCTTCCCTCCCAGCTTCTGCAAAGGATAAATCACGTTCACGTCTTTCATTTGAACTACCTGCAAACTCTCAACTTGACCTGTCCTCTGTCAAACCCAAACCGAAAGCCAGCCGACGCCACTCCGACACATCTACAGCCAACAAACCAGGTAAACTGAGCCCTAGTCAGTCTTCACTGCCTGTGGTTACAGCAACTGACTTGCGAAACATCCGACTTCGTTCAGTAAGCCGCTCAGAACTTGAGGACAGTCTTGATGGCTCTTCTGACATTATAGAGGAAGAGCAAAGTCGAGATCTCAGCCCTCCTATTACTCCCTCGAACACAAAACAATCAAAGCCACCAGTTGCAGTGAAGCCACCTCTACCTAAACGACCTATGAACTTGATGCTTAAATCTCCCTCGTCCTCCCCTCTGGCACCTGAATCTCCTCCATCTTCCCCTGTGGACCGACCCATGCCTGTGGGTAACATCTATATGGTTGTAAGAAAGCCCAAACCTAAGAGACCAGCTCAGTCATCACTCAGCACATCTGCAATTGCCCCACAAGGGCCACTCCACAGCCATGTGCCTCCTCTCCCTGAGTTTGATCTGGAGCATGGGATTCCTATTGAAGAATATCTTCCATCCCCAAGTACCCCAGAGAGAGAGGACAAAAGTAAGACTCTTCCAAGTAGAATGACGATATCTTGTTTAGCAGAATTAGATAAAAGGAAGCCCAAGGTACCTCCTCCGGTGCCAAAAAAACCCAATGTCCTTCTTTTGCCCTCTCCAAGCATCCAAACCAATGGTGGGGCAGAAAGGCAAGGTCTACTCTATGACAGCATCTCCCAGTCACCTACAGGTCCATCAGCATCTGACATTGAGGGTGATTTGCTTAAAGATGAAGAGCAGGATGATCTTGCAAGAGCTCATGGAAACCATAGAAATTCTGAAAGTTATCAGACCTTTGGAAATCAAGAGAATTATGTGGTTGCTGAAGAGGATAGTTCAAAAGATTCAGATTCTCATCACATTACGGAAACAGAGGCACCTCCATCAGAGACCATACCAGGTTAAACAGTTGTCTACATTTTCAATGAAGACATCTTTCTAGGCATAATGAGTTAGGGGTTTAATTTATATTCTTCTATGCTGCTTTACAGAAATGTATGCAGAAACAGAAATACTGGAAGAGAACAACTCTGCTGCTGACAAGACGGAACTACACATTACAGAGGAAACAGACGATGATGTTTTTGTCCACACACCCACAACTCACACCACTGAGGACCTCTTTACCATCATACACAGGTAAAATTTGTTCTTTAATAATCATACAGATTTATTATTATTTTTTTATAACTAGAATAACTTTGGTATAATTTCTCATGATGAATACATATGCAGATATGGTCTTGTAATGTATTATCTGGGATAGTGATGGGAAGTTCAGATCATCTTACAGACTTGTTCATTTGAGTCTTGTTCAGCAAAATGAATGAATCTTTTTTCGAGTCATCTCATTCATTTTGTTTATTTTAAAAAAAGTATAATTAAAATGTTATGTTTTTCCCCTAACATATCTACTACGTACGCACGTGCTGATCACACTACTATACAATACAGTAATGCTATAAGAAATAAAAAAGATTAATTTATTTTTCACCTGGGTCTTCAGTCTATGATTAGCTTACCTCACCTCACATCTTTTTTTGTGTGTGTGTGTTTTTTTTTTTTTGTTGCTTCATTGAACTTTATGAAATATTATCTGAAAAGTCTTTTTGGGTCGTTCGTTCATATTGTGACGTCAAAGCTCCATAAGGCCTATCATAAGCCGGAAAGAGAATTGATTAGGTCATCCATCGAATCTTTCAAGTCGTTCGTTTTTTTCGACTCAAACCCGAAGACTTGATAGATGACCTAATCAATTCGCTTTTCGGCTCTGACTGCATTTGATAGGCTTATGGAGCTGTCACGTTATGAAAGAATGACTCAAACCCAAAGACTTGAAACAGGTGAACTAATTCCAATAAGAACTTTGCACAATGTGCATGCACGACTGAGCGAATCACTCCCCGAGTGACTCGTTCTTCCCAAATCACATTAAACGATCCATCACTAATCTGGGACTATGTCTTCCAGTGAAGAGGTCACCAAAAACCACTTAATTTCCCATGTCCAACAAAAAAAAATTATCAATGTAATGTTAATTGATTGCTAAGAATAATTTTTTTAATTAATTTAATAGCTGGACATTTTATTTAAAAAATTGTTATTCCTTGTAATTAAATAATCTTTCTTTGTCCAAAGGTAAAATAAATAGGAAATGGATTAATTTGCCAGCCATCATAAACTCTTACTTCCAAACCTGAAGGGTCACTGTTCTTTGGTTTATTTCAAATAAGCAACTCTAAAGCTGTCTTTAATTAGGGTTGGAGCTAGAATCTGTAGGACAGTGACCCTCCAAATCCGTATTTGAGGAACCTTGGTGTAAACGGTTACAAAACATTTGCATTGTTTTGCCTTTCCTAGGTCAAAGAGGAAAGTTCTTGGTCGCAAGGAACCAACAGATTCTTTTGGAAGTAGGCAGTGTCTGGTCTCACCTGTGAAAAGCAGCAGCACAGACCCCCGAACTCAAGGCCTCGGGACCACTCCTAGGTCAAGCTCACGAAATGAGAACTTTATGGCTCTTCTCCAGAAGAGAAGCAGCAAAGCCAGCGGCGGGACCCGAGTTTCTGCCATGGAGTTGCTGAAGAGCACAAACCCTTTGGCACGACGAGTCACAGAGTTCTCTCAGTCACAGCCAGATGAGAGTGCAATGAACACACCAAAACCATATCCACAGGACCAGTGATTCCACTTGTACAGAACCACATGCTGGATATCAATATGGCTGGTTTTCTGTTACACTCCACTGCCCATCTAAATGGTTTAATTTACAAAGACCTTATGCTGAAGGAAATTAAGTGAGTTTGAGTTGTTGCTTTCAGACAAGGGGATCTCACTCTGATGACAAAAGATTTTTGTGGAGTATAGTAGGTATTAAAGGAAACTGAGCCCACCACTGATACAAATTTCTGGCATAGAAATCTGCTATTCTGGAAATATGAATGCAATGAAGAAACTCTTGAATGGAAACTGACATCAAGAAATATTTTCCGGCTGTTCACTAGAAACCTATATTTGTGGCCAAAGCCTGCTCTGCCCACTTCAGTGGTGGACTAGAAAGTGTCTTAGTTGGATAATTGTGTTTTAATAGACCGCACAAACTCGCACAGAGAGAGGAGTGTATGACACAAGTCATAAACATTCCACAAAGGTTGTAAGCAAGGTCTGGTACCCCTTAAAATGAAGCACTTTCACCAGTACAGGAACTAGTTTACAAGACAAAAAGCTATATTTGTTATTTTCCATTGATTCCTTCTCGTTTTATTTTTCAAAAAAACAAAAAAACAATGAAAGGCCATATAAATGTCTTCTTGAGTTTATTTAATCTGTAAAAAAAAAAAAACTATGTATACAATATATATATATATATATATAAGAAAATGTAACTGCTTGATCAAAGACACAACAGACACAAAGCTGTCTATATCTGTGACCATTCTTGGGAAACTGCCTATTATTTTATAAGCTCACAGCACACAAGGGATTGAAGTGATCATACTGAACCATCATAATGCAATACATCTGAACCCACACCTAGAGATCTTCCCACACTGCCAAAAGTGTAAACAGGCAACGTATAGTTATGCTTGTACACAACCTACAGCAAATCAAGCAAAAGACAAAACATACCTTTCAAAACAATTTGTGGATGGTACATGACGGAATAGCACAGGAAGTAATGCGCTATAGAGGGGACATTAGACTACAGAAGAGGGTCCAGTAAGTGTTTTCAGAGGGTTATATAGTTTGGTTCTGGTTGTCCATTGTGTCAAATCTGTCAGTGGTTTCTTTGCAACTCAGGAAACCCATCATGGATACTGGTCCAAGTGTAGGCTATAATCTCAAACTATCAGGCAGGAGTTTTACAGATGCCTATGGATGGTAAAAAGATTACTGAATTCATATCTCCACATTTTTTTCAGAAAAATCAAGAACACAATTCTAGATCATCTCTCAATAGATAGGAACATTCAAATCCATGTGCAAAGCTTCTCACTTTATGTCCATTTCAGACTATGCATCAAAAATGAATCAGATCTGCCCTTCTGTTGGCACTGGCAATGAACTCCTTTGAATGTTAGGAAAGGATGAGGCAGAGCTTAACAGTGTTATGTTTAGATTCAATTTTTGACCAAAAAGAACATAATAGTAAAGTCATTTTTTAATGGTTGCCCTCTACAAAATTACAAGACCGGATTGTAGATCGACATTTGAATGCACAAAGACTTTGTAGACTTTGATCAAATGTGGTAATTCACTCAAGGTTTTGAGTAGGTCACCTGTGGTAAACTGACTGTCATCCTACATTAAGGGAATTTTGGAGGCTTCTGCAGACGGAGGGTCTACAGGCTGAGACTTCAGAGACTGCTTCTTCTTACCATTCCTTATGAAGCTCCCCTTCCATATGTGACTGTTCTTCTGGCTCCCAATCAGACAATGGACAGAACCCCGGTGCTATTGAGCTGGAGGGCCCTCAGCAGTCCAGGAGAGGAAGTGCTTGGCAAAAATCTGTTCTAAGTCTGAAGTAAGATCGAGATGGGTCTTGATGTTCATCTTCTCAGACTAGTCGTTCAGGTATTCCGACAATATGAAAAAAAGAGACCGAATACCACCACATTAAAATAGTGTGTGACACTTGTTTTAAATATATAGTGAATGAAAAAAAAAAGTCTGACAACCAGTGTTTATTTGCCTTGTACTCTGGCGTGAAGCCTCTGTGTTTTTAAATGCCTTGGTATTGCACTTCCGTAGAAGTATGCAGAGTTTCTTTTACTCTTTTTAGGATTTACTACTATAATATTTATCACTACTCTTGTGTACTCTGTGCTTAACCCTATCAATGTCAACAGTACTCTCACAGGTACAAGTAAAAGAAGAGAGAGGACAGTGGAAAGAGATGGTATTATATGGGCAAATCAAATGGAACTCAAGAAATGTACCTTAACGGACTGTTAGAAGCCTTGTGCATCAATAATGTAAATCCCAGAGAGGGGAGACAAGTATACAATGGAGAGACGTTTATATTATAATCACATTAGAAGTGATTAAAAGTGTGAAAAAAAAAAAAATTCCTCTCTAGAGTTTCACTGGCGTTTTTTCCCCCCCTCACATAGCCGATGGGGATTCATTCTGAATCTTATTTCGGTATACAGAAGAGAGTCAAATGTGCCAACTAAGGGAGAAAAAAGGAAGTCCGGAACAAGTTTGTTAACAACCATCTGGCTGCTGTCAAGCGTAAGCAACAACTTTTAATCAATTCTTGACATCACAGGCTGATAACTCCCTGCATTACATGCAAGACTACAGTTTTTGTCGTTTTTTTTACATGCACGATAAGACTGAGTTTAGTAGTCCGGCACAAAGGTCTTTTGACAGATTGCCAGAATGGAAAAAGCTTTAAAATGTTCAGATTGCCCTCGTCCAATGGGAATAAAAGAAAGACAGGATGCGAAGGCAAGATAATAATGAGAATTATATTTTTGTTATTTTTTTCCTTGGAAAGACATATTTTAAAATGAGCATATTATAGACCTCACCTTCCAGAAAAAATGACGGTTGCTGTGAGATCTCTTATCAGCTGAAATATGTCTTGCCTATGTGGTAAAAGGTATATCATTAAAATAAATTATTTTTCTTGCATAACAGTCTTTTGCAGTTGTGGTGGTGTTTTTTCTGCTTTCTACTAGTTTACAAAATACACGTTCCCTTTTTTGCATAATCAAAATCCAAATTTGACGCTCAATTATAGAGAACCTTTTGTTTATGAGGACCTCTCCACAGGACTGAGATCTTAGATCAGATTCCCTTACCTAACTGAGACCACACAAAACATTAGTTATTCCACAACAAACTTACATAATAGCTTCCATTATGAGAATCTTGAACAATATTGCCCCCTTGTGGGTTAATTTGTACCCTTCTTTTCTGCTGTTTATCAAACATGTCCAGCGCTCACCTAAATAACAACCACAACCACCGCAGCACTTTCACAAACACCTGCTTTTCGTTGCGTAATGGGACATGTGTCTGATCCACAAGGCCACCGTGCCCAATAACAAAAAGGTCACTGAGGTATTTTGAACCATTTTAGTTATTTATTTTTAATGTTGGGTAGTAAGATACAGTTCAAACGAGTAAGGTTCTGAGATGTGATCTAAGGTTTTTGAAAGAAGCTCAAAATAAAAACAGTAGGCTAATATTAAAAAGGATTTTCTAAAATATAGAATTACTGGAGTAACATCAACAGATACTCCAGTTGTCAGTGTCACATAATTCTCTTTCTGATTTAGTGCGCAAGAAATATTTCTTATTGTTATTTATTAACAACGTTGAAAGTACTACTTAATATATTTTTTGACACGTTTGTCAATTTAATGCATCATTTCAGCATTAACAGGAATCTCATAAATGTTCTTATTTTGAGATGAACTACTTGTCATTTTCCAACCCAGTCGCACGGCTGGTCGTGACAATATCACGAAATAAGCATAAATTCAAACAATTAAAACAATACATTTTTATTTTTAGTGGTTATAATTGACTAAGATAAAGGATTCGATCGGGGCAAAACGTATTTGTTGATGAAAACATATTTAATTATAATGATGTGACATTAAGAAAGCATTATTTTTACATTTTATTTAATTCATTTTTAAATCTTTATTGAATATGGCTGGTCTGAACAGAGAACAAAAATAATTTGTAGGCTATTTCTGAACATGCGTTAAATGTCTCATAAGAATCAGAATTTTTGAATCATACTGTACGCTCACCATCAGCAACTTTAAATTGCCAGCATAGAGCTTCTAGTATTTTAGTCACATCAAAAATGTCATGGAGCAAAGTTCAGTCATCATACTGCAATTACTACCAAGATAAAAGTTAGTCATACTTGCACCGACTTGAACCTTCAGACCGTGTTTTATGGCATGCGCAGTTAAGGAGGTGGGAATGGGAGGATAAGTGAGACCTGATCCCCAGCCTTTACTAGTGCATTCCCAGTGCTTCATCAGAGTGAAGGCTGTGTGCTTGTCAAACCCTGAGCTGCCAGTGGCACATTTCCTGTTGTTGACAGGCGAGGAGCACAGCAGAGGCTGCACCGAGCTGCGTGTAGGGACTCGCATTTTATCAGCTGGAGTGCACACAGACACACTCAGAGAGCACCCTTTCACAGGAAGAGCTGCTATCACTTCTCAGATACACAGATGCAGAGGAAGCACTTACACTGACCCTCTTACAAACGGCCCAGAAGCAGGAGCTGCTCCACAGATGGACTGACTCCTTCCATCCAGAGGCTGACTGATGAAAACAAGTGGGATCTGCTTTGTTTTTCTTCTCTGTTTTCACCTGATCTGAGTGTCTGCCCAGGAAGTGTTATGGTTTTGTTCTACATGGGATCGGATAAAACCTCATCTACAGTCATGCAGCCTGAGCACCCTGTTCGCCAGGACATGCAGTTCTACTATGTGGTGAGTAGGGGAATTACCTACAGTTGTATGCAAATGTGCACAGGTTTTAACGCTGACTCAAACTGTACCATACCCTACACGCAATACTTACATTTAAAAAGTGAACTAAAGTTACTCTGATGGTGTCTTAGACAAGTCTCTGCCAAGACAAGCGTTAAGCCACTAAAATGTTTATTTCTCTCTCTTCATTTGATATGCCGGTGAATATTAATTATTAAAAGCATCAGCATAAACCAGCATTAATATCACCCATTTTGGGGTCAGCAACATTGGTAAACATGCTATAAAGTAGGCTGTATACTTCTGCACTTTGATCCAGGAACAATTTTTGAAAACTGCTATAAAACTAATATCTGCTGTTTGTAGCGCTTACAAGTTTTAACTAAAGTATCTTTAAATCTTACAAAAAAGTTGCAGGATGTATATAAATGTTTGCAACAAAGTAGCCCGTGTGCACTCCAGTTTGAAGATGATAATCATGGTTGGCGATGCAAAGATCGCAGGTTTTGCTCAGGATGTGCATGCTCCTTGGACATTTGACCCCAAATTGCTCCACAAGATCTGTCCCTGCAATTCACACCAACTTTGTCTGCTAAACGGCATGTAATGAAGATTCAGAAGCACGATCAATTCAGAATGAAGGCTTTGTTTCTAAGGTTGATGTAATAGCTTCTTCACTCGTTGCGTCAAGCCAATCCGAAGAGCGTAAATTGAATTAACGTCACATGAGCTAATGAGCCAATATAGAGTACACACGTACTGAAATCGTAAGACTCACGTCAGCTGATCCCATCATTTTGTTGCTCTTGGTGGTAAAAGCCTAAGTAGAAATAGATTAGGAAGTTGCTTTCATGCTTCAAAACAGCGTGCAGTGGAAAAGTACAAAGAATTGATGGATTGGCCAACAACTTGGACAGTGTGCAATATAATGAAGACCATATGCTGTGAGTGTGGGGGAAGGGGTTCCCATTCTATTTCATCCCGCTGTCAGCTGTTTGCAGATAGCCATCAGTGTTCGTTAGTAAAAAATAGGACAGGTGCAAAACCAGCATTCAGCATCTGTAGACCTCTGCACCTCTTTATGCACAGCATTTCTCATGACGTACTTTTTTACACTGACGCTGTGGCATTGCATTGTAAAGAGCTTTTAGTGTCATTAGCAGAGGTTATACACGCAAGGGTCTTTTTGTAGAGGAGACAAAACAGGGCCACCAGCTTTCACATACTTAAGAGCTTCTGGATAATGATTAGAGCCATTCTCTGGCGCTGCGCATTCCTGCAGTTTTAGTCAAGGTAAACAGATCTATTGCTAATGTCAGTACTTGATCAATGAGGGGGCTTGTCATCTCCAAATTATGTTTTATAGATGTGTCAAACCTAGTTAATGCAAATGGTCAAACATACTTAAAGCCATGGTATGGTAACGCTGGAAAACTCTTTTTGCCAAGAGGCTGTGTGGGAAAAAAACGACAAATATGTGCTGGAACATTGGAAAACTC
Organism: Enteromius treurensis; assembly: GCA_032275025.1. NCBI lineage: Eukaryota > Metazoa > Chordata > Actinopteri > Cypriniformes > Cyprinidae > Enteromius > Enteromius treurensis. The sequence continues at coordinate 22,887,128 of JAUCMU010000125.1, forward strand.
TGCATTGGGGTGTTGGAAGGATTGGAGGCAGGCAGACGACGATTAGATTGTCTCCATGTGTCCTGATTTATAGTTTGAACACAACACAAGCTCACAATTTCTTGCATTGAACAGCTGAGCTCCACCTGGATTATGTTTGGAGGTTTAGGTCCGTTGATGAAAGATGATATTCTATGACTTAATGCAGGAGTTCCACAAACTTTTTAGGACCCATTTGACAGTTATAATCTATTTATTACGTTTATATTGGGTTTGCATGTTTCATTTCATTATCACAATGCTTATGGTAAGTCAACAAAAAAAGGATACAAATAAACACAGACACAAATGTGAGTTATACAGACAGAGAGAAAATAAGCCTTCTCTTTTTTTTGTTTGGGGCCTGTTTCATAAAACAAATAAGCCAAGTTGATTTCAGTTACTCTGACTTATTGCCAGTTGATTTGGTTCAAAATAAGTCAGACTAACTGCAATAAGCCTGGCTTATTTTGTAAACTTGTTTTATGAAACACTGCATATAAAAATGCTTTCCTTGCTTAGATTTTTTGTCTTGTTTACAGCCATAATATATCTAAACATTCTTAAATAAAGAAGGAATATTTTATAAACAAGTAACAAATATAGTCTTTTTTTCAGAAAAGACGAGTCAAAATTAAGTGAGTTTTTGCTTAGAACAAGCAAAATAATCTGCCAATGGGGTAATGTCTGGAAACAAGACAAACATCTTTTGTCTTGGAGCCTTGGAGTGTAATGTAATAATGCACTGAAACAGAACTTGCAGTTCGGTATATGTCGATTCAGCAGCTGCACTGATGGATTCAGTGATTTTCTTCAGTGAAGTATTCATCAGACGGATAACTGAGATGGTGGACAAGTACCTATTGGCATTTTTGCACACTTGAAGGGTACCACAAGAAAAGAAAGCCACAAAGTTCTAAGCAACCGTCAGCATTCATCCACTTCACAAAAGGTCTATGCGATGGTCACTTCAAGGAATACATTTTAACGTTTATGATCATGAAAATTCAAAGCGGAAGCTCATGATTCATTTTAATGCTAATGCTGATTTGAGAGTTCAAGCTGTGAGTGGAATATATGTATTTATTTGAATGTATTTTTTTTTGGTCTAAATATACATGCTGTTGTTTGTTTTCACATTGTAGCCAGGTGACACGTAGCAGGAAACACTGCAGTGAGCTGCATCGTGAAATGACTATGTGAACTCACCAGCACTTTCATATTTGCACAACTCACTTTTCCTCTCTTAGTAACCTACACCTTGAAAACTCTTTTTCTAAATACTTGTTGTTGATCTTATTATGAAGGATTCATCATTTCGTTTCATGTTTTCATTTTTGATTTGACCATGTCATTTATTTGAACTAATTCTCAACAGTTCTTGGTGATGTATGTTGGGTTTCGTTGTTGATGTAAGTCACTATTTCCGTTACATCTGAACTCCACACTTCAAAGCTTGTCACCAGTTTCCTCAGCAATCACATGACTCAAGTTGAAAGGTTTTCACCATATGATTGATGGGCATGAAAGAACAAAGGAGGTTTGACTTTCTAAAAACTTCCTTTTCCTCGTCTCTTCCTGGTACGTTTTATGGTCAAGCCCATTAAAAGGTATGCCCACTAAGTGCTGTGAGGTCTCCACAATGATTTTAATTGGAAATAATACTACTGTATTATCTGGAGGATTTGTGGAAAGGCCATTCTGTGGAATGTGAGGGTTCAAAAGTCTTGCCTCCGTTAAAGAATTAGAGCTTAAATCTTCTCTGCGATTTGGAATTTGAAGAGCGTGGTCTAAGATGTTTGAATTGCATTACACACAAGTCAAAAGTTGCCAGAAAGACTTTAAACCGCGTATGCTTGTGAGAGTTTACAGCTGTTTAGACCATAAAATACAAAGAGGGTTTTCTTTTTACCAGTGTTTTTATAGATCGTTATGCGCATAATTTTAAACCTCAAAGAAAATTCAATCTTCTTTTATAAAGTTCAGGAACAGCATCTTCAGACAATGTGTCACCATCTGCAAGTTTAAATTGACCATTTTATGTGTTTTATTGGACAAACCCGATGGAAGTAAATTGGATGGCTGCGATTGAATTCACTTGACCAGCAGAGATAAGCAATAATGAAAGTCAACTGAAAGTAGAATGTGTGGGACAAGGGGTCAAGAGGTAAACACATGCATAAATGAAGTGCAGTCAACCAACAGACATCTAACAATCAGTATGACATCACTGGAAGCTGATAGAGAAAACTAGGCATGTGTAAACTGCCATAGCTGATCGATTGACTGATCAATAACAAGCAAAGAGTACCGATGCAGACTATAAACTGATTGCAGCCTCTAGCAATATCGTTATGATGTCTGTCCCAGATGCGTTGCCTATATGGTGAGATTGATTGTTATTTCTTCTTGTTTGGAGGGGCTGGTCATCCACATGACATGAATAAATCTGTTACATGATGAAGAGATATATTTGGTTCCTAGATGCTTTTTATGCAAACTGAGTAAGGTAAAATTGGGCTAAATGTTAGATCAAATTACCTCAAATTGAATTTTTGGTGCTGCATGTGATGGCCGCGAGGTAAAACTCACAGTTCACAGTGACAAACAGGTGTTTAGGAATATGTTGTGATACTTTCTGGTATTTACTGCTTAGCACCACCATACTCAGGGGTATTATTTATTGTGGATGTCAGTCAGTGGTGGTTTCTTCAGCATAATGGAGCAGAACAGTAGAGAGCAGTGCCGATGGGTGGAGAATGTCCTGTTTAGAGAAGCATGGCATCTTTGCTGAATGTTTTTGTAAATGGCATTTCCTCTCCATGACCTCTAGGGATCTTTTGAAGAACGGTTTGATGTTATAATAAAGCAAAGAAAAGATAAGTGGATTGAAAGGATAAAAGAAAAAGGAAGCCAGTTATGACTCATGTTATGCAATCTTTCCTCATGTAATGGTGAAATGAGACCACACTGGCCCACACACACCTTGAATTCTGATTTACTGTCTGACGCAACCGATAGAAGCCAAGTCAATCTTTTATTTTTAGTCAGATTGGGATATGCGCGTCACTTTGTGTTACAAACTATGCATCACAGTTATCTTAGTAAAAGACATTACCGTTTACTGCATCTGAGCCTTAAAATATAGCACGTGTATGCTAGTAAAAAAGATTATTTCATTATAATGCATATTAAACGCAACATTCATACACTGTTTCTGACTAACTGATGTGAAGACTTGACATAGGCTTACAGAGCTCAGTTAGATGTTTCCATGGATGTGTGTCTTTGTGATTGCTCAGCTGTTATATTTATATATGTACAATAGCATCACTGCTGATTATAGTCAGGTTGAATCAGGCGTACCATATAATATAGTTATGTGGAACCTGAGCATACTCCAGATATTCTCTGTTTTCTCTCTTTCCGTCTCCACTATCTGCTGATACACAGCTTCGCATCGCAAAAGAAAATAAACACCATACCAGCAGCAATCGGAGCGCTTAAACATGGATCATTTCACCTGTCTGTGACTGTACTGCAACGTGAGGGCTCGTCACAGTTACCTTTTGAACCTCAGCAAGTCTAGACAGAGCTTTGACTCTGCAGAGGACATGATCTGTTCTGAGAAATGTATGGAAAGGGTAGCAAGTAGAACAGGTGAATGCCATGAGTCATACGTGACTTAGGATTAAGAAAAAAATCTGGTTTTATTGTGCTCAAGGTGTGTTTTTTAATTATATATGTTTATTTTAATGCAAAAGAAGCTTTATTTTTAGTTGCAGAACTTGCCAGTGTTGACCTGTAGTGGGCAGTGCAGTCTGTTGCTTTAAATTATAGCTTCCAGTAATTACCTTAAGCACAGGCACTAAAACCGATCATGCATTGATTTACTAATATTAACTGATGACTGAGTAAATTAAAATTAATCCGATTTTTGTAGACATCACGGGAAAGTATAAATTTAGTATGTGTCACTCTTCCTGCATCATCTGAGCATCCGTAGCAAACCTGCACACACTGGATTTTACTCCTGCCTGCTCTTTTGGGACAGGTCTGTTCCTGTTCTTGTCCATCCTGTATCAGGGTCATATGATCATATTTACCTATGTTACGGCCAAAACAGGAAGAGAGCATCCTTGATGTCAGGGTCAGAGGTCAAACAGATGAAACTGAGGGGCATTTCTCTTTTAATGGCCGGATAAGAACATTCTCATGTGTATGGAAAACCACGGGGACAGTCATCACTTTTTTTTTTTTTTAGGTAGAATGAGTCCAAGATTTTCACGGTGTGTTCCTGCCAGTGATTTATTAGATCTCATATATAAACACAAATCAAAATGAAATGTTACTGTTTTCTTATTGAAGGACGTCACTGAGGATGAATAGTTTCTGAATCTTACACAGTCCTCCCTAAAAATCAGCCAAAAAAGGGTTTGTGTTCAGCAGCCTTCTTAAGTGATGAAGGCTCTTTTGGCAGTCCTGATGTTGTGAAAACAGTATGACTGTGGATGGATGGTAGAAGTGATGAAGACATCTGGACTGGATTTTCATCCCTGATGGAGATGGAAGAATCTCCAGAGAGCTCAAGCACATCCAAGCCCTGCAGATGGTAAATTAATGGCAAATCCAAGACATACCGCACACAGCCTCACACCACATTCCAAACGCATTATTCAGAGCCGCACATTTATCAGCCTGAAAAAATATGTCTACTATTGGTGGCACACTGCAGCTATTTTAGGTCAGCGATACATGGAGAAAAGCTGTTGGCATAGCAGAGAGACACATGATGAATATTATCCATATATCTGTCACTGTCAACATCTACTGTACTAATCAACTTTTGGTGATTTATATGTTGCTAGTAAAAATGTCCATCAGTACACACAGCAACTTTTGAACGAAGATCAATCCAGAGAGATGGTATACACTCGAATATAATGGCTCTTTCCTGCAATCTGGAGCCTCTAAGATCCAAGGAAACTTTCCCTTGCACAAAATGTACTTTATAGTAAAGAAAGGTATTTATATTATTAAAATGTTCTTTAGATTCTTTTAAGAACTGTTCAAAAAGTTCTTTGAGGAACCCAAAATTCAACAGAAGTGTGTGTACTGTATATATAAATATATTTAGAATAAAAAGTACACAGTACTCACATATATTATGTGCACAAAAGCATTTATTTTGGATGCGATTAATTGTGATTAATCATTGCCCAGCATTACTTTTGAGTGTAGTTACAACGTCTACCAGCAGGGGTTAGCTGCTTCATGCTAATAAGGCCTTGGGCTATTTGTTCTAGGTCCATGTTTGTCTATAATAGTTGTTACCTTGTGCTTGTCGGGTGCTTCCTGACGGTGAATGTGTGTCCAGGCTTGAATGAAGACTAGTTTGGATGCTACTAACATTGCTGCTATCCAGGAGCTCCTCGCTAATGTGTTCAATCTGTCAGTCTGTCAGCTAGCCGCACAGAAGTACCCTAATAGGATAATTTACTGAGCCGTCAGCCACTGACCAAACAAACATCACAAATGTACTCACTCACCCACACACAACACAGGCAGCGCTAGTGGAAATAATGATGTTTTTCAAATGATTACAAATTAAGTTATGATGTATTTCATAGTATGCGTAACAAAGCACCTTGCTCATTCAGACTGCGTGGTTTAATATAAAGGTCTCGTTGCAACCTGCTCAAAAATATAATACTAAGCTAACTGTTTTGTTCCCACACTTATTTAAAGAACTATTTATTTTTTAACATAGTGTTAACATAGAACTGCCACAAGTGCCCCCTCAAAACAACACTGGTGCATGACACTCCTGGCACTTGGGCTGACATGAACACCACAGCTTGTGGGACATGACCCGATATCCTGCATGATTTGAGAATCATTTTGTGCTTTAATAGATACAAATATTTATTTTTAATTAAATTAGGGCTGTCAGTTTAATGTTGTAACTTAATTAGTTAATCTAATTCTACTCAGCTGTTTTCAACATAATATTTCTAATAATAATTTTGAAAAATGAACACAGACAGTTGGAGGGGCGTGGTTAAGGATTTTTTTTGTGGATTGACTTGCACGGATGCATTTTTCACCACAAAAATAGCATTATGAGCGAACAAAATAAAGATATTCATTTTGATTTCACACAGACTTTAACGCATCATATCATAATTTTTTTTTAAAAAGGCTGTTTTGGACTTTGATGAACGAAAAATACATAAAAAAAAAAAAAAGATTTTCTCACATTTTTTTCCATCGCCTAAACATTTATGTTTAATCAAATAAAATATATTTCTAGAGCTAAAATTTTTATTATCTACTTGATACTTTCTCATTGAACATAATAATTTAACAGAGAAATTTAATTTGCAATTAATTTGATTTATTAATTAACACATCATATAATTAAATAGGTGAAAGCCTTAATTAGTTTTTTTCAGAGATGATGGAATACATCAAATTTGAAATTTCAATGTAGTGTCCGACTTTTAAACTTTTCCCAAAGTATTCCCAGTTTAGAGCACACTGAGCACAAAGACACTTTCAGTATCTTGCCTTCGGCTGAACGTTTATCATGAAGAAGTGGAATCTATGTAACAGATAAAATAAGATCTGTGAGGTCAGCACAGAGTTGAAAGGTTTATTTGTATGTGCTCATCACAAGGCAGATAGTTTGTGAAAGTATGATTTATCAATCCACCTTCTCCCTGAAGCCCTCAAAACTATAATTATGTTCATGATCATCTCTTCTTTTCTTGCTGTCTCTGTTTCCTCATTAGCATGCTCTTCAGTTTTTCCTTTGTTCCGACTGTTGTTTTCATTCCTGTGAAGAGGACAGGATTTCAACAGGAAAGAACATATGAGTACACAGAGAAGGAAAAAGGAGTAGAAAGCCTGCAGAGGGAGGTGGGAGTGTTTGTAATGCTGATGATGATTGACAGTCTGACAGGAAACTTGTTCAAAGCTCTGCTGTGTCGCTTTCAGACTCCTCCTCCTCTGCTCTACGTCACTGAGTGAGTGTTTATGTGAAGTTTGCTCTTGGCAACCCCGGGGCTGCACTCTGATTTACATGAGTGCATGGCAGATGGAGAGGACAGACCTCTCTCTCGCTCTTTATCCGTCTCTGCTTCTGTCTGTCTGTCACATGCTCGGGTCGGATTGGCTGTACCTGTCTGAAGAGTCTGAGGAGATTGCTCTTATTCACAGAGTGTGTGTTTCTGTCAGACACACTGCCCGTATCCCAGTCTGCAGGTAGAGTGAAAAGTTTGTATGAGAGTCTGTATGCAAAGTCGATTTTCAGAGATTGTGACTGCAGTATAAGACTATAATGAACGTGTATATTTAGTACATACTGTATGTAAATGAAATGATAGATAGTATATGCTTGGGGAGTTGCATACTTATAGTGTTTATGTTGCCACTGTTTGCCAGATGTGTTTGTTTGAGATGATGTATAGTGTGTTTTGTGTTTGTTATGTGAGTGTGGTTAAATCTAAATTCTTCATGTTTAACCATCAGCTACTTCATACTGTTTTATGTAAACATATACCGTCCTTCCGCTGTGTGTGTGTGTGTGTGTGTGTGTGTGCTTGTTTCTTAAAGAGTTCAGCAGAAGGACATGGATTTATAGTGTATATCTACGTAAGGGTTAGTGACGCTCTTCATACTTCATACAATATTTTTTTTCTTTGTATAGAAGTTACAAACTTTTTCAAAGTAAATTATACAAAACTGACTCAAAACTGACTCAAAACTTCAATTTTTGATATTTTAGTGTTGCTTAAAATATGAAAATAATAATAATATAAAAAATGCTTAGGTTTTTCATTGAAATAAAATATATATATATATATATATATATTATAAATTATATTATTTTCAATTTTTTTTTTTATAAAATCAAAGTTTTCGGGGTAATTATTTTCTGTTTGATTTTTTTTTATTGAACTTTTTTCAGGTCGAATGGAGTAACTCTGAGAACATTTAACAATGTAAATAAAATATTATTTGTTAAAAAATAATTGTATTAATTCAAAAAGATATTAAAAACCTATTTTAAAGCTGTTCAAGGAAAGTATTTTTTCCATTTTTACTTGATGGTTCATCACTAGTGATTTAATCATATTTTTTTGTTAAATAAATTTGAACATGCATGAAACATTAATACACAGAGGAAATTTCTGGACACTTTTTGTATAGCTTTTACATGAAACATTGACTTTATTTACTCTTTTTTTTAAATTACATGAAACATTTACTTTTTTTTTTTTTTTACATTATCTCAGGCTATCTTCTTTGTCAATGACCCTTTAAAGAGTGACAGCTTTGCTTTTCCATGTTTTATGCCATTTTTGGGTTGATTCTGTGACATCCTTTTGTAGGAGACAACCAGTTTACAACAGTCTCTTTCTCCCACTAAAACAAGAGCATTGTGCCTGTTTATGAGTTCTTTACCTCCTCTGAAGTGGCGTTTAACATTTTTTCATGTCAGTTCCAATTGCCTTAAAACATAAAGCAGACCTCAAATTCCTTAGGATTCAGTTTTCCTTTGTTGACTTTATCCCATCAGGTACATGAATATAACCACTGATGAGGCCACCAGACAATGCAATGGAGGGATTCTGCAAAAAAGAGCCCTTGTTTGAAACCTTTTGGCTTCCTTTGATGCTAAAACTGTCTGTGGTTGTCTAATTGTTTTGTAGCTTAGAGATCAACCAAAAGGTTCCTTGAGTGTGAGAGCAGCTATAATGTTTGCCTTGTTTTTGTTATTTGACACAGTATATCTTAGATAGATCATTCAGAAGGGCAGACTGCTGCTATTTCTTTTTCTCTCTCATTTTTCTTTCAGTTCTCTAAATGTGAGATCCGTCTGGGGTTCGGTGTGTTGCTCAAGAATAGAAAGGTTCTCTTTAATGTACCATTGTATGGACGCTTGGCTCTTTATCTTCTCACACATTTATTATGCACATTCACATGCATCCAGGCGCACCAAAACAAGCCATTTATGTAAATGCTCACCAGATGTAGCTGAGACCGAATACTCAATAGAGGTTTATCGCTGATGTATGCGTATCATACTCGTCACCATCACAAGAATTATCTGATTGTGTTCCTTCAGTAGAAACACCACCGGCTAAACTCTTATACAAGCACTTGGAAATTATTTAAAAGGGGGCATCTGGGAACTATCAGCATGTTTCTAAATACAAGTATTTATATCGAAATTCTCATGAGGGACCGTGAGCCAGGTTTTAAGGATCAGGAGACAAATATGGTCAAGGCTCAATAAGTATATAAAGTGGAAATCGGACAAGAATTCTGAAAGGAAATAAGAGCATGGACTGAGAAAGACTTTTTAAGGAATACGCTATTGTTTGCTCTGGATAGCTTAGAAAATCTCTTCAAAGTGAAGCGGTTTCACAAAACTGTTTACTTCATTGTTCTAGTACTCGAGCGGTCTTGCAACAATATTTATGGACCTCTGATGTTTCTGTCTGGGTCTTGTCATGCACTCAGGTATGTCTGCACTTGGATTAGTCGTCTCAGATATGAATGCGAGAACCTGATTTACACATGCCTGTTATTTTCATGTTCCCTGTCAAATAAATGTCTGTTTGAACATTGATTCAGCATAATATACACTCAGAAATAACCAATGAGGATCCAATAGGCTATGATTTTTCTCAGAATTGCCAAACATAAAAAGGCACAATTATAAGATTACAATAATCTTTTTTATGCTGTCATGGATATAGGCTTCCATATACAATTATGATTAGTGCACTGTCCAACTTGTTAACTGATATTGTGTAAATATATGCACAATTATACACTGTTTAATTACTGGGGGTTAGAGGTTTTTGTACTGGATATATTTTATGTGCTTTGGTAAATAGTTGGATTTGTGTCAAATATGAACTTACCCATCTACTGGGTTCAAAAATGTATAAAAAAAAAAAAAAAAGATCCAACAGTTGACCAAATGTTGGCTTAAAGCATCCCAGCATTTTTACTCTAAAATGAAGTTAATGATCATATTCTTTAATTTAGCGTGAATCATAACCCAAGTACATTCAAATGCCTTTTCTTCATAATTTGAGAAATTACCCTAGAGTCCTGATGCATCATATAGGATGTGTGTCGCATTTGCTACGTCTGTTTGTTTTTATGAAGGCAAGTGTTTCTCACAAAAGCCATTGTGTCCGGTAAATGAGCACAATACTCCTGAAGAATGATGAAGGCTTGGGTTTAGTGAGCTTTGGAGTATGGCGTAATGCTGCATGTGTTTCTGTTTTGCTCTTTCCTTCGTTCCTGACCTTCACTTTATGGTTTTAAAAGAGGGGACAGTGTATGTGAGAAAGAAAAGGGCATATGAAACAGAGTTAGGGAGGAGGGGAATAGGAAGAGGATTTTGTGGCTTGCTTTGCCCAGAGGCCTCTCTCATCTTCCCACCCTGAAATCGCATGATAATAATGAACATGTTGCTCAGTTACAGCAGTTTTCATGTTTTTTGCTTTTCGTTGCAATTACAAGTATTAAATCATATAAATCAATAATCCTGTACAAGACAATGGATGTTTACGGTTACATCATTCAAAAAAGAATCCTCTTTAATGTTTGAGTTTACAATGATAGCTCAGAATGCATAGCATAAAGAGATGCTTTCACATACATACATACATAAATATGAAATACTGGTATCAACAGGGATGTTAATGTTATTTTTACTGATTATTGTTACCATCCAAATAAACAGAGCACAACCTGTGACCTCTATCCATTATTTGACACAAGTTGGCATCTTGAGTGGAAAGTGACCTCCCACGTGGATGCAAGGAAACAGATTACAGACACTCCTGCTTTTAATTAAACCCCAGTAAGATGACATCTCACACATTATTTTTAAACCGTGAAAGACTAGGGCTTATTAACCATAGAATCAGGCAACATAGCTTTATGTAAGTTTGCTTTTCAGAAATACTGTCAAGGTTTTGATTCTAACATCTCGAATTTAAAGGGATGGTTCACCCAAAAATTAACATTCTGTCATTAATTACTCACTTTCATATGGTTTCAAACCTGTAAGAATTATGTTCATGTTCAGAAAACATGAACATGAAAAGAGACAAGATATTGATGAAGTCCATAGACAACTACCGCATTCAAAGGCCCAGAAACTGCAGTTTGTTTGCAAAGAGAGGACCGCACATGTAATAAAGTTGTTTTGTTTTCTTTCTGCACAAAAAATTATAATCGAAGCTACATAAAATTAAGATTGGACCACTGATGTTACATGGACAATTATAATGATATCCTTGCTACATTTCTTGGCCTTAAACGTGCTGGACCAGAAAGCTATTGGACTTTAATTATTGGGTGAACTAAGTGCACTTTAATATAATAAATTGGATATGTACACTTTGAGGATGATATCTGAGTTAAAGAGGACAAGACATTATATTCTGATTCTGATTCAAAATAAGCATTGAGGTTCATCAGCAGCAAATTTCCTTTCAGTAACTGTTTTGGCTTTTGATTCTTCTCGTTGTCATCCCATCAGTTGTGCCAACACATATGACTACACACAGGATGTATGCTGTCAGGTCAAAATTGTCCACTAGCTATTTTATGTTTAGTGTTTACCCAGAACAGTGCTGATGCCAAGTCTAAAAGCAGCCGTCCTTGAATCCAAATTAAACAGAGAAGCTCAAATAGTGTTTTTCTCATATAGCATGTTTTAAAAATTTAGACCTTTAGCCTTTTTGTGTTTTAAGTAACCCAGACAGTGCCTTTTAGGGCATATTTATCCAGACATGGAAAAATATCTAAAACTATGTCTAAAAATCTCTCTTAAGGACTGTCGGGAGTGATTTCACACCTTTTAACCTTCACAATTTTTGATGGTCGGTTTGTAAGAGGTGTGCAAAAGCACTTTAACTGCAGTATATCAGTTTCAGAAGGGTAAATCCTGCTCTTGGCGATATGCCTTGCTGCAGAATTCCAACTCTGATCAAACACACATGAATAAGCTTCCCTTTAAAATGATAACCAGGTGTGCTCGAGCTGGGCCGCAAACAAGCTCTGCGAAAAAGGCCTGCTGAGACTGAAAGTAATACGTTCACTGTTTCACTTGTGCTTTCTTTTTCTGTCTTTCTCTTTCTCAGGGTAACCATACGTGGGCCACCATGCTGGGGCAGAGTGTGAGGCTTCAGCCGGTTTCCATCCAAAGCCTCTCGGAGCTGGAAAGAGCACGTCTTCAGGAGGTGGCCCTTTACCACTTGGAAAGAAGAGACCTGGACTTTAAGATCAGCATCCCTAGAGGTACACTTCCTTGTTGGGATATCTTTTTTTTTGCATCATGTGCACAAATTTAAATAGTAAGTAATCAGTTTATATATAATAATCACATTGAGTCACAGTCTAGATATGATTCCCAAGAAATCCATGCAAATATCACATCAGAGTCAATTCAGGGGAATTTCTGAGTGATATCCTGTAGTAAATCTAGCAGATAAGACTTCTGAGAGGTAAAAGTGAGATTTGTGAGACGGAGTACAGCAGTGCCGTACCAACATCTGAATTGTTGCACACCTGTGTTTGGGTTATGACCTTAAATTGGCTTCTAGGTCACTTCAGGATACACAGCAAGGTGAAAAACAGCTTAGAATTCAATGAATAAAATGTATTCAACTATATTGCATAGTTATTAATAGACTTATCTCTCTCTATTATAGACATATATTTTGTTGTTGATGCCAGTCAAGGTATTTTAAGACAAATTCATCTGTCACTTGGAAGCTGCCAAATTATGCAAACGCCAGCACGGACAGATTGCTTGACATGTCCTTTTCTCTGAAATCCAAGAACAAAACTGTGAGAAATATAAGACAATACTACTTAGTCAAGTATTTGTTCTATGTGTCTTCCTTCTGTCGCTGCTCATGCAGTTGTGCATTTTTTATTTTGTAGTATTGTTGAGCCTTTCTTTGCAGCTGATTGGACATATACATTTCATAAAACGTTTTAATATTTGGTTTTAAAGATGTTGTCTGTGCATTTGTACAATAAACATTTGGTGTTGTTAAGTTGCCTTTAAGTCACGAAGCTAAGTCTACATTAAATAAACATTAGTAATTAACAATCCACCCCTGTTTATTATTTGATAATGTCAAATGGGAATGTGTTATCACGAGTCCCCTCATGTCCCACCATGGAAAACCACATTGTTCTATGGGAAGTGGTATTCCCAGCACGTACAAGCAACTCCACATGGTCAGATCAGAGAAGGTCATTCTCTGTTTTCTGTAGTGCAGTTTTCAACTGGTCATCTGTGAGAAGACCTCAGCCGGCACTTTAGCTGACCCATGGGGAAGCAGCCACCACAATTTATGGGAATATTTACGGAACATTTTCCTCCCAAAGGAGAAATCTGTCAGTTTAAGCCCGGTGGTTTACTCAGCCGCTCCTCTTGGAATTGTCATCAACGTGTTTGGCAGCTATTTTTGGGGAAGACGAATGCCCTTCGGAGAGTTAAATTAAACTTTTGTGAAATTCACTTGAGCGAATTCAGAAAGCATGTCATGAGTGACTGACCTCTCTGTTTGGCTTTGGTTATTTTCTGGTTTGTTTGTGGTTATTTGAAAGTTAAGTACTGTAAACTTTCTGCATTTGTTCCGTAATATTGTGATTCCTAATCTTTGTAAACTCTGGCTGTATGCAGCCTGAAGCTGTTGTTTTGTTTTAGACTCTTGCTTTTAAAAAGTGGTTTCTTTACTTTGTTTTCAATCTCTGCTTTGGCCCGAAGAGATTATTTATCCTGAATCAGGCTAATATCTCAGCATGCTCTCGATTCATTCCCCTAATCGTCCTCTCTCTGATGGGAGCTGATGGGGGCTTTAGCCCATGATGCTTGGCGTGTGGGGAGGGATGGGGGCAGTTGTCATAGAAATAAACTCTCATTTCCTGCAGTCCTGGGAATATGACCCAACCTAAAGCCTTCTCTGCATGTGCTAGAACCCCTGGTTATCTCTCTGGACATCTCAACAGAGCATCTTCTAAACCTTTTTCCCCGCATAACAAAAAATTGAATAACAAAATGGAACCAACTTATCAGCATTTACAGACAGGAAGAGGTTTGAGTGTAAACACGTCTACACTCAAATGTTGCAGCACTGTGGGGGAAGATTTAACCTAGTAACGGGAACATCTATTTATCACATTTTTTACTGTTCTACTGAGGGTCGTTTAGACAGAGTACATAAGAGTTATGAAAACACACAGACAAAAGGTGTTTTAGTTGACTTATTCTGGAAAATTTGGAATGAATACTCTATAGCAAACATTTCGGATAATTGTGGCTGCATATCTGTATAAGAAAATGTTTCTGCTTCTAATCTTGTCTTACTCAGAGCTTTCACTAATAAAGGTTTTATATAATGTTTGCTTTGCCAGCTCTGTGCCCATGCTTTGTGTTTAAGTGGTTTCACTTCACTATCAGCCATCTAAACGGAACAGTTTATTTTTGGGAGAGGAAGACTTGCTGTTACATGCATCTGTTTGGATGTTTGTGTCATTTTATTTGCTGTAAGCATTACATTTACTTTTTTATACAATACTATACAATAAAGTTTTAGTTGTATTTTTAAAGAAATTAATACTTTTTAATTAAGACTTTACAGTAATAAGATTTAAAATGTTACAAAGATCATTTTAAAATAAATGCTGCACACTGAACTTCCTGTTTATCAAGAATCCTGAAAAAAAATGCATCATGGCTGCCACAAAGAAAAAAAAAACATTAAGCAGCCCAGCAGTTCTCAATAATGGTAATAATAATAAAAATGTTTCTTGAGCATAAAATCAGCGTACTGGAATGATTTCTGACGGATTATATGATGCTGCTTTCTTTAAAAAAATTCAGATTTGCTCTAGAAATAATTTACATATGTAATTAATTTACATTAATTACAAAGAGTATAAACAGAAAACTATTTGTCGTTTTAAATTGTAAAGAAAAGTTGACAGTATCACAATTTGACTTGCTTTGGTACAATTGGCTTTTTGAAAACTAGTAAAAAAAAAATTGAAGTACCAATCCCAAACTTTTGAACAGTGGTGCATAGTTAAATTTTTATAAAATTTTAATAGAATTATATTCTATATTATACCTTCTATATTTTGTGCCATTATATATGCATCATTTTATAGATCTGTACACAGAAGCAACCATAATCTCGTTTTTTGTTTTTCTCCAGAGATTCGCAAGAGGAGGAAATCACTGCGAAGAAAGTTTGACTCCTTCTCAAAAGAAAAGAAAGAGCGAGGTAAGAGATGTTTTGATTTCATTCAGGCATAAGTTAAAACATAGTAAAGTATCACAAAAATAAAATGTAAAAACAACACAGTTTGTTTTTGAAATAATTTTTTAATAAAACAAAAAACTTCCTTTTCATTTTTGCCAAGGTCTACCATCAGCCATGTGGCTGGTACTGCTTAAGCAAACTAGTCTGGGTCCATTCTAATACGTATTTGTCACTTCTCAAGATAGATAAAATCAAGTTTCACCCCACATTTTTTCTTGTTGAATATCCCGTTTTACTTTTAAATATGTGACATTATTGAAGGAAAGTGGGTTAGCGCAATGAATTTAATGAATTTAATTCACGCAATCTTGTAATCATCATTTACCAAACAACCATCAAGACATATATGCTTAAATGTTTTCAGTTATTCTCGTTTAGATTTTTTTAAACTACAAACTACATTTCAAATTTCCTCCAGATATCAACACATTTTTTCAACTTATGACAGTCTGTCTTTGTGATGTCATTGTTAATTAAATTCTACCGTACTACTAATCGCCATTCTTTAGTGATGGTGGACAAAGAATAGAGACTTATAAAAGTCTGTTCACTCAGTGGATCCTCTGACTCTGGTTGCCAGGGCTGTTTGGTGTGTCACAGTTCTTGCAAATCTTCCATAGGCCTTTAAGACACAAAGCTTTAAGGCTTTAAGACTTTAAGACGCTAGACATTTTTACATCCCATGTAGCTTTGCTCCCTTGCTATCTTTGCATTCCTGTTAATGCATGTTCATAGTTTTGTGTATTCATCTATGTTTTCATCTTTTCGTAGTATCATTTTAGAGACTAAAATACTGGCTATGACTTACATACTGATACAATCTAAATATTCCTGAAACCATTCCTTCACACTAAAATGTAAAGAGCAGAACAAGTTTGTTTTGACGACACTCAGCAAGGACTTAAGAATTGTATTGATTTAACTGTGTGATGTTATAATTGTGTGTGTGATAATTTTGATGTAATTACACCATTCAGAACTTACAATGATGATACAATTACTTACTGTTTTTAAAAGAAGTCTATTATGCGTACCAAGGCTTTCTTTATTTAACAAAAGTGGTAATATTGTGAAGGACATAAGTACAATTTAAAATATATTTAAATATATTTCAAAATGCAAATTATTCCTGAATTTTCAGCATCAATTTCACCAGTCTTCATGGTGCTACAGAAATAATAATATGCACATTTTAAAATGCACATTTCTTATTACTATCAATGTTGAAAACAATGCTTATTTTCTTGTGGGAACCATTATGCATTGTTTCTACATTTTTTGATGCATAGAAATTTCAAAAATACTTTACTGGCACTTTTTGATCAGTTTAGTGCATCTGTACTAAATAAAAGTAACAATTTCTTTCTACAAATAAGAAATAATAAAGAAAATCTTACTGACCCCAGACTTTTCCTCAGTAGCATATGTTTAGAACACTATTATTTTGGTGGTCCCATTGGAACATTCTGTTTACAATAAGTAACATTAAACATACAGTGAGGGAAAACAATTGATCCCCTGCTGATTTTGTATGTTTGCCCACTGACAAAGAAATTATGTGACAATAAGTTTAATGGTATGTTCATTTTAACAATGAGAGACAGAGCAGAACAATGCATATCAAAAATGTTATGAAATGGTTTGCATTTTCATGAATCAAATAAGTATTTAATCCCCTATCAATCAGAAAGATTTCTGGCTCCCAGGTGTCTTTTATACAGGTTATGAGCCAAGTTTAGGGCTCCATCTGAAGTCTCCCAATGAACATCTGAATGTAATGTTTCAGTTGAGAACTGGTTGACAGTGTTGTGGTCAGATTAGACCAAAATCCAGCACTTGGAAATTAACGCAACTCGCCATGTTTGGAAGAGGAGGAATGCTACCTATGACCCCAAAAAACATGGAGGTGGAAGCTTTAGGGGTTGTTTTAATTCTAAGGGGACAGGACAAGTGCACTGCATCAAAGGGATGATGGACGGGGCCATGTACAGTACCATCTGGGCCAGGGCATTGAAGCCAGCCGGGGCATTGAAAATGGGTCATAGATGGGTATTCCAGCATGACAGTGTCCCAAAACACACGGCCAAGGAAACAAAGTAGTGTCTCAAGAAGCACATTATGTTCTCGGAGTAGCCTAGCCAGTCTCCAGACCTTAATCCCATAGAAAATCTGTGGAGGGAGCTGCAGGTTTAAGTTGCCAAACGTCAGCCTTGAAACCTTAATGACTTGGAGAGGATCTGCAAAGAGGAGTGGGACAAAATCCCTCCTGAGATGTGTGCAAACCTGATGGCCAACTACAAGAAACGTCTGACCTCTGTGATTGCCAACAAGGCTTTTGGACCAAGTGCATGACCAAAATCATGTTTTGTGAATGGGTCAAATACTTATTTGACTCATTAAAATGCAAATCAATTTATAACTTTAAAAAAAAAAAATGTTTTTGTTGTAATTCTGTCTCTCACTGTTAAAATAGACCTACCATTCAAATTATACACTGATAATTTCTTTGCCAGTGGGCAAATGTACAAAATCAGTCTACATGTCAGCTAAGTTTACTTTTAAAAAGTATTAGTAGACTATATGATTTAATGAATATGATTTTGTCCCATTAGACATTCTCTAAGTAACTTTGCAAGCACGTTTCAACTTATTCTAACCCTAATCCTACCGGCCTTCTAACACTCTACTAACAGAGGTAGTAGTTATGTAGGTACAACATTACATATAATCAAACGAATGTCTTAAAGGGACCATCAAAATAGTGAAATCAAATAGGGTGTTGTACACGGGCATTGAAATAATAATTAACTCATTAGTGCTGAATCAGTATTTAACTTTGCTCTAAGAGCTCAGACTGATCTCAGAGCGGCTCCGAAAGTTGCCGGAGCTAAAGCAGCACTGATTCCTGAGTCAGTTGGATTTGTTTGGCCGTGTTCCTGGAGTTCAGCCAAACTCCTGCCACCTGCAACCACAGTCTGGCGCTTGTTTTCAGCATGTGCGTCAGCTTGAGGTAGCGGGAGGGAAGGGGAGGTCTGAATGAAGGAGAGGGGTGGAAGGTGATAGGGTAGAGGGAGATATTTATTTAAAGAAGACTCAATCCCCATATCCATCCAGCTTATCGGAGGACTAGCTGCCAGTGGACCAGACTAACCTGACCCGCCACTAGACCTTTAAGCCCAGGGCAGAGATAGGAGAAAAGGGATTGAGAGAAGGGGAAGGAGGAGAGAGGACGACAAGACTGCTTTGCTTTTGTGTTGCTTTGACAGCCAAAACAGATTAGATGTAACCTCTCTATAGTCCTGTTAGGGTGTTAAAGATGCTATTTAAAAGTGTGCACTTTACGCATACATCATATCTTTGTTCCTTCCCATCTACATAAATAGTAGTTTAATTAAGTTCAAACTGCTTTAGAAGAATATGATCAATAAAGCTTACTTTGAAGTAATGCACGTAAGATCCAGTTGAAGAGTTTTAAGGTGCTAGTATATCTCATGTTTAAATTAGTTCTGAAATCATTTGATTAAGTAAACTGTTAATCCTTTAAGAGGCTTACTTATAGATGCACGAGAGGCAAACTTGTAAGAGTTATATATATATATATATATATTTTTTTTTTTTTTTTGCTACTTTGTTTTTCATGTATTTATTTATTTTTTGTTTTATGCATGTATGAATATAGGTATGTACTTATTCATTTGCATTTCCAAATAAGTTAAAGCAGTACGTAAATGTGCCATATGTTGAAAAAAACTCTCTAGATGTAATCCCTGTGGGCAGATAAAGATGTTTTTCTGCTTTGCACGAGAAACGCAAACAGAAGCTACACATGAGAACACTTACTGAACAGCACAGGAAGAGTACATTGAATACTGATCATGTTAAAGCTGTTTATGTTTGAAACATTATAATCTTTATATCACACTGTATATGACATGTAAAAATTGATTGATTTGTGGCCCATATATCTTAAAAGTGGAGTGTCATTTACATTAAAAAAACAAACCACGAGACAATCAAATAGGACAGCTCGTGCAACTCACTCTCAACCTGTATGACTGATATTTTGAGGTGTTTTTCAAGTCAGTTGGAACCAAAATTCTTTGGTTAACCAACATTCTTCAAAATATCATCCTTTGTGCCCAAGAGTAGAAATAACGTCAAAGGGGTTTGTAACAACAAGAGGATAAATGTTACTGCATATAATGATAAATGAGATACCAGTAAATGATGATAGAATTTTAATTTTTGCTTGAACTATCCCTTGGAAGTTAATATGTGATTGTCTCTAAGGGCCAAATTTACTAACAGTAAAAAATTAGCACTGAAAAGCCATAGAGACAGTTATTTTTGTGCCTAACCTATTGAATATGCATTTTCTAGGAGTTTCCCTTTCAGACAAAAAATGTATGGGAGGAGAGTAACCCAATTTACTGACATTTTTTAACACACAAAAAAACATGTTGTAAACTATTTTGCACCTGTGTTGTAAGTAGATCACCCGCATCTGATGAGTATTGGCTTTACTTATTTTGAAACTAGTTTGTGCTTGGTATATTGCGCTGGTCGATATGTAAATGAGATGTTGCATCTGTGTTATTTAATTTGCGCATTGTGTGTAAATTACCCGCAGAAATGTCCACGCCCATCGGCACTGTTCCAACGCTTATTTCCCCAGTTTAGTAAATCTGGCCTTAAGTCTCTTCATTTTACAAGGTATAATAGGATAAAAAAAGAATAGATGTCACTAAACACTGCCAGGTGATTTTTCACTGTACATTTAGACAACTGTTACAAATTTCATAATAAAACTAAGATGTTTAGTACATGTAAGTGTTATTAAAATGGATATTTCTCTAGGTGCAGGAAAAGAAACTCATTTTGAGAAAATTACTTTTAAAGATGTGTACTAGAAATCTACCGACACAAATGTATAATGTGTAATGGAATAAACAATTAAATGTTTAACTTAGATATTTTCTTTCCACTAGTCTGAAAGAAGACAAGTTGGATGCAAAATATCAAATATGAGCTAACAAATTAAGTGAATAAATAAGAAAATATATAGTCAAATAAAATCTATATAGGATAAGGCATGTGCTGACATTTGATAAATGCAGAGTCATTGTTTACTGAAACAAAGAATTAGTCTGACATGATTCACACGCTCCCTTCCTGAAATGTTGTGTAAAATTAGACCAAAAACTAACTTTTTGACATGTACTGCATGTGACATCTAAGCAAACAAGCTTTGGAAACTATGGATACTAAATTCGAAATATATCCATATGAATGAAATAGTCCATAAATCTGCTGCTAATGTCATTTGTTTTTTAATTTCCTCTGCAGAGTCTGCGTCCAAAGCATTTGGTATCCCGCTCGCCCAGGTCATCGCAAACGACCGAGCATACAAGCAACGTCAGGATGCCCTGAAAGAGAGCCGACGGGACTGTCTGGACCTGGAGGCCAGTGTTCTTCACTTCCGTGCAGAGAAATGGCAGCACAATGGAAACCGGCCACTGGGCAATACAGTCTTATCACCTGATGCTGCCTCCCCACCAGTGCTGGAGGCCCACAGCAAACCTCCCTCCTCAGCTTTCATGGACAACACCTCACGCACACATAGACGGGTAAGCTCACTACATCTTTAAAACTACAACAACATCCTCATCAACAAGTACTGTCTTCTGAAAGCTGTGGTATGTCTGTTTAAGATGATTTGGTCTTTTGATCTAGTAGGAGCTGATTTATTAAGACACAGAACACTGTTCATGTGAACTTCTTACCCAAAAATACATCTGCAGTTCGTTACTCGTAACATCACATGCATAACATTAGGCCTGATAGCATACATGACATCTTAGACATGAGCAAATCAAAGAAAAGGATACTATCTATGCAAATATAAATCAGAGCCAATAAAAACTCATTGCTATCACTAACCTGGCAACATTTCATTTAAGGAATTCCCCACGGTCAAGTGCTGATATGGTACATCTCACAGATAAACTTCTGGCTGATGCTTCAAAACCAATTTGAGAGGAAAAAAAGAAAAAGAGATATTTTTCTTTGAACTGATCTTATTTACAGTGTCAGGAATAAACTTGATTCAGAAATCTAAAAGAAGACAGAAATATGATATTATCTGATTCCTTGTTTTTTGTAAAAAACTTTGATATACTATATCATAGTATGTACTTTGAAAATGTCGATGTATCTAAAACATTAAAATGGTAGGCTACAAAATGAATTTTAAGCATTTCAATTAAAATAAAAAATGCAAGCAGCAATGAAAGGGCCTTCGCACCCAGGCTCACCGCCTCCCGTGGTTTCAGGAAGACAGTGAACAGTGAGCAATATGCATATAAAACCAAAATATAGAAATAATATGTAAAAGCTTTTTTAAGTGCAAAACTTCCTGGTGGCGCTACGTCTATAACTGAACAATGGCATGTAGATGTCTTCAGACAAGTACATTTATCACACATATCAAAATTGAACATGGTGTGCTTGAGTTAACTAGTTTTCAAAAGGTGGCGCTATGATTACATGAGAATATTTGCCCTTTAGATGGTTTCAGGCAAGGGCTCTCATTAAATATTTGAAGTTTGGTGCAGATTGGAAATGCATTTTGAAGTTAGTGTAAAAGAGATTTCCTGCTGCCAGCTGGTGGCACTATGATTATAATGTAATATTGGTCACAAAATCTCTAGGAGCAGTTCGGTACTGAGTAAAACATGTCACACCCTGTTGTCAGCAGGTGGCGCTATGACTATAACAGAATATGAGTGTGTAGATCTTTTCAGGTCAGGAATCTTATCAAACATGTGAAGTTTGGGGTAGATAGGACATTGTATGGCTGAGTTATAACTACTTCCTGTTTCATGGTGAAACATCAAATTTTGCCAGGCTGCCACGGAGACGCCCTTCAACGAAAACTCTAGATCTTGGCGATTTAACATTGCAAAGGCCTTTAGTTTATACTGATAAAATTTGGTGTTGATCTGAATAAATCTCTGGGAGGAGTTTTTGTAAAGTACGACGCCTGAAAATTACGAAAATGTCACAAAATTTGATGAGATTAAAAAAATTAACCGAATTCCTGTTGGGTTTCGAAATTTTTGTAGGTAATGGTGTGCTACATGTGTGTACCGATTTTCGTACGTTAACTGTACGTTTAACGTAGCGGGAGGGGCACTTCTTTGAATGAAAACAGGTGGACAGTAACAAACTGGAAAACAACAATGTAAATGTAGTAAAGTTTGCGGTGTATTGAGCCATTTTGTTACACTCACTTCTGAAACCTATAGTAGATGTCTATCTTCGCCACTTTTGAGGTGTGTGCAATGTTTCGTGACTGTTCGAGCATGTTAAGGGCCTCAAATATCCGATTCATTCCGTGGCGGAAGAATAATAATAATATTAATAATAATAAAGGAGCAATTCCAAGAAGGTATTTACACCGCAAACTTTACTACATTTACATTGTTGTTTTCCAGTTTGTTACTGTACAGCTGCTTTGAAACACTAATAAATGTGATTTGACTCAAACATGTGTGCTATGGTAGAAGAACTCAGATATTGGAGTCAAGTGTAGACAATAAATAAGAACCTTCTTTTTAAAAATAATCATAATATGGGCTGGGCATTAACTTGAATTAGTAGGATTCTTGACCACATTAATAATGGCTGTTGGTTAATACTGAGTCAGATAGCAGTAGCAGCAGTCAGCGTAGTTCAGGTTATTGTTTGATGATGTACGGGTGATTTCCATACCTCTCTCAGTGTGACTGGAGACAACATCTCGATGGGTGGCTACATATCAGCAGGAGGGAATGAGATTTACGTCTGTGTCCTTGCCAAATCAAACTCTCCATTCTCTCCGCCCAAACATGGAGAGAGAAAGAGAACAGATTACTGGTCATCGTGTTGACATCTGAAAAGCTTTCACGGAAATCTGTTTACATTTCTTTTGTATACATAGCATAAATAGATTTATTCATTTTAAAAAAATCTCAGTGTGTAATTATTTTAGGTGTTATCCGTTTAAGTAATTAATTGTAATTGGAACAGGCGTTTTAATTTGATGTTATTTTGACCTTTATCGTTTACACCGCAAACCTCGTCAGCAACTATTGGCTGTTCCATATAAACTATCTTTTATGTCTCTTTCTCTCTGTCAGGGAGGGATGTCTGTGGACTCCATCTCTGATATGGTAGAGAGTCAGTCCAGACTACTTGAAGCTCTGCAGCTCTCTCATCCTAATGAGCTGGAGTTGAAGAAGGCTGCTGGTCGCACACAGGCCAAACTCAGTCTTAATCCCATCTACAGACAAGTTCCCCGAGTGGTAGAGCGCTGCTGTAACCACATTGAGACCTACGGTAAGATGCGACTCTGAAAACTTTATACTACCTGGTCTCATGGCATAAATGTACCTGGGTGTACTTTTTAGCAAGTCACAAAATACGTACCAACAAGTACATAT
Source organism: Enteromius treurensis (assembly GCA_032275025.1). Taxonomy (NCBI): domain Eukaryota; kingdom Metazoa; phylum Chordata; class Actinopteri; order Cypriniformes; family Cyprinidae; genus Enteromius; species Enteromius treurensis. The sequence continues at coordinate 22,911,006 of JAUCMU010000125.1, forward strand.
GACTGCAGTTTCCAAAAGAAATGAACACTAGAGACAGTTAAACTTAGACACATTTTCAATAATATCATTTAATAAAGTATAATTTTCTCACAAATTACTTGAAGAATATCATGTTATGACTTCAAAACAATATTAGTATTGTGGGATATTTGAAAACTAATGCTTTTGAAAGATAGCATTACAGATATCCAGCTTTATATCTATGGGGTTTTATAATATTTATGAGTATAAGTGCATCAATTTCAAAATACTGCATGCGAACCCAAATACGAATTTTGTCTGTTCCCTGAAATATCAGTCAACTAATTGGAAGACATCCTCAGGCTAATATTATAACACACCCTGGTTCAGGTTACAAACAGAAGGTCACCCAGATGAGACACCACTCAAAAAACACTCAAATAGATATGAAATCAGGACTATGAAATATGAGCAGCCCAGCACATGTTTACTATCTCTCTCTGTCTCTCTCTCTCTCTCTCTCTCTCTAGGGTTACAAACTTTGGGGATTTTCCGTGTAGGCAGCTCCAAAAAAAGAGTCCGTCAAGTACGTTTGTCAGTTCCAGCTGCTCTCTAGAGCCAGTTTACGCCACTGCTTCTCTCTTTCACGTGTGGCATGCGCCCCCTGTCTTTCATATTGATACTAGAAACACACTGGTGACATTATAACTTTTATCCTGTTCAGTAAATGTTTTAGAAATCGATCTTAGCATGTATAGTGTCTTGTTGTCATGGCTGACTGTGTCATGGCAAAGGCACAGAATACGTGGGATACACGAGTCTTATGTGTGGTGGCTGTTTCTTTGATGATGTTTTATCCTGCTGTGTCCTTGTGTTTTTTCAGCTGCGTGAGGACTTTGACGTGGGGATAGATGTTGCGTTAGACGAGGAGCATAGCGTTCATGATGTGGCTGCATTACTGAAGGAATTCCTGAGGGACATGCCTGACCCTCTGTTACCACGAGAACTCTACCGGGCCTTTCTGCACGCTAACCGTATGAGCTTACAGTTACAGAGACAGCCATTCACAAATCATTTAACATTTATATTATTACACAGGAATCAGGATACCAAATTAAACTGCGTAATGTCCAACACACTTGTCATTATTGTATAACCTGTAATGAAATATGTTCACCTTACACTTTTGTGTTTGTCTGACAGTGTTGAGGGGGGCAGATCAGTTGACATACCTGCAGCAGTTGTTGTACTTGTTGCCGCCCTGTAATTGTGACACCCTGCTGAGGCTCTTGACGCTTCTTCATACAGTACAGGAGAACGCAAACAGTTCCATTGGGCCAAACCAGCAAGAGGTATGCGCTGGCTTTTGCAATGGCAAGCAGTCCCCACTGCTTTATAAGAGCCTTTATAATGCATAAAAAATGATTGGGATGTTCATCTCATACAGACAGTTTCCTTAAGTATATTATAATGAGTGGTGATATCAGAGCTAGATATTATTTTATTCATTTTTAAATTAAAGTAAGTATGTTGATTTGTAATAAGTGGATTCCAAGCATCTTTTCACACACTCTAAAAGCAAATTAAACTGGTTCCAGTTTGTGTGTTGGTTTTTATTGTTTCAAATGCTTTACCGCATCTTTGATTTGTTGATTTCTTTAATTTTTTTTTTAATCCAGGTTTAATCCAATTTTTCGCTTATTTTTGTGACAGCAAACTTTTGGCAATGCTTTGATGAACTGGTCACTACCTTAAATTTGGTATATATTCAGTAAATACATATATATATATACAGTGGGGTACAGAAAGTATTTAGACCCCTTAAATTTTGCACTAATTTAAGTAAATTTTTCCCCTCATTAAGGTACACACAGCACCCCATATTGACAGACAAAACACAGAATTGTTGAAATCTTTGCAGATTTATTAAAAAAGAAAAACTGAAATATCACACGGTATAGTATTCAGACCCTTTGCTCAGTATCTAGTAAAAGCAGCCTTTTGATTGAATACAGCCATGAATCTTTTTTGGAAAGATGCAACAAGTTTTTCACACCTGGATGTGGGGATCCTCTGCCATTCCTCCTTGCAGATCCTCTCCGGTTCTGTCAGGTTGGATGGTAAACGTTTGTGGACAGCCATTTTTAGGTCTTTCCAGAGATGCTCAATTGGGTTTAAGTCAGGTCTCTGGCTGGGCCATTCAGGAACAGTCGCGGAGTGACTTAGGGTCATTGTCTTGTTGGAAGATAAAACTTCGGCCTAGTCTGAGGTCCTGAACATTCTGGAAAAGGTTTTCGTACAGGGTAACGAGTTGTCATGTCCCAGCAGCTGAAAAGCACCCCCACAGCATGATGCTGCCACCACCATGCTTCACTGTTGGGCCTGTATTGGACAGGTGATGAGCAGTGCCTGGTTTTCTCCACACATAACACTTAGAATTAAGGCCAAAAACCTCTATCTTGGTCTCATCAGACCAGAGAATCTTGTTTCTCACCATCTTGTCCTTCAGGTGTTTTTTAGCAAACTCCATGCAGGCTTTCATGTGTCTTGCACTGAGGAGAGGCTTCCGTCGGGTATAATTTACTTTCTATACCCACTGTATATATTACTTAATGTGCTTTGAGGAGCTCATATTAGTGGGCAGATCTCTGAATCACAACGCAATCAGATCTTCAAACAGCTTTATTTGAATTCACACAATTGCTTGAGAGGCTTCCGAAGACAACTCTAAACACCACATCATCCGCTCAGAAAGTCCTTCACAGTGTTTTGCCGTTAGATCTTTATAGTCACCCACACAGACAGCGCTGCAACTACAATATGACATGTTTATGAGCTAAACTCCTCCCTCTGTGGCTGTTTATGACGTAAGGTGTGCGCAGAAGGCTGCCTATGATCAGCCAGCAGACATACATCCTCTCCTCCTCTCCCACTCTCATTCATACTCTGGCTGCCTAACAGTCACTATGAGCACAGGAGGAATGGCAGTTTGCTCTGGCAGCCTGCTGCACACTTTAGCAGGTAGGACAAATGGGTTTGTGCAGCAAGTTCATAAAGGTGAGATGTTTTGAATTGTATTTGTTTTTCTTGCTTGAGGCAGTGTAGAAGAATTTAATGTATTCTTTTTTTTTGTATCTGAATGAAGGGTTAATATTTATGCTTTGCTTATTTTCTTGACTGATTCTTGTTTTCATCATATTTCTAAGCATATGTGAATGCTTCTAATATCGAAGGAACTTTTTGTACTGATAGTGTTATAGCGGTCAATGTTTGATATAATAATGTGTGTACATACCGCAATATAGACAGTTTGTGTACAATAATATAATGTATTATATTATATTATAATATAATATAATATAATATAATGAATCAATTTTATTATTTATTTATTATTATTTATTATAAAAGTGTATAGTTTAACTTTTAGGTAAATCATTTTCAGGGCAGAATATATACATATGAAGAGAAACTGATTTTTTCCAAACCTCTATTATTTTTTGATTAGGTAAAAATAACTAAAAGCTAAATAGCTGACTAACACAATAAAAAGATTTTTTTATCTGTTTTTGCATATGTTTTTGCATCTTGCAAACTCTTCATATTTATATATATATATATATATATATATATATATATATATATATATATATAGAGTGGGTATGGAGAGTACTCAGACCCCCTTAAATTTTTTACTCTTTGTTATATTGCAGCCATTTGCTAAAATCA
>JAUCMU010000125.1:22914795-22941354 GCA_032275025.1 Enteromius treurensis
TTCCCTGAAAATAATTGCACACCTCAGAACGTTCGTCAGCCAATCAGATTCAAGCATTCAACGGCCCCGTAGTATAACTTAAATTAATAAGAAAACACAACAAGCTTTTTTTAGGTAGGTTTTTTTAACAAAATGTCTATAGTTAAAATTGTATTTACTATTTTACCTTTTTTTATTATTTTCATACATCAAGTCAAAATAAATGAATAAATGAAAATGTTGCATTGGCAACTAGATCAAAATATGTATTTTTTTTTTTTAATAATAATTTTAGGCCTTTAGGATACCTCTTCATGATATTATTATGAAACTAAATTTGTCCATAATCAATATCTGTTGTGTAAACTAGACACAAATTAGATATGTCTATGCATTTTTTATTTACGTTGTAATGCGTTGAAATGTCTTTAGGCCTGACATTATTGTTTATAGTCTGCAGTTGATCAGTCCAATCTTGTTTCTTTTAACATCCTTCCTCTTTTAATTATAATATGTCAGTTAGAGTGTATAAGATGAATGTACTGCAAAAACATGAAATTAATATTTACTCCCCTGTTGTGCAAAGCAAGTAAAAAGTGATATCGTGATTTGTGAACATTGGCTGGAGTGGCACCCGACAATTCCCGCAGTGCATTATCTGCCAGGTTGCTTATGCCCAGCCAAAGAGTGAATGACATTATACTAACAGCGATCATGATCTGTTGTTTGGAGCACTGCCTGGGCTCTACAGAATTGCAGTGGCACTGCAGCAACAATGCAGCTGGAGGAACTGGAGAGACTAAGTAAATTAGCATTTAAATCACATCTGACCCGAACTGTGCAAAATGAAATTGAGCAAGCTGAACGCTTATTAGGGGAGGTTGAAGGAGAACCGCATGCTGAGGCGGGGGAGATTAGAGGAGCAGAGTTTGCATAACTGATGTCTCCTAAACTAGCTCTTTTGTTAGCATTGAAGCTAAGATAACCCTGCGTAGCATTTGGTCAATCCTAACATTCCAAAACACTTGCTACTTGCCATAATATAATATAATATCCTAAGCATCCACATTTCACTTTGCATGTGGAAATATCTAATATTTATTTATTTAATGTTATAGAAAATTACAAAATATATTTTGAGACAAATGTTTGTTATGAATTTTCTAATTAGCTTAATGGCTTTTCTATAACAGTACCCCTGCTGTTGAGGCTAAAGGCACGGTCATTGATATAGACATTATAATACATATAGCTGGCTTTTTTTTCCATTTATTGATATGCCATGGTTAGATTAAGATTTAAATTTATATGGTTAATATAATCACCACATTTATAATGAAACTGTGATATATGAATCATATAATAACATATCACATTTATTAAAACTCCTGTAAAAGTTATAGCATCTTCATCAAGCAGCTTAAAAATCATTCACATTCTTTATACTTTTTTTTGTCATATGAGATGCGCACACTCTGTTACAGTATGTAATGCCAAAAGAGGCAGCTGGTAATAGCTTACCTTACTGTAGATTAATTTCTTTGCACTTACTGATTTCTGATTGTGAGGAGCTTAATGAGAAACTGTCCTTTCAGAGCATGATTTGAGTAGATGCCCCTGACATGCCGATAACTCATACTAATGTGACTTAAAGTAGCCCATAGCCTGTACCCACCGCCCTGTCAGGCCTGCAAGTTCCATTACTCAAATAAAGTTAAAGTGGCAGCTAAATAGTTCTTGTTCAGTAATCTAAAGGGAGTGCTTATGCACCTGAATAACCGTTAGTCTTTTCTACATATGTCATATGGTTTATTGTTCCTTTCTGATTTAAAAAATAAGACAAATAATACACATTTAACAGATATCAAGCTTTTTTTAGACTCAAGATGGCTTATGTGTGTGTATAATGAGATTTTAATGACCATTTTTCATAGATTTGAATATAAACCATTGTTGTATCACACTGAAGATGAAAGCAAAACACCATCCCTTCTGTCTCTCTCTCCCTCTCTCAGTCTTTTGTACTTCAGTATGAGTTTTGATTCACCTCCTGCTTTATTGCCAGATATGCAATTTAGTCCACCGTCTCGTATTGAGAAAATTTGATGCGCAAAGCCTTTTTTTTACAGCAGAGGGTTTCAAAGGGATCTGGGAAGCATTGTACCCTTAAAGAGACAATTTCCTAGAAAAGAGCCGTTTTAAAAGATTTAGTAGGTGCTGTGTGTAGGGTTTAGGGAATGGCTAGATCTCCAGAGGCAACTTAATTTGGCAGAAATAAAAAAGGCGCTGAAGCACAGTGCACTTCTGCAGTTTTTCTGTAATCTTTTGAGACTGCAGTAAAGAAAACATTAAGATGCTGTTTGTTGGCTGCAGCACACAGTGCAATGAAGTTGTTTTTAAGGCGTTGGTTCTCAAGATGGGTCACATCAGGTCAGTGCTAATGAGGGTCAAAGTCAACAAAACACTAAAAGCAGATGATAGATTTATATCATACTGTACAGTAGTTACAGTTGGAAAATAAATAGGATTATCAGTTTTTGAAAGGTGAAAATGCTTTCTCTCTGTTTTTGTTGATATTGAATATGTCCAATAAAACTGGACAATTCTATATAATAGGCATTAGTAATTGGTATAATAAATTACTTGCCACTGAGAGCATGAAAACATTAATATTCAATTGATTCAATTTAAAAATTAATTACTCTAACTGTAAATAATTATGTAACTGTAAGTATCAAACCTAATATTTGAAATAATACACTTTAAAGATAAATATCTTCTGGGTTCCCCAAAGAAACCATTTTTTCTTGCATTCTTATTATCTAAAGAACCTTTTGTTCAATGGAAATGTTTTATGCATGTTGTGGACATCAACTATCAATATAAGAACCATGATTTTTAAGAGTATAAAACAATAGATATATATTGTTCAAAATTAAGTTATAACAACTTGGGGACCTTCATGTTATTAAAACATGCCCGTAATGTGACGAACTGTACTTGTTGTACACTTGTGTGAGCTTGATGAGAACTGACTTAATGCAAAGACAAAAATGAGTCAGAAAAATAAAATTGGCTTTGAGAAAACCTGTAAAAAAAATTTTTTTGCTGATGTCATGGTCATAATTTGCTATATAACGCATTGATGCATTTTTAAGCGTCACTTCAGGATCCAAATACTGTTGGGTACTGTCATGCAGGTCAAATGCACATCATGCAGAACAGGTGTGCACAGTGTTAGGGGATGTTAATATATTCTTTGACTCTGCATTAGAGTCAGTGACTCTTCAAGAGTGAGCCAGCCTAAACTCTTTGCATTATCAGAGCTGGAGATCAATCCTTATTAGCATACTGCTCCCTAGCAACCAGAACACGAACAGGACATCTGTTGTTCTGTAATCGCTTTCTGTCAGAAGAACAACAGATTACCTCATAACCTGTCCTTCTGTTCACCTCCTGAACTGTCTCATAAAGGTCACTCCATGTGAACCTAGACAAATAGTGTTGATTCATCCTAGTGACTTGATTTTGTGATTGGGTGGACTAGCAGCTATGGGATTTTTAGTTATAAGTGAATACTTTTTTCCATTTATTCAGTGCATGCAAAACTCTGTAATTGAATTATTAAAGTAGATATTATTAAATTATTGGTTTATGGATTTTAATTGCTTTTTGTCTTCAGTAAAAAAAAAAAAGGGTTTTGAGGAAAACATTCCAGGATTTTTTCGCCGTATAGTGGACTTCAGTGCGTGCCAATGGTTTGAAGATAAAGATTGTTGCAACATTGTTGCAATAGTTTTAGTGCAACTTCAACCCACTGGCTTCGATTGAAGTTCACTACACATAGAAAAATCCTGGAATGTTTTCTTCAAAAATCTTTATTTCTTTTTGACCGACATGAACAACTTGGATGACATGAGGTTTGATAAAATCAGGTTTATTTATTGTTTACCTTTTCAATTTGCTTTGAAAAGAAGGACAACAACAGCAGCAGTGTAATATTTATTTGAAACGCATGTATTTGGTATTTGCTACAAACTCTTTTACTCTTTCCTTTCATTCTTTTCATGGCTTTGGTAAACCTGAATCTGATTTACGTCGCTTTTTGCGTAACTCTGGGTCATTGACACAAGTTTTGTTGTCTTTGTAGGAATTAATTACTTTCATTGAACTTTTAAAGTCTCTCCACAAGCAATATATCTGTGGCAGGGGCCTTAATGTGGGCAATAATGGAGAAACTTCTCATAGAAAGACATGAAATTTAGATGCAATTTAGTCATAATTTCTGTTTAATAGCTTCAACAATGGATAATTAAAGGTCATTCCACACCGAATCCGAAATGTTTTAGCGTGCTAAAAAATAAATACAACCTCACAATGTCTCCAAAATGTTCGTCTGTCATTAAAAACAATCTCATCAGGTTTAATTTTCTGCATTTTTGCATCCATAGCAATTAGGAAAGGTGAAAATAAAAAAGAAAACATGTGCAAAAACTTTGGACAGGGATCTTAAATCTTGGGAATCTCTGTATAGAGATTTGAGAAACTATTTTCTACACAAATGAAAACAAAGCAGATCTATTTTTTTCCCCCTCCAGTTAGCCTCCATCAATTCTGGAAAGAGAAACTTACTGTTCAACAAAAGCGGGGCACTTTCAAAAGGCTACTCTTCTTTGACGTCATTTTTATTGTGTATGGACATTATTCATTTATCCACATCCACAAATTGAGGATAGTGCTGTGTACACAAGTAAGACTGATCTTCAATGCACTTTCTTTTGTCTCCTTGCCAAACAGAGTGTACAACATGCCTCCTTTCATTCAGTCATTATCTGTCGACAAGCAGTTCCTCATTGGTAAAATGTATGTAGCTGAGCTTCTGTAATAGTACACTTGATAGTACACTTCATTCAAAGTCTAGCAAGCTACTACAGCAAACCCATCCATGTTTACAGTGATCCAGTTTCATTTATCTTCAATGCAGTGTTGAGGTACATATGAACGGCATCCAGACCATTCTCACGGGTCAGAATACAAGACGCCATTTATTTACTTGCGTGTCACGTGTTGTAAGTCATTACTACAGTCTGTAGCGGTGCATGCTGGCTGGGATGTTATCAGTCTCATTTCGTGGCCAGGTTGAGGAATGGTGTTGTTAGCTAAAGGGCCGCCTGAAGGTTAGTGTTCATATTGATGGATGAAGAAGGGATTTAGCTTATTGCTGTAGCGTTACCCTAACACCATGGAAGAAATACCAACAAGTCAGGCGCAGGGAAACAAGCCAACCTCACAAATGATTCATTATAAAGTTAAACCTGAAGGAAATAACTGTCCTATCTCCTTTCTTAAAGCTCTTTGTTAAATTCACTCTTGTGTCCTTTTTCCTCTTTTCCATGCCCCCTCCCTGGGGTTCAGGTGCTTCTATTAGCTTGCTTCATTAAGTGGAGGTTGATTTTCTTTTCCTAAGGGACCTTTTGTGATATATGCTATAAGGTTGAGTGAGGGATTGTGGGAAACCAGTGATTAACTGTGGACATGCATAGGGCCACCGTTGGTTCAGAAGCCTCTGCTTTCTCGGGCTTGCTACAGAAGCCTCTCAACAATGGAAACTTTTAAATCTGAGAAAGAGTTGTTACTCATCTATCATGCGGTATTGTCATCCCACGCAGCTTTTTCCATTACAGCCACTAGATAACTTATCACAAATGTGCTATGAAATATGAGGCGAGTCAATTCTTGGCTCGCTTCATTTCAAAGCAGATGTTTCTGAGGAAGCTCTCTTACAAGCAAGTCTCCCACTGCAATGCACTAAACTGGTAATTAGCTTTGTTTACACTCTGAAAAAGCTTTTCTCCATTTATCCTCCACTTGCTTCTTTGAGAATGATGGATAATAGAGATACTTTTTGCATCATTAAAGAAATAGTTCACCTTATAAATTTTATTTTGCCTTGAATATGTTGTTGCACGTATCTGTGTTTGTATTTATTTATTCGTATTATTATTTGCTATGTATTTCTCTGCCTATTTTTTATATAATGGAAGTAAATGAAGACTAGGGTTTTAAAGTTTCTAATTACCAATTTTTTAGTGATTAACGGTTTACATTTGGCTCTGTTCCTTACACAAAGTTATCAAAGACTCACAATATATTCATGCACCAATTTATGATACGTTTGTGTAATTTTTGAAGCTTGACAGCTCCAGTTTCCTTTCATTACCACTGCAGGCTTTGACCATTTTATTAAGTGTAATTTCTGCTTTTGTGTTCCATGGAAGAAAAAAAGTCAGAGGGGTTTGTAATGGCATAAACAAGATGAGTAAACCTTTCCTTTAGGAATATAATAATCATAAAGCCGTTTGCATTTGCCAGTTCTGTCTTTCTTCCTGTCACCACATTCTTACTCAGCTGTTAACCATGAGTGACATTTCAGAGCTAAATGTGTTAACACAAATGGTTCAATCAACAACAAATGCAGAGAAATGAATCACAGTATTTGTCTGTCCTTTAAAGCAAGATATGTTTATGCAATAAATGTACAGTACATACAGTGCTAGATGTATCATTTTTGTACATCTATACAGTTGCTTTCATTTGGGTACTTCTTTTGGGCATCTGTGTAAAGCAGTGATGTTTGATTTGTGAACTTTTTTTTGTTTATTTGTTTTAAGTATTTTTTTAACAGATTCTCAATATATACAGTATTTAAATCACTTGTCTTTAATGGAGAAATGAGGAAGTAAAGTTAAACCTATTATGTTCAAATGCGGTTCAAATGCATTACTTATTTAACAAACAATACTGCAACAAAAAGGACATTTTCAAAAAGAAAAAAACTGGCACAGAACTGAAGAAGCAAACACAACATCCAACAGTAGAAAAGACCTGACATAGAAATTCAGAGGTTTAACATAATCAGGGAAACCAAAACTACAAACTGGCTGCAAAGACACACCAGACAGGAAGCAACTTAAAAGTCCAAATGAAAAGCAGGGACCACAGGCCAGACTTGTTACAAAACCTTGAAAGTTAATCGTTGTATTAAAATGTAAATGCATGCATATAGCATAAATAAATAAATCCATGCATCATAAAAATGCACACAGACCACCCAAAACATTTTAAACAAGTTTAAAAGTTTAAAAGTGGGAGTTGGATTTCTTCAAGGTGGCATATATGAATTTAAAAACATGCATTTTGATGCATCTTATGAATATTACAAAGCATATCTGATTTGTATCTGGTGGACCCTAATTATACAGACTTTCCTTAAGATCAGTCAACTAGTCAATCATACCACCCACCAAGGAATGGATTATGAAAATATGTATTTTACCCATCTGTAGGATAGATGAAAAATTACTTATTCTTGTTGGAATGAATAATGCTCCTTTTCTCTCAGTTAATTGGTCCTTCTGCGTATGGTTGCCACTATGCATGAGCATTTACAAATCCTTTAAAATCCATTTACAAATCTTTCCCTTTTTTTCCCCCCCTCCAGTTTGTGGCACAGCCAAACTGTCAGCAGCTCTTGGCCACACTATGGTATGACGGCTTTCCTGGCTGGCGGCGCCGTCACTGGGCAGTTAAGCTGGTCATGTGCTTCATTATCGGCCTGCTCTTCCCTGTCTTCTCGCTGATCTACCTGCTGGCTCCAAAAAGCACACTGGGGCTCTTCATTAAAAAACCCTTCATCAAATTTATCTGCCACACAGCCTCCTACCTCACCTTCCTCTTCCTCCTCCTCTTAGCCTCACAGCACATAGCGCGCACCAACCTACACATACAGGGCCCTCCGCCCACTGTGGTGGAGTGGATGATACTACCTTGGGTGCTGGGTGAGTATGATTGGATGTGTCATGAGGATGTAGGTCATATAGGTCATTTTGTTAATGAAATATATTAAGAAATTGTGTGCAAGTCAAGACTGTATTGTTATTCTTAAGATATTCAGGTCAGGGATTTTTACTTAACCCTTAACCCAGGTAGCGTTAGGGTTAACCCAGAAACATACATTGTTTTAAGTTTAATCTTTGGTGTGATACATGTTTTAGTGTTTTCAGGCATTTTCGCCTCACACTGAATTTATTCAAAATAATCAATATCAATTGATATATTGATGATTAATCAGGAATTACAGCATTATGTACTATTATGCACTGTATACATTTCCTTATTTATGCATCATAAATCATCTGTTTCAGATTCACATCACAGTATTTTTATTCATTTATTGTTTTTTTTGTTTGTTTTTTACTTATTTAATTGTTTTTTTTCTAACGTCCTATATATGTATGAATTTATGTATGCATGCATGGATATGTACAAAGAGCTTAAAAAAAAGAGCTAAATAGTTCCTTATGTGTTTGCGCACAATAGAATAAAATTACTTTTGATTCAGATTCTAAATGTATAGCATCAGCCTGTAGAATTAAAAATGTAATTTCATCTAATTTCTATCCAATTCCATCAACTATTACGATAAATTAAAATATTTTCCAATAACCAGTATATTCTGCATTTAAGTCATGTATGTTTGTGTTGTTTTTTTTTTGTCATAGGCTTTATATGGGCTGAGATCAAGGAGATGTGGGATGGAGGTTTTAATGAGTACGTCCATGACTGGTGGAACCTTATGGATTTTGCCATGAATTCTCTCTATTTGGCCACTATATCTTTAAAGATCGTCGCGTATGTCAAGGTGAGCTCCTCCTGTAAATGTTTTGCTGTCGATTCAGTCATCCACAATCACACTTGCATGCACGCGAGCACATGCACACAGACACACTCCAGACTTCATGACCATCTGCAGCTGTGTTAGTCACCCTGCATGGAAGGGGTTCCAGCCCACACGAGTGTGTGTGTGTGTGTGCATACATGTGCGATATGATAAATGGTCCAAGCCGTATATTTTATGTTCTGTATTGTGTTTGGACATGTTCTCAAGATTTGCGTTTACAAGCTATAAATGTTTGTTGATGTTTCTGTCTACATGTATTATTATTTTTTAGAACAATTCCAAAATGCCGAAATATGCTGTAAAAAAATTGTAATTACTATATAATTTTTCAGTGTTACTTGCTGTTGCTTTTTAATTGTTTGTGAAATTACTAGCAGTTCTGTTTCTACACCATTTGTGTTTATGTGTGTGTATGGAATTTATTAGACAGTTAATATTGTGGTCTTAATCCCAGTAGAGAACAGAATTTAAAGCAAAAAGAGCTCAGCCATGCCTGGCACTGAAAAGCCAGCCTTATTTCTCTGCCCACTGAAACATGGAATTGAGGGATGGTGCTGAGGGGATAGGGCATCTCGTTCCACCCTCAAGTGAAGTTACGCAAGGCAAAAGCTCAAGAAATGCCTTAAGAATCTGTTAGACCTTTGACTCAACTGCCTAGAAAAAGACTGAGGCATATCCAGAACAAAAACTAATGGAAGATCTTCCACACGCTGTTGTTTCCGCATTAAACTTTTCCATTATTCTTTAACAAACCATTCCAAAAAGAGTGATTTAAACCTACTGATAGTATTTTGTCATGTGTGTCTGCTGTTGGTATAGTTACAGCACCTGATTCACACAAGGAATTATGAAAATCAGGTAATGGTGCGATCACGTCCACAAAATTAATGCTTTAAATTTTTATTGCGCCACTGCATTTGAATTGACTCGGTATGTTCAGATGTATGATCACATATAATCATGCTGTCACACTTTTCTCCATCTTTTGATCATCATTTGATGAATTGCTGCTGCCATGATCACTAGAAAATGTACACAAACATCCCTTTTAAGTAGCGCAGCATTAACTGCAGCAGACAAATAAGCCAATCCATTCACGTATGTGAATCCGATTCATTGAGCCACATTTGCATAAAAAGGAGGCTTATTTGCCCAGAAACAAATGACAGTAACTTGGCAATGAATTTAAATATGCATGATGCAGCACTATATCAGTGCATTTAGCACCTGGTTATGTTGGATTGTGGGTGTTAAAGTATGTAAATAGGCTAAAAATGGACTTTACACAAATACGCAAAGACTTGGCTAACCATCTATAAGCATGGTCCCAATCCACATACACTAATGTGTAAATATTCAAAAATATGTACTGTAGCGGTAGCGAATTGTTAATCGTGAGAAATATTTATTTGAACAGCAAATCAGAATATCAGAATATATTGTAAATTGTGTAAAAATAAATTGTTATAGAAAACAGTTATCGTACTGGTATTTCCCAATCTTTCTGTTTTTACTGTATTTTGGTCAAATAAATGCATCCTCTAACTACTATTGCATTATGTTTACATAACTAGAACTATGTGTTTACATACTTGTGTAAAGTACATTTTAAATCACAGGCTTTAGTGTTTAAATAGGTGCATTAAAGTGGCACAGCATATACAGTGGGTACGGAAAGTATTTAGACCCCCTTAAATTTTTCACTCTTTGTTATGTTGCAGCCATTTGCTGAAATCATTTAAGTTTTTTTTTTCACACCTGGATTTGGAGATCCTCTGCCATTCATTTTTGCAGATCCTCTTCAGTTCTGTCAGGTTGGATGGTAAACATTGGTGGACAGCCATTTTTAGGTCTCTCCAGAGATGCTCAATTGGGCTTAAGTCAGGGCTCTCACTGGGCCATTCAAGAACAGTCACAGAGTTGCTGTGAAGCCACTCCCTTGTTGTTTTAGCTGTGTGCTTATGGGGTCTTTGTGTTTGGCCCAGTCTGAAGTCCTGAGCGCTCTGGAGAAGGTTTTGGTCCAGGATATTCCTGTATTTGGGATTAACCTTTTTCTCGACTGCAACCAGCCATCCTCTCCCTGCAGCTGAAAAACACCCCACAGCATGATGCTGCCACCACCACGCTTCACTGTTGGGACTGTATTGGACAGGTGATGAGCAGTGCCTGGTTTTCTCCACACATACCGCTTAGAATAAGGCCAAAAAGTTCTATCTTTATCTCAACATACCAGAGAATCTTATTTCTCACCATCTTGGAGTCCTTTAGGTGTTTTTTAGCAAACTCTATGCACGCTTTCATATGTCTTGTACAGAGGAGAGGCTTCCGTCGAGCCACTCTGCCATAAAGCCATAAAGAGGGCTGCAGTGATGGTTGACTTTCTACAATTTTCTCCCATCTCCCGACTGCATCTCTGGAGCTCAGCCACAGTTATCTTTGGGTTCTTCTTTACCTTTCTCACCAAGGCTCTTCTCCCCAAATAGCTCAGTTTGGCCGTACGGCCAGCTCTAGGAAGGGTTCTGATCGACTCAAACATCTTCCATTTAGGGATTATGGAGGCACCTGCGCTCTTAGGAACCTTAAGTGCAACAGAAATTTTTTTGCAACCTTGGCCAGATCTGTGCCTTGCCACAATTCTGTTTCTGAGCTCTTCAGGCCGTTTCTTTGACCTCATGATTCTCATTTGCTCTGACATGCATTGAGATGCAACCGTCTCCAAGATAATCAGAAGAAATGGACAGCACCTGAGTTAAATATATGAGTGTCACCGCATGGGGTCTGAATACTTAGGACCTTGTGATATTTCAGCTTTTCTTTTTTTAATAAATCTTCAAAAATGTCAACAATGTTGTGCTGTGTGTACTTAAAATATTTTAGCAAATGGCTGCAATATAACAAAGAATAAAAAAATGAAGGGGGTCTGAATAGTTTCCGTACCCACTGTATATAAAGAAAGATAGAAAGAAAGAAAGAAAAATCCCTTGGGCTTTTGTGCAAACCAACAACCCAGTACTGTGTAACTGACAGTGCCAAATTTAATAACGCTGATATATGGCAGCCCCTCCACAAAAGACTGTCACACATGGTGCAATCAAATGTTTAAAATCATATCAAAATTCTGACCTGTTTTTAAATTTGTGTTGTGATTAGATCTCAGGCAATAAGATGACGGCAGCAAACCTTGCAGTGATCTTTGGGCCCAATCTCCTGCAGAAAGAAAGAGGATCAGAGAGAGAGCTCAGCCCTCAAGCACTGGGCATAGAAGATAGCACTGCTGTCATCTCCGTCACCCTGATGCTCATCCAGAACCACCGATATCTCTTCATGGTGAGAGCTGAGGAATGATAGACAGTAGAGAGTGAATACCACTAAATGAAAAGGTCATTTAAAAAATGAAAAATGATATTGCAAACACTTAAGCCTTACTTTTTTATCTCTTTGGAGCTCAAAAGGAGAAATGTTGAAACAGTTTCACTGTTCTGTTCCATGCAATGGAGATTGAAGCTATCACATTCAAAAGGTCACCAGCACAGAATTTCTTCTTTTGTGTTCCCAGGAAGAAAGTCATGTGTATAAATGATGAAAGAAGTTTCATTTTTTGGGGGGAAAAACCATAGATAAAATCTTAGGACTGCATACCAATATTACACTGTACAAATATTATACGCTACTGTAACTTTGTATGCGCAGAGCTTGAAAGATGACTTTGTTGAATTCTTTTCATTAAGTATTCATATTCTAATAGAGTGAGTATTAGCTGAGTGAGTGCTTTTATTTCATCTGCAGGTGTCAGCTGAGCTTCAGCAGGAGGTGCTCATGAGTCTCATTCAGACGGACCCGGATGTGATTGACTATCTGCTGCGCAGGAAACTCAGGTCAGCTTTCTGTCGCAAAAAAATGACCCTAACGGCCTAATGGGGCAATACAGCGCAAAAAACTAACATTTCAGTCATTTTTGGCCATAGCTTATAATCTCGCACAGGCATGATTTTTGGTCTAGGATGCACCGTTTTCCCCCAAAATTGAGCTATATCCATAACCCACTTTTACAAAATAGTACTAGGTTTTTCACCCAATCGAAAACAAACCACTGCAGAAATAATCTGTGGACATTGAATATCAATTATCAAAAAAAAAAAAAAAAAAATTGAAATTTTGATTTTGCTGCACAATAGTACGCCAATTAGCATCTATGCTAACGTTAGCCAAATGTTTTTAGCACTATAACTCTGGAACGGAATGAGATATCTTCACCAAACTCGGTACACATATTTATGAGCTCAAACTTTAGTCAAATAATATAAATAAAATAGCACAGCTCTGCCACTTGGTGGTGCTATGAAGCAGAAATTAACTTATTTTCAGCTATAACTAAGCAATTGATAAAATTGGGTATGCAGCAACTTGGTCCAAACTGGCAAAGTCTATATGAGGACATTGCTGTATCTCAAAAAACATGGCCGCCATCAGCCAATGAGGTTTGAGCACTTAATAGACAAGGATAACAAAGGGTCGATCGCAACGAAACTCGGTGAGCATGTTGGACACATGGTCCTAAAGGTCTGTAAGAATTTTGAAAGAAATCGGCCACTAGTTGGCGCCAACAAGTTTTTTGTTCTATAATCACATGGTGTTTCATACACTCACGCAATATGCATATCATTTGATAGATCTCCTCCTAATGAGCAACTTTGTCTCAAGAATCATTGCTGTCAATCAAATCGTTCATTAATTATTAACAAATACTTTTGCTAAATAGTACCTGGTTTTCACTCAAATCAAAGCACTGCAGTAAAAATCGATGGCTTCTCTAGATCAATAATTATAAAACAAATGTTGAATTTTGTCCCTTGGTTAGCTATAATTGGCTCATTTAGGAAAGGGGAGTGGTCAAGTAAACCAATAAGCCTATGAAACGTTAAAAAACTGTATGTTCCTGTATGTTGTTTGCTTTTGATATCTGATAGATCTTCAGAAACATGATGCATAATGTCAGACTTGACAAACTACTTGAATATTTGTTATGCATATACTATATATGCATATTTCACAATAAATGTAAAATATATGGTTTCAAGTGGCTAAAAAGTGGAAGGGCACTGCTGCACTCCATAATGTAATTTAACCTGAAGAATTTTAAGATTTAAGATTATCTTTGTCTATTCAAAGGACACTTTAAAAAGGGTTCATGTTTACATGGTTAATGGGTTAATTACCCTAAATGAAAGGCTACCATTTTAACCTCATGCTTAATGTGCCTGATTACAGGCGAAACCACAATAATTGCTACAGTCCAAACACTAATATATGCATCTATCCCTTGTGACAGCAGTAGT
Organism: Enteromius treurensis; assembly: GCA_032275025.1. Taxonomy (NCBI): domain Eukaryota; kingdom Metazoa; phylum Chordata; class Actinopteri; order Cypriniformes; family Cyprinidae; genus Enteromius; species Enteromius treurensis. Next base: position 22,928,851 of record JAUCMU010000125.1, read on the forward strand.
AGCAGCCTGACGATGGAGACGGACTCTGGTGGAAGGAGGGACACACAGGCATCTCTGGACTCTGTGGGTCAGTCTAGTGATGACCTTTCATCCCTGGAGCCACTGTGTCCTCTCTACCCAGAGACATCTGCGATAGGAAGTCTGAGCAGTGAGGTCTTCCTCAATGTTCTTCATCTTAACACCAACAGAAAACGTGGGTAGAGCAACGTTCTTCTCAATGACACAGTAGTTAGGCTAGAAATAATAATATAGAGATAGAACTGAAAATACAGCTCCTCTATGATTTGGAAATTTTGAAGTCGATAAAATGTTTTCTGGCAGCAATAGTACAGCAATAACAGTGATATTGTAAAATATTCCAGTTTAAAATAGCCATTTTTTTCAAATCCGTAATGATGTGTTAAATATAGTAAAATTTGAAAAAATGGCAATTTTAAACTGGAATATTTTACAGTGTCACTGTAAAGTATTCATATTGCTGTGAATTTCTCCAGTCTTCAGTGTCACATGAATTATATTCTGATTTTGTGCTCAAGAAGCATTATTTTTGTTGTTGCCAAATGCCAATGAAAAAAGCTGCGTTGCTTAAAGGATTGCATCACGCAAAAATGAAAATTCTTTCATTAAATTACTCAACCTCAAGTTGTTCCAAACCTCTAAGACCTTTATATTTTCAATGAATTCTGAGAGCTTCCTGACCCTTTATAGACCGAAACGGGAATTACCATCTTCAAGTCCTAGAAAGGTAATAAGGACAGCATTGAAATAGTCCATGTGACATCAGTGGTTCAACCTTGAATTTGTGAATCTACAAGAATAAGTTTTGTACTGATGTGGAGGTTGAACAAGTAGTATTGTAAATGTCATTTCTAATCTGAGAAATGCACCAAAGCGACTGAGAAAAACTGTTATTTGTGTTGCGATAAACGAAGGTCTTACAGATTTTGAACGACGGGTGAGTAATTAAGGACAGATTTTTAATTTTTAGGTGAACTGTCCCTTTAATATTTTGTGGAACTTTTTTTCAAGATTGTTTGATGAATAGAAAGTTCATAAGCACACCATATGTTTTAAAAATATAATTCTTTTGTAACATTATAAATGTCTTTTCTGTCACTTTTTAGTGATCAATTATGAATAATAACCTTATAAAAGTATCATTTCTTAAAATCTTGCCACAATTTTAAATGGTTGCGTACTTTCCAATTTCCATTGTCTGTATATTCCATACTTGTGTCTACAACAGATTCCTCTGAGGTCCCACCTAAATCGATTGGTAAAATGAGACATTTTCATTCCCACCACAACCTGATGAGTCTGTCCCAGTCCTCCTGTAATGCCCAGAGTGAAGAGCGAGAGCTCCCGGAGCAAAGGCAAGGCAGTTCAAGGCACACTTGTTCAGAGGAGCGCCTTCATTTCAGTCTGGGACGGCAGGACAGCGGTTCTCAACCACAGAGTCCTAGAGAGAGAGGCATCTGGGTGCGACAGAGCTCCAACGCCTCGTCCACGACGTCAGACGACAGCAAACCGCCAAGCAACTTCTGGGACTTTTTCACTGGCAAGGTGTCAGGCTCAGAGACTATAGTTTGACTCCTAGCTAAACAGATGTAGTGTGGGGGTTCATTGTGGACCCATAAAATTTTAGATAGAGTACTGGCTGTAGATACACACACAAAATTAATATATCTGTGGAAGCTAAAATGTTTATATAATATAATCTTAAATAGCACCACTCCTTTAGAACAAGACGGTTTTTCAGAACACATTAGATTATGAAAAGAATCATTATAAACCTGCCAGAACAGTGCATTTTATCAAGATACAGACCTCTGACTACAGAATGTAAATATAGCATAGGCGGTTATAAACCTCTCTAATAGAAAGCAGCTTTTATATAATATATATATATATATGAATCCTCGATATGAACTCAGTGGGCACTGAAAATTACAAAATAGTGCACATTTCAAAGGCTGAAATCTCATATTTGTTTACAGTAGCATCAAAGCTTTCCCATTTGGCTATTTTCTGATATAGTGGCAGCTGACTGAGGCTTGGTCTTTACCATTACAGAATCTCTTACATATAGTAACGCATTATATTTTTAAAATTAAGTGTTAATATTACATGTTGGTTGCTTTGAGTTCATTTTATCTAAATGAATTTGTACCCTTAAATGTTGTACATGTTGCTTTTCAGATACCTGTTGTCAGAAGAAGCCCTTCACTGCAAAACTTCTTCAACGACCATTCACAGAAATCACAAAATTAAATGAAATGGAAGATGTTTTTGGAAGAATACGATATTTTGATAACTTTTAACCACTTGGAGAACACGCTCTGAACTCGTGACATCCCTGAGCCACAAGGGGGTGATATTTACTGGTGTCAACAATACATTACATTAAAGCTGAAGTTAAATAGATCCTGTCTAAATATTTGAATGGTCTCTTTTGACGCTGGACTCTGTAGGGTTGGATTTCTTTCCATAAGAATTCATAGAGAGCATTGCCATTTCTAATGGCGCAAAGTACAAAATATCTGTTGAGCTGGAGCCAGGCCTTCTTTGAGCACAAGCTGGAGATCAATGCAGTTTCTCTACTTCTCATTTACTATAAATCATTTTTTTGACTTTTTTATTTGTATCACGATTTTATCTACTTATTATTGAAAAATCTTCCAATCATGTAATCATGGTAAAGGTGCATTCAGTACAACGTTTTCTAGGATTAGCGTCACTATATTAACTGCCAAAACAAGAGAAGCAGCTTGTATATTGTTGGTCTTGTCTCAACTGTTAAAGTACGTTGATAAATGTGTTTAGTTGAATTCAGATTTGTTAAATTTCGCTCTTTGCACCACTATACTATTAGAATAACTAGGCAGGAGTTTTTCTATTTTTTTAAATGGAGAAGTACCGAGTTGGGATACAGTTGTGACGCAAAATACCGCCATGAAAAAAAACCCACTTTAACTTTGCTACCTGTCAAATTGTATTATTGTATTTTATTAATGTGCTCCCTACCTACCACAACCCTAAACCTAATTTTACAATAAAACAGATACAGTAGTTCATTGTTATTCAGTGTGATCAAAAATGACGCAATATTGTTGTGCGCATGTCCACGACGTCACGAACATGCTGAACTTTTTTAACATCAAACCACTGAATGCACCTTGTCATAACGTTTTCAGTCTATAAACGGTGAAGCATTAAAGTTACTAAACAGGAGTTTTTTTTAACTTATTTTTTAAAGAAATTATATTTTTGTGAAAATGTAGCTTACAGAAAGTTGTTCCATGATAGTACAAGCTATGATTGCCCAGTATATTGACATCATAAGAAACAGAGACCATATGACCCCATGGAGGTAGTTGATGTGTTTATCTTGTTTTTATTTGGGACAGGATGATCCAGTCCCATCTTTCTTCCACGCTTTCCACTTCACTCCAAAACCAGATGATCTCTCCGGTTTACAATTTGTACATTGCTTAATCGAAAGTGCACTTTTTTTTCAAGCCCATTATGGAATAAACATTACAATGTTATGGGAAGGGGTAGATGAAACACAACTAACATTAGCATGACGTAGCATTAGATTGTGTCTGTCTTATGGTTTGATGTAGTTTATGTCCGTCGGTTAATGCCAAAACACTCAGTGCATCAACTCTTTCTCAAGATTGCAGCATTAATTTGGTAATTCCAACATTATCACCCTAACATGTTTGTTTCAACTCTCTCTTCACATAACACACAAGATCTGGTGTCCAAATAAGGAACAAATTAGCAAATGTATAAAAATGAGAATGTCAAAGAAAAGCTAATATAACATTTATAATTACACATAAATAAAATCATGAAATAAAAGCCCAAATAAAAGAAACATTCCTTCCCCCATAACTACAAGATCACACACTCCAATTTCAAAAATAAAAGATCCAGTTAACTCCTAAGGCTCGGACAAGCCTTAATTCAACTGTGATGATGACAACACACCTACAAACACTCTTACATAGCATGTGTAATTTACATGACATGGCACCATATGTCAGTTAATTTCAACATATAGTTCAGTCTACTTAAGACACGCAATGCCAGCAGGTTAACTGACCAGCGAGAAGATTAAACCTCTTTACAGACATAGTGATGTCTTCTTTAAAAGACCTTTATACATGCTTTATAACAATGTCAAGAGATGTTATACCATGCATGCATTGATACCAAGTAGACCTAACAGGATGAATGGAATAATAATAATAATAAGCAGCGCTGTCAGCTTTGACCCCTCACAGATCAAAGCGCATTTTTTTTCAAACCAACAATCAAATCAAACCAGTGTAGTTTACAAAGGAACCTGAAATGAAAAATACAACCAACCACCTTTTCAATCTTATACCATCCTTTATAGTCAAAACTAATGGGTTGGGAGAGAAGCTGATTAGGACTAACAGGCTAGGCAACGGTGTTTTAACCTCTTTAAAGCAAAAATGTTATATTTAATTGTATCTTGCTAATGTGTGCTTTTCGACTTCGAAGATTCAATACCTAATCTTGCTGGGTGCATTCATTTTTCGTCTATAAATCTTAACTAATCGCAGGGTGGCCTAGTTGTTTCGTAACATATCTGCTAGCTATGAGTGAACTGGAGGAAGTGGCTCATCCTTCTGGCCGTGCAACATCCACAAACAAGAAACAATCCTTTACTGAGTCCCCTTAACCAATCTAAGTATAACTAAGCCAAGTCATAGCTCAAACCCAACATTTACACACAGAACCAAGACTGCATTTCGGCATTGGCTGTGCTTCACTTCCCATCTAGCTCTATACAGAGTTAAAACGTTATTAATTAAGAGGGCAGAGGAGATGATAGAGATCTAGGTAAGAGTTACTGAGATTAAACAGAATAGATGCAGCCAATTCAATAGGCTTAATGAATCAGGAACCTTTATATTGGAGTGCAGAGCCACATTATGTTTGAGTTACCCAACATTTCTACTGTTTAATAGCTGAACTGAATGAGACCACATTCATTTCAGACAATCTCACAGCGCCACAGTGTTAATGAAACATGACTGGAAACGTGCGCCGCTTTTGGTTTCAATGCTGTAACTTATATTCTCAATTATATAAAGCCCTAATTTCTATCTCCATCTGTTACGCTTTACAGTTAGTGCACTATTAAGTGTGCGCTATTATGACACAATCAAGCTGCACACGCACTTGCAGTGCACAAGAACTGGCAGAATGTTTTACATTCAATGAATACTGACGGAGCATTCTTAAGCCAAGCTACATCCTTTATACAAGCACTACTCTGGTATCCACAATCCTCTCTGCTTAACACAGCAGAGCACCCATCAATCCCCAGGCCCTACATGAAATCGCTAGACAAGTTCTTGACACAAAAAAATGCTCATCCCCTTCCCAGCTAATTTAAACCTGGTAAGGTTTATTCATTCGGGTGGAGCAGCTCTACCACAATGACAACATGAGCTACTGGTTCAGCATTCAACACATTTAGAACTAGCTGGTTAACACGGATGTAGCATGATGTGTCACGTTTGACATTGCAGATGAACATCTGAAGGTGAAGTACCGCCGTGCGGCTTTCTGGGCTGATCGTGACATTGTGCCCAAACATAAATCATGACACATCACACAGCGAATGTGAAGTGAACCAGATTATCCAAATAAACCTTGTAACTGTGTGTGCGGTGGGAAGAAAACTAAATTGTACAGTGTCCATTCTCAGGCCATCATCAAGACGTATGTGCAGCTCATTTCACATGTGTATATGTGCGTTTTTGCGTGTGCTGAGCAACACAAAGCAGGCGAGTGAGACGACGGCGAACCAGGCGGCGATTACTTCTGCCTGGTGATTACTGTGCTGTCTCCAGGTCACTCTGGCATCAACTGCTCCTGTCCGGGGCCTGACTGATGCTCCGGTGCAAAGCTCCACTGATAAGCCTGGATGAAAAGGGACTTGACTGAGAGGGGATGGAGCAGGGGGCCGAGCTGTGTCAACAAAGCCCAAGCCTCCCTATCTGCCTGATCCGATCTCTCACAAATCACACCCTCCCATTCTGTCAGTCACTCCTGCCGGCTCAGTCTCTAGACTGGTAGAAAAGTATATACCCGGACTCAGAGTTCTTGGAGATGTCCGATGTCAGACCGTAGAATTCCTCAATCGCTTGGGCGTCTATTTTCTGTGGGGACAAATCAGAGAAAGAGATACATAACTGCATATATAAAGGAAAACTTATTAAACTGGTGCTCTAATTTCTGACTTGCTTTATGCATGAAAACAAACCTCATTGTTCATGCAAGCATGTTTAAGCATCCGCAAGACACATGAGTATATGGTTGTCATGTAAAAACAAGCATGTTTGTGCATCAGTTTATCGTATTTGATGTGTATTAATCAATGTTCATAAGTGAATTAAAAAGCCTAAATAAGCCTATTACCACTGAGTCTCAAAGAGGAAAAGTCTGATTTTGGAACAAAATGAGTAAAAGGACGTAAAAACATAAAATTAATAAATAAACAGGTGTAAGATACAAGTGTAAGATATCTGCACAATTAGCAACACCGAACATACATTGCAATCTATTTGAGAATACAGCAGGGTCAAACTAACCAACACTGGCTCATGCAATAACCAAAAATCCTGCATGGTGTCACTAGCGCTGCAGAAATGACACAATCCACCTTGTGAATCACCGACAGAGCTAAGCACTGCTCCAAAAACCTCTACCTCCAACATGCAGTCTTACACCACCACTGTGCTTGGTATTTATAAAAAAGACTGTCGTTTCCCCATGTTTACGGTATGATAACAACTTCATGTTCCGAGAAGCATCTGAGAGTTTGTGTTCACAACATGTGTGTAAATATTTGTCAAGGTTTCCGTGTAGCAAAGCGGAAATCACATCTATGTGTCAAAACCAAATGGATTTATGCTATATATGTACACGCAGGTGATGGAAAATGTGCCTCAACGACGATACACTTTTAGGCTAGTAGTGTAAGACAAACCTAAACAATGAAGCGTCATGAGGATGTAATGGAAAAACGGTGAATCACAACACATACAGTAGCACTCTTTGTGTGCGATTTAACCAAAATGATTCTTTAAAACAAGATGATAAATTTCTGTCTTCTAAAAATCAAGGGAAACTTGTCAAACGAATAAAAGAGGTTCGGTCTCATTAATGCATCACTATGCCAATAATTCATTGAGAAAACTCTCAAGTATTTGGGTCAGTGTGAGGACAACTCCAGACAAGCACTTAGTGAAGCATAAACAGCAGCTGCAAATCACCTGACAGGGGAGGTTAATTCATGTGCTACTCTTCAGTTCTAGACTTCCAGATTCTTTAGACTGCAAATAATACATGTATTACCAGACAACGCAAACTAAATGTGAAAATGAACATGCAGTAATAACAGCTGGAAGAAAAAACAATCAGGTTTGCTGAACTGAAACTAAAGACTCTGGTGTTTTTTTAGATACTTCTACTTTCTCTGTTCTCTTCTTTAAAAGTAGTACTTCTTCAGACAAAAAAAAGCATGTGCTCAATCACTGGAGCCTACAGGCCAATAATATTAATCAGTAAAATAATGTACATGACCTTACTTTTTTTTTTCTGGATATTGACTGCATGTTGCAGATTTGTTTTAGGTCAAGTGGAATACAGGAATATATAATTAATTAAGTAGAGCAACCGTTATACTCAGACTTACCTCTACAATGTCATCATCAAACAGAAGCCAGAAGCCATGACTCTTCACTATAGTGATATAATGACCTCGATTTGGACCACTACAAAACACAAACCATAAGAAGATATGATGAGCAGAAACAAATGACAATAAGCTTTTCTCACACTTCCGTGTTTTCCAAGCTTCCGGACTAGTGCTTGCAGGGTAAAAGTTTTTCCGATGACAACTTAACAAGAATGAGTCTAAGAATCAATGTCTATTTCAACAAATTAGAGATAACGAAAATGCTTGAACTGCCAGCTTGCTCTTCTTTGCATTTTTAACGTGATAATTGCTACATTGTATAATGTTCTCTGGGAAATACATAATAAACAAGAGATGACTCGGATTGATGACTTTATTCCTCTTTTATCAAATTACGATGTGTTGAGTTAAATATGCTTCAACTGGACTTCAATGGGTTAGAATTGTTTATTGTATTCTTGGAATAAATGTGCATCTGGGCTGAAATAGGATCATTTTTAAGTCATTTATCATGAGGTGGTGATCTTACAAGCAGCACTAAGAACAAAAGGAAACAATCCCTGGGTCACTTTTGTTTAAGTTAGGGTTAGGAAGACTTTTAGTTGAAATAATAAGGACCATTTTCATTTCATGCCTGCTTTAAACGTTACCACACAGACAATACACTGCGCTCTTAACTTAATACACAAACCTTAATCAATCTTATTAGCACTGGTAGTTACTCAAAATTAAAATTGCCTGAACATTTACTTTGGAAAACATTTACTAGACCAAAAGCAGATGAGTTTTTTTCTTCATCAAAACATCAATGAATCCTCTGCAGTGAATGCGTGCTGTCTAGCAGCTGATGAAAGCAGCACAATAATCTACACGATGGACTTCACTGGAGGAAGTGTTATTATGGATTATAGACTGGTACTTCAATCGATTATTGCAATGCTTATATCAACTGATTTCTCGATCACTGCAGAGGATCCATTGGGAAGTAAGTGATGTAATGCTAAATTTCTCCAAATCTGTTCCCATTAAGAAACAGACACATCTACATCATGGATGGCCTAAAAAGCAGGACATTTTCAGCAACGTTTCATTTTTGGGTGAACCATTCCTTTAAATTGACATCAGAAACCTACCTCCCACAGTGCACCACTACAGCCACCAGGTCGTACAATCGATCAGGGTTGGTAGCATCACCAGAGGTGTTAAAGAGCCTCAGCTCCAGAGGGAAGACTACACGATAAGAGAGCTTGGTGTAGCGATGAAGCTGGTCCATATACTTAAAGCGCTTTAGGTGCAGGGCAAGGATCATGGGTAGTTTCTTCACCCGCATCCTGTAAGGAAGCAGAGAGACAGGATCGCTTTCAACTTGAAATTCCATCTCTATTCTCAAACTGCACGATATTGGCCAACTTCCTGAGCTAGAGTAATTGTTAAATGCTCCAGGATTAAAATTTCTCTCTTGGTGCACAGAACAAACACACTAATGCACTAGTACACCAAGATGCATTCAGGAAGGAAGGAAATGCTACATAGACGGGGGTGGTACATAGCATCAGGCTTACATTGGTTGATGTGAACAGCAATTTCGGTAATTTCAGCCATGTCAGTCTGTTGGAACTACAAACCTTTTCTGAGCCTCCTGTTTACTTCTGCATTGCTCACAGTAGTACTTGTATTCACTACATAAGGTCTCGGTGTTGCTGAAACCCCTGCCAGTGCAGAGAAAAAACATTATATATCCAATAAACAAAGAATCAGCACCAACAGGACATTTGCTGCAGTTACACTTGTGGCTTTACCTAAGACAGTGTGTAATGGAGGTATTCTGCTCCACGTCCACTGAAAGGTCTAGGAAGTCTTCGTCTTTACTGCTCACCTGGAGAGAAAGAGACAGATTGTGTGATTGGGAATCCTAAGACTCCTTGTCTGAACGACTAGTCTCTCTCCAAAAACAGCTAGGCCGTGTCTCAAATGCACTTCACACGTCAATACTGTAATATCAAATTGTAGAGTAGCAGCATGCAGCGGCATATGCATAACCCAAATCAGTTTATAAATATAAAGGTGTGTATTGGGCAGAAAAGAGGGCACTCAAGAGCAGTCTTCAGAATCATCTACTGAAATTAGATGATATATATAGATTAAATAATATATTTTTAAAAATGTAATTAAATGTTTGTTCCATGAGTGAAGCACAGCACTTTGTTCTTGTACACGCAAGCAGTTATGCAGCAATTCCTCATAAAACGTATCCCTGCATGTGCTCTGAATTTAAGATGCTTTTACATTTGGGAATAAAGACAAATATGCCTGAATGGTTTTCCACCAAAATAAAAGCTTTGATAGTTTAACATTTGAAAGACATCTATAAACATTAGTACTGTCATTTTACAGTAATAATGACAAATAAAATGGCTATTACATAATTTTTAAAAAGTAGTAATATTTCTTATTTCCTTATATATTTTCTCTTGTTATTTATATAATTGTAGTCTACATATAACAACTTAATTTAATTAACATACTAATATATATAAAAAAAAATCATCATCAGTTATCATAACACACCCCTACATATAAAATAGTTATTACCATATTCCGCAATCCAAACATTTAGCAGACTTCTTTTAGTCATGACACACTGTTCAAAACTGTCCTCCCATCACATCCATACAATCCCCCAGATGCTGATTAGTCAAAGTGACAAAAACAAACTCCCAAAAACTCACTCATCCCATAACTCATTAATAAAAACAAGAGCCCTTTAGAGTACTTATGACTCACTCCACCTCCTCTGACTCACCGCTTCACAGTTCAGGCACCGCGTCTCATTGGTCAGTGTGCCTTGGAAGATCTCATGCACCCATGTCTGCTGGGTCTTCTCCTCCGTTTCCCCTTCTCCTGTGCTGCTGCTGCTTCCACCTCCTCCTCCACTTCCACTTCCACCATTCTGTACTACCTTTCCATTCTGCTGTCTCTCCTGGCTCTTTTCCTCCTGTAGCAGGTCTGCAATGGTGTTGAGCAGGTAGTTGAGAAATTCGTGTGCATCTTGCTGCATGTAGTTGTCAAACAGCTCTGTAGGTAAAAAAAGATGTGTTGATAGCATCAGGTAGCTGCAAGTTTAATAAATAAACAGTACAAAAATGAAAAGTGAAAAACCGATTTAATCATTTAATAGCAATGCATTCCAAATCACATATATAGTGTTTCCCGCATAACTATTAAGTTGTACAACTGAATCTACTGTGCCATGGTAAAAAATGACATTTTATGTCAGTTCCTAATTTGCAGTCAAAGCTAAGTTATACAACAACAATAAATTCATCATTACGGTCAACGTTGAAAAAACTGCTTAATTTTTTGTTAAAACCTACATTTATGATAAATATAAAGTTCAAAAGAACGCTTCCTTAACATAACAAATGTGTTTACTGCCACTTTTGAACAATTTAAGGCATCAATAAATAAATAAATAAATAAATACTGAGCCCAAACTTCTGTTCGTGCATCTTTTTATCCATGTTTACAAATATACCAGAATATGTATATTATCTATAGAGCAACATTCACATATCTCTAAGCATGACATTCCCACTTTCCCACATCAACAACCTCACTCATCAGCCAAACTGATCAATAAGGTTGCTTACTGTCGGACCCAGCATCTTTTCTCACCATTTTCCTTCCTCAACCTGGAGATGAACTTCTTTGGTGGAATGACTCCCACTTTTTTCTTCTGAGTTGCAATGCTGTTAAAGAGGTCAGCCAGGCAGGTGAGCAGGCTCTCTTTCCGTCGCGGTTGGATCTTATAGGCCAACACTTTCTCTCGAAAGGGCCGGCAAAAGTACAGTGCCTGCAGCACTGAGTTACAATAGCAGGTGTTGCCAAACTGAGTGACCAGATTGCAATTGGAGAAAGAACAGATCAAAGATTGATGAAGGTTATGTGATGACATGCATGCACATATAATGCGTGTCATTTCTGCAATTAATGTCTCTGAGAAGGAAAGCAGACCACTGTTGGATATATAGAGTGGTTTTATTATTATATTTTGCTGCCTTTAATATATGCTTGCCAAAACTGCCATTAAGTGATGATGACATAAGCACTTTACATAAAAAAATGTATTTAAAATTGAAAGTGATAAGTCATCTACTATTTATAGCACATGCACTGACAAACACAGTAGCGTAAACTTACATTGACCAGCCCAAAGTAGTGTTCATTAACAGGGAACTGTTCTGGTCCAATCTCCTTTTCCAAAGCAGAGGCATTGGCGCCCTACAGGGAACACACACAATGGTTATCTTTGCTCACGGGGTCTCAATAATACAAGTGACCAGGAACACCCTGGACCTATTGGAGACTAACAGGAACATCCTGTTTGTGAAGAATGATGCCAGACTTGGCATTAACAGGATGCAGTTGCTGGGCAAGTGCACCCACTCTGTTTCACCAGGGGAGAACATCAAGTCAGAGCTGTAAGTGGTATCAGTATCTGAAGTATAATGCATGAGTTCTCAGATGTTAAAAGGCCTAAGTCAGTGGTTCTCAAGCTTTTTGACCCGAAAGCCACCCCACTGTCCAGCTCCTTATTCAAAGACCCACTTACAGATATTTCTCACAATGGCAGGAGATGTAACAGGATATATTTCTGGGATTTCTGTTGTAGTTACAATAAAGTCAAGTCAAGTCACTTTTATTTCTATAGCGCTTTTAACAATACAGATTGTAGCAAAGCACTGAACATTATCAAA
>JAUCMU010000125.1:22941454-22957924 GCA_032275025.1 Enteromius treurensis
TAATCACTGGAAATCAGGTGTCCCCAACTAAGCAAGCCAGAGGCGACAGCGGCAAGGAACCAAAACCCCATCCATAAAGCTACTTCTTTCTTTCTATTTTAAATAAATACTAGGAGTATACAAAAAATATATATATTAATTAACCAAATTGAGAAAGTTGTTTTATGTGCTTTGGCATTTTAATTTAGGCTGAGAGTTTTACTATTTAAAAATATTCATAATAATTATTGAAATACCTAAATTCTGTAAATATTGTTGGGGATCTGTGGGATGACTCATCATGACTTAGGTAATCTGTTGAAAATTCTACTATATATAAATGTCACATCAAGACTTGACTTTGATACTAAGGGATAACAAACATATCAATACATTTTACTCCATTTACGAACAGCAATTTTTAGATAACTTACAGCTCTTTTACATAGTACATACTAGCACCCCGAGGTGGCTAAGTGAAATCAACAAAATGTAAATCCATGTGTCTTATCTCTAAACTGGTTATCAGTAACTGCTGGTAAATAAGGAAGTTGCCCCATAAATACCTTGCTACGGAAAGGATTCACTGATTGATACGATTTAAATCTTAAAATTTTAAAAGAACTCCCAGTACGTTACCTACAAAAATAATTAACATGCTAAATTCCAACAATAAACAGCATTACTCAATTTTACGTTCGTTGACGTCTGACCTACTGTGAATGTTCTCGTGTGACAGTTTAAGAAAACCCTTTCAGCATTACAAAGACACTGAGCTCATTGAATCCGTTTTTAATTGTGCCCTTCAAATAATGTTAAAACAACAACAACAGAAGCAGCAGCAGGAACTGTAGTCTCGTGTTTGACCTCGCTTGTTACCCTGCCCACCCTTCCTCTTTACAAAACACTCGTAAACACACATATAGTATCCACATGACAGATATTATCTAATGGTAACGTTAAATAAAGCTCAGCAGCCAGGCTCATCAAACATGGACATTATTTGTGTGTCTATCGCTAATACGCTAGGCTATACATTTGACCCTTGAGAAGAATATTAAATTATCTGACAAAAACGCTATAAAGTCCGTTTAACCACATCTCCAAACTTCTAATGCGTCAATAAACCCGGACAGAGGGGTGTGCAAACTTTTTGTGGCTGTGCTGCCATGTCATGACACAGTTGTTTATGTTAGCCGTTCAGCTAGCCCTGTTAGCAGGCTAATCCAAACACAGGTTAGACGCAGTGGACGGGACAACAGTCACTTATGCGAGGAAAAACTCACCATCGTACAAATCGAGGCGATCTTTCGGACTGTCATCAGTATTTCCATCCGTCTGCCGCCATATTGGACCGAACCCCTATATAAAACTGTGACAGCCGCACAGGCTGAAGTTCCGGTGAATCCTTGAGTCGGTCCAGCTCGCGGCGGAATGAGGGAGTGTCGCCTCGCGCGCTGTAGCCTAGCAGCTGCGCAGTACACAACATCACCAAACCTACTATGGCGAAGACTTGTTCACATCAACTTAATTTTCAACTTACTTCACAAACACTGGCAAGTTTAGCATAGAAATTACAAAGCACGGGATAGAGAATGTTTACGTTACGTCAATTAGGTAAATATTTTATAAGAGGCAATTTTATTCATTTTCTTTAACGTATTTTTTTACAATATATTTTGTGATATTATCTGGCTTATATAAAGCGTAATGTTTCTTATCAGTGTATTGCTTGTGGTATTTTAAAACAACGTATTTTTTATTATTTAAATAATCATTTAGCCAATGAATAACGTTACATACCTTATGAATGTAACGTCCAATGAACAACTAGAATGGCTTAAAATTATATCATATTTGCGAACTGCCAAATGGATAATAAGATAAGTGATCATCATTTTTAAAATATCTACAAAGAAAGTAACCTAAAGATCTTTGTTTCGCTTTAAAGAAAATACATTTTGCGTTAGTATAACCATCCAAAAAATACGTGACATTTTAAATGAAAGGATATAAGCTACATTAATCCTTTTGTTTCGCGCATATTGTAACAAATTTGATATAAAGGCAGACTGCAGTTAATTATGGATACTATTATAAAAAAGGAATAGCCCCGAGTTCTTTTGATGTTTTCATATTTTATGAAGAAGGGTTGCCATGTGAATATTAATTAGGTAATGCTGACGTTGCTTGGTAACCTTGCTATCACGTGGTCTACTTAATATTCATGAGTGCGATCTTCTTCATAGTAAGATTCGTATTCACCAGCCCTTCTCTTTCTCTGGTTTCTCGACTTATTCTCTAAAGCCCGCAGAGTGCTGTGGTGCTTTTGACCGATGTATATGTTTTATAGATCAGCGGGAATCTCGACAATGAGACGACTTTAGAGATCACACTGGCGCTTAATATTGGCTATTTCCGTCTTTCTATCTACAAACACACACACATGCAAGCACGCATGCACACACACACACACACACACACACACAACAAGAACAAATCACTACAAATATGAATAATATAAAGTTCAAACTACAGGTTAGGCAAAATGTGTGATTTTAATACTTTATGCAGACACTGAAATAAAAAAGCTAATAGCAAAGCAGTTAATCTAGTCGTAGGATAATGTTTCCCCCCCCGCACAAGTAGCCTATGCTTCAGTTCCCACAGAGGCAGTAAATCAGTCGCTTATCTACACTTTATGATACTCTTTCGAAAAAAACTAATTAAATAGTTAATAGTAATTAACTATTAAATAAGTCATTAAAGAATACGCACATTATTTTCAATATACCACTCTTATTATAAAAGTGCACTTTTAACCTAGTGTTAAACGTTTAATAAAAAACAAACCAATGTAAAATACACATTTAGGCTAAGCATATCACATTCAAATCGTGTACATGAATTTGGGTCTGTGAGCTGGTTTATTCACGCCCCTCTTCAACTTGTCCCCCCTTTTTTCTTTTTCTTTTGCTGAAGGCGCAGTTGCGGTCTGTGAAGGGAGATCTAGCTATCAGGAACCGCTGGTTGTGAACGGTTCAGCTTTTATTTGTTAAGAGTATATTAGTTACTTCATTAGAGGGCCGGTATGCAGAATTAATATTCATGTCGTGCACAAGTGGAGCCAGAGTTTGGGGTGCGCTGGATTGCATTTATTTAAAACAGTCTATAAAGACCCCAGTCTGCCAAGCGGAGATAACAGAAGGCTTCTCGCGTTATGAAGCGGACACCTAACGCGTGGAGCGGGCTCATATAGCGCGAGAACACGGAGGAAAAGAGATGCATTTCAAGACAGCCGAATAATAGTTACAGCTTTCTAAATGCGTCTTCTTATCGACCAGCCAAGAACAATGAGCAGTGGCTCTAGCAACTTTCTGCTAGTTCCTATACCGGAGTATCCTGTGCTAGACTGCGTGCCAAACAAAAACGTCAAAATAGTTGTTCTTGGCGCAAGCAATGTCGGGAAAACAGGTAAATATATCAAACAATGTGGCTTTTATTATGTATAAGTAATATAACTCATTTTACTTTATGCCATCATATATTTTTGTTACTTATTCTAATGGCACATTTTATGTGCATACAGTTCATTCTGTTTAAAGTCATTAATAAAGACGCACGTTTCAAATATTGAAAAAAAAAACGACGGTGTTGGCGATATTTAATCTAGTTTAACACCAGGGTGCGACACACACTGGAACACTGCAAAGTTGTGCACGAGCTATGTGACACTGCTGATGCCTAATATGCTGATACAAAGTTTCCATTTGATTTTATTTTTCAGCACTGATTGTACGATTTCTCACCAAGAGATTCATAGGAGACTATGAAGCCAACACAGGTAAACATTGTAATGAAAATATGCTACTATGATCCTATGCACTAAAATAATACATTTTTGTTTCAGCCCGTTTTACTGATTACAATCATTTCTGTTATCAGACTTAAAGCATTTTACACAGAAAATTGTAACATTTATGGTTTCTTTTTTTTTCCGTTTTCAACATTTCTAGGAGCCTTGTATTCAAGGAAGATTAATTTGGATGGGGAGCAAGTTTCTTTGCAAGTGCAGGACACTCCGTGTGTTTCACTGCAGGTATCCCCAAATCACATTCCTAACGCTTCCTTCTGTCGTTCAGCTGAACCTTCATCAAATGCCCATGGTGTATTCTCAGAATCATTTAGATCACTCAGTCTTTGCCTGTGGGATTCCTGCATGCTTCAGATGAACTGTGGGGAATATTAGTTCAAACAGTTGGTCTGTAAACAAAGTATGCAGCGCAGAGGAGATAAAGAGGGTGTGTTCAGCCATAAGCTCATTAGTCTGACTCATGTGTACTGAAGGGCTCTCTTCAACTGAATGAATCTGATCCTTACTCAAGCACAGTGTATATATACATATAGGTGTTATAATGATTGAGAATTTACTTCTTATCTGTTATGTTAGAACTATCTTATTGGTAGTCAGCCCTATTATTGTTAATGCATTACCATTGAAATAGTATAAGTTCATATTATACTGTAGTCTTTTTCCTACAGTAAAAGGATCGTGCAATTTGTATACACACTGTGTAATTTATATACACACACACACATACTACTGATTTTTTTATTCTTATTAAAGAATACTTTTCTGTTTTTCTTCATTCCTATGTTGACAAAGCTCTAGTTAGTCTTCATTATCACATGATCCTTTAGAAAGCTGTGCTCAGAAATGATTTGGTGCTCAAGAAACATTTCTTCTCAAACCTTAATACACTATTATTGATAAATACATAAATACTTATTCAGCAAGGACACATTAAACTAGTCAGAAGTGACTGTAAAATCATTTTGCAAAAGATTTCAAAGAATCGTGAAAAAAAACTATTCATTCTAGTTCCACAAAATATTAAGCAGCACCTATGATTTTCAACATTGTTAGTAAAATGTTTGTTGTTTACTGGTTATTTCTTACTAAATTTCGTGTAGAAACCATTTTTCGTAACACTTTATTTTAAGGTGTCTTTTTTTACCCAGGTTACATTAGTATTATAATAACATAATAATTAAGTATGCATAATTGCATGCAAGTAAGCCTAATCCTAACCTCATAGTAAGTAAGTACCCTACATGTGGTTAATATATTACTCAGTACTTACTGTAACTGTTACAATGGCACCTTAAAATAAAGTGTAATTTCTAATAAATTTCATAAAAATTATATACAAAATAGGAATAAATTGGATTTCTCATTCCAGGATGATGCAGAGGGTCTTTACTGTCAAGAGCAGATCAACCGCTCCATTTACTGGGCAGATGGTTATGTGCTCGTCTTTTCCATCACTGACCTCAACAGCTACCATACCATCCAGCCTCTCTACCAACACGTGCGCCGAATCCATCCTAGCGGCAACATCCCTGTTATCATTGTGGGAAACAAGAGCGACCTGCTGCGTGCCCGGCAGGTCGCGGATCACGAGGGCAAGGCGCTGGCTGATGAATTGGGAGGGCCCTACTTTGAGGCTTCGGCCAGGGAGAACCATGAGAGCGTCCAGGCTGCTTTTCTGTACTTATGTCAGGAGGTAAGCCGAGCGCTGGGAGGAGGAAATGGGGAGAAGAGAAAAGGTGGACTACACCTTGCCAGGCCGAAGAGCCCGAACATGCAAGAGCTGAAGAGAAGGTTCCGGCAAGTCTTGTCTTCCAAGGTCAAGTCAGCGACTGCACTATGATGATTGACGAATGTGACTGTAGGATTCAGAAAGTGTTAACAAAATGCTGTTGCGCAAGTGATTGTGAAACACAAGGCAAAACAATAC
The DNA here is from genome assembly GCA_032275025.1 of Enteromius treurensis. Classification (NCBI taxonomy): domain Eukaryota; kingdom Metazoa; phylum Chordata; class Actinopteri; order Cypriniformes; family Cyprinidae; genus Enteromius; species Enteromius treurensis. The sequence goes on from JAUCMU010000125.1 coordinate 22,947,235, forward strand.
AACTTGCCAGCTGATTTTGCAAGTATAGATGAGCAATGAGATGAACTGTAACATGGGACTCCTGGCACTGAACTTGTAACGTTTTTAAGGCCAAAAAAAATCGTTTTTGTTTATTTTTTTAGATGCTTTTGTGCAAATGTTTCTTGGTTTTCCAGGATTATGATTAATTCAAAAGTTTAATAGTGAATTTCTTTCATTTAGAAATGAGGATCATAAATGCATTTCCTTAATCTCTTTCAATGTGACACAAGGATAGAAAGATAATATTTTTTGACCAAGGCCATTTATTATGTATATTAAAAGTAACAAAGTAAAACAAACATACTGAAAGGCAATTTATTGGACACATAAGATGATCGCAGACTTTTCTTGAGATTCTCATGTGACTGGAGCAGTTTTATAAAATGCTGGTCTAGGATTAGAGAGAGACATAATCCAGCTATGTTGTTTATAATCGTGGGAGGAAGAGGTTGTTGACTGGTGGTTCCCATGACCTTTGACCTACTTACACTGTGTCAAGGATTTGAGTGTACTATGGAGCTTCGTAGAGGCTCTCCTTTACTTCTTCTTCCAGATGTCCCACTCGCCCACTCAAATGGACATTTGTTTATCTTGCAGGACAGATGAAGTAGCATTCCTCTGAAGCAGGTCTGGATCCCTGGACTAAACTACTAGGCATGCAGCTAGTTAGTCATTGACCTCTGACCTTTCACCTCTGATATAGCCTACCATTTTCCTCTCTTCACCCAATGGCCTAAATAAAAAGCAGATTCAGTATGTGACCAGCCATGAATTCTCTACTCTCAAGAAACTGAAAGCATGTCAATTTTCTTTTACCTTAAAAGACTGGTAAAATATACAATAAATGCTGGGTGATTTGATTTCTTTCTCAACAAGCCTTTGCCTTCTCTATTTTTCTCGATCTTCTACATAAACACAATATTTTCAAAGACTTTCTTGTGTCAGTATCTCAACTTTTTTTTAACAGAATTTTTCTCAAATCGTTGCAAACTAGAAAAGTCTCAGAATTTGTTAGTTGTTTGGTAGTGTTACAAGTCCACTAGCTTATTACCCGATTTTTAAGCTTTTGTTTGTATATTAGGGTTTTTGGGACACCTTTCATTTTAAATGTGCAAATCTAATTCGGTTGTGGGTATCTAAATGTTCACCCAATAGCTGTAGTTTCACAAGGATTTCTGATAAAGAACAGTGTTATAAAAACTAGGAAGCCGTGCAGGAGATCAGCGTCGCCCTGCCAACTCCTCGATAGCACCTGTAGGTTGTCAACGCGGGCCAAACCGCTTTATAAGAGGAGCTGAAACGCCAGAGGGATGAGACTCATCTCCGATGTTGTGTGACTTATTAACTCTTTGTTTCTGTCACCAGACGGCCCCTTTGAGCAGACCTTGACGAGGGAAAGGAACATAAGAGCCCTCCTCGCACCCAACCACCACCGTCTTCTATTCACCTGATTGTTCACCACATTTCTTAATAAATCCACCCTCCAGGGTTCACAAACAGTCTTGCTTTGTCATGTTGTTCCTCACCAAGTTCACAATATACACATCTGCAGCATAGGTAGTTACCCTGACATACACTGTGACTTCAGAAAGAAAATATACACATAAACATAACAGATGTGGATTGTTCCCTGTAAAAATTCCTCATCAGTACCACCTTTAAGCATATGACCATGTTGTGTACACAAATATTACGTGGCTCTAAAATACCAGATTTCAGATTTAAAACTCTGCAAGATATTTTCATTCACTTACAGCTGTGTTACACACTGCATGAAAGGTGATTTTCAAAAATCCATAATATGGCACTTTAAGACAGTTAATGAATGTTACCTGCCGTGACCTTAACATTTAAGTAGGCCTACAATTACAAAAATCAGAGGGATCTGTTGGTGGATTACACCACAGGCCTGAATCAGTGGCGCCCCTCCTTTAGTTTGCACAAGACAGATTTAATAAACCACCTCTTTGACATTACAATTATGAATGGCTTCCTGTTGCTACTATGGCCTAAAAAAGCTGACAAAGATGGGACTATATTATCCTTTGACTCATGAGGAGTATGAGCTGGTGTTTGTCCTAATTATGGCTCATTTGGGAAAGCTGGTCAAGGAAGTTTGAATTCTCAGCAGAGTGTTATTAGAGGAGAAACAGCTGTGACGTGAAACGGTTAGAGACATTTTTTTCTCCATCTGAGCTCATTACATTATCACAGCCACAGGAAGCATGACCAAGACCATTCCCAAAGGAGGACTGGGGGTGGAAAGAGGGAAAAAAACTGAAAGAAAAAGGAAAAATGGCAGTGAGGCAGGAAGAGCTCCAGTATTAATGAGAATAGAAAAAGACAGAGAGAAAGAAGGTCCCAAATTTCCAAACGAACCTTTCAAAGTGACAAACGTTAATGAGGTTTGAGACCTGTTGGTTTCTGTCAGGAGAACCTCTGTCAAGACTTACTGCACTGTTAACACATTAAATCACTTCTATTGTTTAAATACAGGGATGTATGCTCACATCTGTTTTCATATTTGTTCAGGTTTGGAAAGAACACCAAGGTAGTGATTCACGTGCAGCTGATCTACACTTCAAGATTCACTTTAATAATGGTTGGTGTAGTCAATGAAAAATCTCTCTTTTAACTTTTTTTTTAACTGTTTCTGACCTTTTAAATTTGAGGTATGGCGTTTTCTTGCCTTTCCAGCTCTTTCAAAGACAGAAAAGGTGAACATTTATTTCAGTTGCTGCACTGTACTCTCAAGACTAACTAAAAGTTCTCAAAAGTGTGGAGAAATTACTATTCTAATAAAGACATTCAGAGAGAAAAGTGAAGCACAGGATGCACCTGGTCAAATAAAATGGCCTCATATTCCTGTATACCATCATACAGAACGGTCATCAGACCTAATGGCTCCCATGAGATGGCTGTCCATACCATCACGGATCACCCACCATGTATAACAGCTGTCTTGACTTGAACCATCTGGATTCAGACCAGTTTACTTTATAGGTTATGCAGTAGGTTATGCTTCACCACACGTTGGATTTAAATAGTAATAGTCTCCAAAAAACCTGCCCAAATGTGTTAAAACTTAGGGCAGAGTTTGTAGAGACTTGCTCAGAGAAGTTCAGATTCAGTTTGTAGGCCTACTTCTTTTTGTCTAATATGGTATTTATCAGCTGAACTCTGATGCAGTGGCATCCCAGAACATTTTCAGAACTTTGATTAATGTTCTGCAAAGTCATGAACAAACTGTCTTCTAGTAAGGTTAATACAATGTTCATTTAAACTAATTTGCTCTTTTATATTGTTCTTGGAATGCTAGCACAAGCACTTGTGCACCAGACTTGTGAGACCAGTCATGGAATGTTTTATTTTTGAAGCAGTTTTGTTTTTAAATGTGATACTTGTTTCAGAACATTCAGAAATAAAGTATCAGATTTCATTTTTTTCAAAACTTAATGGTAATGTTAGCAAAACATTTGAAGTTTCCCTCTTAGAACACAAAAGGGACTTCATACAAATGCAGTGAGAAAGCACATCATAATGTTGCATTTTTCCTGGGTTTATGAACCCAGATATGAGTTATTCTGACCAGTCGATGTTTATGTTGTTTGTTAATAAATCAGTTGTTTGTCTTAATACAGTAACCCATTTGCACTTTGATAAAAATGTACCTTACTCACATTTACTGACACATTTCTAAACTGATATAATGTGTCTAATTATGCTTTTAAATGTGTTTTTTCTCTCTCTAGTCCAGCTACTGTGCAACTGCCCATATGCTGACAAATTTCCACAAATACTTTCTTATACATACATTCTTCAATTTCATGTATAAATACATAATGTTACAAATGTGTGCTATATGCACATTTAGCCTATATAAACACACGCACACCTAAAAAGAACAGAAACGAATCCCTGCGCAGTGTTTTAGAGCTGTCCCCTGGTTACTACAACAGAAAAGATTCATAGCAAATCATTGAACTCCATCTGTTTTTCTTCTAGACTATATGTGGCATTAAAGGATTACATAAACCCCATCACAACCGGTCTACAATCAAAGTCTGGAATGATTTAGAAAGTTTCCATTCCCTATTAAACTAGGGTATAAATAGTTGTGTGGCTTTTATTTGCTATTCTGGAAGGCATTTTAATCTATAAGTAGTTCGAATCAAAATAACTTGAGTTTTAAGTATGTAGATCTGCAACCTCTCCAGTTTGTCACCAGAGGTCATCCTTTCCACAATATTATTCATCATTGTCATCGCGACTCGTTTCTACCTTCTAACTTTGATCATATTCAGAATTCAAGCACTGAGTCTGTGCTTTTTTGTTGTTGTTGTTGTTTGTTTGTTTTTGTATATTATATTCTAGACTAGTACTTTCTGGTAGTTTTGTGTAAGCACGCTCACACTGTCTGAATGACTGATGACGGAAGATGTAGATGGCAGCGAGGGAATGTTCTGAGGCACTGCTAATATCTGCCACAGCAAACTTTCCATATTAATTACCTTTGACAGGCGAGTGACACATTTCTTTGTGCCTCTCCTCCAGTGGAATGTCCTCTAGTCTAGAGACGACTAAAAACTTCAAATATGGCATATGGAGAGTTCTTTTAGACTCAAACATTCTGATTGGTCAATGAGTTAATTTTGGTCACTCACTGCATAAGAAAACAATTATCTAGGGAAACGATTTTGTGTAGGATTGCAGGGGAAAGAGGGTGGTGGGGACAGATGGATCAGATTGTGAAAGTAATTTTGTTCCCAAAACTTAGCTTTACCAGAATAAGGAGAAGATCGGCTTCTACTGCCCTCTATAGTGAGTCCTGTGCAGTTCTTGTTCTATTGCTATGTTTTGGTTTTTTTAAACAAGTAATCATTATGTCAACACTTTGTTAAATGATAATGGTAGTCTATATACGTATTTTAGCAACAATTACCAACAACTGCCATGTTTAGAAGAGCCTACATGACACTATAATGTATCCCATCACACAGACTGAAAATTGGATTGATATAATCTTCAGGTCATTCATTGAGGTCAGCAGTGGCATGGTTCACAGCCCAAGAGAAGATTATAACTGTAACTCAGTTCTTGATCGAACCTGCTGCTCATATTTGGATTTACTTCACAACATATTAGCAAATAATAAGAAATAATAAATTTTTGCATATTGTCACATTTATAATATTATGCATCATGGAGAGGGCTTGTACGGACGAAGACAATAAGTTATGGAAATGAGCAATCGGATATTGCTTTGGCAGTTGGTAAGTCAAATACAATGTAAAATAATTAGTTAATTAAATGGTGTTACTAATTGGTAATGCTAGACCGCATTTTTAAAAACCGACAACAGTAACTCTGTGGTTGATACGAATGCAATAAGTGTCAAAAGTTTTGCAATTGTTGATAATAGTTTGTGCTGCTGCTGGCAGGTTACTTTTTAACTAGTTGAATTAGTTTTTCGTATTTTTTTATATTTGGCTGTAGTGATTACAATAAACTAAAGCAGCAGCAGAGCCTGTTATAAACACTTAAATTCCCTGAATTGTCAGATTGACACGTAGTATAGTAAAGGATATACATGCTTGTTTTATAGATTGATCTATTTTGGGTTTAAGAATACGATAGCCTATATGTATTAAATGTTTTATTTTTTTGTTAAGGTGAAGTGAGTGGCATCAGCATTATGCTCTTAACAGGATTTCAGCAATCCTCTCACTCCCAATCTTACACCATTAATAAACTGGATGGAATCCTTCTTGAATCTCTGTACCTTTCCTGCATTTTTACAGCATAACATGTTAAATATGAACTGATGATCATTTTAGCGAATGTATCTATCAAGTCTATCGGTTTAAATGTGTTCATATTTTCATAGTTTGCTGTGGCTGGTGACCTGATTGACATTAAGGGTGTCTCTCATGTGACAGTGAAGAAGCTCCACTGTGTGCCAACCCACCAGCTGTGTGGCTGACCTGTTACCCCGCAATGCACCGGCCATCCAGTGCCTTTCACAGTTTACGTCCTGCATGGACCACCAGAGGACTCCAGATCCCTGACCAAAGCACTCATAAACATACCTATTTGTGTCTCTGGCTATTGTTGTCTTCTGTAAACATCCTGTGCCTTTTCCCTGCAACCTCTGCTGCCACCGTTAGAGTTGGGGTGGTGGGTCCTTGGTCATGTGACCCCCTCTTTACTAAAGCTCAGCCCGGAGTGGCTGCACAATTAGCTGTGGATCACATCAACAGGGACCCTTACCTCTCACAGGGCATTACGTTTGATTATGTCGTCCTGGAGGAAGACTGTGAGACGTCCCAGGCTTTTGCCCATTTCCTGGGTTTCTACACACGGGCGTCTGGGTTTATTGGTCCAGTGAACCCAGGTTACTGTGAAGCTGCCTCTCTGCTAGGAAAGAGTTGGAATAAGGCAGTGTTTTCCTGGTCTTGCATTGGACATGAGTTGGATGACGCCCGTAGTCACCCTACGTTTGCCCGGACCATGCCCCTACCCTCCCTTGTCCTGCTACGCTTCATGCACCACTTTCGCTGGGCACATGTGGGCATCATTACATCAGCAGAGGATGCTTGGTTGGAGGCGGGTATAAAGCTGGCCAATGCCCTGCGGAGACAAGGGATGCCTGTTAGCATTGTGGCATCTGCTCGTAATGACCACAACAGTGTGCGGAAGGCCCTGGCCAAAGTAAAGAAAGTGGCAAATCTCCGCAGTGAGTTTAAAGCGTTGCTAATTTTGAATCATATGATGTAGTGATAAGTGATCAGTTCACATGAGTTTACCACAGTACTTTGTTTTGATACTGATACTTCCCAGTAGTTACACGACTGTTCAAAAGGTCAAGGGTTTGGTAAGAAACCTCTTATGCTCACTAAGGCTGCATTTTATAAAAAAATACAGGAAAAACTGCAATACTCATATTTTAACATACTATTGTAACTGTATAATATATTTTTAAAATGAAAAAGTAGTGTTAATAAACATTTTTTTAATTAAAATGTAAATTATTCCTGTGATGGGAAAGCTGAATGTTAAGCAGCCATTGCATCAGCCTTAAATGTCACACAATTCTTTAAAAATCATACTAATATGATGATTCTCTATACTAAAAATGTTTTTTTTATATATATAATCCTTTTAAAAAACAAATATGGTTTAAAAATTAAGTTTTTCATTTACTGTATTAAATATAATGATTTCTATTAATATCCAATATGCCTTTCTTTCTTCGGTTTTCTCTCATATTTCAATACTTCTGTTTGCAGTGGTCATCCTTGTCATGCACTCTGTGTTGATTGGTGGAGGAACCCAGAAGTTGCTGTTGGAGACAGCTTATGACATGCGGATGACAGACGGCTCGCTGGTGTTTTTATCTTACGACACGCTCTTTTACAGTCTGCCCTACCATCATGTAGCCCAGCCCGCCTTGCGCCACAACAGCAAGCTGCTACGAGCTTACGATGCCGTGCTTACCATAACTAGAGAGTCTCCACAGGAACAGTCTTTCTACCAAGCTTTTGAAAAGGCCCAGGAACAAGGAGAGCTTCCTTGGCACCTTAAACCACAGCAGGTACAGCGATGGCTTAAATTGGGGCTTTAACACTAAGCTAATATACAGTAGCTAACATAAAACCGTTACATCTCTTACAGGTGTCCCCATTGTTTGGCACCATCTACTCTTCCATCGTGTTCATGGCTCACGCTGTGCAAAGTGTCAGGGCTTCAGGTCAGTGGATGTCTGGGGGAAACATCGCCCAGAACGCCCGAAACCTGCTATTGAAAGGTTTTAGCCTACAAGCAAACTTCTCTGACTTTGGTACGATGGACTATGTGGTGCTGGACACAGATGGCTTTTCATGGGAATTGCAACCTACATACCATATTGAGATGCAGACAGATATGGTGCGTTTTCTGGGACGGCCGATTCATTTCCCCCCAGCTGGGCCACCAAAAACTGATTCCAGCTGCTGGTTTACACACGGCATCATCTGCCGTGGAGGTGAGTGTCTGTGGATATGGTTTTTTGTTTACATTGACATACGTGCAATTCATGTATCATATGTATCAATCACTCTCTGTGTTACAGGTGTGCATCTTTTAAACATGATTTTAATCTCCCTGTCTGGTTTTCTGTTCATCTTCTTCTCCATTGGCTGTTCTTACTGCATCAGGTATTCGTCAGATTGTATCTAAATTTATTGTAATAATTAATGTTATCCAAAGTGTGTAGACTGCTACAGAAAGTTTCTTGAAATATTTCTAAATGTTTTGTATAGGCGTAAAATTAATAAGATCCGAATGGTGCGGGGTCCAAATAAGATTTTACTGACTTTAAATGATGTCACATTCATCAACCCATCCCTGAGCAATAAGGTCAGTAGCACAAGCACATGTGCACACAAACAGACATTAATATACAGTAATAATTAATACTTGTATCTGAAAAACAGAAACTGAGCTTGGATGACAGCAAGGCCAGTGACTCAAGAATGAGCATTTCAGAGCGAAGTCTCAAGTCTCCGTTTTCTGTTCAGTCGCCAGCCACATACGAAAATTCTAATGTTGTCATTCATGAGGTAAAAGAAAAACGTATGTTATGTGAAATGACTGATGAATTTAAAGGCTTATGAAAAATCTTTGTGGTATGATTTAACATTCACTCACATTCACATCCCTCCACAGTCCACTTAAACTTTTAACGAAAAAAATGTTTCTCACCATTATAACTCTTTAAATGTATCCCACATTTAATGCAATTTCAGCATTCAAAAGCCTGACCCACCTTGATAAACCACAGTGTAAACTACACCAGTGGATTTTAATGGTTCCTGAGGACCCACAGCTCAGCACATTTTGCATGTCTTCCTATTTTACACACCTGATTCAGATCATCAACTCATTGGGAAAGAGCTGCATGAACTCAAATGAAAGTGTCAGATAAGGGAGACATGCAAAATGTGCAGCTCTGTGGTTCCCGAGGACCAGGATTGAAAACCACTAAATTACAGTCTCTTTCAAAAGTTTGGGGTAAGTATAATTGATCATTTTAACAAGTAATTATTAATTTCATTCAGCAAGGATGCAGGAAAGTGACAGTAAAGACCTTCACGTAGTTGAATCATTTTAACTACAAATCATTGCTATTCTTTCAAACTTTATATTAATCAAAGAATCCTGAAAAAAAACGTATCACTCTTTCCACAAAACACCAAGCAGCGCTACTGTTTTCAACACTGATAATAATAAGAAATGTTTCTTCAGCAGCAAATCATCATATTTGATCGATTTCTGAAGGTTCACATGCCACTGAAGACTGAAGTAATGGCTGTTGAAAATTATTTTAAATTATAATAATATTTTATTATTAAATGGCCAAAGAGATGACAGAAAATTGTCAATTCCGACTATAAAACCAGATCACATGTGCAAGAAACCTTTTTAGATACATTATTTATACATATTTTATGTAAGCGACTGAACAATTTCTCAAATGTTTCTCATTTTGCAGGGTGATTGGGCATGGCTCAAAAGGCTACCATATGGAAATTTCCGGACCATCACTCCTCACACCAGTGATGTGTTTGAACTGGTTAGTTTTGCCACTCATTTTTACATAAGAGAAATGTAAGAGTACTGCTCATTATGTTTGCATGTTCTTTGTTGGCGATTATGTCTTTTATCATAAAATTGCTCTTGATATTCCAGATGAAAGATATGAGGCACGAGAATGTTAACCCCTTTCTTGGCTTCTTCCATGACTGTGGAGTGTTTGCCATAGTAACAGAGTACTGTTCGCGCGGCAGCTTGGAAGATCTGTTGCTCAGTGATGAAGTCAAACTGGACTGGATGTTCAAGTCCTCTCTCATTCTAGACCTCATCAAGGTGCTTTCATACGAATGTGATTGGTTGAATTTTAACAGCATTGAAATATAGCAAGCACGTTAGTAATGACTTCTCAATTTATACGCCAAATCATACGGCACTAAAAAAATGATTTGTGTAGAACATTAGTTCTCTTGCATGTACATTTATTGTCACTGCATTTGCACTCCCACCACATGTAAGCTTATGTGTGTTTCTGACTGGAATGCAGGGCATGAAGTATCTTCACCACAGGAACATCTGTCATGGAAGGCTTAAATCCAGGAACTGTGTGGTCGATGGGCGTTTCGTGCTCAAAATCACAGACTATGGCTACAACGAGGTGTTGGAAGCACAGAGATTTCCTTACGTTGAACCTCCAGCAGAAAGTAAGGTTTTACTGTCCGACTTTTCTTGTTGTTGATCTCTTGCACAGGATGTTAACGTATTTGAACCCCCACAGCACTTCTGTGGACGGCCCCTGAGATCCTGAGAGGGCCCTTCCCTGGTCTGTTTGGCAGTCACCCTGGTGATGTGTACAGTTTCTCAATCATAATGCAGGAAGTGGTCATGCGAGGACCTCCATTCTGCATGCTGGAGAACTCTTTTGATGGTAAAGTCACATCTTTACCAAGGCTTTCAAACGTTTTGATGACACAGACATACAGACGTTTAGTTTCACATTGGTTTTCTCTGAACTTTCCATGATCTATACCAGGGTTCCTCAAATCTTACCCTGGAGGTCCGATGCACTGCAGAGTTTGGATCTAACCCTAATCAAACA
>JAUCMU010000125.1:22958024-22994212 GCA_032275025.1 Enteromius treurensis
CATGCTAATCAGTGTCTTAAGGATCATTAGAAAACACAGGTAGGTGAGTTTTATCTGGGTTGGAGCTGAACTCTGCAGTGCATCGGACCTCCAGGGTAAGATTTGAGGAACCCTGATCTATACTGTATCAATATTCATATTGTATTGTCTGTATTGGTAGATTCTTGTGTAGTAGTATAGACATGTCATTGGTATCTAAGTCTTTAATATATCTGGATCATATAGAAATTGTCCAGAAGGTCAGGAAGCCTCCTCCAATGTGCCGGCCCATTGTGTCCCCGGATCATGCTCCCATGGAGTGCATTCAGCTTATGAAGCAGTGCTGGAACGAACAGCCAGAGAAGAGACCCACATTTGATGAAATATTTGACCAGGTGAACATTGACAACACTGCCAAACCATCACACAGAAATTCATTGTAAAAAATACAGTGATGTTTTTTTCTAGGATTCTAAGCCTTTCATTTCATTAAGTGAAATAATATATCAAATTTGTTCAAGTGGTCCATTAAACATGGTTAATAAACATAACATCAGGGTAACACACATAATGCTAAAATAATGCAATAAACATGTAACAAAAATATTACATCGTATCGAATGCGCATTACTGATTACCCCCCCCCTTTCTGTCAGTTCTGATCTATCCTAGCCAAAAAAGACAAAAAAAATGAAAATGAATAGATTTCTCAGTAACTTTAAGAGATTAGTCTGACTTTAGAGATTTTATTCTTATATTCTCTGCTGTTCTCCATCTCCTCCTTATTCTCTCTACAGTTCAAGAATGTCAATAAAGGGAAAAAGACCAACATTATAGACTCCATGTTGAGAATGCTGGAGCAATACTCGTCCAACCTGGAGGAACTGATCAGGGAAAGGACAGAGGAGCTAGAAATAGAAAAACAAAAGACTGAGAAGCTCCTCACACAAATGTTGCCCACGTAAGAGACGCATACACAGTTACAGCAATGACTTGACTGTTCATGGATGTGATATTTAGAGAAATAAACAGTGAACAGCTTTTTTAAAAATAATTCCAACATTTTTAAAGTGTCTCTTGTTTTTCTTCGTCCTCTCTAGGTCAGTAGCAGAGGCTCTGATGTTGGGCGCTACAGTCGAACCAGAGTATTTTGACAGTGTCAGTCTTTATTTCAGTGATATTGTTGGCTTCACCACAATCTCTGCCAACAGTGAGCCCATAGAGGTGGTCGACCTCCTCAATGACCTTTACACAACATTTGATGCTGTTATTGGCAATCATGACGTCTATAAGGTAACACAAAAAAAATGATGCCAACATTTATTTGCTGTGTTTTTATTGATTGTAATCACCGTATAAGCAATTTTTTGTTTTATTTAATTGAAGATAATGTAAGCTTTCAGTTTACTAATGAATGCCTCTTGTCTTCATTGCTTGCAGGTGGAGACAATTGGTGACGCTTACATGGTGGCATCAGGTGTGCCCATGCCCAATGGGAACCGACATGCAGCCGAGATTGCAAATATGGCCCTGGACATCCTGAGTGCTGTTGGCACCTTCAAAATGAGACATATGCCTGATGTACCAGTCCGCATCCGAATAGGACTTCACACAGGTCCGGCTGATCCATCCCATTTGGTTGATTAAACGTAAATAGCTTTAAAACTTTACATGTGTATGCTTTCTTATTAGGTCCCTGTGTGGCCGGTGTAGTGGGTTTGACCATGCCACGGTACTGTCTGTTTGGGGACACGGTCACCACTGCTTCTAGAATGGAGTCTACAGGATTGCGTAAGCATATGACGGTTTCACCATAAACCGTTCTGTTTCTATATTTCAAAGATGAATATGGAAAGATTCATGTCTCATTAGATTACAGATATAAAAAGTTTTAACATCTGTGATCAATGAAATTCAGTGACTGTCATTAGTTGTTCAGTTGGCCATCCCAGGCAAGGAAATTGCTGTTAATCTGTGTGTGTGTTTGCAGCTTACAGAATCCATGTCCATTCCAGTACAGTGAGGGTCCTGATGGAGCTGAAATTAGGGTACAAAGTAGAGCTGAGAGCCAGAACAGAACTCAAGGTGAGCTTGTCCGAGATCATCTGTAGGACAAAGTTAATTATTTTTTAATTGATATAAACTGACAGGAAAGACATTTACAATATATAAAAAAGTATATTTATTTTTAACTTAAATTCTGTTCTTTTAAACTCTCCATTGATCAAGAAATCCTGAAACTATCCTGTACTAATATTTTATAATATTACTGGTTTTACTGTACTATTGATAAAATAAATGTTGCCTGGGTGAGCATAAGAGACCAAAAAAGTTTTGAATGGTGGTGTATGTTAGGGTGCATTATTTGCTGTAATGTATATGTTGCTCTAAAAGTAAATAATGTGGTTCAAGATGGCAGCTGTAGGGTATAATGTGGGACATTTGGGGGTACAATATGCACTCTTAAAAATTAAAGGTGCTTCAAGATGCCATAGAAGAACCTTTTTTACCTTAATAGATCCATAAATAAATTTAAACATCTGAAGAACATTTCTGTTTCACACAAGGTTTTTGTGGCAATATGTGTCACGGTGTGTAGGCAAGCAGACGACTAAGGCGATACGATTTAACATGAACTTTAATTATTCCAGACAGGCTCAGATAACAGGCAGGACACACACTTCAAAATAACCTTAATAATTGGACGAAGGACAAAGACAAACTAAGCGGGCTTTTAAACAGGATAACATTAGGGAGAAATCAGGACAGGTGAGGAGCACAGGTGGATCAGGTAACTAATAATCTAAACAAGGACAGGAACATGACCAAATATAGACATACAGGAAATCATGACACAAAAACATAACTAAACTAATAACACAAACACAGAAACACATGGGCAGGGGCCTATTTCTCAAAGGAGGTTCAAACAACTCTGAGTTTTCACTTAACCTCCTTTGAGAAACAGCCCCCAGGACAATAGGTTATTTGGATTATAAAAAAGAAGGAGATTGTACTTTAAAGAACCTTTGACTGAATGGTTCTTTGGGAAACCAAAATAGGTTCTTCTATGACATCTGTGGCAAGAGTGTAACTAATAGCGATAGTAAGGTTTTCCTCCAAATGCCGTAAAATATGATTTTTGTCAAAAAAAGCTATTTTACATGAAAGTGGGTAAGTAAAATATCCAGTGAGTGGCAAGATTAACAGTGTAAAATAAGTCTTGAATGATGGTCTTAGATTTTCTGTTTGCGCTGTTCTCTCATCCTCTCGTCTCCACAGGGCAAAGGTATAGAAGAAACCTACTGGCTCGTCGGGAGAGATGGCTTCACCAAACCGCTCCCCGTGCCGCCCGTACTCAAGTCAGGGTAAGGGGAGGCCTTTCCACGGCCTGTGTCCTGCAGTGCGTGTGTGTGTTTTGTGTTTATCTTCTCCAATGTATTTTTCAGGCAAATGGCTCATGGCTTGCAGATGGAGGAGATAGCCGCATACAAGAAGCGGAAAGCAGAAGCACAGCTTGCAAAGAAGAAAAACTGAGGTAATGTTATGCATGGAGAATGTATAACATTACTCAATGTGGCACAGAGAGTCGGGGGAGGTGGGGAGGACAGTTAGGACGGGGCTAAAGAGTCAGTGTGGGAAGCTGTTGCCAATCTTTCCCCCATTTTGGTTGGGTTTCATTCTCCAACCATAAACAAGACTCAGTTCTTCTACTTTCAAGTAATGTTTCTCAGATGATACTACATTATTCTACTGTTTTATCTTTTTTTTAGGAATTTTATTTTTATTTCTGTTCATTTCTGCAATTGCAAGTTTATACATTTGCGCATAAAATAGACCTTTTTGTTTAGTTTTTTTTGAACCAGAGTAACAGTTTAAACAAAATGTGTGTGTGTGTGTGCATGATTTGATGTCATAATTGATGGTAACTTTTTAACATTTTTTTGCTCTTGAAGATGTGTGACTTGCCTAAGATAGTGGTTATAAAAGCTCTCTCCTTTCAGATCCGATGGCACTCCTCAGATATGGATAGCCAGCTTTTCAAAATGGACCTTCGGCTATGTTTGGCATGCTGTTATGTTTCTGTTTGTGTGTTCTGTCATGCTCTGAATGTCTTGTTTGTTCTCAGTGTTTCATTTATCCTGTCTTAACATAGACCAAAACAAACTATTTATATTTACAATATTTGTTTTCCCAAGTGACATAATGTAAATGTTTGATTTAATCCAACACAGATTAGATGTAACAGTTGATATACTTTCTTCTTTGTGTCGTTTTCGGATGAAAAAATGCATTTGTTGATGTATAAGATCAACTAAGGCTGGTGTTCCTTCTTTGTTTTTCTGTCTTACAGACACGAATCAAAAGACTTTAAGATGATGCTTAAGAAGGCAGTGAGGAAGATCTCCACTGTGCGGCAGGTGGCTCAGATCACCCTAGCTGACGAGGGCAATGTCATGATCCACCATCACTGATGACCTTTAACCTTTGCCTTTTTGACTCCCCACCTGCAAGCAGAATGAAATGGAATGTGGAGAAACAGCGAACAAGCTGAAGAGGCTTCTTTTCAGCCTGTTATTATTTAAAAGCACCTGAATGGGCAAGCTTGTGTGAACAGGAACATCTCTTTGTTATGGTAGACTTTTTCTTTCAATATGTCAAACTACATGGCAGTTCAGCTTCTCATTTGCAGCCTTGGTGGTCCGACTCACTCATCATCTTCTTCATAAACACATACACCTGTCTGAGAAACCACATATCTCTATTCTCTACAAGAACCTCGAGTGGCTCAAAGACTCAACACATACAGTGCATTCACATCTTTCACCTTCAGATTATCCCTCTTTAGTAAACATGTTTGTGACAACAACAAAAAAAGTCGTTTTAGTATTGCAATAAGTTATTGTGCAACCAATATTAATATGGTGAATGTTCTATGATTATTTATAACTTTAGATTTAGAGTTTGACTATAGGATTTTAGTTTATTTTCTTTTTTTTCTTCTCATAGTTCCTCATAGTTGTTTAATTAGCATACTCCATAATAGGATTACCATGAAAACCCAAAGAATATCAGAATATGTATTAGAATACACATTTGCAATGCATGAATGTTTAGCCATCGTGGTGGTTGTAGAATCAGATTTAGTTTTGGTAAAAAAGTAAACTATCAAGCGTATGTACATACTACCGTTTAAAAGTTTGGAGTCATTAAGATTAAATTTCTTATCCTCTTTAAGGCTACATATATTTACCAAAAAATTCAGTAATAAGCAAATATTATTACAATTAAAAACAACTTTTTTATTATGACATACTTAAAATATATTCCTGTGATGGCAAAACTTTCAGCTTCAGTCTTCAGTGTCATGTGATCCTTTAGAAATCATTCTGAAATGCCAGTTTGGTAAACACACACACAAAATTGTGTAAACCATTTTTCATTTTCCCAGTATTTTTAATAAATAAAACGTAAAAAAAAAAAAAGGTTTTATTTAGAAATAGACATCGTCTGCAACAATGTAACAAGTTTTTTTGTGTCATTTTGGATCAATTTAATGCATAATTGCTGAAAAAATCTTATTGACTGCATGCGTTAGTACATTAGCATATATATATATTTGTAGACAAATACTAATCCATGTTAAAATACTGAATTACTGAAATTCCAAATGTACTGTAAAAAATAAAAATAAAACTGGAAAATACTATGTGTTGTTTCTTTAAAAGGACAAGCTATTGTATATTGTTTAGTGGTGAAAGTAATGCGTATGTGTTATGAATCTTGAAATGACTATGGTTTTATAGTTAAAGGCATTCATCCTGAGATGCAATAGAAGTTCAGAAGAACTGAAACACTGTATAACAGTGCCCTCTTGTTATTGTGTCAGTAAATGCAGCAGATGGCGACCTACATTATCATGCCCTGTGTGGATTATCCGGTACTGACTCTATATAAGACTGCAGAGCCACCAGGTCACCCCTAACCAGATTACCTTCTCTCAAAACCTGTTCATCAACTCACAGCAAGATTACCCACCTATACTTACATAACTTAAAACATTACTTAACTATGAACTAGCTATTCTTCTTGTAACTGTCATGTATCTAGGTTTTGAATCTGCTATGAAGTGTAACTTTGGTTAGCTGTTTTCTATGTCAGTCTATGTAATATTAATAATTTTGTATTTCAGAATAATCATGCCGTTTTGGAGAATTTAAGGCATTAGTGTCTCTGAGAGAGAGATAAAACGTTTTTAATGAAAGTTATCCTCACCATATTCAGAGATTCTGAGTCCAAACTAGCTTAAACTCCCAGCTACAAGCATGCCATCAATTAAACAAACATTCAAAATCAAACCTCTCATTAATTTGACTAAAACACATTTCAATTCAATTCTGGCATTACATAAGTACATTCCTCTGATCCTGATATAAATTATATCAAACATTTTTAGAGAAATAAACATTTTCTATGAATGTGATTTCTTATGATTTTGTTTAATAAAATACATCATAGAACATAATTGTATATAGGTAGCCTACAACAGAAAGATTTTAGCCGCAATTAGCTTCAAGCTACTCATGACAATAAGATTAATATACAACTTTTACTTTTCTTTTTTATCACAAAATCTTGAAAGGGATTAATATTCAGTTGTGGGACTTTTGCTATTAATCTCTCTGCTTCTGATTTTTGATATGCAAGACGTAACTATTAGCTCAAGCTGACAACATACAAGTAATACAAATGTACAAGAATACTCTCAGCACACTTACAAAATACCAACTCAATTGCCAGTAGTTAGTTACTGGAACATGAGTGTCTCGGCAAATTAGTAGATTACAAATCCGGACTACTTTTGTTAAAATATCAATCACCGGAAACCTACACTGATAATGCGATCAATTCGAAAAAGGACACATTCACTGGTTTGGCAAACATGTAACAAACGTAATTAAGCACAACCACCTTCAGCACACACATAATACTTCTAAGCGACACGCATCCCAAAAGGTACAAACAACAAGACAAGAAACCTTGAAAACGTCTGTGATTGGGCGGCTGAAGCTTCAGTCAAACGCTACGGCCAATGAACGGTCGACATTCTAAGAAGCAAACTGTTTCACAGAGTTGCATTGGACAAAAGCCTATCAATCATCAGACGTCACTTTGCCAGTTCAATGAAACTCCGAGCGAAGCCATTGGTCGGCGACATTGACGTAGATCCGAGAAGATGCGTCGTGATTGGTTACAACAGCTTTCAGTCAGGCGTCTCGCTCAATCGCGCACCTGGTCCCACCCCCAGGTGAATGACGCACGAGTCATGTGTTGTTTGTGCTACGCTCAGTAGTGTACACAGGGCGCGAGCAGCAGATTGGTAGCCCGCTAGGAGGATCTACCGATAATAGATCGGGTAAATGTGGTCATGTTGCAGTTGCTGGCATTGAGTTCGAGGAGCATTGGCTGGGATACCTACTTTTCATGTGGCGGCCGAGAGAAGCTCAACATTGAAAAGACTTAAGTGCGCCGCCTGAGACACGGTTCCCCCCAAACAAACATGGGGTCTCAGTCTGAAAGCCTGAGGTAAAGTGACCTTTAATCTCCTATCTGATGGCAAATTTTGAGCACTATCAAGAAGGCAAAGCCGCTATGTTGATGCTGGAAACGCAACAGCGCGCTATCGGGACTAAACCTGCAGCTGCAACGGCGAACGGCGACACCTCTGTCGGGGAACCCCCTTCCGTTCTTGTCGGCGGCTCTGCGTTTCATCAACCGAGTGAACAACATCCACAGCAGCAACAGCACCCGGAGTTGCCGGCGAGGAAAGCATCCGCGTCCTCTCTTAACCGGGCGCTTGAGGACTCTGCAGCGAGTAACGCACACACTACTACCTCAGCTTCCCCTGCTGTGAACACCGTGTCAGACGACATTAGGAAGTGCGGCTATCTGAGAAAGCAGAAGCACGGCCATAAGAGGTTTTTCGTCTTGCGGGCGTCGAGTCATCTGGGGCCGAGCAGACTGGAGTACTATGACAGCGAGAAGAAATTTCGACACACTCTGCGCTCTAACGCAGCCGCTGCTGCCGCCGCCTCCGCCTCAGCTGGCGCCTCTCCCCCCAAAAGAGTGATCTACCTCTACCAGTGTTTCACTGTGAATAAAAGGGCGGATTCTAAGAATAAGCATCTCATCGCTCTGTATACTAAGGATGAATACTTCGCGATCGTCGCGGAGAATGAGCAGGAGCAGGAGGAGTGGTACCAGGCGCTCAGTGAGCTCATGAGTGAGGGCAAGAAAGGACACATGGTCGCGGATGAAATTGACGATGGATACGGTACTGTGACCCCTGGAACTGATTTTAAGGAAGTTTGGCAGGTAAACGTTAAACCGAAGGGCTTGGGCCAGACCAAAAATCTAACTGGAGTGTATAGGCTCTGTCTGTCCGCCAAGAGCATTCACCTGGTGAAGCTGAACTCTGAGACACCTTGTGTGAACTTGCAGCTGATGAACATCAGACGCTGCGGCCATTCAGAGAGCTTCTTCTTCATCGAAGTCGGCCGGTCTTCTTCTATAGGACCTGGGGAGGTTTGGATGCAGGTGGATGATTCTGTGGTGGCTCAAAACATGCATGAAACCATTCTAGAGACCATGAAGGCGCTGAAGGCATTCGCCGAATTCAGGCCCAGAAGCAAAAGCCAGTCTTCTGGAACCAACCCGATGGGTTTCATCACCACACGGCGACACTTGGGGAACCTCCCGCCCAGTCAGACGGGACTCCAGCGGCGGTCTCGGACCGAATCTGTGGTGGGCACACCACCCAGCAGGAAGAGCAGTGGAGCAAGTGGTTACCGGTTCCGCACCTCCAGCGAGGGAGAAAGCACAATGAACCGCCCCTTTCGCTCGGTGACAGGTAGCCTTATTCATCTCAACACAGCCCGCGCTAACCTCAGCCGACAGGAAAGTAGCAGTGGGGCAGGGGCCCGCTATATTCGTGCCCCGCCAGGTTCCACTTATCATGCCCGTTCTGCCTCGCTGCCAGTGTCACACTTTCCTTCTACCACCAGTCCGATCAGCATGTCCAGCAGCAGCGGCCATGGCTCTGTGTCAGACACCATCACTCGCCCCTCTAGTGCATCAATTTGTGGTTCCCCGAGCGATGGGGGTTTTAACTCGTCTGATGAGTACGGCTCCAGCCCCGGAGACTTCCGGTATTTTAGAGTGCGCAGCAACACCCCCGACTCCCTGGGAAACACCCCACCTATCCGTGAGGAGCACTGCCTCAATGACTACATGGCTATGGGCTGGAATCGCGATGTGTTTGGAACGAGTGCAGCCGAGGCCATCAGAGATGAAAGTGCAGATGAAGATTCACGACAGGGGTCTTTAAGGAGGCGGACTCCCTCCTTCTCTAGGCAGGTTGGGGCCGCTAGTGCTGCTGGAGTTGCTGTTTATCAGAAGATGACCCAGACCACCTTCTCGCTGGACGAGGCTGTGGCTGAGAGTAGCTCTTGGGGTGGCAGTGTCCAGACTGTCTCTACCTCCTCCTCCCTCTGCTCTGACTACAGCTCCAGTTCTGAACACAGCCAGGACAGGCCCCCTTGCCTACGGCCTGTAGTAGACCCGCCTAAGGATGATGGGTATATGCCCATGATGGCAGGTGTGCTGCCCTCCACTAGTGATGCAGACTACATGCCAATGCAACCAAATATCCTCCTCTCTGCCTCTTCACAAGTCCCGAGTGCTGCTTTACATGTTCCCCAGCACATGGACTCTCAAGGCTATATGATGATGCTCCCAGGTAGAAGTGGGGCTGCTGACTCTCCTGTCCCATCCAGCCCTGACATCAGTAGACGAGCAGAGGGACGCAGAGCCTCAGACCGCCATGCGAATGCAGAATATATGGATATGTCTCAGAGCAGCTCCACCGCTAATGCTCAAAAGGTACCTGCTGAGAATTATTATGCCTTGACCACTCCTGGTATCCCCAAATCCTACAGTCCATATTTCTCCCTCCCTCGCTCGTACAAAGCTCCATCCAGAGACCAGGCTGAGCATGACGATTATGTCCCAATGAGTTCCCCGGCAAAACCGGTCTACATTTCACCCACAGCCACCCCAGATCGCAGTAGCAGGTGCCCACCTTCTGAGTCTCCTCAACATAACGGCTTCACAGACCGCCGTGCCGTTCGGCCGAACCGCCTGCCATTAGGAAGGCGAAGTTTGCACAGCTCTCTGCGAGCAGTAGAGGTGCCAGTGCGTCCTTCCAGCCCTGGAGAATACATTAACATTGAATTTGGAGATCGGCCCACATATTCAGCCTGTTCGTTGTCTGCTGAAGGCTCCCCCTCAACCCATAGCGTTAACCGAGAGCAGCGTAGGTCTCCGCTGCCGCAGGACTACATGACTGTCGATATCGATGGTCTTCCACCAAAGAGTCGGTCCCCACGGCCCTCTCTGGTGGCCCCCTGGAATCCTCCTTCATATATCCGGCCCTCCTCGTCCTCCCACTGCAGTGGGCTCACGATAGGTAAGCCTGACGACTACACGGAAATGTCTTTTGAGCCCGAGGAGGAATCCAAGAGCCCTACAGCCATGCTAGAGCACCTGTGTGTTCTGGAGCAACACTTTTTCCCCTTCAGCCCCCCGACTGAGCCTAAGGTTGTGCGAGCTGACCCCCAAGGCAGGCGGAGACACAGCTCGGAGACCTTTGTCACATCATCAGGAGCATCAGGTGGAAGTGGCCCAGATGCCAATATCACAGTGCCTGGCAATAGTGTGGCTCAGCAGGCGGGCCGCAGCAAGGGTCAGAACTTTGACTGTGTTTGGACTGACGGTGTGACATCTGGCAGTGAGGCAGCACATGGAAACTCCTCAGATAGAGACAATTCCCCCTCTGTGAGGACTGCAAGGACTCTACCTGTGGAACACCAGAATGGCCTGAGCTACATCGCCCTAGACCTGAGAGACGATCTCCGGCCTAGGAACAGTCATGATGCGCTTCCCTTGCCATCCTCCAGCGCTCCTCCCCCAGAGAACGGTGCCTATGCCAGCCTAGATTTAATGAAATCTGAGAAGCTTACATCTGCGTCTAAAGGTGAGCAATCTTAAATATGATTGTTTCTCTTAATAGTCTTGTCTCCTAAAATCATGTCCTTTTTTTTCCCTAAGGAGTTGTGTGTATTTGTTTTAAATGTCTGTAATATTTTGATATAAAATACATGTTTCAGCACCTGGAAGAATAATTTTTATCTTCTAAATAATACTTTAGACTAGTTAAAACGATTAACTGCTTTTTTTATTGACTCCCTTGTCGTTCCTAACTTTTATGACCGACTTTTTTTTTGTGTAGCATAATATATACTTAAACACTGAGACTTTTTATTTGAATTTATCTATTAATTTTGGCCTATAAAAGTTCAGTAAAAGCCGTTTGCACCCTGTTGACTGTAATTGTATGAGCAAAAACAGTTGCTACATTCTTAAAAACATCTGGTAGAAGAAAGTAATTGAAAGGTTTGGAATGACACGGCAGGAGTTAACGATGACAGAATTTTTCATTTTTGGGTGAACTATCCCTTTATGTGTGTACAAAACAAATCTTTATTGTAATAGACCCCCTCCTCTTGGCATCTCCATTAGGTTGCATTCTCTAACTCCTTTTCCTTTTTTTATATCCACTTTGTTTAGGAGCTGCTGTGTGCTTGGCTGAGTGTGTGTTGCTGCAGGGGGAGTGAGAGAATGAAGCGTTAGTGAGTCAGTGTTCTCAGCAAGCCCTAGATGACTCATTTGTTTACCATAGTTGAAGCAGAGATAGAAGTGTGTGTGTGTGTGTGTGTGTGTGAGAGAGAGAGAAAAGATTAGTTTAAAGCATGTGATAACTTTCTAGCATCTTGCACCTTTCTCTCATACCCTTCTTTTCCTTTGGCTAACAGAACTGTTGTAGATGTATGACTCACGTGACGATACACAGGATACTTTATTTTCATGCAGCGACTAGTAGCAACTAGCTACAGATTTAGACTTCAGGATTTAGCTGTAAAATGGTTTGCATGATATGTCATTGGCTAAAGTATCTGCAATACACTGCCATGCTTTTGGGGGCCTTATGTGTAGGCTACTATTCCAGTACTCCTTCTGGGTAATTTCTCTGCCGTTACTGTCATCACACAAATGCCAAACATGCTCACTCAAAACAGTTAAATTTTATACAGGGAGTTCAACATGCTGATGGTTTATTTACATAGTAAACCTTATGTTTACTTGCAGTTTATTTGACATTGAATCAAGTATGTGTAAAATTATGCAGTTTTTTATTTTATTTTTCTAAATGTGAAGTACCTGTTGTATATAGGTTTTGTGATCTACTCTGCTGTTCTATCTGTTGCTGTAGTTTGTCAGTTGGATATGTCGGTTTGCGTTACAAAACATTACTTTTGCCATTAATTGTAATAATCCGGTGCGATTTTTGTTTGCACAAGGAGTCTGACCGCAGCCAGTGTTCCAAACAGAACAAACTGAAGAAGAACGGTCTCTAAGATGCTTCTAAATCCTACCTGCAACGCTACAGTACTGTTAAAAGTTTTAGGCCCTTATGTAAAAGTGCTCTACAGTGAGAATGTAACAAGATTTCGAGGTAATTTTGCAGTTAGATTTATTAAAGCCTCTATGGAGATGATGCCAAATTTCTTCTGGATTTAGTCTGTCACTTTATTCTTTGTTTATTCACTTTATTCCCGGCAGACTAGATGACAGTGAGATCAGATCTCTGTGTGGAGCACTGGTTGTCTCTCTTCTTGTGCATACAAAGTCTAGAGTATTAAAATTAATAGCAAAATTTAATATTTGGAAAATTGGGAATGTAAACCGCATATTTCCTACTGACACATTGCAGCAACGAATAGAAATAACTGAGCTAAAACCATTTTTTTGTTGGTGAAAATTCTAGTGACTTAAGACTTTTGCGCAGTCGTCTACATGGGTTTGTAACTATAGAGTGGCACTTTGTTCTATTGCGATGTGGTATACGTAATATTACTTGATGTGATATTGGCTGGATTTGCCTGCCTACTAGTTGTTTTTGAATCATAGATAGATAGAGAGAGGGTGCTGTTGAGCAGCATTATTTTACTTTAAATGTTGTTTTTAAAGTAAGACAGACATTCATTTCTGACTAATTTAAAACAAAAGCCTTCATACAACCGATATTAGCCTCAAGGAGATTTTTTAATCAACCAAGAAAAAAACAGCAGAAGTCAACTCACTGAGAGCAACTTAAAAGGCCACACAACTGCCACAGAGAGAAGTAAGTTGAATTAGTCCCTCACTTGTGTGTGTGTGTGTGTGTGTGTGTGTAACCTTTCAGGGCTACAGTGGTCTGCAGAGCTCAGTTTGTTCTGTTGGTACCAGGTGTTGAAGCCAAACATGTTGTACAGTTTCATGATTCAAGCTTGTGCATATTTTGTTGGCTCATCCACTGGTTTCTTTGATGTGAGCTAATAGTCTCAGCATTTTGCAGTGCAGGACATGTGCTGCAGGAAATGCATCAGTGTTGAAAAATGTTGTTCTTAAGCCTGTTATGTTCATCCACCTGGAGAAGCTATGACTAAGTCCAGTCAGCTCTCTCTCTCCCTCCCTCCATTTCTTTATTGCTATCAAATGTCTGTTATTTCAGGATTATTGACCTCTTTTTTGCTATTTCTTAAGTTAGGTATACAAAAGTAGTGGCATGTTATTCTTTCAAGAACCTTGAGTACAGAAGTATGTGAATGTGGAAATCATTCAGTATCAAAGTACTTGTACCCAGTCATTGGCATGCAGTGGTATTTTGAAATGAGGAAGCAAAGTCCTTAAGGTTTTTTTTTTGTTAAACCTAAATTGATGTTCCAGTTAGACTTTTAAAGGAATAGTTCACCCTAAAAAAACCTGTTATTATTTATAAACCTCAAGTAGTTCCAAACCTGTATGAATTGTTTTGTTCTGGTGAACACAAAGTAAGGTATTTTAAAGAAAGTTTATAACCAGGCTGTTTTGGGTCACCATTGACTTTCATAGTATTTTTTTTTTCCTACTATGGAAGTCATTGGTCACCCAAAACAGCCTGGTTCTGAACTTTTCTACATCTGTACCACTTTCCGTTTGAGTATGTGCGGGGAATATGCCAAGTTTTTCATTCGCATCAATTCATCCAAATAATTCACATGTAAACTTTTACTTACAAATGTGAGTTGTGTGCTTATTGTAGAGCCCTGGCCATGGTACTTTGGTACTCTAAACTATCTATTTAAATAGTTTTTTTAATTAAATTAATTTTTTTATGCCGAGTTCACACTGTGTGATTTTCAAAGTCATCCGATCACCGTTGTTATCACACTGCACTACTATCTGGGGTAGCATTCAGTCGCTGCTGTGTTCACATTACATGATGAGGAGTCACTGCACGACTGGAGGAAGAATTTGCAGACAATTCTGTGTGGTCCTTAAACTACGGCCAAATGCACACGAGAAGTGATAAGGAAATACACAATAATTAACAAAGATGACTTGTTGACAACATGCTTCTGCTGGGATAATTAGAAATCTACGCTCTTGAAAGTGAAACCAACTTTTTGAGCTCTTTATAATGAGTTTATGTTTAACAGCCTATAAAAACCTTCAAAGTGATGGAAACCCCCCCCCCAAAAATCTCCTTTTTCCTGAACACTGAAGTAAGCCTATGGGTAAGGCTTCTGGTTTGTTAGACGCTAAAATAATGTGCAGTAAACAGTAAAACTGTATTACAGCTACATCCTGCTCAGTCAGATCAAATCAAATACCTTTGCCACCATTGTTATAAAGCTTTTTACTAGTGTTTTGTTATGAGGGAGTGTCAAATGAGTCGTATGTGCTTTTTTGCTGGTCAGAAACATTTTGTTAATGTTAAAAATTAAGGTTTACTTGCAGGAAAGGTATTGGAAGGAGGACATGTGGTTGAAGTTGGCACAAGTAAGAAGTGTGGCTAAAAATGGCTTACGTCACCTTTAACCTCGCCCGTAATTTAGTCTAGATACATTTTATTCTGACGTTGTGAGCAGGTCAAGTGTGTGTGACGCTGGGATGTTAATAAGGCAATGTTTTGGCTACGCTGGTGCATGAGCCTGTCTGAATATGGGGTATGCACGCTCTTCGTGGTGCTGGAATGTAAATTAACGAGTGCATAACTACACAGGAATGCGTTTTAATCACAACACATAGCACTTTCCGAGCTCACTCTGGCACTATCACGCATCAGGAGGTAAACCGCCCTGGTAGCGTAGACCAGGACGGTTTGCTCTGTACTGAATTGTCACAGATCGTCCAACTGAGCAGAGAAAATACGGAAATCGTATAACACTTTGCTGTTGGTGTAAGTTTGCTTATACTGCTGCTTGCTGCCACTGCAGTAACATCTGCCTCATCTCTTAATGTGTTTTCATGTCTGAGTCATTAGATAATAAGGAATAGTTACAACACTAACTATTGAAAGGCATTCTATTGCTGCATTGAGCTGAATCAATCCCACTGAATGACATTTTGTACTGACATAGAAGTACAAAAACATGCTTGCTTCGCTGTAGAGCTTAATTACAGGTACATTCAGTATCTTATTATCATTGTATCGTTATCGAAATATGCTATTAGCAGGTGGCCCTGATTAGTTTATCATATGAGCGGAATCGTCTATGTAGTAGAGATAACCCAGGTATCCTTATCTTATCTAGAGAATAATGTTCTGCTGATCAAGTGAACTCATGAAGCTTTGTTTCTTTACTTAATTTTTTAATTTCATCTATTTGTACGTTTCTTTGCGTGCAAAGTTTTATTTGAGGCTAAATTAATGAGGATGTCTTCTTTTTCTTTTTTTTATATGTGTGTGTGTATAAAGTGTAGCTTTATGTAGGGAGATCTGAGCCCTCTGTTTCAGATGAGCTGCTCAAGAGGCGTCACGCTCTTCTGTACATCACGTATGCCTATATTTACAGCGTTATTTTGAGAGCACACCTTATTTACGACCATGGCATGTTCTGAACTGTATTGCTCTTATTGCAGGAAATGAGGGCCACAGGTAACGGATCCTTTTCTGTTCAGACACGTG
The DNA here is from genome assembly GCA_032275025.1 of Enteromius treurensis. NCBI lineage: Eukaryota > Metazoa > Chordata > Actinopteri > Cypriniformes > Cyprinidae > Enteromius > Enteromius treurensis. The sequence continues at coordinate 22,974,115 of JAUCMU010000125.1, forward strand.
CACACTCGTGCCTCTTTCATTGCTTTACAAAGCACATGACATGAGAGAATCGGAACTGGAATGAGGTAGACTGTATAAAATCTACATTTATTTATGTATCAAATGCAAGATTTACTACTCCCTCTCTTCGACGCTGTAGATCTGAATATGCTTTATCAGCATATTTCCATGATGTTTTAAAAAAGTATGCAAATGACTTACTATAAATGATTTACAAACCACTTAAAGTAGTTGTTTTAAGAATGTAATACTCTTTATTCAGCCGGGATTCATGGCATCAGTCAGAAAAGACAGTAATAATATTAATATATTATTATATAAAATATTTTTTGTAGGTTCTAAAAAGACTCTTGAATGATGTCTCAGGTTGCCATAAAAATATTCAATGTTCTTACTTCAAGATATGAAATGTTTCTTACTATATCTGTAAATAAGAATGATTTCTGAAGGATCATGTGACACTGAAGTAATGGATGCTCAAAATTTCAGTAAATGCCAATTATAGAAAAAAGTTATTGTATTCATATTTCAAAAATAATAATTTTGTGTTGCACACTGGTCAAATAAACACTCTTGATAAGCATAAGAAACTTCTATCAAAAACATAAGAAAATTTGACTTTTGAATGATAGTTTGTTTTTTTTTGTTTTTTTTGATTTAGTGAGTGAATATCTAGACCCTTGTTCAGTCTTGAGGTCCTGTATAATTAGATTGGTTTTGGGTTCACTTGACCGTGATGGTTTTTTTTAGGGGGACTGTAGCGCAAGACACAAGTTTATATGCAGAGTAATGCATTGTGATTACATTTTGAGGTTTGTGGGCCATTAGTGTATGTCGGTGATTGTAGATGAGCCTGTATCAGTCTTTAGAGTTCAACCCCCACTAGTTTACCAGTATACTGAGTTACTGATCTACGTTAAGACAGACAGAAACTTTGACCCTATACACAAGCAAACAAGTTTCCCCTCCCTAGAGAGACCTTCACCCCATGTTTGTGTGCACAGTGATTAGTAGATTCATGACAATTTCCTTTAACTACACACACGTAGACATGCATAAACGCATATAAGCGTCACGTGATGACCTTTTAAAACAATTTGCCAATGATTTGTGTGCGTTCAGGCAAAAAAGGAGGCGTAAGGCAGTAGTGGATTGTGCCTGTGATGGCGTTTGACACATGTTGAGGACTACGCAAGCTGAGCTTTTAAAAAACCTATGGATCCAAATTAGGGTTGAGAGATGACAGGAATGTTTTGGTCCAGAACATGGAGTGCTGAGCCCGAGAGTCTTATGCACGTATTCGCAAACACAGTCGCACTGATTTTTCCGGTTAAAGTATTGTATTTGTGAGTTACTCGACCAGTGCTTCTTCTATGGTAATATCCTGTGTGTTCTGTTTAAATCAAAGGCAAATCAGTGCTTGCATAGCAACCACATCATAAACCCCTGTGTTACTATCTGTCCTGCCTCTCTCTCTCTCTCTCTCTCTCTCTCTGTATATGTATGTATATGTATATATATATGTTTATGTATATGTTTATATGTATCCGTCTGTATCCGCTTTAGTCAGTGCATGGCTTCATCCAGCATCAGTGTAGCCAAATTCAAGCTGGTTTGGTAAATAGGGTTGCATTATTTAACCAAAAAAGAACTGAACTAAAATTATAATAATAATAAAGGAAGAATTTTCTTTGTGTAAAGTTTCACTACAAAAAAAAAATCAATTGATTAAACATTTATATAGTTACAAAAAAACTAGTATTTCAAATAAATGTTTTTTTTTTAATTAATTAATTAATTAATTTAAAATTTATCATGGTTTCCACAAAAAAATATTAGGCTGCAAAAAGACTGAAAACTAAATGTGTTCTTGAGCAAATCAGGATATTAGAATATTTTCTAAAATAGTTGCTAAACTTTCAACTTTGGATCACAGGAATTAAGTACATTTTAAAATATATTCAGATGCAATTCTTCATATTAATATAAGACATTTTTGAAATGATATTATGTGTTTAATACAGCAATAAAGTATAGTTAGCACATTACATAGAAGGCTTTGCCTAAAGACATCCTTGCAGCTTACAGTTAATTTAACTGCTTGTCTCAAATTTTATGGCTGTGTTTCCTGGCATGGGTGGCTTAGACGAGCTGAAGTTCCACCTATTGTTTCACTTGTATCATGAATTATGTGGCAGGTTGTCATGGTGAAACACAGCGCCATGCTACAGGTTAGTAGTTTTCGTTAGAGAACTTTCCTTTCCACAGAAGGTGAACAGTTTGAGTCTTCGTGTGTGTGTGTGTGTGTGTGTGTGTGTGTGTTTGGCACATCCAAGATTGCCACTGTTATCAAGGGGAAGTTCGTCAGTGTCTTGATCACATGAATCGCCTCTCTGTGCCAATGCTGGTCTTACTGGACGATTGACGTCTGCCGTTACTTAGATTCATCTACTAGTGAAAGAAGAGACTCCCAGGGGGGTCAGGGGCAATCCCAGAGTCTCATAGGCTAGCAGAACAGCTCCAAAAATAGGCTAAAGACAGCAGTGGTTTGGTTGTTGTTCCTCCTATGGTGCCAGTCTGGTGGCATTGCACTATGACATGCTTATAATGCGGGAGGGATACAGATACCGTTCGCCTTTTAGGACAGTTTGAGGAGACCGCTGGGTCAGATCTCTTTGATTCCTGGAAGGCTGTTAATATATAACACCTGACCAACCCAAACTGGGCTTGTGCGAACTTGAAATGTTCACCTTGATCTTTTGTGAGGGTGTGGTTGTTGCTGTGGGGTAATGATGGCACCAAGGCCGGGAGGAACTCTGGGACCTTTGGTGCCCCATCGGACCTGCCCTTTAGTCGAACAATGAACTAGCAGCATTCCTGCCGCTCCAGACGCCGCTGTGCGGAGAGCTCTGAAAGCGGCGGCATTGTGCCCCCACCACCATTGTTAGGTCAGACAAAGCCCTTTATTAAAGGCACTGCTTCTGTTCACCAGGGTCAAAGCAGGCCACCGTATAACCCCGCTGCCTGGCAGAGCTTTAAGGGGCTAGAGAGGGTAATGGCAGGTGAAGGGCATGTGATGTTATCTTTAGATGGGACTGGTAGGGCAAGGTAAGACTGGGCTGAGGATGAGATAAACCTCTCCCTTACAATACAATTCAAAATTTGTGTTTTTTATTTGTATTTCTAAAACTTCTGTCAGTTTTAGACACAATTGCTAATTTCACCACCTTTTTTTCTCTTTGCCTTATGATGCTTTATACTAATTATGTGAGTAACTTCAGCAAAAGGTTCACTCTGTTAACACAATAATAAGCATCTTTTAAAAACTGAATACAATAAGGTGACGTTGTTTGACTCCTCCTTCAACCATAGCACCTGCAGCAGTATTATGGATGTCTTAAATATCATTACAGTTGATATAAATATGTCTATATTTCATAACAAATACAATTTATAGCATCCATGTGCAAACAAACCTGGGGAATTCTAGGGAATTATTCATTGGAAGAGCAAGCCACAAATGCACATCATATGTTGTCTTTTTTTAATTTACTTACAGCAGAATACAAAATAACATGACAATGAATAAACCTATTCATGACATCATTGTTAACAGCATCCTAATTTTACATCATTGAGTTTGCTGTTTTTTTTTTTTAACCGAAAGTGCCTCTCTTCGTCTAAAACACAGTAGGGGGATAGTTACAAGTTTGTAAAGTGGCACTTTTTGGTAATGGAAACACTAAGATATTACTTCTCCATATTCCTGCTATAAAAATAGCAGAGAAATGTGAAATGATGTTGAAGTTCCTCAAATTTTGTCAATGTGTAGAGTCACTTCGTATGCTCCACCTGGAACATGTGGCGAAAGAGAGGATGGGTTCGAAAGATGAGGAGAAACAAAGACAGCAGTAAAAGATAGTAAGGGGACAATACAGAAGCAGTTGGGACTCTGTCAAACATTCGGTGTAGTCTTATGTGACCTTATTTAGCATCCCTGGCTTTCGCATGATGAGCAAATTGTCGTCTTTTAAGATTCTCCTTTGGTCATGATGAAACCAAGTACCTTCCTGAACCAACGGTGATCGTGATGACACGAATCAGCTCCCCGTGCCAACAGCGCTCTACTGGACCAATGACGTCTGTAAGAGCTGGTGCCACCCCTTCATAAGTTCGTCTACTAGTGAAAGAAGAGACTCCTGCGGGGTCAGGGGCAATCCCACTGTCGTAGGCTGGCAGAACAGCTCCTAAAATAGGCCGGGAATGAAAAGGAGGCAGCAGTTGTTTGGTCATTGTCCCACTTATAGCAGTGGCCTGCTGTGGCATGGCACTATGACATGCTTATGATGTGTGTGTGGTGACGCACATGGAGTTTGGTGTTCGCACAGTGACGCAGATGGTCTTGTGCTGCCGTTCACTTTTTAGAGCAGAGGATGGCCGGATCGGATCTCTTTGATTCCATGAAGGTGGTTAATATATATATATATATATATATATATATATATATATATATATATACTTCACTGACTCCAACTGAATGTGCTCAGACCAAAAATGGTTGTTTGCTCGTGTGCGCAGTAGTTGGGCTAATAACTTGTATTCCTGTTTTGTCCTAAGTAGGTGTTGTTTGATCTTTGAGTACTACTTAGCTTACTCAAATTCTATGTAGATATACATTTGAAACATTTCTTTTTATCAAATAAATACAGACTTTATGGGTGTGACACTGATTTCAAAACATTACAAATCTTACAACCCCCAAGCTTTTAATTCATACACATGAGAAAATATTAGAACATATTAACATTTTTAATGTTTAGCATTCTTTTGTGGCTAGGCCAGTACAAACCAGGACTGGCCAGCAGAAAAAAAACAATTTGATTGTGCCTCGGCCTGGTGGTTAATATGTAACATCAGGCTAACCTAAACTGGACGTTGTTAAACTGTTGAAACTGGTTACCTTGATTTTGGATTGCTTTATCTGTGAGCAGGAGGAGGAGTTGCAACTTCTGTCTTAAGCCAAATTTGAAGATGACACCCATGCTGACTTCAGTACATGGGTTGTTAATGGGATCTTGCCTGGTGAAATGAGGATGTGGTTGTTGCTGTGGGGTAATGATGGCACCCTTCAGTCGAACAATGAACTACATGTAGCAGCATTCCTGCCGCTCCCGACGCCGCTGTGGGGAGAGCCGCATTGTGCCCCCACCACCATTGTTAGGTCAGACAAAGCCCTTTATTAAAAGCCCTGCTTCTGGGCACCAGGGTCAAAGCAGGCCACTGTATGACCCCGCTGCCTGGCAGAGCTTTAAGGGGATAGAGAGGGTAATGGAAGGGCGTGTGATGTTATCTTTAGACGAGACAGGTACGACAAGGTAAGACTGGGCTGAGGAACATCAGGATAGTCATGCATCAACATTGATCAGTGCACGAACTGTACTTTATTGTGTAAGAACAAACCTCATTGCTGGAAAGGACTTTCAATCAAATATCTCAGGTTTCATTAATAATGTCATTTTAATACCTTCTGTAAATGGCAAAATCAATGCACACTGAGTGGTAAGATGAATTGAAGGAAAGTGATGGTATCTTACCTTAATCTTCCCTTTTCTCTTTTTCTCATTACAGACTAAGGACTGTCCCATGAAGCTCCTGCAGAGATGCCGGAAAACACGAGAGCCCTCGCACATAGCCCTGTGGCACAACAAACGGATTCTGAGTTTTGTTTTAATGAACTCTTAATGGACGGTTGTTTTTATTTGCTCATGTGCTGTCTCCAGAGCGGATCCATGCATTCTGTGTTGTATGAGTTCAGTACTTTATTGGGATTTTATTCGCCGCATAAAAAGGGAGGTTCCTCTTATGAAGACACCATAATCCAAAAGTCTGGTTTGGGCAGGTGCATGCTGTTTACAAGCATCACACATATGTACAAATTGTATTTATTTCCCAGAAAGATTCCAGTTGCAATTACAGATTTTTAGTGTTTATGTTTACCGTTCACTTAACAGAGAAAGCATATATTGGTACGGTGCATACTCCAGACAGGATGTAACTGTACAGCAGTATTGTCATTTTTGTTGTTTTTTTTTTTTTTTTTTTTTTTAACGAATGTCTGTCTCTATTAGGTCCTCACTTAATGCTCCATGCACATCTACAATTTTGGACTGTAGAAACCTCCTCCTTTGTACTATCAATGCTGTTCTACAGTATCTGTGAGTGTCAGGCTAGTCATGGTGTTTCTGTCTGCTTTACCCCGTGTAGGGCCCCAAGTGTTTCTCGCGGTGACTTCTCGGTATGTGGCGCAGCCCAAACATAGGCTTTTCATATCTCTTCCCGTACTAATTTTTGACTTGCATCTCCTTTGCTTTGCCAAGAGATCTGTAGAGAGAGAGAGAGAGAAAGAGTGAGTGGGGGCGCAGGAAAAGAGGAAGGGTCTATTCTGGGACTCCCCAAATGAAAGCTGCTGCAGTTGCTAAAATGCCACTAGGATGAGCACAGAGTTGGTGATTTATATCATCTAAATAAATCTAAATTAGTTCTCTGGTTACGTTTTGGTACCCACAATAAAAGAACTCTAAGTAGAGCCCTTTTGCAACTTAGTGGGAACAAACAGCACAATATGAAGGTACAAAAGCCCAGTTCTGTTGGTATAAATCATTATGCATGCTGTTGGCAAGATCGAAGGGTCTCCAATCAACAATATAAAAAGTCACAACATTTCATTAATATTTAATTTTTTTGTATTACCTATGTTTCGCTATGTTTGTTCCATGACTCTCGTCTCTCAGTATTGCGGTATGTCCTGCTTCGATCAGGCTGTTTTTCATGAAGTGGAGGTTCCATAACTGTTTTCTGTTTGTTTGGGGGGGTTTTTTCTTCATGGAGTAATATGCACACAACTCGGTATGCAGCTTTAGGTTCATTCATCCTGGTTACATAAACAGCCTTCATTTTTATTTTTATATTTCTCTTTTACTGTGCATTGTTTTAACAGACAAAATCAAATGTGAAATGTCGTGAGAGGAAAAAAATGCAAAAATACTGAATGGTACAGTTTTCATTGTTATGCTGTCAATGGTACGAAAGTGAGCTTTGTTGTCTGGTAAAAGGATCCATTCCTCATGGAATTACCAAAGCAAGTCTTAACTAGCACAGATTGGCCATTACAGCCCAGCTGTGGTTTTTGTGAAAAGGATTTACCCAATGTCCAAAACTGTATCTAAGACCCAGATTGCTTCAGTGTGATATATATATAAATAAATAAAAAAGGTACAGAATATTTTTTTGGCTTATGATAACATAGTATTTGTAGCTGTGAGACTGAATTACACAAACTAATTCTCTCATACATAAAAGCTTTAAATCAGCCAAATTGTGGAACTCCACGTACATGTATTTGATATCAGCTTTTTGCTAATGTATATGATCAAGCTGATTGCTTTTTGCCATGATTTTCATTGAATTGAACTTGATTCAAGTGATTGCATAGAGTACAGATGTGCAGTGGTACAGCATTAATGTTTTTCTCACCCCTTTTTTAATAGCTCGGATGATTTTTTTTTTTTTCTTTTCTTTTTGAATGTGTTTTTTTTTTTAAGTTTGTGCATCCCCTTGCCAGTTTTTGTCACACCTCAGTATGTTTTGGTACACTTGTGTTCTGTTCGTTATTGTTTCTAAAGTCTGAGCTTGACATACAGCAAAGTTCAGGTGTGCAGTTCTTCAGATGAAGTCTGGGAGGAATATAAAAAGGAAATCTTTTAATGGTTGTGTCCATGTGTACATACTGATGCTTTGATTTTTTAATTTTTTTTCCTGCAGTTGATTGACATTTCCTTTTTCTTCTGGTGGGAAAAAGTGAGTGATGGCAGGGACAAATCATTTAAGCTTTGCTTAGTGTTTGTATTTATCTTTTTTTTTTTTCTGCTTTCAATAGAGCTATTGCAATAAAAAAAGTTCCTGTAACACGTTTCAGTGTCATTTGCTTTCATTATATGTTTGTGAAAGAACTAATTTCTTGCTTTTATGTCCAATGTTGTTGAACTTTGATGTTTGCTTAAGAAAGCAGATTCAGGACAGTAACATCCAGTGACCCTTCTTTCTCACTACAGCTTCAGTGTAAACATGACATGGACATATTTGGCACGATTGCTACCAGAGACAGGAGGAGATGTTATCATTGTTTGTAATGATTTACTATAACAAGACTAAGATGGTGCAATCATATAAAATCCCTGTTGTCCTGTTTCGTTTTTTTTTTTCTCCAGAATATTTAAGGTTCTAATTTTGTATGTTTTACAATAAAGCAATGGCAGGTGAGGATTTGTTTTTAGCATATATATAGGGAAAGTCATCCTGTGGCCCCCTTAGAAGCTTGCTGAGGCCCTCCAGTGGTTTCTGGACTCCTGGTTGAGAAGTCCTGACGGACACATCAAACACCGATTAAATCGTGGAAGAACATGTGGAATAGCATGGCATATACAAATAACATATGCTGCCTAGTCTTTCCAGCATACATTCAATACGAATACAGTAATATTCCCAGCAGGCCAAATGAAATTTAAAAATGAAGAGAAACCAGCACATGTGGGATAGGCTTTATTAAAAACAAAACCTGGTCAATTAAAGGAAATGATCAGATGTGAAATCTCACGAATAAGCACAATGTCTATAATGGTGACTGTAGCAAGACGTTTTTCTACCATTTCTGAACTTCAGTTTAACTTCATGGACTTCAGTCTGCGTTTGCTAAAAAAGACAAGCACACACATGTATGTGTCACTGGGTGCAGAGTGCACCATAACACTCCTAAACCCCACTCCCCCACCCTCCCCCAGCACGCTCATGCTAGTAAGCAGTGTCAGTAAGAAGCTTGGGAGAATCAAAGCGGATAACTGACCACTGCAAGTCAACTTTTCAGGGGGGTCGACTTCTTTCCCAGAAGCTCAGAGCTTATTTGCCCATGAGCATGCAGTAAGACCCTTAAACCAGGAAACTATTATCTCCTTAGAGGCCTGAAACCACTACAGAAATCTGTATAATAATATCTAGGTACTAGTAATACTGTCCTTCTACACACAGTGACCATGTCGTGAACTGTTGTTGTTCCTTTATAATGATGCCCTTAATTGGATTTTCAGTGTTTAAATGTAAGCATTTTGGCACTGCTTGCTGATGAACAGAATTACTCTGAAACCTTGCACCTTCGTTGGCAGCAGCACAGACCAGTATCATTTGATGGGAAATGTCAGGTCCAAATATCACGGTTAAACTTAATGTCATCGTGTAAGATCCTTTGCCTGAAGGCTAACTGAATACAAAGAAAGGGAAATGTTTTATTTCTGTTTTAGTGTCCAGGCATACTGGTGAGTGAGGTGGGGAGAAGTTATTGTCTGTATTGAGTCATGGACTCACAGACTAGATTCAACGAGGAACAAACCACCGTGGCTGCATCTGAATATAATGATATGAAAGAGTTTACATTATGCATAAAAGAGAGGGGAAAATTGCCCGGTTGACCTAGTATTTCTGCCATGATTCGGAATAGTGCATTCGTTTGGCAATCGGAGAAGGCTTGTGAATGGCAGTGAATGGACTCAATTGATACTGTAACCCAGAGGATACTTTAATATCAGATTGACATCAAATATAAGTCGATACTTAATCAAGATGCTGTTACATTTTTAAATTCAGTTTGAATGGCAATTTCTTCAAGTGGTCAACCAATCAGAATTGAGGAATCATTTTTCTAGAATTTTCTGTTTTATGCTTATGATCAGGGTTAGGTGCTTCTACACCCTTGTTAATCAGCTATCATTTCTCACTGATTTTAGTCATTCATTTTGTATAGGTATAGTTTTAGGGGTAGGGATTGGGATAATTCCTAGTATGGAAAACCATACCTGGCCACATTTTTTTTTGGCTCAGGGTCTGCATTTAAAGTCACACCAGAAGTGTCCAGCTGGCACTATGACTTTGCTCTCTGCGGACAAGTCAAGTTCTTCCACACTGACTGAATCAATCATTTCTTTTAGCATAGGGAAGGGTCCTGTTCAAACTGTTACTATAAAATTAGAAGTCATCCGAACCACAGACTGGTTTTAGAAGAACCTTCCTTGCTAACATCTTGGCTGCACCACAGCAGAGGGCAGAAGGGGAATCCTCCTCCGACAGACGTATCTGCGTCATTAGGAGCTGTGGTTTCTCCCTGCAGCTCATTAGATTTCAGTAGCTTGCACAGTATGTGCACAAATGAAGCTTCTATTAGGGCTCCGGCTGCATGTGGATCATCAGCTCAGGGGCAACATGTGAACGTTTACGCCAAATTCCAGCTCTCAGGGGATGTAGTATTTGCCACTAGGTGCTCGTGTTTCAAAACAGACACAAGCAGTGGTTCCTTTTTAGAGCTCATTACGCAAAAGGTTATTCCCTAAATCATGCAGGTCACCCGATATGCCCCTAAGGGGCAAACTACCAGGAAATACAAATTGACGTGTCTCATTCCTCGAACCATTCCATAGACACAAACTTAATCCAAAGTCAAAGTTAATCCAAAGTCAGACTGTACAGTTATATTAAACTTAAATGTCTTAAGGTATGAATATGCTGGTTGTATATGCCTATTTTGGATACATATTTATGACATTTAAACATTGGTATATGTCTATAAAATATGTCATCTGTCTATTATTGTCCATCAATTTTAAAAACAAAACAAAAAAATATTTTCGAGTTAAAGAAGCTGACTGAATGATTCAGTTGCACAAGTAGTGAACGATGGACTTTTGGGCCAAGCTTTATTCATTCAGAACCAATGCTGACCTTTGTTTTGGTTCCTTCTAGGAATAAGACCACTTAAGTAATTTTTGTAAAGAGCTTGGTCGTTGCCCCTTGGTCTTGTTGTTGGCTGGAACAAATACCATTATCCCAGTGGCAATGGGGTCACTGTCATCTGCTTGCTGATCCTATTGAGAGCTTAGCTCTTGCCAAATATCAACATTCAGTTTGTCAACTGGATCTTATATGGACTATTTAGGTCCTAATAACCTCCCCTAAGCTCAAAGCTTAGTCATTAACCAATCTGTCTGGGATAACAAGCACATTGTTAGAATGAGAAAGAGCCGAAAGGAGGGAATGAGAGTGATACACTAACAGGAAAAAATACAACACAAACCAGATTTAATTGAATTCATTTTACGTCCACTTAATCATGTTGTGATTGAATCTTACTACTACACATACAAAAAAGTGGCTTTGCTGAACTCCATATCTATATATCTGTCTGACTGGATAAAGACAGCGGTTTGGTGCAGCCCACCCTACAGTCATTGTGACTCAGTTCTCCCTCTAGTGGTCCACCACCATAAAACTCTTTGAGCTCTTTGAACTTTTTTTGTTTTCAGAGCAGACTCGATGCTTTGATGAGAAACTTGCAGTAAAGAAAAATATCACACTGTTGTTACGTACCATACTTATATTATCGTAAATAACCAGAACAAAAAAAAAACAAACAAACAAAGAAACAAAATCCCACTCTAAAAAAAACGTTTACCATGCACAGACAAAGTTTGTTTCTTTTATTTCAGTCATTTAAGTTTATAACAACTTCTGGATACTAGACATAAAAGGGGGAAATCGTTTTGAAATACACGTTTTTTTTGCACCCCTTGATGACATGTGAAAACAATCTTCACTGTTTTAGATTAGATAAACCACCACTGGAAGCAAATTGTAGGTATGTACTGTGTACAACTACGCCTACACATAACTATGCATATATTATGTAACTGTAATATAATATGCCACGGTGTAGTTTCTGTTCACATTAGCTGACAGACAGTGGTTCATCTAATCTGAAACAGTGACAGGCCACACTGTGGCGTAATATAACACATAAGAACCAATGAAAAGTTTACAAATTCGTAACACTAGTATTTGAAGGGTTTTCACAGAAATGCCATTGCTGGTTAAATGAAATCTGAATGGAGGAGAGGTCTGTAAAAACAAATTAATTTACGCGTATGAAGAACGCACTGAAAACTACTGAAAACAAAACAAAACAAAAACTCCTACACCCAAATCAAGTTTCTGGATATATACTTTCTTTTTAATATATATATATATTTATAAAATACTGTTTCATTTAAAGAAAGCTCTTTGTACAAATGTCAGTGTAAATGAATGTGGAAGTAATATGCGAATAAAGGAGTGAGTCGTGAGCATACTGACAAAGAACCCAGAAATTCATTAAAAGGATCTGTTTTGCTTTTTTTACGCTAAAAAGGTGTTTTACACAATATACACATTTTATTACTTACAAAAAGAGATAAAAGACACATTGCTAAAAAGTCCTGATACAGCAGTGTTAGTACCACCAATAATGAAGAAAAAAAGCGATTGGGGAAAAATTATAGCCTTAAAAAAAATGTAACGCTTCAGTGCATTTCGTCTCTTTGATGTTCAAAGTGCCGATTTGGTAACATGGAGACAATTCCACTCGAAAGAAAAAAGCAAGAAAGAGCACTTCTCCCCAAAAAATTTACCGCTTGTGTACCAACATCAAAATTCTTGCGAGAAAATATAACATGAAAAGAATCTCTAGAGAGAAAAGTAAAGCTAATGCACGTTGTGTCACAACTGCCATGGCACCTTTTGCTGGATCTGCATTTTTCTTTTGAGGTACTTCTTTAAAATAAGAAAAAAAAGACTAATAAATTCATTTATTTTGTTCAGTTTCTTTTGCTGTGTTGCACAGTAGCACCATAGAGTTAAATGTGAAGATACTGCACCGATGAAACTTCACTGGTAATCAGCATGATGGCCGCAGTCGTTGTAAGTGATGGCTGATCCTCAACAACAACAACAGACTGCAAAAATGTCACTACGTTACGTCCTCTTCATACACACAATACAGCGGCTCACGCGGGTCTGAAGGTTTCCAGCTTTCAGTGTCTCTGACTGCGGCTTGCTGTTTGGCCAGAGAGAGAGAGAGAAAAACAAAAAATGATTAGAAAAATACATTGATGATAGACATCTTCTACTTTTAAGATGGGAAATTGCCAAGAAGAACTGTTGTCGTAGTTTATACTGTTTATACTACCTGAACATTTCATTCACATCCACAGTGGCCAGCCAGAAGCTGTACGTGTTGCTGTAATAATTGCAGGTTCCTCGACCGTGGCACTCGATGAACGGAGACGAGCGGAACTCCTCCAGACAGGAACCGGGAGAGGCAAGAGCCTGACCTGAGCCCTCAGCACCTGCACTGGTGTGCTGTTACACACAGCGAGATGCAGCAATGAATGTCAGGCAAAAGTACGAGATCTTTAAAAAAAATGTAAAACGATGTAAACCTGTATAAGGACTACTATGCTTTACACTATGTATAACTTTATCATTGTTTTTTTTTTTTTTTTTATATTTTGTTTTTGTTGTTATGTATTCTCAAAGTTACTCCATCTGAACAAAGCAAACTCAGTTTAGTCTTAATACAGTGTTTCTGAATCAGGAGGCCTGGACTCACTAGAGGGCCAAAGATAAACTAAAATAAGATATTTCTTATATTTTTCACCCACAATGTTTTTAACCGCTTTTTTTGTCCCTCATTCTAAAAGTTTGATTTCCCAACCTAGAAAAGTTATGATGGTGGGGATAATTTATATGTTAATGGCATTAATTAGGAGTCATTTACAAAACCATTTGAGCTATTTGCGCTCAAGTTCCAGATCATTTGCGATTCATAGATCTCACTTGATCACATCTGAAAAAAGTGCGTTTTCCATTCGTACATTCATTTCCTTGAATCGCACGTACGCATATTTGCTCTGACATATCTTAAAACAGGTCAGTGTCATTGTTCTGTGTTAAGATGCCCTCCCGTAATAAATGCTTATAAGGCATTTTTGTAAAAGTTCCTTAAATATATTAATTTAACTAATGCCTAGTCCCGTTTGTGAAACCGGGCCTATATGTATCAAACAAAGCCTACAATGATGCCTTCAAATATTTTGCGGACAATGAAAGGGGGGCCTTGGAGTCAAAAAGATTGAGAGCTTCTGGTCCATCAGTTTTATGATTCTCTTGTCACATGATAAAATGGCCTCTTATGTGTATGTTATCCTTTGATTTGGCAGGTAAACGTTTACTAATATCCCTAATATGAAATTCTTTCTAAATAAATTCCGCCCGTATGTGTACATGGTGCATACCATCATGAAGGAGTAACCGATCCAGAGCATGGACCAGTCGTTCGGGCAGGATGGCACCTGAATGGTCTGGCTGTGTAAAGCAATCACCATAGCTGGAGCTTCACACACAGAGCACCTGCACACACACACACACACACACACAAAATGATTCAGGTAATTCAGGGGGAATTTGCCAAACCACAGATTCCACTCCTACTCATCCTCTGTGTCAGAGTGACCGTCTCTTACCGACTGATGAAAGGCTTGATGCTCTCTCCAGTGATAGGCGCCATGTTCATGGGCATGGGCTGTGGTGTGGACAGCCAATAGGAGTAATCATTGCGGGAAGCGAAGTTGCAGACATTGTTGACATTGCAGAACATGAAAGGCATTGTGCTGAAACGACGTAGACAACTACCAGCCGTACCTGATGTTCATTTAAAATAAAGAAAAAACATTTTTTATTTGTGATGTGAAAAAGAAAATACTACATGCTTGTGCTCTTTGTATTTTTTGGGGACACTCACCCAGGTCCTGTCCATGCGCCCTCTCGTTGCCTTGCACATAGAGTAAAGAGTAGCCGTCATAGATGACTCTTGTATCTCCAGGACATGAAGGCACCTCTGTGGTCTGACTGTGGCGTGTGATCAGAAAACCGTGTGCGGCCGACGATGACCCTGTGATCCCTGGAGGACCCTGGATCCCTTCTGGACCAGGAGGGCCGGGGAAACCACGCTGACCTGTAGATAATTATGTCATGGTTATCGTGAAAATGATACAAGCAAATAAACTTCCTGCTCTTGCTGTTTCCAAAAAAATTGAAAAAAAAAAAAGAATATCTATAACGTTCCTCAAAGGCATAGTCCACTAAAAAAAATTCTGTTATCATTTGCTTGCCTTCATATCAGCAACGATTCCAGGTATTGTTCAGAAGATTAACACTAATTAGCCCTGCCCACCACTTCATGCATGCACAATTTGGTGTGATTTTCAGAAAAACTGAAACTAAAAGATGGTGCTGAGCTGACTGATATTATATCTGACAGTAATGTTGCAACACAATTAACTGTTTTTATTACCTTCTCACTATTGCTTTGTCTGTTATCACAGCTTGTTTGATATTTACTGAGTATTAAATCAAAACAGGGTCCATCTACGAATGTAGGCTGTCAAACACACAAAAGTGTTACCCAATCATAGTAGTGGGCGTTTACTTCAGTGTCTACTATCCACCCGGCCTATTCAAACAGAGCGTTCTGATGAGGGGGTCAAAACAGGACAATTAAAAAAAAAAAATGTTATGCAAAAACCCTTATAACTTTATAAGGGGACCCCAGAGAAAAGCACAAAATAATAAAAAAGGTAGTTCATAACCCAGTGGAGATGCATCAAGTGCTGGAAAATGACCCCTTTTAATTTGGATAGGCCCTATGTAATATGTACCCACTAAGCCACATCTTAACATTACCTGGTTGTCCAGCTGGTCCTGTATCTCCTTTCCTTCCTGGTGAGCCAGTAAATCCTGGAGGTCCCATTGGACCTGGGTCTCCGGGGTCACCAGGTGAACCTAAAGGTAGAAAGGGGACATGATGAAGAAAAAGCATTGTAGTACCGATAGCGCCAGTGGTCTTTGCAACCAGCTTAGCTCACAATGCTTTTGAGCAGCGCATCCCAGATCAAGTATCAGCTATAATATTTTTACTTTACTTTAATTTTACTGTGTACAGTATAAAAACAACCACTGACCTGGAAGACCCTGCAATCCCACGGAACCTGCTGAGCCTCTGGCCCCTGGGTTACCAGGAGTTCCTGGTGGACCACGCTCCCCCTTCAAAACAATTGGGTTTGGAGCATAGCCTGGGTCACCAGGAGAACCTGTGGTCAACAAATGAGAGAGAAGTATTAGATGATGTATTTTCATTGGAATTGTTCATTGGGAAACGTTTTAAAATGACACACCTGGTGTTCCAGCTTCACCACGTTCCCCTGGGAGGCCATTGGATCCAGGAAAGCCAGGCTGTCCTTTAGGACCTACAACATGCAGAGGTTACGTGGTTAAGACTCGTTCATGAATACAGCTTCACAAAAAACACATTTGATTACAGATTCACTTTAATGTTGTCCCAAACATGTACGCTGTTTTAATATATTTCAAAATGAAAATGTATTTTTCAAAATGCCATTTCATATGCAATTTTCGAAAAAAACAACCCAAAAACTTCCATTTGCATGCCATTAAATAAATAGCTGCAAAAGGGACTGAAAAACATTAGAGGGTATAAATAATTACGCACATTTATTATTTTGGTAAACAAATCCTTAATAGTAACAGAAGGAAAACCGACCTGGGAATCCACGAACACCTTGAGGTCCAATATCGCCTTTTAGGCCAAGAGGTCCTGGATTTCCTGGATTACCCTTTTGAAAAACAAATAACAAACATCATTATCTGACTAAATGAATATTATAAATGGAAGATCTTTATATTATTTGAAATATATTTTTATCATGTGAGACAGCAGAGATACCAAAGACATACTAGACTAAAACTATCTGCCAATCATAGCATTTAGCGGTCATTATCAAGAAATATCTGACATTAGTATTTTTAAATTGACCAGTCAAAATATTCCAGAGAGCCATTAACTAAACAAAATATTGTCAGCTTTTCAGTAAAGTGTTTACAATTTCAGCAAAGCAGTCTTAAAGCGTTTCTACAAATGCAAAATGTACAAAACCCTTTGCCAACAATAACTAAACCTTCTTTTTTAACCCCATCTATAATGCATACCGGAAAACCAGGGGAACCATAATCTCCTTTCTGTCCTGGTGCACCAGGTATCCCAGTGAGTCCAGGCATGCCCTTTTCACCTTTCACTCCACCACTACCTGGAGGTCCACGGGCACCCTCAGGGCCAGGAGGACCTTCACATCCACAGAAAAGAAATCAGTTTGTATCTGTTTCACTGGCAGCTGATTAAGTAACAGACTCCATCTTACATTTGTATCAAGCATATTGTTGTATGTGGTGTGCTGAATGGATATTCTTGGTGATATCAATTAAACTAACTACATTCCTATAATTGGTTGGGAATAAAAGTTAAACATCAAAAACGAAACATGAATCTCAGTCCCACTCGGCCTCTTCTGCAGAGGTAAATCATCTAATGACAAATGGAAGTGCACAGCATGACACAGGTGAGTATCAAACCAAGATGTCTAACCTGCAGGACCTATAGTGGGGTCAAAGGTCAACGGGTTCCCAAAAGTCCAACAAGAAGAAAAGCAAAAAACAAGGTAAAGCAAGATAAGTCAGGAGATGCATTGAAGAATAAAAAAGTGAAAAATAAGTCTTGTCAAATTTGCTAAATGCTTTTAAAGGGTTTTACAGAAGGAATTACTGGGAAAAAAGATTAGCATATTGACATTGACAGTACATAACCACTTTTAGTTTGTTTTTGTTTTTTTCAAAATGGAAATGAATACTTTTATTTAGCAAGGTAGCATTCAACTGATCAAAACAGATTTAGATTTTGATCATTTACATTTTTATTTTATGATTTTAATAATTCACAATATTACTTTTCTGCTGTGTTTTTGATCAAATATATACAGCTTTGGTGAGGAAAAGAGGCTTAGAGACTTAAACCTTTGAATGGTAGTGTACATGCTCATTATTATTCTGGTAAAACTAAACTTAAAGGGGTAGTTCACAAAAAATGCTAATTCTGTCAAAAAATGGTGGAAGACAGTAACTGTTGAATTTTTAATGTTATTATTGTTTTCTTTGTGCACAAAAAGTATTCTCATACACTAACTTCATAAAATTGAAGACTTCCAATGCAAAAGCCTCTAAAAGTTATCACAATGAGACTGAGTGATTGCTTTCCACACATAGTGTATGTTTATCAAGTACTTTCATTTCAAATGTTCTACATCAGATCAGATGTACTGTTTTTGCATCTGAACCAATCAATTATAAACCACTGATGTCACAGACTATTTTACAGTTGTCCTTGCTACGTTTCTGCACCTGGGAACACTGCCATTGCATTGTTGTCTATGCAAGGTCAGAGAGTGACAGATTTGATAAAAAAAAAAAAAATTTTTTTTATTTGTGTTCTGAAAATAAACGGGGGACCTAGGGGTTTGGAAGAACATGAGGGTGAGTAGTTAATGACAGAATTTACATTTTTAGGTAAACTAACCCTTAACAAAAAAGGTTTAACACATAACTAAATAAAGCTATACATAGTATAGTCATGATATTTCAAATAATCAAGACATGCACATTCTGTTCTTGGAATTCCGGTCTAATTGAGTTGTTGCAGCTGGATTGAGACACATTTACAAGTGACAATCATAATCATACTATAGACAAATCCCAATACTGTAATATTCTTGTGCATGTGCAAAATCTGATAATCTAGTCAAATAGGATTAAGATATGGTCACCTACTCTTACACTACACAATGTGGAAATACTACGTTTTATATTATTTTGTATAAACCTATACAACCAGAGTAGGCTTAGGTCACACTGCAGGCTAAAGTGGCCAAAATCTTTTTTGACTTATTTGCCCAGATGTGACAACCAAAAGTAGAACAACATGTGTAAACACATAATATAGATCACTATAGGTAGATGAAATTGAAATTCATTCTAATATAGTTATGCGTTGTAGCATAAAATCATCTCTATAACATGAAGAAGCTGACCTGCTGGGCCTGCAAAGATCCAATGCCATCAGGAGGAGCAGAGCCGTTCCCACGAAAAGGGAAGTAAAATAGAAAATGCATATGATACCCAGAATGTGCCTGGGTAAAAATAAGCCCAACAGTCACTAGCCAAAATGGTCTCCTTCTTCATCAAAATGAAAAGGTTTGTCTCTATTTTAAATGAAGTGCGGCATAATTCATAAATGTTTTTGCTCTTATTTTTTTCCAAAGTGGAGCCCGTTTTAGAAAGTCCTGCAACGGCTTAACATTTCTTACAAATCGGCACATTTTCCATGCAAAGATGCCAGATGCACCCTTATTTCATTTGGTGACAGACAAGACATAGACAGCATCCTGTGGAGAACACTGCAGCTTTTAATGCTGAAAAGAAGGGATGGGTGGAAGTGAAGACACAGAAGGGGTGGATGATGATAGATGAATAGATTGGATTGTGGAAGCTGTGTGTAATACTCATAAAGCCCTGACTGGGCAACTGTGAAACAATGACTGCACAAAACCTCTTCATGCATGCACATCTTTCACTTCTCTCTAACATATGACAAACCAGTACACAATAAAGGAGGGAGTGATGAAAACAGAAGATCGATTGCAGTGAAGGTAATGCAAACAGTGTGTCTTGTGAGTGTATTTGTGCTCATTGGACATGAACATGGCGTAATCATGATCGCTCGTGCATATTTATATTGTGATATTTCATGCAAATCAGTCAAACCAACCAAAAGAACGCCAGCATGCCCTCTGGTTCACAATCATAAAAATACATGTGCTGTTTCCCAATCAGGGGTACTTGTACCGGACTTATTTTCTTAAATTTATAAAAAAACGATTTTTAAAAATGTATGTTGTTAATACATTCAGTTCCTTTCCTAATCAGTATGTAGGATATGTGAATAGCCAGACAATTTGTTTTGTTTATATTGGGTGTAGGAATACCTGAGAAAAAAAACAACAAACTAAAGTTTTAAACTTTGGCTGGGACTCGATTAAAAAAAATTAATCTAATTAACTAGAGGCTTTGTAATTAATTAATCGCATTTTAATCGCATATAAATATTTGACCTTAGAACAGTAAGAAGTAATTTTTTTCCATATGGATTTTTAGTATACCATTGAGTAATGACTGAATACATAAGCTTAAGCAACAAAATATTGTTTATTTTTGTTCAACCAAG
>JAUCMU010000125.1:22994312-23004751 GCA_032275025.1 Enteromius treurensis
TATTTAGAAATATAGTAGCCTACATTTCAGAAATTCAGGAACCCTATAGGTAGGTAGACCTTCTGTAAACTGTTTTTGTGAAAATGTGAAATCACGCACCTGATACCATTTACCGCTGATTACAGGACCGGCTTTACTGACAAAACACGCAAACATATCGGCCGATCTGGATTGGTGCATCCCAAATTTCAAGTAAATTCAGAACATAAGAAACGCTAGTTGGTGCTCCAGTATAATCGGTCCGCCGGAACTTATCCAGTGAGAAACGTTCCACGGTGCAAAAATAAGTGCGAGTAAAATGCCTTAAAAAAAATGTACGTGTTTTTTTGTGTAATTAATTAATCTAAAATAACGCGTTAAAGTCCAGGCCCGATTTTAAATATTACAAGTATGTGGTGAAGCCAAGTGGTATTTAATGGGATTATAAAACTGGATTTTCATTGGTCAATTTAGAAGTTCTGATTAAAACAAATCTTTCAATATTTGTTTTGGATAACATACCTTTTTTAAGTTATTCTACTCCAGGCTACTCTTTACTAAATTTAAATGTCAATAACATTTTGGCTTGAAACACAGAGGGCAGAGCTGGCCAAAAGAATAAGATCCTTCACTTACCAGCTCTTCCGGGGGCACCAGGTGGGCCTTGAAAACCTTTAGGTCCCTGAACAGGCAGGCCTGGAGGCCCAGGTGGTCCACCAGGACCAACTGGGCCAGGCGACCCAGGAAATCCTGGATCACCCTTTTGACCAGGAAATCCAGGATTACCGGCAGGACCCGGAAAACCAGGGTCTCCCTTAGACCCTATAAAAACAGTCAATTATTGTACATTAGCTTAGAAAATTATGATGAGAAATTTGTTTTTTTGGTGTAAAATTAGACGCATGAAAATATCATTCAGTACTTTACCTGGAGTACCAGGGAAACCGGGAGGGCCTGGGCCACCAAGGCCCGGAGCGCCTAGGTAAAAAGTTTAAAACAAATTATTCTAGATCCATATGCTACATTGAACACATCCAACACACTTTTAATTGCTTTTGGATTCAGACTAACCTGGATCACCCTTTTGTCCTGGAGGTCCTGGAATACCATCACGTCCAGCAAGACCTTTATCACCAGGGAGGCCAGGTAATCCAGATCGTCCAGGATCTCCTGGCCTACCAGACACTCCACTAGGACCAGGAGCGCCTGGAGCACCATCCAAACCCTTAGGGCCAGGAATGCCAGATGGACCTTGGAATCCTGGGAGTCCTGGATCACCCTTTGGTCCAGGTCTACCAGGCAAGCCTGAAGATCCTGAAGGGCCAGGCTGGCCTTTCATACCAGAGTTTCCGGGAAATCCTGGAGGGCCTGGTTCACCCTGGGAATATAATAGGATTAAATATTAAAGTAAATATTCTTAATGTTTAGGCAGAAAATATGATGTTTTTACCTTTTGGCCAGGAGATCCTGGTAATCCAAATCCTGGTGAACCAGGGTCACCTTTGGGACCCGAAAACCCTGGTGTTCCTGGGGAACCAGGCTGACCAGGTCGGCCTGCTTGGCCGGTGTTTCCTTTTGCTCCAGAAACTCCTATAATGAAAAAGATTGGCTCAGTCTAGATTTAAGATTTTTAAAGCCTTAGTAACAACAGTCAATTGTTTTTGTTTTAGAGTTGTATGAAAATGAAGAGCTGACCTGGTAACCCCATCTCCCCCATGCTACCCTTCGGTCCTTGGGCTCCTGGAAACCCTGGATTGCCTGGAATACCAGGATCACCTTTGGGGCCTAAACATGAAAAATAAATCCATTAAACTTGTCATCCAAAACCCATTTAATAGTACATACGTACAAACAGGAGACTCGTTGATTAATAAAGATGATTTTTTTGATGGCTCAGATATGTGCACTTGTCTGCTTTACCTGGAGGTCCTGGTTGACCTGGCCTTCCATCCTGTCCAGGAAGACCAGAATCTCCAGAGAGGCCGGGAATACCCTTTGCTCCTGGTGGTCCGCTAAAACCTACAAAACAAATAAAAACAATCGTGGAGTGACTATTATAATATAGGGATTAATAGGATCCATTTTTTTAAATTCTGAATTTATGGAAAAACACAGGTCAAGGAGGGATCCAGTTAACCTTTATATAAGCAATGGTTCCACTGATACACTTATCACAAAGAAAAGATAATTATGTTGAAAGTACTGGTTACCTAACAATTTCCCAAGGTGTCAGGCTTGCGTTTGTGGTGTCTTGTGTTTTTCTCTCAATGTGTATGTCCATATTTGGTAATGTTCCTGTTCCTGTCTTTATTGTTTTATTATTTTATTGTTATTATTATTATTTTTTTATTAACTTTTTTTATGACTCCAAAACAACTAGTCCTACATTAACAAAAGAATACCTGAACAGGTACACAAGCACATACCTTTCCATACTTAGATGTTCATTTTACACTTGCATAAAATAAACACTAACTTTATTATTAGTTCATTCTGTCCCACCTGTGTAATTATCTCATTTAGCTAAAAATAATAAAAATAAAGCTCCGCTTCACGTCGTGGTAGTATCATCATATTTTTCTAATAATTCAACGGCCTGTTGTCAATTTTCGACTCACCTGGAACTCCAGGTTCTCCTTTTCGCCCCTTATGACCTAGTGGTGTGCCTGTGCCGGGTGGGCCTGGAATGCCTGGGTCACCTTTGTCTCCCTTTGATCCTGGGAAGCCTGGGTTTCCTGGCCGTCCTGAGACACCGTCATCTCCTGCCAGGGCAGAAAGTACCATAATATTTTACCTTACAAGGGACTTTATGATATTGTTTCAGAAATGTATGCTAAAGCCAAAAATGGTATCAGACCTTTTGGTCCAGGGAAGCCTTGTCTGCCAGGGTTGCCAGGGATACCTGCAGGACCTGGAGAACCCATACCACCAATGTCTCCCTTAGGCCCTGTAATAATAATATGAAGAAACAAGAAATACATTGCATATTTTAAATAAATACAGTCAAAGGTGATAACATCAGGGAACACTGCTCTCATCATATTACCGGGCAGTCCAGGTAGGCCATCTTGACCAGGTAGTCCTGGGCCTCCAGGTGGACCAACAGGACCGGAAGGCCCAGGAAGTCCAGGGCTTCCTCTGTCACCTTGCAACCCTGGAAAACTCGAACCTGGAAGGCCACGGTCTCCTTTCTCTCCATTCGCACCAGGGACTCCTGATGAAGAAAAGACAACAATGGTGTGATACAGTAAAACACTACAGATTTGTTTTACTGAGAACCATAACAGGGGTCCTTACACCACTGTTTGATGAAGCTTACGAGATACACCTTATCAAACACACATTTATGATTTTATAATACACGCAATAATGTTTTATTGGACAAAGAAATCATATTTTTACAAGAATATCTCCAATTCAAAATAATTTCGGGTCTCCAGTTCTTTAAATGTTTGAATAGTTCACAGGAAAAGCTTTCCTGTTTATATTTTTTACAAAATAAATGCACACATACCAGGAGACCCCATAGAGCCAGGAGCTCCAGGAGGACCAGGGGGGCCTTGAAGGCCAAAGGCAGGGGGGCCTGGGGGTCCACGAGAACCAGGACCACCAGGAAACCCAGGTTCACCTAAGTGTAATATGAAAATGCAGTTGTAAATAATTTGGGAAAAATCATGTTAGAAAAACTGAAAAGAATCTAATTTGCTCACAGTCCAACATTACTACATAATGTCTACCTTTAGATCCAGGGGCACCATCAAAACCTGGACGACCTGGTGGACCAGGGCTTCCAGAAAAACCAGGATCACCTTTAGGGCCGGGTCCGCCTTTACTGCCTGGAAATCCTGTAGGACCTAGAGGTCCAGGTTGCCCAAAACCAGGCTCTCCCTATGGGGACAAAGACACTCATTTGAGCGATTTAAGCCTAATTCATTATTTATGTTGGTAAACATAATGGCCAAACAAACTGGCTATAATTTTATACAAACATGAAAGTCAACTGTAAAAAAAGGAAAACAGATGCACATAGCAGCTTCATTTCTTCCTGCAAATTTCAGTTTGCACTTGTACTCCTCTTTCATACTTCAGTCATCAACTGATTAAAATGGCAAACAAATGAATGCATCAAAAAATATATGCTCATATGCTCAGCCAAGGCTGCATTTAGTAGACAAAAATATAGTAACGCCGTAATATTGTGAAACAGTATTAAAATAACTGTTTTCTATTCAAAGTAATGTATTCTTGCAATGTTTAAGCTTCATTTTTAGCAGCCACCACATGATCTTTGGCGGAAACCTTTGATCAAATTCATGCATTCCTTGCTTTTTTTTAATATATATAAGTATATATAATATTTGGGTAATGTGTAATACAATGGTTCAGAAACTAATGAATGATTTATTCATTCAGTCATCACCTGATGGTAAAATGAAGTTTTATAAAGTAATACTGTATTATTTAGATTCACTGATTCATACTTTGGTTCCAGGTAATCCAGGCTGACCAGGCAGTCCGTCTAAACCTGGCCGTCCAGGAATACCAGGTCCACCAGGGGAACCAGCAATACCAGGAAATCCTGAAGAAAATGGACACCACTTTTAGATATATGAACAAAACTGTTTCCCAAATGATTATGTGGAACAATACATGTTTCTAAAGAAATCAACTGGAAGATATTTGGCCACATCTGACTTTTTCAATACATAATGCCCATTTTCTGCTTTTTTAGTGAATTGTTAAACAGCATACATGAGCATCTACGTGAGTCTATCAATGTGTCAGTTGCAGGAAAACAATGTACCTTTAAGCCCAGGGGGTCCTGGCAAACCAATACCAGGAAGACCAGGATCTCCTTTGGGTCCAGGTAAGCCAGGGAACCCAGGCTGTCCCGGTAGGCCTGGATTACCTGTACACATATAGAAGCAGTCTCTGTTAAACTCTGAAATCCTAATAAAATTCCAATAAATGTTTGCTGACAAACTATAGCCAGATGTTTTTTCTTTACCTGCATTCCCTGGCAAACCTGGATCTCCATCTCGGCCTGGCGGTCCGCGGTCACCTTTTTCTGACACTGCCAAGCCAGGTTCACCTTTCTGACCTACCCATTCAGACAGGGGCAGATTTAGTGAATTTGGGGCCTCAGGAAAATATAGGAATGGGGCCCTATACAGTACATTCAGCCTTTTTTGTTGTCAAAGTTGCTGCTGCACAATAGTGCGCCATAGTTACGTCCAGTGTTTCTGATACACTGAAACATGCCAAGCTACAAGTGAAAGTAAACAGATGCACGTCTAGTTTTGTGTAATATATGTGTTATATATATAATTCACATTTTGAATTCACTGACAGCAACTTAAAAACAAAATAGAAGTATAGTTTTTTTTTTACCTGGTGCTCCAGGGCCCCCTGATCTTCCTGAAACACCCTGGATGCCTTTCTCTCCAGGAGGTCCCTGAGGACCAAATCCTGGTGGACCAGGCAGACCCCTGTCTCCTGGAGGTCCTGGCAAGCCAGGTTCACCTGATGGACCTTGTGTGCCTTTCACCAATGCCGAACCCTGCGAGAAAAGTGGCTTATGTGACTGCAAATTGTTTTGTAATCCTGTTAATAAAATCATGCAAAGCCTTGTTTCTAGTAATGAACACAAAAAGTAAGTTTACAAAGAAATCCTAAAAGGAGAGCATTAAAAAAATAATAATTTTTTATTCTAAGGGATAAATAAAATGTATTCGAAAGGTTGATAAATGGTTATTTAGTAGACTGAGAATCAATGATTGCCTGGCCTGTCTGGTATTATTATATCTCAATTTAATTAAATTTATAAAAGATCCAGAAGCTGTACATCTAATGAAAAGTAAACAAAAACTCACAGGTGGTCCTCTGAGGCCTGGGGGGCCAGGAACTCCATCTCGACCAGGTCTTCCGTCCAGTCCCGGCAGACCTGGAGGACCAGGAAAGCCTGTGTCTCCCTTTTCTCCTTTCACACCCAGAACAGAGAGTGCATCGCCCGGGTCGCCCTTCTCTCCAGGGACTCCAGGGAGACCCTGAGGCCCTGGTATTCCCTAAAATATATAAATGTGAAGTACTTATGTTATCAATGGTCACTTAAACAAAAAGTGTGTTATCCAGCATGTGTGAGGAAGCACTCACAGGTGGGCCCATGAGCCCTGGCCCTCCCAGGAATCCTCTGTCTCCTTTAGTTCCAGTCCGACCAGGTGAACCTGACATAAAAATAAGCGTAACAAGCAGCTTGAAAAACATCTGTGCTTTTAATAAAATAGCCAATTGTTGTAACTTCAAAGTTTTGCTCTTTAGTCCTGAAGAACATGGACAAAATATACTTTGAATATTCTTATTTTAAAGGTGCACTAACACTTGTAGTTTTTTTCTCATCTGGTTTGTTTTGGTCTAGACCAAAAAAGAAAATGATACATTTGGTCCAAGTCCCCTTGGCTTTCACACCGGCATTTTTGACAGCAAAGCTAAAGATATCGAACCTAAATGAATAGTCATAGTTTCACAACATGATTGTTCAAGTTGAATGACATATATTTTGTGACGGAACTTACAGAACACCCCGAATAGGTGTATTCTACTTAAAGCAACACTGAGCAGACCGATCGGTAAATGGATACTTCAATGTCATACACCGATTAGTCAAATCTTGTCATAACATCCATCTTAGTATTTAGTCCTTTGGCAGCATTGGTCTGCCCTGGGTTAGACGGCAGCGTTCACACTTAATCAAAAGAACTGCACCAGAGTCCATTTTAAAGCAAACCAAACATGACAAGTGTGAACACACCCTAATCTGGCTTTATCTTACCTGGACTTCCAGGAGGACCTGGAATCCCTGGGGGTCCTGGGATGGGGTTTCCATTAGTAAAACAATTGACACATGTCTCTCCTTTTTGACCTAAGACAGTTGGTATTAAAAATGATTAGACACAACTTTTCATCAAACCTTCCAAAGGTACGTGTTAACACAGATTTTGAATTTCAAATATGGAATAAAAGGAAAACCTTTCTGTCCTGTTTCTCCTGTAAATCCTTGCTCCCCCTGCAGGCCTGGATTACCAGGAGGACCACGATTACATTCTGTGTTGCCGTCTAATATTCCTGGCGGACCAGGAGGTCCTTGGACTCCTTGAAAACCTGGTGGACCTGCTCTCCCAGGTGGTCCAGGGAGAGAGATTCCAGGCTGTCCCTCATCACCCTTTTCTCCTCTTTCTCCAGGTAAACCTGGTGGACCGGAAGGACCTGGACCTCCAATTCCTGTGACAAATGACAGATTTAGTTTATTCACTGCGTTGATATATTAACACAAATTACACGTGACTTAACTGCAAATTAAAAGCAAAAAGAATTATGAAAAGCTATGTGAAAGACATCACAAAATAATATTATAAACTTTGGATCCCACTTTATATCAGGTGTCCTGAACTACTATGCACTTACATTTAAATTAATTGTTTGGAAAAATGCATTTATTTAGTGTGTATACCTGTTAATACATTATACTTATACTTTTAAAAATACCTATCTGTAATTGCATCTGCAATTATTTTCTGTATTTACATTTATAATTACATTGTTGTTGACCCATCCCTTACAGCTTAACCTTCCCTTAAACCTACCCATACCACCAAACCTGTCCCTAACTTACCCGCATCCCCCCTCAATAGCAGCAGAAGTGGTTTGCAATACAATATGTACATTATATCATTGTTACATCTTGATGTAAGTACACAGTAGTTAAGGCCGCCTAATAGAAAGTGAGACCAAACTTTTAATAAAAAAACAACAACAACTTGCTGCTTACCCGCAGGACCTGGTGAACCAAATGGCCCCTGAATACCTACCAAAAGACAAATATGCATTGACTACTTACACACACAACATTGCATAGTCAGGAGATAAACTATATTTCTGGTCGCTTTCTTCAATGTCTCACCAGGTATCACTGAGAAGGAGCCAAATTGTTTCATGACAATGACACAAACGGCCAAACTGTTAAATGAACTTATTCATTTGGTAATACGTGCGTGCTGTTCCGGAAACCACACATGAGCAAAAACAATGAGAAGCATGAGTCATGTTTTATTCTTTTTGCATAACTAAAATGAAGCGTGAACTTGAGTGGTTTCTGAAGTGACTTTTGCGCTCCGTTGTCAAAGGACCTAGTCAGCGCAGTGGTTCCTAGAGAACCAATTTCCCCCTTGGACAGCTTTTTCATTACACTCTGGAGCGGCCGAGAGCGATGTCTTAAAGCGAGGCTTTTACAAACCATGAATGAAGAATGCTGTGATGTGAATGCTGCGGTAAAGGGCTGGGCGATATGGCCCAAAAAAATTATAACAATAATTTTATGTCAGTGGATAATAATTGATAATTATCAAAATAAATGTGACATCTTTATTTCTTTCAAGTTTTAAGCCAGATTTGTGTTTCAAAGTGAAAGCTGTAGAAACCAGACCATTCATTTCCAAAATCAATTTTCTTCATAGAAAAAAAATTATTTCTTCAATTCTGCATGTTCTAAAGTGTGATATTGTTTTAAATCAGGTTTGTGTTGCCTAATAATGTTAATGATACTATTATTTTTTGTCTCTTTGAAATGCACACTTTAGAAGTAGCAGAAGCTTGAATTAGAACGCACATTTTTGTTTATTATCAAAATCAGTAACATCCGTAAAAATTGTAGCAACCTCATTTTTATTTGCTGAAATGTAATTATTCTGACAAAG
This sequence comes from Enteromius treurensis, assembly GCA_032275025.1. Classification (NCBI taxonomy): domain Eukaryota; kingdom Metazoa; phylum Chordata; class Actinopteri; order Cypriniformes; family Cyprinidae; genus Enteromius; species Enteromius treurensis. The sequence continues at coordinate 23,003,042 of JAUCMU010000125.1, forward strand.
TTCTCTTTTACTTTTATTTATTAAGCATTAGTCTCCTGTAGTAACATACATTTAAATCAAGATAAATGCAGTTAAAACCACACATATAGCACAGTAAGAATATAACTATACCTTTTTTTAAAAAACAGTAGCTAAAACAAGATAAATGTACAAACAGCTTAATCACTAAAAAATATCATAATTATATTCCATTACTCCTATAATAAAATTCAATAGGCTATAAATATCTGCCACAATACCAATGCATTACTCTTTACTTTTTAATACTCAAGTCCTTTACACTTGATCTTACAGCATTGTTAAGTGCTGGAGTATCACCGAGTAAACGCATCTGCTGCACTACGCTGCCTTTGAACTTTAAACCCAGCGGATGAAAGGTCTATGGGGTGTGTTTCAAATGAGTAGCACTATGTCGTTCTGCTTTTGCGGCATAAACATTCAACTGAAAATATATTGATCTCTTCTTATCATTTTATAGATGAGATTTGATATGATAATTATTGCTATTTATTAATCACCCAGCCCTAGGTCAGAGCTGTTTTTGTTGTAGGTTTTGTGATAACGGAGATGGAATATAAACGCACAATTTAATGATCATGGCTGAGAATGCTGTTATGGCTGTTTTCCATGTTCGTGAAGTAAATATTTTTAAATCCTGGGCAGATGGTGTTTCATATGGGACACACGTCAACTGGTAGTTCCTATAGAACTGTTTTAGACCTTACTTTCAAGAGCTAATTTAGTTCACCCAAACTGAGTTCCTATAACTTAAACCATTTCTGCATTGCAAACATTCCTAAAAGCATGTACTTCTGCTAATAGATCCGCCTTAAATACCTGGCAGTCCTCTGTCTCCTTTAGGGCCAGGTAATCCTGGCTCGCCACTGTCTCCTTTTGGTCCTATTCCACCTATGCCTGGGAATTGGCCGTCCTATTGGGTGAAAAGGTTTTACAAGTAAACTAATCAATGTAAAAATATGATAAATAATCAGAAATATCAGGAATATGTAAAATAGCAGAAAAGAACAGAGGAACAGTCAACAGACCCTGTATGCTGGAGGTCCAGGAGGTCCTCGATCACCTTTCTCACCCTAAAGGCATTCATAAAAAAATATATACTGTATGATTTCAAATCAGGGAATTGTCTCAAAGGAGGCAGTGAATACTGTAAACCTTTCAGACGAAAAAATAGTGACAATGAATGCTATAGAATGATAATGTCCATGATCATTCACAATATGTATGCAAATCCACCAGACCAAAATGGAAACTAATTGAATAACCACAACATCCTAATTTAAATTCAATTCAAGTAACAAAATGACCTGTGTGTGAGCTGGTTTTTATGAATGCTCAGTTCAGTTCCATTAAAGCTGTACCTCATCATTAGACAAGGTTTACAATGGATCTAATCTTGTGATCACACTGAAAAGAACATCCGATACTTACTCTTCCACCATCCCGCCCCGATAGACCAGGGGGACCGGTTTCTCCTTTATCACCCTAAAAAAAGAGAGGACACGACAGTATTAAAGAAAAACTTCTGTGATAAACCTTACATTTTACATTTACATTTATTCATTTAGCAGACGCTTTTATCCAAAGCGACTTACAGGTGAGCAGTTGGGGGAAGGGTGCCTTGCTCAAGGGTCTCACCTCAGTCATGGTATTGGAGGTGGAGAGAGCGCTGATTATTCACTAACCCCACCC
>JAUCMU010000125.1:23018652-23037221 GCA_032275025.1 Enteromius treurensis
TGACCTTGCATACACATAAACCTGTTTTAAGACACTCATAAAACAATATTAGCCACCTTTAAAATGGCATAATAGGGACACTTTAAAAAAGTTTTAGTGTATCACAAAAAAATGCCCTTAAGCTGTTTCCATACATAATGTCACCTATTGCGCAATCATATGCAAATAGTCTGTTCTTAATCCTTTAAAAAAAATAAAAAATTTAAAATATAAGCCCATTATTAAAATTATGGAGGCCTACATAAATAAAGTTTTCATGTTTTTGTAATTTGTTATAGACTATTTAGATACTCCAGCATCAAGCCATAGGCAATTCATGAGCCGGTGCAGTTGTTGTTGTTTTTTTGTTGTTGTCGTTGTTTTCCTGATTTAGTTTTATTAAGACTGTATTGGAAATAGGAATGTTAATTTAGCTTAATTTACTATTAACCTACAAGATTATGCCAAATTACAAGTAAATTCAAATTAAATTGATATGTGGCTGTGACCCATTAAAAATAGCTTAATTTGTTTCCAGGGATTTATTTTATACATGAAAAAAGCAGCATAAGCAGAACATGAAGATTCACATCACATCACGCGCAGAGCTTCTGCGAACAGATAAAAACATAAGCTATAAAAGAAAAAAAGGCCTATATGTCAAATATATATATATATTTTGCAAATAAATAATAAATTAACAAAATGAAAGGAAAAAATTGCAACAAGTAGCAGCCTGTATGCAGAATTTCAGTTAATTCTTGTGAAGCCCTCTTGAAAGCAGCATCCAATTATTTACAGAAGCGCAACCGTTTTTATTGTGAATGTATTTAGAATAATTTAAAATAATGTCTTATTCTTGAACGAGTATAGTAAGCTGTTTCTTTATGAAGGGAAAACATCAAGTGATCCTGTCGGCGCCGCGCAATAACAAATTAAACTACTAACTTATAATATCCTGGACATAATTAAGCCTAATAAATTTAACTTTCAAAGTATTCAAAAGAAACATCAAATTAAGATCTTTATGTTTCTGATGTAACTCATCTTTTTACCATATATAAAAGTTTAGATGCAATAATATGAATATGATTTAATGCGCTTTTGAAGGAGGCTAAGGTGCTTTGATACGAGGAACACCACAGACCCTGCCAAAACGCTAATTCTTTCATGTGACACTAAATTTATTTGCGTTAAAGCCCTTTTTCTCGACAAAAAGTGTTCCCAAACAATTTTTTGTGTCATTTGAAGTTTCGATATAGAATTTTCGCGCTAAAGTTAAACGGAAAAAAATACTGTGTCAACATTTACAAAATTCTATCGATAATTGCCATTTCCATCAGCGATATCGGCAAAAAATTTGAAGCGCTAAATATTTTTTCGCAAAAACGCCTTGGATGAAAACTTGGTTACTGATATCGTGATACAGTTTTCAGCCATATCGCCCAGCCCTAGTAGGAAGTAAACCATAATGAGCGTTTATAGCCAATTCCAAACTCAAGTGCACACATTAAGTTTGCCAAAAGCTCTGGCAAAAGTACTGACTAAATATTTTGGTTAAAAAAAAATAGCAAAGAGATATTTTAATTGTTTATGAATAAAAGAATGTTTTCTTATTCAGTGTCTGCTGCGAAGATCAAGTTGACAATGCTGCCATCTCCACAGTATAGTGAAGACATTTTTAATTTGAATTAGTTTGTTGAAATTTCTAGAACTATCCCTTCAGATGTCAAACAAAGCATATTGACTATACTGTATGTGTTGATGCTATGTTTATCCTCCACTTGATGTTCAATGTCCTTGACGTCCAATTCAGAAAGGTTGGAATTAAAAGCGATGAAGATATTATGGATTATTTTCATGTTAGCATATTTGTGAATGTAATGAAAAAGTATTAAATTAACTAAGTATGAAATGTCAATTTAAGTTCTTCTAAGATATCAACTGTGTTATTCTCTAATGTCCTGGATCTGGAAAGCAATGAAAAGTACAACATATGTCTGTATCAACAAAATCGCTGCGTGTCAGAGAGAATGATAATGAAGGTGATATCTGGAGTAACAATAGATGTTCTCTTGCTCCCATTCAAACTCTAACGAAACATGCCTCAGTGTCAGACTGAGATGAGAAGATATCTAAAGCAGACAAACCTCTGCACAACAAGTCTAAATACTCACACAAGAAGTCCAGGTAACTTCTCTCGCACGGTTCATTTCACAGTTTGATGACCTCTCCATCACTTAAACAAACACAGAGTGCATGCATTTGTTTGTATGTGTGGTGTAAATTAGCCACCCAGTGAAAAAGTTGTTATTTGCCAGTTTATTTAGGGTTGAGCACTGTGGGGGGTGAGGCATGGAGGAAATAGATATTGGGTGTGAGAAGGGGATCACTGTCCAGCTAATCCTAAATGGTATTTGCACCTCATTCACACCAAATTGTAAGCACACCAACAGTAAACACATACCATTTAATCTATTAACACTAACTAGGCCTTCAACCAAGATTAGATTATGATCTAAATCTCCTGCTTGATCAAAAGATTTAGATCGAATCTCATGCTTCTGTGATGTTTCAATACCTCAGTAATGTGTCCTCAAACAATGTGTCAGAAACAGTAACTGGTACATTTTCAGTTGGACTAAAATATTTACATCACAAAATATTGCCAACAGTTTGCGCTATGATTATAACTGAACATTGGCCTTTAAGTCGTGACTCGTGCCGATTGGACATTGCATGTTTAAGTCAGGGCTTGTTTGTAAGTGTCCCAGATAGCACACGTACATCTGCAAGATGTCTGTTAAAGATCTCTTGATCTGGAAAGCATCTGCTGTCAACAAATGTCTGACAGACGTCTCTCACAGGTCAGTTTTACACACATTCTAAATCATTAACATCTTAAAGACATATAATAGACGTCTATTTGACATCTACAAATCCTATAGATGTATTGCAGATGAGCAAACTCTAAAAAATAGGTCTTGCAGAAGTAAATGCAGACGTCAGTTAGACGTAGATGTACATGAGCTATCAGAGATTGGTGTGTTACATGTGCCAACCAAATTTCGGACATGTATGTGAAACATACGAGGGTCACTTTGTTGAATTTCAGCAAAAAAATACTCCAGGTGACTCAGAATGTCTTGATACTTGATATACACCAGAAAATGAAATGTTACTGTTAATTTACTCAAGAACTGGTTCAGAAGAATAATTCATTTGTGAATTGCCTAATGCGAGCTGTCATGGTGAGCATTGGAAGCGCTGTTTTGAAATAAGTTTCTTGCATGGCTGCCTGTGTACATCTCGTGACCCTCTCTCTCTTCCTGCAGGTGAGATAAGACTGGAATTTGCTTGTCCTCTAGGAAAGAAGCTGCCAACCCCCACCTTGGTCCCGATATCCTGGCATGAGACTGCCGAAAACCCGGGCACTCAGGGTGCATATCTCTGTCCTGAATGGATGTTGTGGCTGCAAACACAGATTACTGATGTTTGGATTGATTTAATGGGTGTGTGTGTGATTTTTTTTTTTTTTTTTTGAGCTGAAGTGCTTTATGTGACTTTGAGTGTTTGGGTGGATTCTATCACACACAAACAGAGACATGTACAAAGGCACACCAAAATGTGCATTACCATATTATGTACTGCATATACAAGCAGATATGCACACAACCCGGCACGTAAGTGTGCTCATATCTGCGCTCACACACATATTTGAAGCAGAACACACACACCCATACATGTTCATACACCTTGACCTGCACAGTCTATGGAGTCCCTCAAGTATGAAACGTTCAAAGCCGACCCCTATGGTTCAAATTACCAACAAATTTTAAGACCGAGTGAGGCCAGGTATTGGCATCCCCAGAAAAACAAAAACCTAAAATATCCCAGATCATTACAATTTTAGTTTGTATATAAACAAAATAAAAACGTTATGTGAAAAATGTTGGTCATGTGATACTAGATTTCACCACTAGGCGGCCAGTCCTGAACGACAGAAGGGTGGGAACTCTGGCCAGGAATTCCACCCTGTTTTGAGTTAAAAGGCTTTGACATTTTCAAAATGTGTCCTTTCACACTGCATTGGCTCTTCAAAAGGACATTTCTCAGTTAGATCGAGCGTTATCCACCAGGAGCGTTTCTAGCCTTTCATTGGCGCTGGTGCACGGTTTTAACACCAAGTTTCCCAATATTTTGATCCTTTTTTTGGATAATGTTATGGATAAATGGGTTTATACTTTCTTCACAAGCTGCACCTACAATGAATAGCTACTCCATTGCTGACAAACAACATTTTATATAAGACATTTGCAAGTTTTTTTAACCTACCGTGGATTAAATATCCACCTCATTGAGCGTATTGTTTTATGACTTATAAAGTATTCTGTTATGATTTGAAAAACAGCTGCAAATGTTTCTATGCCAGAATTAACTGTCGAAACCAATTAATCTGAATCAATGAATAAATAATACTATTTCAGACCTTTTTGTACCATTGTTTGACCAATTAGATCAATTCTGGCAGCACTATTTCTATCAATAACCGTTTACTTGGGCAAAGTGGTCTTACTGTCCCCAAGGAATACCATTGGAGCTGGTGTCCATCATGTTTCTAAACTAATTTGCCGTGAACAATGTCAGATCCACTAACTTTTACTTTAAAAAGCATCCCTGAGCATAAGCATATTTTAATAATATTAAAAAAAAAAATTTGAATTTGGAATTGGCCAAAATAAAAGTTTCCTTGATAATCCACATCAGGCAAACACAGATACATACTGGACTGGGGGGTGGTATGTATAAACGGGCATTATTTGAAGGACTTGAGGGGTTAAGAGGTTGTGTGAACAATAGGCTGTGGTTAGATTCACTTATTGAATAGACCAGAGGGTCGTGCGGTCTTAGTCTCGGGGGATGGGTGGCACTATATGTCTACATGCCTATCCTGATGGCCAGCAAACTCCTCCTATGAATGACAGATGGCACCTTTCACCTTGTAAACTGAGAAACAGAAATTGGGCGGAACCTTAGAAGTAAAATGCAAAGAGCTCCAGAATTCTTGTTGAGAATCAAGACAATTCAACAGCCATACATTGAGAAGGGATGTGCAAACTCGTATACACTCCCTGTTGGGACTGGTGCACAACAATGCCCTTTGGGAAATGTAGGAACATGAGGTGTTTTGTTGTAAGGTCACCACATGTGCTCTTCTGCCCCTGCTGTATCTGTACATTTAGGACAGGTTCCTCCCTAAACATGTCCTCACCTGTCTGCCTCCTGCTACTGCCTACTCTGACAGTGGGACAATAAATCGGCCACATAGTGATGCCGTATATTGGATTTGCAACCATGTTTCTAATCAGGAGCATGTCAGATGGACCAGGATCAATCTCTGGTGTAGTGGCTGACTCAATGAATAGGTTCATATGGACATTAATTTTCCTTATCATCACAGGTTTGTGATGACTAAATAACTGGCATTTAATTAGGCATTAATGTCACACATAATGTGCAAATACAAATACAGTGTCAGTAATCAGATTGCAACCGATTCGATTTACCAGTAACTTTCAAATTAGAAACCACTGCTAAGAAAGGATATTTCACATTACCACTGTGAGGTTGACCAGTACGCAACATTACAAGCTTGAGAATAACTACTATTAAAACTTTATGAAAACAAAACCTCTACAGACAATACATAAGTTTAAAAAAAAAAGGCAAAAGCAAGCACAACAAAAATAAAAACAGATAGCCTGTAATATTGATAAGAGTTAACAGAAAGTTAGAAACTTTACAAATATTATTAAATGATATCTTAAATAAAGCTGGTATTTTATATCCAACATTAATAGTATATTTTTAGGAGAACTTCCTATTAAATGTGATTTTACATGTGTCCTATTAAAATGTGATTAGCGCATCTCTGCACTTGCACTCAATAAAGTAAATGCAAACAAATGTTACAGTTGCATCTGAAGGATTGCACATGAATATCCCATGTTTCAAGTCACACAGAAGTTCCGCACTTGTTCTTAGCGATCTCAAGGAAACCAATACTTTCCTGTTATAAAGTAACATGCGTTTATAAACTTTAGCTAAAGCGTGCGTGTTTGATCCAAAGCAATGGCAACAGTTGTTTCACTTTAAGATGTAACTAGAAGAAGTAACAAGCAATGATTACTTACCGCAGAGTCCGATATGCGCACGTCTATAGTGAGAAACAGCAGTAACACCGCGCCGAGACCCTTTAAGTTCATACTGATTTTCAAAGAACCTGCCTTTTTAACTTTGACAGTTACAACTATGAACGCTTATAGAACTTATCATATTCCTCCGTTAAGCTAACTGCAAAACCAGCACGTTTTTTCAAAAGTTACAGAGGAATTCTTGCAAAGTCTCAAGGCTGTCCAGTGCTGGCAGTGCTCGCAATAATGCAACCGTCACTTTACCCAAACCCCTAAACCTGCTCACAGCACTACTTCATATCCCTCCGCCAAAAAACACACTAGATCCACGCAACTTTTAAGCTTTTAATCACGGTAGGATGAAAAGTTACATTTAAATATCGTTTGGGCCTTTTTGCTGGACAACCCATTATTATAAACTATTTAACTCAATGTTTCTTTCTTTTGATTTTATAAGGGGATTTGTCAGCTATGCCGTGGCGGAGGACGCATCACATACAAATATTGAAATTATAACAAATAAATATTTGCATTCTTTTTTATACACTTATCAAACAGAAGGATGTGAGTATACATGCAATCAAAGAAAGGCTACATTATTCTTACGTATTTTAGTTATAAGCAATATTAAGTTCCCTTTTTGCCTAATTGTTGCAGTTGCATTTGCTGAAATAAACCGAGATAGCTACATAGAAAGATTTACTTGCTCTATTCTGCTATTTTTAGGTTAAAAAGGGGTAATTCTGCAGCCTACGACTGATTATTTTTGAGTTAAACATGTATTAATATGTAAACAATTTATGTGTTAATGTAATTTTCATTATGCTTTATTGTGTCCAGCTGTGTGTGAGAATTAGGCTAGGTTAAGGATATTTCAGCTTACATGAGTGGCACACTGTTTACTGATAAGTTTGTAGTTGTTATCTCTGTTTGTTTAGAGGCAAACGCGTGAGTCGCGGGTGATTGACGGCTGGAAATCCCGCCCTCTTGTAGAGCACAGCGCACTTGCAGCGGTGCGTGAATCGACTCCGCCGCGAGGAGAGCGTTTCCAACACAGAAGTTTCTTGTGAGTGAACTTCTCTTATTCTCAGAGGACACACAGAAGCCAAACTTTATATAATACTCACTGCATGTGCAAAATATTTTTCTATCTCTCGTCTAGGCCCTAATTGTTTATATTTATCCTTATCTTACTCCATGCTCTTCGAAGTGGACGAACCGAACCGCTCACCGGATTCTCAAATGAATAGGTTTGAAGCCATTAACAGAGGCTTACCGTGAAGACGCCGAGGATACATTACCTGCGTTTTCCTCAAAGCTTTGCAAAATGAAGCTGTGGTAAGTACATTTATATCTAGAGATGGCATTTTATTAGGCTACGCTTGGTTATAAATTCAGACACTTGGATGTTAAATAGCGAACTGTCAGTTTTAGTCCCTGAGTTAAGTAAAGCGCTTTATTTCTTTACAGCACAGATGATAGTTTTGTTTATCTCCCTTCACAGGAGTTTTGTGTTAGCAGTTTTCTTGTGTGCAGTGTCTGCTCAAGGGGTGAGTCTTCTATCACTACTAAACCGCATAAAAGTACTTCGCCTTGTGTATTTTGCCGCAAGTATAGGTTATTTGTTATTTAAGTGATACTTTTCTTAGTAATAATATACCGCTGGTTCATCATGTTTGGGTTAAGTTTTGTAGACACATTTGAATATTTTTATAGGACCGAATCACTTGACAAATTACAACCTGTGAAGGTTTGTGTTATTAATTTGTGTACCTTAAATGGTTTGTTACTGTTGAAAAAAAACATTCGTTTTTCAGTGTCATTTTCTTGTTTGATGATTTCTCAGTGAGTTTCTCAGTCCTCTCATCACCAAACTGACAAACACTCCTCCTTCTAATTAATATGCAAAGTACCCTGTGGGTCCTAAGACCACCCATTTACCTAATGGGTTACTAAGTGAAAAGTGAATCAACAGTATATTATTCATAGATTTTTAAATATGCTCATGTTTTATTCTTCATCTGTTTTATTTTTCCTTTTGAAAACTTTTAAAGAAATCATGATAGATTAGTAGAGTCATTAAATTGTTCTTATTGGTGGAAAAAAATGTGCATGTTTTATTGTTTCAAATAAGGTTAGTGTGAATGCTTATAGAGGAATTATAGAAAGTTGTCTCTTGAGGATTTATTTGAAGTGGGGTTGTGTAGAAGTTAAGGAGTGGCTCTGGGTGTGGGAAATAGAAACAGAGTCTTGTATTTAATTCCAAGAGTTAATGGGAGCAATTGTAGAGAGCATGCCATTCGAGAATATATAGAGGTTATCGAGTGGCATTTTGGATGGGCTCAAACTGACACGAGAGTGATGCGGGTGGGATGGTGGGTTGTTGCTTGCAGTGTAGCCTAGTCATGAAATAATTATAGCCTGCAGTAACAAACAGCTTAGCAAAGTGGCAATTAATGGAGGGCTGGATCTTCTTCGAGTAGCATGAAGCACTCATGTTTTGCTTCAAAGTGGTCCACAGTGGTTAGAGTTAGGGATGGGTATCGTTGAGGTTTTAACGGTATTACTACTTTTATCAATACCACTTATCGATCTGGTACTTTAACGGTACTCTTATCTGTACTTTTTGTTGTGTTTTTAATATAAAAAATATATATAACACAAAAACTAAGTGATAACAGTTTTTTTTTTTTTTTTAAATGTAAAATAATAATCTGTAGCCTAACAAACACCAATGTCTGAGCAAATAATACACAAACAAAACAAATGATTGTAAAACAAATATATAAACACAACAATTTTCCTGTAAAGGAATGGACAGTCACCACTACAAATTAATTTTAGGTAAGCTCTGCTTTATTTCTTATTAAGCATAGTTTCTTATTATCCATCTATTTGTAAATGCAGTACCGTGTAGGCATTTTTAATGTTTAAAATGTATTTAGGCTACTGCAGAAAGAAAAAATACTCTAAATATTTATTTATTTAAATATTAATTTTATTAGATTAAATTATTATTTATACCAATTTAGAGAGACCTTTATGCGATGTGGTTCTTTTGGAAGACTGCTAGCATAAGTAATTATAAATGTTTTCTTATGCAAAATTTTTATTTTATTTTAAAAGACATGCCTGAAAGCCGTTCTTCTGTCAGATGCAGTTTAATAAGTAAAAACGAGCTGTCCCGATTCAGTGTCTGCAGTCAGATGAGATGTTGATAGGTTTATTGCCAGTGACAATGTTCTATCGTTATTTTCGTAACTGGTTATGAAATAAAAAGTCTCTCGCCCTCAGAAAAGCAAACTATCCTGCCCTGTCATTATCCCATGTTTGTTGCGCGCACACATTTGCTTTGTTTTTATTTTCGAATTATTATTATTAATTATTAGTGATGGGCCCTTATCGGCGTTAACACAGCGAGACTCTTATCACGCGATAAAAAAAATATCACCGTTAATCAATTCACAAAGTTGGGTGTCTATACTACGCAAGCTATGGTGACTTTCACCTTGATAGTTAAGCGCGGATGTATAGCCGAATTACACTGTAGCCCCTATTCAGACGGGACAAGTTTTCTAAGCTACTGTACGTGTGAGCTTCGATCCTTATCACCTGTCGTCCGTGATCTTCATATACCGTTTGGAACACATTGGTATTAGTTGCACGAAACCTGCACGCTGATAGACTTGTGCATCACGTGCGCTTTGTGTTTGTTTGTCCTGAAGCGTCTGATCGCCGCTGCGGATAAATGCACTTGCATTTTCTAATGCTTTTATACAAAACTGATGTGCACACAGTCAGTTATGTTTTCAGAGCAGAGCAAAACATCTGATATCGAAAGAGATCCGTTAGGGCTGGACGATATGGCAAAAATTTATATCACGATATATTTCTTAATTTTGGTCTATACGATATAATTCCGATATCGATATGTACAATATTAAAAAGCTTCAGGAAAAAAACTGCAGAGCATACACACAATGGATATATATATGTATATATTATTTTTTATTTATTTTTTTTTTTTTAATAAAAACAGTACAAAAAAATAAGGTACACTTTTTATTTGTATTTAGCTTTTACAAAAAAGAAATGTGAAATAAACTATCAAATAAAGTCTTTCGATTCGTTCGTTTTTTTTTTTACTTAAGGGGCTATTGTGCGTGATGAGCGAACCACTCAATCCTGAAGACTGGATAGATGACCATATCAATTCTCTTTCCGGCTCTGACTGCATTTGATAGGCTTATGTGTCTATATATCTATGTATGTGTCTGTCACGTCACTTATGAAAGAACGACTTAAACCCTAAGACTCGAAACAAGTGAACTAATTCCAGTAAGAACTTTGCGCAATGCGCATGCACGACTGAATAAATCACTCGAGATGACTCGTTCTTTCCGAGTCACATTAAAGATTTGTTTAAAATGAATAATTTGTTCCAAGAACGACCCATCACTATTCCACACCACTGAATTAGTGTTTCTTGTCTTATCAACTATTTCGTTTGCCTTATTACTTATGAAAGCTTGTTCATCCACATCTGTTTTGCGTTCAGGGGTTCTCATTTTGTTGCTAAAACTTTCCGCGACGGAGCTTAACCAAACCAACTACTCCTGAGCGTGTACTGATAGAGCACTGGCAGCGTATCTGCGATGTACGTCATCACGCAATTCTGTTCCGCTCTTTCTGACGGCTGAGCACTGAACGTCATTCAGTGACAAATGCTAATGTATAAAATTATTATTTATTCAAATGTATATCAAAATATCGGAAATGTGTTTAAAAATTATATCACCGTTATTGAAAAAAATTCTATCGCGATATATAAAGATATGGAATTATTGTCCAGCCCTATATGAAGAAAGAATAATTTAAATGTATGTGGGTCAACTATTCCTTTATCAGCCGTAGTTATCACATAACAACGTTTCTGCATGCTGTTCTCGTCACACAATCATCAGTGGAAAGAAAGCCCCAACCTTTGTGTTCCACTGATCTTTGTAATAATGTCCTTTTTTTTTTTTTATAGAAAAGTATTCAGCAAGGATAAGTTACAGTAAATTCACTGGAATTAATCACATTTTAAGATATATTCACATAATATTATACTCCCTGCAGATGATATAGCAAGAATCAAATCAGGCACTGTGTCTATTATTCTTTTACTGTCATAAATCAATATATTATGGTCACTAGAAAGGGCTTTGAGCCCTAAACCCTAGGGCAGTGATGACAGGCTTTCCTGGATCATAATGATGCCTTACACAACACTGTGGCTTTACTCTGCTTACATGTTGATTTTGGTTTGTCGTGTATCTTTGTTGTCTTTGAAACACTATGTGCTCGTCCTTTCATTGAGCGTGGCGTGAGAGACGTGATGAAAACATGACGGTGTTGAAGATCAGAAGTCACCAAACTGATGATTGACAAGTGTTTCCTGTGTTCCTGTAGGGCTATACAGCGCCCCCTGTACCTCAGAAAGCACGTGTGCAGACAGATGTAGCTCTCCCATCTCCACAGAAAATGGTGGCGTCTGACAGTGTGGTGAAGGAGAGGCTGTTTGTCATCTTTAACCCCTCACCTCTGCCTGTGGATGTGCTGGAGGACGTATTCTGGTGTGTGTGTGTGTCTTCATGAATGATTTACACACTGAAAGAGTGACTGTCTAACTGAACTACTAACATTAACACATTCTATAGACCAGATGATTGATTATATATATATATATATATATATATACACACACACAGGTCAAAGGTTTGGAATAATTAAGTTGGTTTTTTTATGTTCTAATTGTTTCTTATGCTCACCCATTTTGCATTTATTTGAATAAAAATACAGTAAAATTCTGAAATATAATTACCATTTAACTGTTTCCTGTTATATTTTAAAATAATAATAATAATAATAATATTTGAAATATAAAATTACAATATGTATCACAGTTGAATAATTATAATTGGGAAGTTTGATTCATTTCTTAAACCAAATGAAAAGGATTTATTTGTGTTATTGTTTACAATGCTTTACAAACAGTTCAGACATTTTTTCTGTGGTGAAAAGCATTGTGTGTGTCCATACAGTCGTTTCGGTTCCCTGATGGAGGTGTACTTGGTCCCGGGCCGGAATGTGGGATATATAAAGTATGCAGACCGGAAACCTGCTCACGACGCCATAGCACTGCTGCACGGTAAAGTGATTAACGGCATCAAGATGAAGGTCATGCTGGCAGACCCACCCAAAGAGGAGTCGCACAAACGCCAGAGAACTTACTGACCTTTGACCTTACGACTGATTAAGGTAAGTAAGCTCAGTAGGTAAGACAGACAAACTGTTCACATGTTTATAAATCCACCACAACCTTCTGCTATTATGAGTAACCGTGCGTTCGCACCGCCGGCGGCGAGAGCGTCAAGGAGAGTTGGAATCAAGTCAACTTTATGGTAATGAGCTATGACGTGGTTCGGCGGCAACCAATCAAACCAAAGAATGTAGAAGTCCACCGCTTTAGCAGCTTCCAGATAACGCAGTCCTGTAAACTTAGGTTCCGACCCTATTAGTTCTATTAGTTATTAACATCCCAATCGCAACAACTTGATCCTCCATCACAATGTGTTATTTAATAAGAACGTGCACACTACTATTTATAGGCAACATTTTCCCGCGAGAACGCTTGTTTTTCAACGGGAATGCAATTGATTTGCTCAAAACAACACTGATTTGACCAATTGCATCACGCTAACGTCACACTTCATCCGGTAGGTTTCACACAAATGAATGTTCATTTAAAACCAAGACTAGTAAATGTCTCCTGTAATATTGAAATTAGACTAGCGATTAACCATGAACATAAAAATGACACCCCACACAAATGGCTTTTGATTGAAAGAAAACATGTGACTACAAAAAAGTTATTTTCATCTATCAATTTCTTTCTTTTAGCTTGTGGTCAGTCTGCACAAGATTGCCAAAGTCTGTTTGATTTGTGGCCCCTTTAAATACAAGAGAAGCATTCGGTCTACGTCAGAGCGTCCAAAAAATCTCTGTACAGCGTCGTTGGCAGGGCGGCAGGAGCGCATTTTGACGCTCTCGCCGGTGGCAGTGTGAACGCACAGTAAAGAAAACGGAGTCTTTTATACTCCAGATCATTTATAGTTGAGTGTGAACTTGCTCCAGGTTAAGCAGATGTAGCATTGACAGCTGAACTATGCTCATATACTGCATGAGAAACTTGGAAATGTCTCTTTTGGATTAATCACTTTCTATACCAGTCAGACAACATTGTCATGCCAGTCACGCAAACAGCCATTTAAACAAAAGCATGCAATGCCTTTAATGTCATATCTGTGTTCTAGCGTTGATTTGAGGTCATGCAATTGTTCTGTGTCATGTGTAATAATTTGTATGATTTTTATGATATAGAACAGTTTAAAGTAACAGTGTTCTATCTTTAAAAAGGGCTGTCAGGTTAATGTGCTAACTTAATTAGTTGTGAAAAGATAACGCAATGAAAATAATTTAATGCAGTTGGCACACTTGACCCACCCTCAGAGCTGTACGTCATCTTACATTTTATACAGTTGACAAATACGATGCAGGGCAATATCACACGCTGAGATAACATGCTGTTTCTGTCCTGAACGAGCACAAACGTGATTTTAGAACAGTTTAGTAAATAAAAAGTTGATATTGAAATATGGTTTTTGCCAACAAAAATATGACCTTTTCAAACCCCAGCAGAATTGTTGTTTCTGAATGAATCGGTTAACAGTGTTCACACTGAATATTCCTGAAAGAAAGAGTGCCTTAATTATCCAACCAAAACTAAATGTTGTGTGGAATGTTGAACACTTGCTGTGTGGTTAAGTGCTGCTCCATGCTATTATTGACAGTGGACAATAAAAGCATTGTTTAAAGCACAGGTGTTAAGCTCCTGGAGGACCTTATACTTTAGTTCACAAACCATGCAATTTTCAAATGAGCCTGAAGGACCCGATCAGCTGGATCAGGCGTGTTTTATTAGGGTTGAAGCTGGGGCCTCTGTTGTGTACGCACAAAACAGGTGTGCTAAAAATGGTGTGCACGCCACTTCCTGCGCGAAAGGAGAGATGTATTATAAAAACAAACTTGATGGGACAATTTACACACCTGCAAGAAAACTTTTTCCCTGGAGTGATATGAATGAAGTAAATGTCGTTATACATTTACATTAAATATTGAACTCTCATAGAGACAAGCACTGAAATGGAAAGAAGTCATCACGCAGAAGTTAAACCAGAACTAAATGAATGTAGACGTTTGTGGTGGATCGGCTCATGAGAAAATATTTTTAGCAAGAACAATGATCGATGCACATTTAATTCGTTATTATGGTGGACGCTAATGGATTCGGTCAAACAGTCTATTATTCAGACTGAAAACAGCAGTAAAACATCTCTAAAACATTATTAAAAGTACAGCTGCTTGAACACCTTGAAGAAAATGGTCAAATTTACTTTTTAGAATACATAGTGACGCAGTCAGAAAATGTTAACCTTATCAGCAAACCTGCATAAATATAGGCTCCAGGTCTGTGGCCCTCCAGGAATTGAGTTTGACACCTGTGGTTTAAACTAGCAGTGTTTTGCTAATGTGACTGCGACGTTCGCCTTCTGAAATCTGCTAGAATACAGTCGTGGCAAATTCCTTTTAATGCCACCTTGATGAGTTTTGAGGCGCTCCTCAAGATTGTGGACTTGTGTAACTGTGACTGTGCTGTGTTTGTTCTTCCAGAGGTTTAGATGACATGACGCATGACCCCGACATGACAGGACGGCTATTTATGATGACACAACCTCATAACGACGGACACTGACTGCTGTTTCAGCGCTTTATGAAGTGTTTTTTACTTTTTTTCTTATTTACTGTTAGCCAGCTCCCAGCAACTGAGACACTTGACCACTTCATATTTTGAGTTTATTGAAATCTATTGATAAATCATAGGGGCTTCTTTTGTGTTCTGCGAAGGCTGGGAAGGACTGTAGGTTGAGTAAATGATGACAGAATCGTTACATGTGAACTATCCCAGTTAACAGAGGTGACAGACTCAGAAGAGTTTGAGCTCATGCGTGGCCTCTGTTTGTATCTGATGTGTATGGAATGAGCAAATAAAGAGAGTGTTTCACAAAAGAAGCTGTCTGTAATAGCCTGTTTATTTCTTGTTGGTGCTCTGTCAGTGTTTGAAGTGAGAGAGTGGAGTGTATTTATGTGTGATATCTTATACAGGTGATGTGTTTGCCTGGGCTGTCTGATTTAGAGAAGTGGGCCGAACCGGTTATGGATCCATCCCAGTAAGAGTGATGCCAGCGTTTCCATTTGTGTCCATCTTCCTGATTCAGAATGAGGGTTTAAAACACATCTGATGGAGCACAGCGGCACTGGACTGAGTTCTTGACCGAGGCCATCGTCGCTGAAGTCATCAGTGATGTCAACATCATCTCCATGCACACAATATTGGTCCGGTCTGAGACTGGATTGTGAGAACGCGGTGTGATGTTAGAGGAGGGCACTTCGCTTCAGACACAAGGGGATACAATGATTACTGGTACCACGAGTAAAGGGATGCTTCCATTTAAATACAATGCAAAAAAAATATTAAGGTATTAGGTACCAACATATCTCACATTTTTAATAATATTCATATTGATATTTTTCATCCTAAGTTATAAATGCATTTATAATTGTTTATACGTTTGTTTTTTGATAAATGGTGTTCTTTTAAACATTATATTCTAAGAATCCTGAAAAAAGAATTGTAGTTTTAAAAAAAAACATTGTTTTTAACATTGCTAAAAAATATTTATATATATATATATATATATATATAATTAATGTGTAGCAAATTCCTTTTTTTTAAATTATATAATATTTTTAAAATACTATTATTACTATGTAATCTGATGTTTATCAGATACAGAATAAAAGCAGGGAAAAGACTTAAGCTGACAGAAAAAAATAAAATGAAAGCTTGCCATCACCACGGCTTTATCCTAGATTACAGGCTGATTCCACCTCATCCTTAAAAGCAACAAAAAAACAATTAAGATGAGTTTTACAGTCAATGTTTATTTAAGTCCAAACAATACGAATGCTTTACCTGGCACTTTGCCACTTCACCTGGTTTACCTGTTCTACAGCACATAGAAACATCTGACTCAACCTGTCTGCTTCAGATGACAGCATGATACTACAGAAATGTATACACTGTCAGAAAAACAGACATTCCAGGCACAGACCTATTCACTGGCCTGAACAACCTGTCTAACGTGTGGCAACATGTGGGAGCACTTATACAAAAATGATGAAGCTTTGTCTTTAGAACTGTTACTGTAGACACAACCATCCCGTGTGTGCATTGGTTTTTTTTCTTTGCATTTCTATACAATCTCAGCAGGAGTGAAGCTGTAAAATAAATAAAAAGGTGTCTAGAGTTGTTGCAAGTGTGAAGAAATGGCAGATGTTCTTTTGAGGTGTTAATGAGTAGTACTGCATCATTTCTACGACGTGAGCAACAGATTAATGCTTGTTTCATGAATACTTTTAGAAACTATTCATACACAGTCGAAATCTAATATTTTATACTGTTTATTATTTTAGAAATGCATTAATTACTAGTCCATTTAAATCCATCCAAAACGATCAAATATGCATTATTAATATATTGTATTATGTTGCAATCAGTAGGTTCAGTTTTGAAAATGAAGTGGTATTTACATAGTTATTTTCAGTGAACTGCAGACAGGCTCTTTCTCCTCGTCTCCACAGCTAGGAAAAGGAAATCCTAGTGTCATGAGGCTTTTAGGCTTCAAGAGCTGCAGTTAGAGTTTTTTTTCTTCTTATTATTATTATCTCAGCAGCTGTTGTGGATCTTGCTCTTTTGTTCCACAGACTCAAGCGCTTGCTGAGCAGGAGGGCGCCTGTAAGCTGTGTTGTATTTTGAATTTCATACAAGGCACCTGTGAGTGCACAAAAACAAAGTGTGCTTTTTAGCTGTTGACATGCTGGGGAAACATATCATCTCAGTAGAGTCTGAGGATCTATCCAGTGTGCTGTGACACCAGTGAAGCTCCGTCAGTCAGTGGAGGTCGCAATGAACCCCGTTCACTCACGGCTGCTTTCAGGTTGTTCTTCATTTTCTGTGTTGCCTTTTCAACTTTTTTTTTTACAGTGCCACGAGACATTAACACAACCCCTTGTTGAAAGAAAACAGTTTTATTTGTAATACTCAGCTACTCATCCGTTGTCATTTCTGACTGTAATATCCCTTAAAGCCTATAAAACACCCTTACATGGCAACAAGCTTCCAAAACAGAACCCAGATGTACTGTACTACTATTAATAATACATTTTAAGTTATGATTTTAGTTTTCTCTGTTATTCTTTATCAGCCAGAACCACTTTCTTTTCTCCTAATGGTAGTAGGGGTGTGCAATATGTAATTTTGTGGTGTAGACGTCTTACAGCAGATGGCTTCTGGATCAGTAATCTACTGCTTTTCCTGCAGTTCCCGGATGTGATTCTGTCGTATTTGAAGCACTGAATTTGAACCAGCGAATTTTGTAAAGTGAAATAAAACTAGCTGAAAATTGTCTGACGAATATTTTAACAATGAAAATGTTGGCTAAAATGTTTCCTTTGAAATATTCACTACGTAAATATACAACTATGTTAAAATGCAGCGCATAAAAATTCAAGACATGAAATACAATGCATTAAAATACAAGCACTGTTAATTGCAATGTATTTTTTTTTCGATTTGTGAAATTCAACAAGCTTTTTATTTCAAATACTTTTGTCATTAATTTTGTTCCATATTAAAAGGATGCTATAAATTGAATTTGTATTTACCAGCAATAAAATAAATGCAGCCGCGTATTGTTTGAGGAATGCTCTAAGATGAGTAATAAGAGGTGTGCTGGCCTCTGGGCAATCCAAGTCTGGTTTCCGTGGTGAAGGGGCATGAACCCCACACCTGGGAAAAGAGTGAATCGGGAAAGACCTGAAGCTCTAATTAGCAAACAAGGGAGATGCTTAAGTTTGTAGATGGGACTGCCAAAAGGGACTCGTTAGTTTGAGCATTGCTAAAGAAAGCACACTATATAAAGCATTAAAAATGTGCTTTGTGTTGCAACATATTTTAGCTCAATAAGGGAAATATAGATATTGATATACACTCAAAAAATATATAAAAGCAAAACCTTTGTTTCTGCTCCGATTTTTCATGAGATGGACTTTTAAAGATCTAAAATTCATTCCAGATACACAATATTACCATTTCTCACAAATCAGTCTAAATGTGTGATAGTGAGCACTTCTGCTTTGCTGAGATAATCCATCCCACCTCACAGGTGTGCC
>JAUCMU010000125.1:23044351-23094584 GCA_032275025.1 Enteromius treurensis
AGGCGTTCGGAAATGTCAACAGATGAGAGCATCAGTGCACACGGGGCAAAAAGCGCTGTTATAACACACAGGCGCACATTTTGCGCTGATGTGACCGAGCCCGACCCGAACCCGAGCATCCTTTCTTAATATCTGTCTGAACCCGGTCTGGCTCGGGTCGGGTATCCATCCTCTAGTCTAAACAAGATGTCCAGGACCTCCAGCAGAAATATAGACCCACTATATCAAGAATACAGCAGAATACTTCATTGTACACATGGAGTACTTTTTATCCCTGTGTTCATCAAACCCATCTCAAGTGATTGCTGCTAAAAAGCTCATTTTTCAGTTTCATCTGATCATAGAAGCCAGATCTAATTGTAGTTCCTGTCCTGTCTGACAACTAAACATGCTGGAGATTGTTTTTGGATGAGTGAGGAGAATGATGATAGCTTATTGTGTGAATTTTTTGAATGGAAGATAAACAATGGAGATTTATTTTCACAGCCACCTTTGCTCAGATTTGCACCAAGAGAATTTAAATAAATTAGGAAAATGTAAAATTGAAATGAAAAAAAAAAAAATCTTAAAATTTAAACATCAAAATATAACTAAAATATGAAATGTTTTGTTTACCTGCATGTCATATGACTATTAAATGACTTTGAAATATTAATTTAAAATATCAGTGAGTACGACAAGTAGATATAATTTATATAAAATTAAAATCTATTAAAATTAATAGATATAGTGTATATAAAGGTGTTCAACTAACCACAGCATTCCTGATCTAAGAGATTGTGATTTTTCTTTCAATATTTCTACATGTTTTGTGTGAGCATTCCTTGTCCTATCAGTAAAAGAATACATGTAACTGGTTGGAGGACATTATGCATATACATGTCTTTATGTTTATGCCGTATTAATGATAACCAAATGTGTGTATGCCACACATCCTGCAGTGCTGTAAGTTATCAACTAACTCTGTTTGCCTCAGGACGCCGGCAGTCTGAGAGGAAGTGTAAACAATCTGTCTCTGTTCTGTTCATTCATTAACATCCAGCTTTGTAGTATGGATTACACCAAACTGTGGTCAAAAACACTGCAGGTTTTCAGGAGGACACGGACACAAAGATGAGTTTGGTTGAAGGCTTAATACATTTTTTAAAGTTCAGGAACAGCATGTTTTGACATCAGCACTTCTTCTAATGAATCTCCCCACATCAGGTCATTTCCTTATTTGAGAACTTTCTTTTGGGTGTCTCTCTATTTTTTTTGGCCCTGTTTGGGCCAACGTGGGAGGGCATTACCTTTAATTAATGAAAAATATATAACAACATACTTGCGTTGCTGATTAACTGTGTTTAACGATCCATTGAACTGATTCAGAGACATGCCCCTATCCTGGCTGAAGTAATTACATCTGTATCACTGTGTCTTCAAAACAAATGGGACTTCAACCTTACCAGGCTGGTGTGGTGTAAACCATTAGCTAGAACTTCAGCACTTTGTTGAGGTATAAATTGGCTTCCCAGGAGGACTTAGACCACTGCTCATAGTCTGATTTCCCGGGCCGTGATGGAAAACACTTCTCTTAACACTTTGTGCTCTTGGGACTTGCAAACGGCCAGTCGTTGCCCTCTTCTCTAACTCAAAATGAGTTTTAATGTTTTCCTGGTGTGACTTCAAAGCCTCTGACTCTGACCTTCTGCTGAGTGGTGGTTTCCTGTAGCGCTCATAGCAGGTGGTCTGCACAGTGTCGGCCTACAGCCTGAGATGCCTTTATCCGTTGTAAGAGACCAAGCCAGCTGTGGCACTTCCAATCACTTCTTGTCTGTTGAGAGTGATATAAAAATGGCAAGTTTTAATGGAGACTTTCAGGCTTTTGGATGAAATAAAACTTAGATGCATGTAATCTTTGGGGGCTTTGGTAGTTTATCCAAAGAGAAGTCGGTGTAAATCCAAATGGTCCTGTTTAAAAAGGGGTCCGTCCTTCTTTGTTGGCATGCAATAAAGCCTAGTAATCACTGATATAGGATTGCTGTTAGAAAATGGGTCGCCATGAATGGGAAAGAGGAAAAGGGAGACTTTTTTCTAAATAAACACTGTAGAAAAAAACATTCTGTAGAAAAGAAATGTACTGGAAATGTTCATAATTGCTTCTATTTTGTCCGTGTTATTAGTATCTTTATCCAGTTTGTAAAAATGTTAAGCTTAATTGCTTTAGTAGTTTTTCCCCTGGATTCAGATATTTTCTTAAAGGTGCCTTACATGTGTCATGCATACACACTACATTTACATTCAAACATGTTTGGACAGTTAGATAAACATTGGAAAAGTAATATATCACTTTACATGTCTTTTATTTACATGCTGTTTATAAACTCTGTTGTGTGTTCTGTGGACCCAAATGCGCTAGAACATGTCAAGATGTTTTTACAAGCCCCATATGGGCCTTCCTTCACAAAGGTACAAAACAAACCCGGTTTTCATACATGTAGAGGTTGTGTAAGTTGTAAATCAGCAGGACCTCTCACTCACCATGTAAAAATATAGAATCCCCATTTGGAATGAATGAATCATATAATATATGCTCATATATGATACTGGAGACATTTGTTGGAGTTGTACTTTCCTAGCACACTTTCCTAGTACTTTCTTTTTATTTTTTTCTACTGGAGTCAATAAGTGTGATTGCTTAAAAGCATAATATTTTCTTATGTTGGATGAAAGCTTGGCTAAAATAGAGTTTACAGAAACAAGCTGAACTAACAGCTTTTAGAGCATGGCAAACTGAGATCACACCAATGGTCCATGGTCCCCTTCCCCTACTCATCTTTTCCTTGACATGGGCCTGTGATATTACTCCAGCTTTCAAGTTCTGTTTCACACCAGCCAGGGAAGTTTTACTATACACATGCTTTGGTCCGAAAAGGAGCATATGGAGGATAGACCTATGCCTGCCCTGATCCTTCTTCATCAACCTAACAGCCAGGAGATTCCCAGAGGAAAGCTTTTTTTGCTCAGACGTTGCTCTTTTGGAGATGGAGTTCTTTATCATAACTAATGTTTCTCTAAAGATTTTTAAACGGTGGAAATAAAAACAGATATATAATAAAAAAAGACAACTGTTGTCATATAGCAAAACTATAAAATAAATGTGGGTAGATAAAATGTAGAATTAGACAAGACCAGTGGTCGACCGATATATCGTCAAGGCTGATATCGGCTGTCAGCCACCTTTTCCAAGATATCGGCATCAGCCTTTCGGCCATAAAAAAAACCCATATCCGTCGACCCCTACATAAGGCATGTTCATACTGAAATTGCAGATATTTGGTTGCAGTATCATGGATCATGGACTTTGTTATTGTGGCAAAAATGTTAAAAAAAAAAAAAAATTCTAAAGCCAGTGAAGACAGGAAATTTACAGGGACTCATAAGTAAACTAACAAAATTAAATCCATTCAGTTCAATCACTGTGGTTATGATATGAAGCTAAATTTATTGTTGGCTTCCAAGAATTATTAAAATAACATATGAGGTAAAATTATTTAAAACTATTTACTATATGTAAAATACAGACAATTTTTTATGGAATGAATATTAATAACAATTTCAAACTTAATTTGATGACGTGTTAAAGGCTATTTAAAGCAAACATTAATGATAGTGTTACTGTGGCTGTCATGTGACAAGCTTGACATGTTATCATGTGTTATATATTCTAAAATAACAGTTACCTTGAATCAATATCAAATAAGTATTGCTCAAAAATTCGAATTAATTGATAAACTGTTTTTATAAATTATCTCATCACCCTGTTGATGGGGGGTTATGTCTGTGCTTGTGTTGCCCTGGGCTCCACAGACTGTTGGGCTGAAATAAGCTCTGCTGAATTCAGGGGTTGCCACGGGCCAAGGATCTGCTTCGTTCCAAACCCTAATCATCTCAATAACGGCGGAGGGGGGTTTGGCAGAACACTGCCTGAGGTGCCAGGCGGAACAAGAGTGGAATGACATGTATGGATTTTAAATGGCTAGAAATCAGGAGCGGGGTGATGGATTTGATATTGACCAAAGATGTGGTCAGCGACATGTAAAGTCCTGGAACAAGAATGCAGATAAAATGCTGAGCGTGTTTGTGTTTGTGAGGATGGGCGATCTTCAGGTGCCCCCGATGGGGTCTCACGCTAAGACATGTTAGCAAAGCTCTGAATGTTGTCTTTATTCACCCACTCCCCATTCCTTCACATATTTATTTTCCCAGCTAAGGGAAAGACATAACTGGAAGACTCTAAACATCCACGTTGCATTTCGCAGTATTAAAATCTGTTAAGAGTCGTTTTCCTCTAAAGCCTTATTGACGGTAAATATAAACATGTATCCAAAAGTCAATGAGAGGAGGAAAAAAAAAACTTTTTCATGACACAACAAGCTGGTAAATGTTTGGAATTTACCCTCTAAACAGATCTCAATCATAATAAATGTAATGGAAAGCCCAGGAAACTGCTCAACACCTGTGAATACTTATTTAGACGACAAAATCGAATGTAAATGTTTTTCTTAGACTGAACACACAAACAGATTTTTCCTCAAGTAATTCTTAACTTATCGAGTTGTAGAATTAACAAACATGTAAGAGGAGAGGACGTGCGAATACACAGCCATTTATAGAGCTGAAAGATGGCTATTTCTGAACGTTTCACCTCCGGTTCTCTTTTTAGAACCCAATGAGTGTCCACTTAGTGTCTGTTGCAGTGTTAAAGGCTTGTTGCTTTACTTTGTTTACGTTTCTCCATTCATCAAACATGCTTTCAGATCTCAGAGGACTGTGATGTCTCTGTCCATCAAACCTCCTTTAACTTTGATAATAATACAAGGTGTTAGTTTAAGTTGCAAGTATAGCAGAGAAGTTATTGTTTAAGGATGAAGAATTAGTACACTGCAAAAAAAGCTTTTCTAGATTTTTTTGTCTTGTTTCTACAAAATGTTAAATTATGAAAAATATTGCCTTGTTTTCAGAAAAATAAGTCAAAATGAAGTGAGTTTTTCCTTCGAACAAGAAAATAATCTGCCAATGGGATAAGCAAAGTAATCTTATTTCCTATTTTATTTTGCTTATCCCCTTGGCTGATTATTTTTTAAAAACAAGACAACGATTTATTTCTTTTAGACATTTTGGCTGGAAACAAGAAAAAAAATCTTGGCTAGAGAAGCATGTTTTGCAGAGTAGTCTTCCAAAGTTTTAATTTATTAGCACAATGCATTTAAGCTTCAAAGATCCATTACATTGGAAGAGATTAAACATTCTGCATTCTTCTATTGAAAATATCTGTGCATGGCAAAATGTAATAAATGGAGCATATTCAGGCATTCTTATCGATAGCTGAATGCATTGCTAAATTAACCAACCATCTGATAAACAACCATGCTTTTGGCAAGCAGCAGGATTGCAATTTTTTGAAAATCAGAATAGTTTTCTGCAATTCCATGAGTGCAGAATAAAAGTGCCTTTATATAGTTGCATTTGTAACTGAAAACTGTCTATTTTCCTTATATATTTAATGGCCAGTGCAATAAAACATTACAGTGCATTATGAATCCAGTCTAAAAGTTTGCGTGTGAACGTGTGTTTATAAAGCATGGAATGTCTAAAATGGGTCTCTCTGGTCATGCCCAGTGACAATCATTTGTCAAAATCAGATAATTATGACGATAAACAGCTTTTCTTAAAACGTCAAACCAAAGCTTGAACTGATGAACATACACAAAAGACAGCGAAGGAGTGCACACATTTATTTAGTCTTTTGTGAAGTGAACATAGAGCACATATAAACACATGTACTTTTGCACGTTAGCACAGGTTCATGTGTTGATGAGTGACGATTAGTTATGCGATGGAGGGCTCCCAACTTTAGACTGGGCCTCATTGCACTGTCATTAACCTCAGATGCCGCAAAGTCAACCGGGCAAAGAAAGGCCCCTTCAGTATTGAAAACCTAGCGTAAAACTCAACATACCTTTTGACACAGCACATCAGCTCCTGTCATTCTACACCCACAATCTGAAGTAGAGCTGATCACCTCTTACTGCCTCATATCAGTATTCAGACAAACACGTCAGTCCATACCCAAACATTCTCCCCAGGGTAAATCACTAAGGAAAAATTCAAATACTTAAGTAGGGACCAGTTCTCACTATCCAGTAGTTGCTAATTAGCATTCCTTCTATATCATTTAAACTATATATATATATATATATATATATATATATATATATATGAAAAACAATATGTCAAATTTACCTGGAAAACTACATTCATGACCTACTACTGTGCCGTGAGGCCTCAAAAGAGGAGTCACAACTTGAAATGTCACAACCGATGCCTTAAGCCATAAGATACTGACAACATAATTTTTGGTGAGGGGATGGAATTTTCATTTCCCTGAATTCAGCAGAAAGCTTAGCAGACTTCCACTAATTGCATCCCACAATTGGACTAAAAAAATTGTGTGTTGGCTTACAGTGGTTGAATACACATAATCTTACCTTTGCAGGAACATGTCAAGCTTTTCATACTTGTCATTTGAAGAAGATTAGAAGAGGAAAAATAAAAAAATAACAAGAGAATCAAGTGTGTAAAATATTATGTTATCAGTGCTACGCTAAACAAGGCAGCGCAAACGACGGGACAGGCTATGTGCTGACTGCCCCTACCACTCCCAAACAGACAAAAACTAGAAACACATTACAATTACATTACAAACTATCCCCGTGGTAGGCATTTCCAACAGATTCAAACAGGGCAAAACAATCGATCGGTAACAGTGATCGGTACATTTATTGCTGCAGATTTTAACACGGGTTTTAAGAAAATGCTAAATGTTATTGATTGCTCCTAGCAAGAACAGAAAGATTGTGATCTACTTAGCTGAAGCACAACATGGACACCCCGCTTGCGCCTCAGGGCCTGTTCGGCGACTCAGTTAACACCGTCGTCGACAGACACCAGGAGGCGCGACGTCAAGCGGCGGCGTTTCAGCGGTTTTTCCCTCGCCGCTCTCCAACTCATGGGCCTGCCGGGCGAGGGCGGGCCCGTGCGAGTACCAGTTCCTCATACAGTGAAGCATAGAAACAGAGCGTTGCTGCGAGAGCTCCACGAGAGCCCCGCCTCAACATCTCATCTTTCTGAACTTAAAAAAAACGTAATAATCGATTGAAACTGAGTTCCATTTAGAAACAAAATTGTTCTTTTCTTTCTATGAGTTTATAACTACTACTCTATTACATTTTATTTTTAATTTGGTTTTGGTTAAAAAAGGAGGTTTTGTTTTATTTGCTGCTAAGAATAAACCCCAAAAGAAATGTGAAGTATAGCTCCATTGTTGTTCAAAGTAAAAGAAAAAAAAAACAACATCAAACTTTTATGTTAGTTTTAATTAAAAAAAATGTGGAAAAAAAAATCAAAGAAATTCAATTTTTTTATTTTATTTTTGCTGTATCGAAAACATACTAACCATGACACCACTGTATCGTATCGAACCAAACCATGATTTTCGTGAACCATTACACCCCTAATATATATATATATATATATATATATACACACACACAGTGAGGTCAATAAGTATTTGATCACCCTGTGAATTTGCAATTTCACTCACTTTTTTTGCAGACACTGCAGGAGGGATTTTGGCCCACTCCTCCATACAGATCTTCTCTAGATCAGTCAGGTTTCGGGTGTCGCTGAGTTTCAGCTCCCTCCAAAGTTTTTCAATTGGATTTAGGTCTGGAGACTGGCTAGGCCACTAAAGAACCTTGATATGCTTCTTACCGAGCCACTCCTTGGTTTTACTGACTGTGTGCTTTGGGTCATTGTCATGTTGGCAGACTCAGCCATGACCCATCTTTAATGCTCTGACTAAGGGAAGGAGGTTTTTGCCCAATTTGTCACAATACATTCATCCTCTTCTTAAAACAGTGCAGTCGTCCTGTACCCTGTGCAGAAAAACACCCCCAGAGCATGATGCTTCCAGCCCCATGCTTCACTCTAGGTATGCTATTATTGGGATGATACTCATCATTCTTCTTCCTCCAAACACGGCGAATGGAGTAAAGACCAAACAGTTCTACTTTGGTCTCATCTGACCACAGGACTTTCTCCCATAACTCCTCTGGATCATCCAGATGGTCCCTGGGAAACTTCAGACAGGCCTGGACATGGGCTTACTTAAGCAGGGGAACCTTCCATGCGATGCAAGATTTTAAACTATGACGTCTTACGTGTACATGTATGACGTGTATAACTGATAGTAGCCTTGGAAACGATGGTCCCAGCTCTCTTCACGGCATTGACCAGCTCCTCCCGTGTAGTTCTGGGCAGATTCTTCACCATTCTTAGCATCATTGATACCCCACGAGGAGAGATCTTCTGTGGGGCCCCAGTCCGAGGGAAAACAGTTGTTCTTTTTCACCAAGCTGCTTGGCAATTGCCCCGTAGCCCTTTCCAGCTTCGTGAAGGTCTACAATTTTGTCTCCCAAATTATTTATTCCCAAATAAAATGTTAAAAAATCATACAATGTGATTTCTGGATTTTTCTTTTTAGATTCTGTCTCTCACTGTGGAAATTGTAGACCCCTCCATGATTTATAAATAAGAGAACTGGCAAAATCACAGGGTGATCAAATACTTATTGACCTCACTGTGTATAAATATATAAATCCACAGTTTTGAAATACATTTCGAAAAAGCTTCTTATGACAGTAACTATAACTAGTAGTTTGTTTTTCATTTATACACTGTAGAATTGACTTTATGAATGTGTTTTTTTCCATCCTTTTTTCAGTGCAGCTGAAGTCCCTAAACGATCTTTGACTAACTGCCTATGAGCTTTGCTTATTCAAAAGTGTAATTGGCATCTGCCTGTAGAGACATAGAGACTTTAATCGCTGAAACACTTGCCGTACTTGCTCTTTATCTGCGATTGCAAGTGTGCTTTCTATGTTGTCAGGGGGACCATACTGGCAGCCAGCAAGCAACAGGGTGTCACCGTAGGCGGCCATATTTCAACAGCCTTTCCCACCTCTTCGTTAAGAGGGGCTAGCTCCAATACATTCCCATTCACTCACTCCACTCTTTACTGTCTTCTGACCAGGCCTGTTTGCCATATACTTAATTTAATGTTTATACTAATGTTACAAGCCTTTATGAAGCAACCAAAGTGCATTACTCCTGGCTTTAGTTTCCTCTCTGTTAAACCTTTTAAACCTATATGTCTTTACTCTAACCTAAAGATTTTCTGCCACACCCACTCCTTGTTGTGCTAAACAGGCTACCATGGTAACCAGTGCTGTTCCCATAGTCCATAAAAGGTCAGGAGAGGGCATATCTTGCAGAGACCACAAAAGGACAGTGCATAACTTTTTGTTTTAGTTTCGTGTTTCCACAAGCCAGAATGCCTATAGGAGAGCAACATAGTTAAGTTGTTTAGCTGCATTTAATGAAAAACGGCAGCAAAGTGTTGAAAAGTGCCCTGTT
The DNA here is from genome assembly GCA_032275025.1 of Enteromius treurensis. Lineage (NCBI taxonomy): Eukaryota > Metazoa > Chordata > Actinopteri > Cypriniformes > Cyprinidae > Enteromius > Enteromius treurensis. The sequence goes on from JAUCMU010000125.1 coordinate 23,053,871, forward strand.
CTTGTTGATTTAGTCCTGCTGTATCTGGTGGAATGTTTCCTGGCATTAGTGTAAATCTTAGACATAATACCTCACGATATGGCCGACCTCACCTATTCGGCCCTAATCTCTCTCTATTAACAGCAGCTTGTTGACGTTGTTAGATAAAGCAGTCTCTGTCACATTTTAATGCACCATCTGAAAGAATTCATGTCAATTAATGTGATTTCTTATTGATGACAAGTGAGTGACTGGCTACAGTGAACCAAGCGAATGTCTTGGAAACACCATGTGCTAAGAATGCTCTGTCTGTAGATTTCAGACCAGCTCAGTTGAGGATTAGTGCTCTTAGTAATCAATGGTGCAGAAAAAGCATGAAAAGAATGTTTCCAGGTGACAAAGGTAATGCAATGCTTTGTGTCAATTCACGTTTCATTTATATAAACGAGAGAGGGTTTGAAGGCAGTAGCTATGGGTGGTTAATTTGTAACCTTGATATCTGTAAAATGGTTGACTCTTATTGGGCTTTCTTTTCTTGAACCTTTAGCACTTTTATAGATAATCCTGGATTAAACAGGCCCCACCAAATCCAGTGTACACGCACCCAAACAGACAGGGAAAATAAGCTCTTTCACTCTCTTCACCCCAATCAGACCTGTGTGTCCTCTACAGCGTTTTAGGGATGCATCATCAAGCCCAGAGGGTAAGTGCACCTAATGGCCTGACGTTAACCTCTGCAGCCCCCTGGGAACTCTGGATCCACACGCTGCACTTGATGATAATCTGTGGAGCATGACCCCGCTGCTGCTTTACTGTCTGTTATAAGTTCACAAGGCATTTTTCAAGGCAAACTATAGGCATAGGAATGCTATAAGGAATATATGGAAAGCTATACAAAAAAAATGGCACTGCCTTCCTGTAGCCTAAACATAAGAGTATGCTACATTTGATTCCCTGAGATTGCATGAGTCGACAAAATTTATATTTTGATGAGTTTTTGTAGCTTTGAATTAAAATCAAATACATTGATTTTAATATTAATGTTTCTCAACTGGCGGGTCGTGGAGTGTAAGTCCAAAGAAATGACATTAACAACAACTAAAACAACTTAATTCTAAATTTTTTTCTGATGTGAGACTTTTATTTTAAAAAGATGTACATGAAAGTTGTTGACACCTCTGTCAGATGCAGTTTAGAAGAGTATCAGAGAAAAACACCCTGTCCCGATTTAGCATTTGGTCAGAAGAGATGTTGAAAAGCTTAATGTAAGTGTCATTTTTCTATTTATTTCTTAAATTATGAAATAAAAACTTTCTCGTCTCAGAAAAATAAACTATCCTGTCCTACCAGTGCTGTATATGACTCCACTAAAGTGCAGAAATACCATCATGCAACGCATCAAATAAAAGCACAATAATCACGTGGTACTCTTTCTATGGTATTAGTAATATTATTAGCAGGCTTAATTTAATTTTTGTGAAATTCGTTTTTTAAAAAAAATATTTTTTAAATCAAATTTATATATATATATATATATATGTGTGTGTGTGTGTGTGTGTGTGTATACTGTATGTATATATATATGAAAATGTATTGAGATTCATTTTTCTAAATTTAATCTAAGCAACGATCTTACATGAATTTTTTATCTTAAGACATTCCTTTACTTCTTTCTTAAGAAGATTTTAATGAATCCACCCCATTCCGTTAGTTTTAGAATGCTGTCACCCTTTTTTTCTGATTTAAATGCCTAATTGTGAGATGACTTTTCCTGCTTCAGCAGATCTGCAACAATAGTTCTGAAATTGCTAATGAGCTTCAAAAGGGCTGCTTTATATATGTTCAAATGGAGTGGGTGTGTAGAGCAGCAGGTGGTGAAGAAATGGCTGTTTCTAGGGAGTGGTGTTCTTCAGACGTATCTGTCCAGGATGTAGGATAAAATCACAGCAGGGTGTATGTACTGTAGTGGTTCTCTATCTCTATCACTTGGGTGGGCTTGCTGTGGTGGGGATAACTGTAATGTTTTTCTGTGGCCAAGGAAGGCTTCCAATTATCATTGTAAAGGACGCTACAGAAAGGGGTGTGGGAGGTCTCACTTTGTCTCATGAGCTCCACTCAGCTCCTGCTGTGGGACTATCAACACCCTTGTTCCCTTTCACTGTCCACTCCACCAACTGGACTTCAGCATCCATCAGCAGGAGAGCTCATACTTTAAACCTGTCTCTCTCTCTCTGCTCTTGCTGTACTCAGATCTATCTTATATGTTGTTTACACAAGAGGAAAGAAAGATTTTACTTGATTTATGCTTATATAAAAACACTGTGTCGTGACCTTTTTGACAAAGGAGAAAGACAGACAATAATTGAATATCTGCCAGCAGAGAAGCCAAATAAAGCCAATCACAAATCACTCTGATTTTTACGAGCTTAGCATCCCAGTGAACCCCCATTGCTAAAAAGAAGCCTTTATTTAAAGCTCCTGCAGTCTCTCCCCCTACTTTGTCTCTGATCCCATGTTTATCTCTCCTCTTTGTCAGGTGGGGGTAGTAGGTTTCTGTCTATGTCTGTGTTTGTAAATGAGAGTGTTTAGTCTCATATTAAATAAGCACCAATGGTGGGATTGTGGGAACTTATATAACGGTTTAAAGGTACAGTTCACATAAAAATTTTAATTCTGTCAATGGCTTTATAAGAAAAGATTTCTGTTCTGCATTTATTTACACATCAACATACTGTATCAACACATACATAGAGCATTTTGGTAACGCTGAAACTCAGATGTGTGCCATTCACAGAAACCAATCACTTTTCTAGCGTGTGACGCACCATGGGCACTGACTGACCTTAAAATATATCAGTGCCTTTGTTTTGTCTTAAGATGCACACCAGTAATGCTTTTTATTAAAGGTATGTTAATAAAGTTCACTTAAAAACCTAATTGAACTATGACCTAATCCTGAGGCTAAGCCCCGTCTGTGAAACCAGGCCTTTAAGTCCAAATGACAGTTTTTCCGAAATCATTATTCTCCCTCATGCCTTCCAAACCGCTATCATCTATGGGATATTTTGAGGAATTTGGGAAATTGGTGTTTATTGACTTTTATTGTATGAATTAGGAATATACTATATTATGTTCCAAAAAGTAAGTTCAACCCCAAATTCAATATCCATCACTAAATATTTAGTTGTTACCTAACCATGTAGTTATCTACCAACTTAAATACTTCAATTAAATCAAATTGCATTTTGGAAGCTCTGTTTTCTGTTGGCCTCTAAAACTCTTGAAGCATTGGAGGCCACCAAGCGAAACTCAAAATATTTGATTTGTCCGGTCAATTGATATTAAGGAAACATCAAAGTGATGTCATGGTGACCTTCAAGGAGGCCAGGTCGTCTTGACCATGCTTTCCAGCTTAAACAGATGGAATTCCCATGGAGTTTTCCATCCCAGCGTCTGTCTCACACAAAGCTGTCTCTGTGTGAAGAGCTTGTGGAATTTCAGAGGGACATCTTTCTTGTCGCTCTATCTTATGTTTTTGTCTCTTCCATCTTTGTTCTTCTGTCTTGTCATCAAAGACATATTACTTGAGACTATTATGGCCCTTTAATCTCCTCAACTGAGACGAGTGATATTTCCTCCCTGTAGATCTCTCTCTCTCTCTCAACACACACAGAGGCATTCAGATAATCTATACCCTCCAGGTTGACGATCTAATTGAACTTATCATTTTGTGAATCAAATACCTGCAGGCTGGGTAAATTTACCTTGCTAATGAATCTAACACTTCTCACCCACACCTTTCAAGGCAACCATCTGCCCACTTCACTTTAAACGCCTGCTCTTATCAGATAGATCTTATCAATGTCTTATTCTCTAACTTGGAAGTAAGCTCATTTAGAGCCAAATGCAGATGTGTAACAGAGCTTGTGAATAAGTCAAATAAATTTAAAGGTTACTGACGGTCATAAATGTTCATAAGAGTTTGATTGACAGCACTCAGTTTTCTCCACTGAGAAACAGTGACCTTTAACCTTTTCCCTTGAATTCTTTTCAGGAATTCTCATCACTTGTGACCATGGCCGCAATCTTTGCAGCTGTTGCCCAGCACTGCACAGCTGTATGCAAACTTTTCCCGCTCATCCCTTATTTGCTTTATCTCTCTATACTAACTGCCTGACAGGGTAGTCAAGACTGGAGGGCAGGAATGAGAGGGAAAAGATGACTTGCAATGACAACTTTGTTAAGTAAAATACAGTAGCTATATATACTACCATTTGCATGGATCTTCCTTTCTTAATAGGTTACTTTATTTATACATTTTGCTACATTCTGAAGTGATTACCTTGAGACAAGTGCACTTTCAATCAAGTAAAACACAGCCCACAGAGAAATACATGGCCAGATTACTTTTGTTAAGCGTATATTTATGCTTCCTGTGCACTGTATCCTGTTAAATAATATTAAAAAGCATATTAAAACTATACAAGGATATACATAAATATCAATATTTCTATAAAAAAAAAAAAGGAATGTACAATTGATATGTATAATATTTAATTTGTCACAGTTGCATCCTGTGTAGATGTGCAAGCTGGTCTCATACTGTGTGTACAGATAAAGCAGATGTTTTAGCATCAATTGTGGGTGTTTGTGGTTTGAAGTAGGTGGTGTATTTTGTGGAGATGGAGCGGGTGATGATTCACTTAATTAAGGATCTTGCAATTAAGTATCTAAGCACCTGCTTGGTCTTGTTTAAAAAACAAAAAAGCACCACTGAAATGGGGTGTGTCCAGTCTAACAGTTAAACTCCCACCCCATCCAGTGTTAGGACAAGCCATGATTTGTGGCAGCCAACATGCACTATTCAGTTCCAATCAACCTGACGTTAAAGTGAGTGATAACAATCAGTGACTGCCAGCTGCAAACCAACGACCCAACGTGTCTGGTCACATCAATTCCTTGTCACCTCCCTCTTTCCACCCACACCTCTTATTTTTCTTCTTTAAATGCCATTTCAGCAGATAAGGATTTTAAATACGCATGCAGTGTCTTGGATACTTGTTGGTGTTTTTAAGGTAACTGAAGAGAGAAGTTCATGATACTAAAACTCGGGTCAGATATTTGCTTGCGTACATCTTTCCTCAGTAATTCCTGTCAGTAATTATATGTAGCCCTTCCAGATGTTTTTTCCAAACAACAGTGAGAAGATCTTTGATATAAAGCAGAACGCACAAGTACAGTGCCCACACAACTCCTGGTAACACCTGGTTCACTTACTAAATCCCATCATCCATCTCTTCTTCCCCCATCGCTGTGACCTTCTTCAACCCCAAGAGACTTTGATACCTGACCTCTGAGTCTGACTCCTGAGAGACTGGCACATCTGGTCAGGTGTATTTGAGCACGTTGTTGAGCGATATGAATCGTGCTGTTCTCAGACAAGACGCACGGATATGTGACCGTACACAGACACCATGATTAGAGGTGGTAAAGTATTTCTAAAACAACCACCTGTCCGTTCCCAGTCTGCTGTGGGACAAAGAAAAACAAGTAGAAAGTAATATACAAAAGAATCATGGGATAGCTTTCATCTTTGCTTTTCAAGCTTTTGTTTGTCTGCCTCAGGCCACACTCGGTCTTTTCTTGTCCTGCGTGGAGCAGTATGTTATACATTTTCTCTTTTCCTTGTTTTTACAATTCCACTCTTTCGCGCTCTCCTTGTGTAGTAGGATTAGTTATGTATCCCGGCTGGAAAACACGCAGGGAATTTGTGGCCGTTTGTAGTCCTTTCTTCACTTCTTATAGAAGAGTTAAGCTTCTCTCTGTCATATTTGCTAGGCCCTGATTCCTCTGAATGAATGCTTTTTTAACATCGTTCGCAAAGAAAAAAAATAGAGGAAGGTGAACTGCTTTGGTCTTTTTTCTTCCTTATCTTCATTTCTCTCTCAGTCCTCCTTCCCTCCTTTCTCTCATTTCTTCAGCACCCGCCCCTCTCTATTCACAGCCCAGGGCGTCTTTTGCCATCAAAGGAGGGCTGGCTTAATGGTGTGTAGGTAAGTCTGTTGTCAGCCATTCACGCTGCCCATGACAAAAAAGGAAAAAAGAAGTTGGTCTCCTAACAAAGGACATGTCCGACAGGGAGATATTTTAACCAGATCATGGCCCCACTGCAGGAATCTGTGAATGGGGTCATTGTTTTGAAGGAGACAGAGGGACAAGGGGGAAGGGAGGCATAATTTTTTCTTTTCACCTATCTTTCTCTTTTTGGAGTAGTAATAAAAGTTAATGAAAACTGTGGCTGCTTTGTCAAGGTAGAGCTAAGCTAGCAGCCAGTTTACTGTGGGTTTCATGTACTGCTTAGCAGTCTGAAGCAACTTTTCTACTTTCTAAAAAGCACATTTATTCATATATATATAAATGTATTAAAAAAACACCTTACAGTAACACTTTTACACAAACCCAATTAATTAGTTGAAATGAAAGAACAATCAAAAATATCTTCTATACTGTAGCATTTATTATAGTTAGTGTTCATGTTAACATTTGCTAATATATTAATAATATCAACAGTTTTAAGTTGTTAAATTATTTAATGAGCCGTAACATGAACTTAGAATGAATGTTGTAACTGACTAAAGCAAATGCGTTGCTCAGTGTTAGTTAATGCTTTACCTACTGTAAGGTTAACTAATTAGAACTTAATTAGAGCTGAATCTATAAGTCAATGTTCTCATTTAGATTGCTAAGTGCTACAGTATATGAGTTTCAGTGACTGGAATTTCTTCTACTGTATGTTTGTGAACATGAAAAGACGTGTGTGTGTGTGTTGCTCTATGCCACCCTCAGCTGGCAAAGGCAAGAATTACTAATTCAGGCATGCACAGACACACACTGAACACACAAAACATATTCACGTGCATGTGTGTCTGGTTTCACTCCCTGTTTTTTTCTGGATCAATGTGTCCTTCCAGCAAAATGGAGCTCTTTGACTCACAGCAAGTTCAAAGCTTTCCAGCACAGCTGAATCAGCTCAGACAAGACAACTGAGAACCATGCAGGGTGTTGGTGGGGTTGTGTATTATGCCAGCTCAATGTTTACATTAACTAGAAGATGAGGAATTCCTCAACATAACTTAATCAAGGTTTACAGCAGACACACACACAAGTGGTCTTACACTACAGTCAAACTAGGACGATATAGAGTATTTGAGGCACACTGACATGTAGTCTTGCGCATAAGTTTCTCCCTCATTCATTTGCTCTCATCCTGGCAGCTTACCGTTCAGGTGATCCTTCCTGGTATGGCAGCCAAAAACAGTTCTCACTACTCTGAGACATCACTTTTTCTATAAATAGCAGAGATGACGGGTGAGATACTTGCTCAAAACTTAATGATGTCTCTATGGAGGCAGCATTTGAATTGATGCTGCTTTATAACATACATGTTTTAACCAAATTCACAAGCAGAATTGCATGTAACAAGAATACACTATGGTGAGCTTAGTGAAAAAAAAAATCTGAAATCGTTAATGTAATTGTTTAAATAAGCATATTCAGTAATTTTTTTAATTAAGGTGCACTAGTTTGGAGTCTGATTTTTATAATTTGTAATAAATTAATAAAGGATGCGTTAAATAGAAATATAGTTATTTATTTTCTTTTTCAATATTTAACAGTTGTCTTAACCTGTATGACAATCTTTGAAAAATAAAATGAAAAAAAAAAGATAGCATTAGCAGATCTGAGCCTTTAGCATTAGCAAGCTTTTTTAACATGCAAATTATATGATTTTGTGGCCCAACATGAATTTATTTTGTGGTTTTAATAACCATTCCAGACCCCCCTGTGTGGAAATCCCTGCTGACTGGAGAAAGGAATAGAGCTCATCCTCTGCTTGCTGCTTCCACTTCAAAGAGCATTATTAGCATCCCAGCACTTAGCCTTGGAAATTACAGCTCGGAGATACGAGGCCTGTGCCTCACCGTTCATCAGGGTGATTGCACATAAGTGGGTAATGTTCATGCTGGCAGCAGAGGCACCGGCTCTCTGATATACAGTATGCTCTGGACTGACTCTCACTAAACTCTAGTGTTCAGATGAAAACAAACAGTTGCAGCAATAAAAATGTTTTTTGTATGTATGTAAAAAAATTTCTGTATGTAGAATTGTCTCTTTGTGTAGCCCACATCTCCAGGTAGTGCTGGCTGTCTTGGTCTGCCTGTGAAAGAGTCTGAATGTGAAAGGCAGCAAAAACTAAATGCTCAGAGCTGTGAGGAATTATCTAAACAGACTTATGGTGTACCTCAACCTGATCTGGATGTAGTCATCACTCTGACAGTAGTGTAAAGATGTGAGAAGGATCTATTCTGGGATCGGCAGGAAAGAATTCACTCAGCTACTTTCGCCCTCTGTTGATTTATTACTGTTGGATCATAGGAGTCATAGATCTGTGCTGTGCTCAACACTTGTAAGCTGTGGGAAACCCTCACACACAAGCTCTGAGGTAGGCAGGTGGTGGGACTTGCCAGAGTGGGGTGTAGAGCTCCTCTCCTCTCACACTGCATGCCTTCAGTGAGCGTGCCCAGATTTCCGCGTATGATGTAATGTGCCGGTAGGCAGCTTTGTCAGTTTCAAAAGTCCAAAATGACTCGGTTGATGCTTTATAATGGCAGTTAATGGGGGATTTTTAAGCTCAAAAAAGTGTATCCATCCATCATAAAAAGTGCTCCACACAACTTTAGGGGGTGAATAAAGGTGAACAAATTTGTTTGAGTAAGAATATAAATATCCATACTTACAACTGTATAAACCGTAATCTCTGGCATTCTTGTGGATGACATATAGGCAAGAATATACAAGTCTTGTGAGAAATAAGTTTGGTTTACAGCATAGGAACACCAGTCTCCTCTTAGTATGACAGTTAGAGAAAGCTAGAGGTTATGGTTTATAAAGTTGTAAATATGGACATTTTTCTTACACAAATGGATCACTTTGCTTCAGAAGGCTTTTACTAACCCCCCCTGCCAGAGCCGTGTGGAGTCCTTATTATAATGGATGGATGCACTTCTACGGGCTTGTTGTATCAAGCGGCTTATCCTCCTTGGTGTTGCTGCAATTTTAGCAATTCCTCTCTCAGCGGTGCTCGGAAAATGAACCACAAAGTTGAGGCATTGGGACCCTACAATGAGCGGTCAGCAGCCTTCAGAAGGTCTGACCAGTTGTTTATCTGCTTTGGCGCCCGCTCCAAAGGGTTACCGGTCTCACAGCAAAGGCTTTCTAAGTGGGTTGTAGACGCTATCTTGCTAGCCTACTCTTCTACTCTGTCCCATAGGAGTCAGAGCCCATTCGACTAGAGGCATTGCCTCATCATGGGTGTAGTCTAGTGGCATTGCCCTGTCAGAGATTTGTGAGGTGGCCAGCTGGTCCTTGCCGTCCAATGGGTTACGAAAGTAACCTATTCGTTATCTTTTACAGAAAGCTCCATTACAGCCCAATTGGTAAATCCAGTTTGAAATAAATATACATCAGTTTGCTGAAATGGGTGAATCTCATGTAATCTTTTAATAATATATGGGTCACATTTCACTAAAAATAAATAAATAACATTAATGATGTGACCTGGGGAGTTTTTCCCTTGTACCTTGTCATTATATATTCCCCAGGTGTCAAGTCACTGAACTGAACGTTCACAAGCAATTATGAGTAGGCTTCAGTATTTTCTGTGATCATCAAGTTCATTCTGGCGTTTGAGGCATTATTTGGATGACATCAGACATGTGTAGGTCAGGATCTGTCGGTGGGGGGCCTGAGTTTATATGAGTGTATATTCAGTGTATAGTAAAATGGGGGGTTGTTTGGCCTGAGGTAAACTGTGAAGTACTGCGAGTTTAAACACAGCTGTGAGAATGGACACATATGACCAGCAGACCTTGAAGAAACGCGTGTAGGAGCCCAGACTGTTTTGTAGGGGGTCTGTTTAGAAATTTGCACAAACAAGGATAAAAGGGAAAGGATAAAATAAAGGAATTCAAAACATGCGCATGCCAAGATGTCTGCGCACTGTCTTCATGTTCATCTGGTTAAAACACATAAAAAGAAAAGCAATTCCTGGTGGATGTTGGGATGACATTCTGCAGCTGGATTTGTGATGTTTAAAGATGTCAATTAGATGTTTGTACAGAATATATAAAAGCAATATATGCAGCATGATGACAAATATTCTAGTTTACACACTCTTTTATAGGCACCTCATCTGCAATCATGTAAATAAAAAACCTTGTTTACTTTGTTTGTTTTGCAGGGTTTGCATTCTTGAGTTACAGTATGTATTATTATACAGTAAAAATGATTATTCTGACCCTGATATTTGGTCTCCCCGTGCTGCATTGTGTCAAATCCTGACCAGTTGCAATTGGGCTTAGTAATTGACTTTGTGTACTCTATGTTTATTACATCTTTTTTATTATGTATCTTAATACTTTTCACTCTAGGCTACATTACAGTTCTAAAGTCTGGGGCTGATAAGATATTTAAGTGTTTTTTAAAGAAGTTCTTATACTAGACAAAACTGCATTTATTTGATTGAAAATAAATTTTTATATTCGATTAAAAGCAGTAATGTTGTGAAATAATATTTCAGTTTTATATATATAAATATTTGTTTGACACACACACACATATATATATATATATATATATTCTAAAATGTAATTTATTCCTGTCATAATTTATTTTGAATAACCAGCAGCCATCACCCTTGTTCTCAGCGTCACAGGATCCTTCAGAAATCATTTTAATATGCTGATTGTGTGCTACTTAATATTTTTTGTGCCATGATGCATTGTTTTCAGGATTCTTTAAAGAATATTACGTTCAAAATATTAATTTGTTTGAAATAGATTTTATTTATTTAATAAAGCTTTTTTTAATCTTCTCTGTTCTCTGGGCTGTGCCGTTTGTCATCAGTCACAGGAGAGCAATATAAACGTCCCTTCTCTTTTCATCCTTCTCTTCCTTTCCCTTTCTTCTCCTGTGGTTTTTACAGTCTTGTTTTCTGTTCTGTCATGGACTGATATGGGTTGATTGATTGGTGACAGCAGAAGATGGAGGGAATGCGAGCAGACAAACATCTCTAAACCCTGAGAGGAAACTGGAGGTTAACCTCTCTCAGAGTCTGTGTGTGTGGCCTCTGGCTTTCTCAAGTGTACATGAATGCATATGCCAGTGAATCTTAAGCCTTTTGGGGCCATTGTTTGTGCATGCTGTTTTGTTGCTCAAGGGTGACCAAACATCCCAAATACAACCATAACAGTCCTGATTTTACAAGACAGTCACAGTCATGATACGCTTTATTTGAATTGCTTCATTTGACCTTTATGTATTTTATTCTACCCATTTATTGCTGTTGGTGCTGATAACTCAACGTTTGTATATGATATTTTGCATATAACAGTTGGTTTAAGGAGGTGTAATACATAACATGTACAAACACACTTCGGGTGTGTCAAGCTGCTCTGCTTTGGAGGAAAACAGTAAGGAGGAAGGCAAGACCCCCACTGATTTCTTTGGCAAATTGTAAACGGATCCTGTGATTTTGCCGACAGGGTTGTGTGTGTGCGTGTGTGGATATGTGTGCTTAGAGATTTCGCCTTAAGTTGCACTCTTTGTCCTGCTCCAAATAGCTCAATTCATTCTCACTGAACGAGCTGCAAAGGAATGTCAAGGTGTGCTTTTGAGAGGGGCTTGTTGCTCCTTGTAGTGGAGGTTTGCTTTACTTACAGGAGAGGGGCCTAAATTCACATATATGGCTTATATTTTCACTTCTCACCAGGTGGGTTGAGCGAGGGGGACAAAGGTGGTGGATCTCCTCAGGGACAGGATCAGGCATTTAAAATTGAGAGAGGGGTGCTGAATTATCCTTCTCTCCTTTCTGTATTGCCACCTGCTGTCCTCTCTAATCTGTTAGGAAGTAGTTATATAATAGTAAAAAATAGGGATGCAACGGTACAGTGAGCCCACGGTTCGGTTTTCTGGCCACGGTAACGTTTCGGTTTCGATACATCAGTATTACTGTACAGTACTGTATGTGAGCTCTAACATAGCGGGATGTCATTTGTCCTTTCTATTTCAAGTTATCAAGGTACAGACCCAATATTAAATGTAAAAAAGGTACAGATTAAGTCAAAACACCACATTTATTTTTAAAAAAAGAACACTTATTTTTGCCCTCTTTCAAAAACGGACAATATAAAAAGTGCTGTAAAAAGTGAAATTTAAACATAAACATTATTCAAATAAATATTGACAGCAACAAGAAAATACTTATGTTTCTAAAAACACCATCAGTGTGGTTCTGGGATTTTTGCTCACAGTTCTTGTAATCATTTTGACCCCACGGGGTGAAATCTTGCATGGAGCCCCAGACCGAGGGAGATTATCAGTGGTCTTGTATGTCTTCGATTTTCGAATAATTGCTCCCAAAGTTATTGCAGATTCAGTTTTCCCTGTCTGGTGCAGATCTACAATTTTATTTTTGGTGTCCTTTGACAGCTCTTTGGTCTTTTGGAGTGTGACTGTTTGAGGTTGTGGACAGGTGTCTTTTGTACTGATAACGAGTTTATACAGAGGAGCCTCTAAAAGAAGAAGTTACAGGTTTGTGGGAGCCAGAAGTCTTGCTTGTTTGTACAGTAGGTGACCAAATACTTCTTTTACAGAGGAATTTACCAATTAATTAATTAAAAATCCTACAATGTGATTTTTCTGTTTTTTTTTTTATTTTATTTTGTCTCTCATAGTTGAGGTATACCCATGATGAAAATTACAGCCCTCCCTCATCTTTTTAAGTGGGAGAACTTGCACAATTAGTGGCTGACTAAATACTTTTTTGCCCCACTGTATCTGAATCCCTCTTTGCAGATTTTTTGGCCTGTTTCTGTCAGAGCAGTTAGTGGTAAACAGAAGATCAGTAGAAGAGAGGAGAGGCCTGTCCAGGGCAATCCTGGCTTTTTACTGGTTACCTCTCATGTACCCCATTTTTGTATCCGCACCCATTCTCTTAGTCCTGCTTTCACTCCCTTCACTCCTGAGCCAAAACCTCACAGAAAAAATGCGGTCACAAGTTGGAAAAGTCTCAGGCTTTGTAGAGGCATGTGACGTTCTGAGTAAAGACAGGATTCAATGGGGACCTTACATCAGCTACACTCCCCCACACACAGACACACAGACGCTGTACACACATGCTTTTTGTGATTAGTAAATAAGGTCTTGGTTATCAGTTTTGACCTTTGCAGGGTTTTTCTAGATTGCTGTCCGAACACCCCTGACCCTTTGGGCAAGTACCTCATGGGGCCCTCATCCCTGCTTGTCTGCACCTTTTCATCCTTTAATCAAAGTGAAATGCTATCCAATGACCTCTGAACTCCAGCAGGGGATGACCACTTAAAAGACCCTTATATGTGCAGCTTTCATTGATCACATTATTCACAGGTCTGCTGAATGAAGGGGATTGGATATCACAGAGTTAAAAAAAGGACATGTTGTTACATAGAATCTGATTTGTTTATGTGCATATAATGCTTCTTGTGCTAAATAAAGAATGAGCAAAATAGTGACATATCTACTGTACAGACCAGCCAGTACACTCAATAGTAATATTACTAACACAATTTACCGTAGCCAAAAAATGCATAGGTACGTTTTTTTAAAATTAAATTATTACTTTTATTCATCATTTATTAAACTGATCCAAAATTAGATTAAAGGAATAGTTCTCCCAAAAATGAAAATTGCACCATAAATTACTCACCCCCAAGCCATCCTCGTTGTATAGGACTTTCTTCTTTCAGGCGAAGCTCTGTAAATCTGATATATCCACAAGTACTTCATTGTAAAACTAAACTTTACACCTCCAGGGGATTAGCACATGTCCTCTGAAGCAAATAGATGGGTTTTTGTAACAAAAATATTTGTATTTTTCAGATTGTAACGTAAATAGCTGACTTCTGTTTTTATTTTTCTGCAAGAGCATCGAATTGCGGAATCATAGGTCATAGGCTCCAGAGGACATGTGATTCCCATAACAAGGATAAATGACATTTTAAAATATATTCAAATACAATAGTTGTTTAAAATTGTGTTAAATTATAGTGTTTACTGTATGTTTAATCAAATAAATGCAGCGCTTGTGAACTTCTTAAAGAAAGACCTACCAACTTACCCTTACCCAAACTTTTGAACAGTATGCATTTGCCTTTGGTGATGAAATATTAGAGTCTGTTTAAAAACAGTATAAATATAGTAGTTTGGGGGCTTTCTGAGAAAAAAGGGATTGAAAAGAGCATGCTCTGGAATGTGATCTCAGCATGGGACGAGAGGACAATAGAGCTCATATGTATCTTTGTGTTTGTGTGTGAGAGTGTGAGTGCTCTATAGTAAGAAGGTTTAGGTTTAGCATTTGGGATGTATAGGGTAACTAATCGTCTTTGCCAGCATGAACAGAATGACCTCTAGTCCCTGTCTTCCTTTTTTAATTTTTTGTGAAGTAGTTCTTTTGGTATGCTGTACCAGAGGCTAAAATCCAGAGCAGGGTTTTGTCTTTTGTTCCTCTGTGAGATCACATACCACTTACTGCTGTCCAGGTGATCTTCACAAGCCTGCAGGGAGACAAACAGATCAATCTTACACTGACACAAACTATGCTACAACTCGTTACTGTCCACACATGTCCACAAATACTGAGAATTAGTAGATGCTGAAATCATTTCATTGCAGTTTTGAAAAGAGAATTTACCTTATACCATAACCATAACTTATATAAAAGTACAGTTTTCTTTGTACTGTATTGACATATGACTTTGACAGTAGTAGAGGATTTAATCTAGTCTCTTTATGTGTTTTTGTGTGTGCAGGGAACCAAGCTCCAGGAGCCCTGTGCAGGCCGGGACTGCAGTGGACCGTGCCCGTGTTTGCCATTGAAGGGTAGCAGGGTGAGTGATGAGAAACTCTGTTTGCCAACATTGAGACTGTTCATACCACCCTTCTGACCTCATCCTGTGTATCATACATCTACTGTTAACTGCAAATTTACCTTCAGAGCTGCACGTGGCTTCTGACTCACACACACAAACACACCTCTCATGTGCCAGGTGGATGCTTGCATATCTACACATTCATGTCTATCTTTTTATTTTTGAATCACGAATTTCAAACATTATTCTGTTTTATTCTTGCTGCAATCTCTTTGACACACTAGATATAGAAACAGAGCTCAAGAACAAACACAGAGCAGGTCACACATTCAGGAGTTCATTGTTAAATCCGAACTGATACGAGAATCTCAAATGCCCTGTTCACACGTACCGCTGGAGGTCACAAGGTTACTGTACAGTGTGTCGTTACCTGATCCTAGCTTGTCATCAGTCTGATCATGTATAAGATGTCTTACATTTTGAAATAGGATGCTGTTATATTTTGACAAGATATCAGATTAATTTTGACAAGAAATATTTATTGTTGCACACACCCATATGTCATTAATCATGTCAATGCTGTATAAATCACAAAACATAGGCTTTGTTCACTGATAGCGGGATTTTTAGGCACAATTAAAAGAAATCAGTTTAATTTATTTAGCCGGAACACCGCACAAAAAAAAACATGTGACATTTTTATTGTTTACAAAGCGATTCCAGATCATCACAAGGTACATTTTTTCATGTATCACATGAGGAGCGATGAGGCAAAATTTTCATTTCCTGCTCTTTTCATACAGCTTGTCACTCTCAGTTGTTTTCAGAAGAAAATCACTTGGCACTGTGTTAACGCCTCCATCGTTGCTGTAGAAACCAATGCTTTAACCAGATATTACATTAAAAGGACAAACATATCTGATTCGGGTGCTTGGAAAATAAGAGTAGGCAGTAGGGTCTTAAGATTAGAATTTAAAAATATCATAATTAAATGCATTGTGTTCCCATTTTATTCTAAAAGCTTTTAATACTTTATTTACACACTTAGAATCTAAGCTGTTTATTTCTGCCAGTGCCAGAGAAAGTACAAGTTTTTACAATGCTTCAATCAAGAGCAGGAACAGAAATATTCATACCGCATAGATATACAGTTTCAGCTCACTTAAGGTTGCCAATCATAGAGATGTGAGGCATTGTACAGGAGTGAGAGAGAAGACGTGCCTCCTAAACTAGTATGACTTTGGAGTCTATCCAGGCCACTGTTGAGTCCTGCTCACTCACACCCAATGTACCATGATTTATAGTTGATTTGTTTTCAGCAAACTCATAATCATACATTGGAATTTGCACACAATCACAGAACTGTATCTTTCTAGAAATGCTTAATAGAAATCTTTCTAAAAAGACTTATTGATAATAATATTTCTTTGGTTGCATGGAAATGTTGTATGGTTCAAAGTTTGGGATCAGAGTTTCAGTGATGAAGTTTATTCAGTAATGATACATTACATTGTGCTGCAGTGACAGTAAAGACATTTACACTGATACAAAATTATATAACATCATATTAAATAATTTCTTAAGGATCATAATGGCTGAAGAAAACAGGAATAAATTACATTTTAAATATATTAAAAATACAGTTATTTTAAGTTAATGTTTTAATGCGGTAATGTTTCACTCTATTACCATTTTTACTGTACTGTTGATACACAAGAAAAATATTTTGAGGTTTTACTGACCTCCAAATTTTAAATAATGGTAATTTGATGCTGTTTATGGATGGTTATCATAGAAAGGCATGTATAGTGAGAGGTTGTGAATAAGATAGCAGTAATAATTGTGCAACGAAATTCATTAAAACTCCTATAACCATAATTGTTACGTGCGCTGTCTGTTCAGTTTCGTTTTCCCTTGCCTTCCTGTTTTAGTTTAGGATCGTTACAAACCAGTAGACGTAACAGCATTCACGGACCTTAACAGCAGTATGGATCGAGCAAACGATCGCCTCTGCTATTAATCTTTACTTTTGGATGGTTAGGGGACGATTTATTTTGTTTAATTCTCCCTAGCGATTGCTATAAATCTGTAGTTGCATTTCTAAATATCGTCCTAGAGTTAAATAATTCAGAGTTTAATGTTGACATAGAGGATTTTCGTTCTGATCCCATCCAAAGCAGAGAGACCCTCCAGCTCACCACGAGCCAGAGTCCTCCATCTACTGCCCCTGCTCTCTCCCCAAAACCAGCTAGCTTTATCATTCTATCCGCCTATCCATCCATAACCCTGCACCTCCTGAGCGCTGAGTTATCCCCATGCCTGGAGATCTGTTCCAGTTCCCTGAGGATTCCAGCTCGTTATCTCCCAACCCAGTTCTTGAGCTATGGCATGGAGAGCCGTTCCAGTTCCCCGCATATTCCAGTCCGCAGTTCCCAAGCCCTGAGTTTCGACCAGGAGAGCCGTATCTTGGCAGGTCCGAAATCACGGGTGGCAATGGAGTGGGAGGGGAGTCTGGAATTGGACCCCTGTGGCTCCTAAGGCCCCAGACCCGCGATAGCCTCCCGTGACTCCGGGTCCGCCGTGGCCTCACGAGACTCCAGTTTGTTATGGCCTCGCGGGAACCCTGATCAGCCCCATAGGCAGTACATGACTCCCTCCCTCCCAACCCTCCCTCCCTGGTTGTTGTTTTCTGTGTTCTTTGTTGATGGTTATTTACAACACAAGTATGCGCCTTTCCGGGAGGGGGAGGTCATTGTTACATGCTCTGTCTGTTTCTCCTGTTTGACCTTATTTGGAATTCCTGTCAGTAATGTGATTAGTAGTTAATTAGTCTCCCTCTGTGCGTTCCATCTGTTTTGAGTTCTGTTCATTAGTCCCATGTGTATTTATATCGTGTCTGCTTTAGTTTGCCTTGTCTGTGAATCATGTTGTAATGTCACAAGTCTGGTTATTATTAAAGGAAGCCTTTTCATTTATCTCACAATTGAATCCATGGATTGTTAAAAACCACTAGACGTAACAGAAGGTCTGAAATCATCACTTTAACACACAGGCACATAGCATTATTTTTTTTTTAATGGCTTTCTCAAATACTGATCAATGATTCATCAGGCACATGTGATCCTGGTCAAACCACACCAACGCCCACAAACTAGAGCCCGACCGATAAAGGATTTTGAAGGCTGATACCGATACAAATATTTGTTGGGTTTGAAATCTAATATTCCAATATATCGGGACATATTTTTTTTTTCAGAAACGCGCAACAAAACATTAATAGATTTCCCTAACATTAGTTATTTTTAGTTATTTATGAGTTTTAACTGACATAATATGATAATGCATTTTAAAAAGAAATTAGTTTCTTTTATTGTCACAACAGAATAGAGGAACCTCAAAATATATTACAGTTCTGATAGATAAAATGTATAAAAATACAAACTTAAAATATGAAACGTAAAGTCCTTTGAACAAAAACACAAAAACAACAACAACCAAATTGAAGTTACCCGTTTTAAAAGACTTGGTAAGCTACATAAATATAACTTTAAATAGGACTGGAGACAAATTCTGTTAAGTTCTGATAAATAACAACAACAACAAAATAGCTCCAGTCCAGCAGAGGCAGGTTTTAGTACAAGAATAGTTATTTGTAGTTGAGTATTCACTAAAATATTATAAGCTTTAAAGACCTTTGAACAAAAACACAATGACAACAACAACCAAATCAAAGTTGCCAGTAAGGGTGTTTCGTCCATTTTTATTTTATTTTTGAAATATTAATTTATCGGCCATTATAAATGCAGATAACGATAGTTTGGAAAATGCGTAATATCTCTACCACAAACCTACACAGACAAACTTTGGATAATGATGTACTTTTATATAGCGCAGATTAAAACCACAGTAAGAGATGACTGATAAAAGATATATCAGTGTGGGTTCTTGTGCGTGTTGTATGTCTCACATCTTAAACATCCCTTTGATGTCAATTTTAAAGTCTTTTTTTATATATGTAAATGAATATATTTACATGAGAGAAAGCTTTTGTTATCTGAATAGAAAAGCACATTGCCCCTGATAAGGTACACTATCTTTGGGTCATCTGACCATGTGACAATAACGTAGTGCACCTTTAACTTTTTTGCCAACGTTATTTTGCCTGTTTTTTTCTGATTTTCCTGTTGAGAATTAAACAGCTGCCTCACAAACACACAAAGACATGCACACACATAGTCGGAATGCATGCGCACATCCATTCCATCCTCCCTTGAGCATGCCAAGATGTTGGCACATAAGACAGAACTGCTCTTAAGGTCGGATTTATGGTTACTTGTGTTCCATTGACACCTTTAGAGATGAGAGATGTATTTTATGAACATGCGCACACATGCCACTCATAGCTACCTGCATGATTTCCACTTGCAACTACATGACATAATGATAAGACAATCTTGAGAAATCAGCAGTTGTTTTGCTGTTTGGAACCACAAACTCTAATTAAATCAGCAGGAGGACAAACAAAGGGAAAGTTGCCACATCCTTCTTGGGATATAAACATTGACACATGCTTACAACATGATTTATTTGAAGTAATGCAGGGTTTTCCACAGGCAGGGGCGATGATAAATAACCATAAAGAAAGAACAGGATGTTTCCACTAGCTTTAGTCTGCTAGTATAATTTCAGTATCAAGCCTGGAGGAAGATACTCTAGTAGTGTTTATTTTCCAAAGTTATTGGAAGAACAGACTCAAAAGCTTTTCTTTTGGCCTTGAGTCGCTCAGGGTTTGACATGCATGTTTTGTGCTGCATTCAAGCATGGTTCATATACAACATAAACCCATTGCATTAGCGCAAACGGAAACCACAAGTAGTTTAACATCAGTGTGTACCCATGGCAGAGACCTCGTGACCCAGTAGGCCTTGCTCTGTCAGTGTCTGAACTCTTGCAACTCAATGCACCCAGCCATGACTCAAAGTGGGCACAGTGTCAAGTTTGAATTGAGCTGCAGTCAGTGTCCAAGGCAGAAAAAAAAGTCGGTGTGGTTGTTTAGCTACCTATTTGCCCATTGCCATTACCTTTGATTCCAGTAATCCATAGACACAAAAGACAAAGCGAGAGTGGGTAAACTATCTTTGAGCATGACTTCACCAACACCAATAGAGCTGCGGCCCCCAAAAACAACAGGAGCCAATGTGATGCGATGCAAAGTGAGTGAGCTCTGAAAAGTGCAGTCAACCGTACTGGGAATGTCTGCCTCAGAGGAGTGCAAAAACAGAAAGAGAGAACGGCAGAGTTTACCAGTTAGCCATACATTTATGTGCACCATCGGTTAGGGGCAAAATAAAGGGCAGAGTATGCAGAATAATATGAAATTTAAGTTGGTTGGAAGGCTAATGATAGAGAGCACAGCCATTATTTGACTACTTAGCAACACATACATTAAGGCCATGCATTTCTTTCTTCTTTATTGCAAACCACCACAAAGAATTTGACATTTAATACATAGAGACTCCCATACCTTCTAGGTGAAACCCTATGCAAGCCTAGCTGCAAGGTATGTGAAAGTACAAAAAGCTAACCACTGGGGCATACTGCTGTATGTGAACATATATCATATGCCACATGCATAAAGGGGTTAGTTTTTGTAATATATACACTATGTTCAAAAGTTTAGGATGAGAAGACTGTTCATCTTTTTAAGAAGTCTCTTATGCTTACCAAGGCTGCATTTGTCTGATAAAAAATACAGTTGTCAAATTACAAATGAAAGGCCTTTTCTTTTTCTTTGATTACAATTTAAAACGTGATTTATTTCGGTGAGGCAAAACAGATTTTTTTGCAGCCATTAATTCACTCTTCTGTGTCACATGATCCTTCAGAAATCAGTCTAATAATGATGATTTGCTCCTTAAGAAACATTTCTTATTTGTAGCAGTTGCTTAAGATTTTTATGGAACACGTTAGAAATCATTTGGATGGTAAAAAGTTTTTTTTCATTATTATCTGATAAATATAAAGTTCAGAAGATCAACTTTGATTCGAAATATAATTTTTCATAATGTAAAAGTCTTTGTTGTCACCTTTCCAACAATTTTTGTGCATCCTTGTTGAATAAAAATACAAATAAATCCTACTGACCCCAGACATTTGAACAGCATTGTGTATATTAATTGGCATGAAGTATAATTTTTTTAATTGTTTACTTTCACAATATGGTTCCAAGATGGCGCCGCTGGCTTTGGCATGCCGTCAACAATCCCTCACAGCTCTGTTGCGTCTTTTTTGAAAGCGTGTTTAATATGCGTTTTAAGTCAAGTAACTGTATCATTGCTTGTTTACGACAGGAGCTGCTGCACATTAATAAATCCACATGGGGTCGGCTATGCCGCCGGCGGCAGCATGTGGATCTTTTCCCGATGTCAGCAAAAAGATCTGAAACTGCTGTCATATACGATCGTACATATAAGAGTAATACAGCATTTAAATCTGTAAAGGGTCTATTTTCATTTGTATGCACTCACAATATCAACGAAACATTCTGCTTTTGGTAAATAAAGAAAATGAACAAGGGTGCGTTCTCCGCCGCCTCGGTCTCCGTGATGTTCAGTTTGAAACACGTCAATAAAATGAACTGAAGCTCAGCGAAAACGTGACTCACAGACATGAGAGCTATAGCTATAGAAAGCTTGATATGTCTACTCTTAAATGAAGTCAATCATGTCGAAAACAAATATTATGTGATAGTTATCAGTTTGAAATCATCATCATGTTTGGTTTCTTTGTCTGAGCTGATGATTTTTATTTCGAATGAATGTATGATCAAGTGAAACAATATCAAGTTTCACTAACGGCATCTAAATGTTTTACGATATGTAAGTAACAGATGAGTAAGAAAACAACGTAAGTAAGAAAAAAAGACAGCTGAAAGGAATAACAGATGAATTCACCTCAAGATGCGACGCACAAGCTGACCCACGGAGCAGATGGCTATAATGAGTAAGTGATGTTTGTTTGTTTTGTTTTTTTTGCATTAGTTTACATTGTATTGTGGCATAAACCTGAACACTTGACAAACTTCTAAATTTCTTTTGATGCGATGATGTTTCCATGCTCTATATCAGTGCTTCCCATACCTGTCCTGGAGGACCCCCTGTACTGCACATTTTGTATGTCTCCCTCATATAACACAACTGATTCCATTCATCAGCTTGTTTGAGAGACTGCAAGGACCCCATAAATTTGGTGTGTCTGATTAGGGAGTAATACAAAATGTGCAGGACAGGGGGTCCTCCAAGACCTGTATAATATAAAACAATACAATATTTAAAGTAATATGAGTGAATGATGAATCCTGCAAATCTAAAAAGGTTTAGTATTAATACTCTGTTAACAAATCTGCTTGAGAAATATATATCTATAGATATCTAACATCCTATACAATAATAATAGTTTGTTTCTCGGATATGAAGTGCTCTTTTTACGATAATACGACAAAAATCATTCTTTATAAATATATACCCTACATATACTGATATTAACATGCTCACAGATGTTTGTTTGTTGTTTGTTTTTTAGTGATCAGATACCTGTACCACAGATATATCCTGATGTCTCCTCAAAGCGAGTCTCTTCAAACTGTTTGCCTCGAGGAGTGCTGTGCCAACATCAGATGTTTAACTACTCTGATATTCTATGGTAAAACAAACTTTTATTTTTACATATAAGGCATTATATACAGGTTTCACTTGTTTTCAGGATTGACTAAAAGTCTGTTCACGTCTCTGTAGTCAGATCAGTGTGCTCAATAATGTGTCTTTGGCCTTCATTATGAATGTTTAAAATATACTGTGTTGTAAATAAAAACAAATAATTTTATAAAACCAGTTTTATCAATCTCCTCTCATTCTTTCTTACCTGCCTTACCTGTCACTGACACTACAGGGCCATTAGGGGAGGTATCTTTGTCTCTCAGGTGAGAATCAGTGAATATTAATGGCCATTCTCACTCCCCCGCATACAGGCTTTCGGTCTCAAAACATGTCTTTAAAAATGTATAACACTATATTGTTTCTAATGATTTTCAGCCTAAATACTCAAGACTAAAAGACTGGTTACTCAAAAGTCTTGTGCAGAACTATTCAGTATGAGTTTTATGGCCTTATTTCAGCTACTTTTATTTTGCCAAAACTTACTAACCGTGCGTAATATTTTTTATTTCTAAAAAATGCAAACATGTACAATCGTCTTGCTCGCATATTATTGTAGAACAGTTTGTGCTGATTGCAAGAAAAATACATGTTGGTCAATAATACGTTATAAGTAGCTAAAAAAAGCACAAATATCAGAGCATGTCCAAACATCAAAAGGGCCCCAAAACCACCTCAGACCCCAGAGGGTTAAAGAGGCTCAACGT
This sequence comes from Enteromius treurensis, assembly GCA_032275025.1. Taxonomy (NCBI): domain Eukaryota; kingdom Metazoa; phylum Chordata; class Actinopteri; order Cypriniformes; family Cyprinidae; genus Enteromius; species Enteromius treurensis. The sequence continues at coordinate 23,077,235 of JAUCMU010000125.1, forward strand.
CGGACATTACCAAGACGTCGCAAAAATAACTAGGTGTACCTGCGATCCTTGGAACCTTGAAACATCTCTTTTAAACCAGATCTTCCAGCTCAGCCTGCAAAGGTAAAAAAATACTACAAGGCTTGACTACTGCAACGCACTGCATGTAGGGATGAATCAACATTTACTCTCTAGACTCCAAACAGTTTAAAATGCTGCGGCTAGACTCATTGATTCATTGATTAAATGTACAGCACATTGGTCAACAGCTGTTGTTTTTAATTGTACTGTATAAATAAATTGATATTGACATTTAATTGTGCTCTCTCTGTTGACGCATAGAAGCAAGTGATAATGTAATAATTTAGATAGAAATACATAGAAAAACTAATTCAATTGTACACGGGTGTTAAGAACATTCTAGCAGTCATCTTTGATTCATTTTAAAGTGGAGATGTTGCTGTTTTAAAAACATGTTTTGTCTAATTTCAAGACTAAGAGGAGCTTCATAGAAAGTGTTACCGCTTTAGTTATCGGACAAATACACCTGCCTGCATGAGGCCATTCCTGAAGCATCTGTTTCCAGCTGTCCTGGAGTCCTCCTTAAAGACAAACACCAGCCATGATGAGCCATCTTTAAAGAGCGTTCTTCTTTGGTCAGGCACCCAAAAAAAACAGGCGCCCATACTGGTCTCGTTTGGACCAATAACATCCGCTTCCAGACAGGTCAGAGGTTGCAGGATGCTGACATAATGGTTGGGTTGAGGGCAGCCTAAGAAAAGCAACACTGGCTTTCATGTGTGCAAAGCATATGTGACCTTTTTTAGCTACTCAATCTGTCCACTCTTGGAGCAACTGCCGCCTTGCCTTTAACAGTGATAGTGTCTCGTGGATTAGGATTATTAAAAGACATTATGTCTGAAAGCAGGGATGTACATAGTGTGGAGATCTAGTTTTTATGGAAATGGTTTTTAAAAAGTTAATTATTTCTTGATTATGAAGTATTTAATACATGTTTTTCATTTAACATTGCAATAGTAAAGGGTCCCAAAAGATAAATATTACTTGAAACAAGTCCTTTTTGAAGTGCACTCTAAAATGTGTTGGTCACACAATATCATGTGGGGACAACTAATGTACCTGGTTTTACTGAAGTCAAATTATTTATTATTATAGATAATATTTAATATGACTGAGCTTGATTTCATTAGGAAACATGAAAGTAATTTGGGAGGGTCAGATCATGTCATTCTGTCTTCGTTTACATACTCTCATGTTGTTTCAATCCCGTAAGTAAGTAAAATGTATTCATACGGCACCTTTCACAGACAAGGAGTCACAAAGTGCTGTACAAAAATATCAATAAGAACAGATCAACCATACATACAATCAAATCACAACCAATCCTCACACAAATTTTACTGTTAATTAAAAGCTTGTCCAAAGAGATGCGTCTTCAGGTGTCTTTTTAAAGAATCTACAGAGCCCATAGGTGAGGAGAGAGGTCCCATAGCGCTCCTCTTAGTGGGAGAGAGTTCCAGAGCCTCTGTGCCAACGTACAAAAGGCACGATGACCTTTTGTCTTAAGACGTGTTCTAGGGACAGTTCAAACATCCAGATCAGAAGACCTTGTGCATGTAAAAGATCCTTAATACAGAAGGATGCCTGACCATGCAAGACTCTATAAGTAATAACTAAAATTTTAAATTGCACTCTGACTGTAAGTATAGGGGTTATGTGAGACTTCTTACTGGTACTGTACCAATCAGAAGCCTTGCAGCTGCATTCTGTACAACATAGTCGCTTCAAAGAAGATTTGTTCAAACAAGTATACAGAACACTGCAATAGTCTAATTGTGAAGAGATAAAGTCAAGAACAAGCATCTCCATACTGAATCTTTTTTTTAACCAAAGATATAATTTGAGCAATGTTCTTGAGATGGAAAAAACATGAACGTACTACAAACTTTACCTGACTGTTAAAACAAATGGCCCCCACGCTTCTTATGTCATTGATGTTTTTATTTGACATTTTTTTATGTAACCTAAAGCCTGGCTTATACTACAGGATAAAGAGATTCTGTCCATTCACTAAAAAGTCATTCACTACAACTCCACCAAAAGTCTCTTTAGAAGAAATTACCTGATTCATATGGATTTTTTTTTACAATCTCTTTATGAACTTTTTGAAGCATCAACGTTTTAATGGAACGTTAAAGGTTTAATAAAATATACCTACATTTCTGTTTTGAAGTTAAATGAAAGCCTTATGGGTTTGAAATGAGAATTTATGACTGAGTGTTCATTTATGGCACAAATATTCCTTTAAGGTAACAGCTGGACATTTTCAGCTTCAACAGCATACAGTAGATCACATAAAACACACAGATGTGCTGTTTTATCCTCTTTTTGTTATTTCTTTCATCCCCATACCTTGCTCTTCTTTTAGAGGGGGCTTCCTCAAATACAAGCACAATCCAAACAAACGTGAGTCATGTGTTTAGGCTACAGATGATTTAACCAAACAGCTTGACTAGAAAGCGACATGAGGATTTTTCATGCATCAGTAAGTGCGTTTACATGCAGATAATTATACTGTAAGTGCACAATTGAGACCAATAATAGTCCAGTGAACATGCAAAACTAGAGCTACAATCTGTTATCTCTGTCTAGTGCTATTAATTGTAAGACTAAGGGGATAAAGGAGTTTTATGATGAGTTAATGTATTAGTCTGCCTGAGATCTAACACTTAAACCAGTTAACTTTAAACAGCTGGTGTCGTGTGTTGATCCAGATCAAGAGGAATTAACCAGCTGAGTGTAAACAATCCTTACTTGTTTAGACTTACTCTGTGTATTTGAGTGTTAACTCTCTTACAGATTAGGCTAAACAAGACTCATAAAGTTACATCCAGATGTAAATTATTTAGACTTCCTGTTTGTTTGTTTTGTGTCCTTGTCTTTGGTGTTGATCTAAAGCATAAGCATTTATAATAAGATGAAAGGAGGTGAGAGGTCATTTTTACAAAGACCCCAACATGACTTTTGACTCCCGGGGTGATGTCTTGATTCACCAGGGTTCATTTGTTAGAAAGTGTCTTAGTTATAAACCACACTTTCTTTGCATGAAGGTCAGTTGTATCTGTGGAAATAAGACTGCCCCCTGCTGGAAATAATATGTAAGTACGATAGAACTTATAACACTTACATAGTGAATAGATTAGGGTTTAATGCATTTGGTTCATGCCAGCAAATATGCAATAATACTGTACACATAAGAAGATATGATAGCATTGTTGGTATTTGGTTTCAGATGTATAATCTGATGTGAGGTTACAGCAGAGAAATCTGATTACATATATGCAGGTAGATTGCAAAATATTGTGTAATTTAGTAATTCCAGATTCTAATAACATTTTATTAGCCAAATTTTTAAAAGATTGACCCCTAATTTCAAGTACCCATTGTCACATTTGTTATTATTATTATTATTAATGCTGTCAAATGATTAATCGGCATTCAAAATTAAAATAAGTATATATATATTTACATAATATATGTGTATACTGTGTATATTTATTATGTATGTGTATATACTGTGTATATATATATATATATATATTATATGTGTGTGTGTGTGTGTATATATGTATATGTATATACATACTGTATATATTTATATATATACTGTAAATACAAACACATAATGTGTATATTTAATAAAAGATGTTGTTTATATATTAAATATATTTAATATAAGAATATAAATATATATTTATATACATGTAAATATTAAAAAAATATATACTTTATGTTTGTGTATTTATATATACACAGTAAGCATACCCAGTACACAATCATGTTATTGTAGACAACGTGGATTTAAGAATGTAATTAATCATGATTAATTGTTTGACACCAATTATTAATAATAATAATAATCATTTGTAATGTTCTTTCCTCTTTTTTAAAAATGATTCTGAATAGTTGTATTCACAGTCTGAAATATAGTGACATTTTCTTTTATTATGTAAATTTCTGTTTAAACACACACATAATGCTATGCCAAAACTCAAAAAAAGCATGCACAGAAACACATTTGTTATATGATGCTGCTAAAAACACCTGGGGAAAAAAACAAGTAAATGTATCCAGAAAACTTAAAAGTTTATTTTTTAAATGAAGATAATTCATACAACTGTTGTAGCATTAAATGGCCAGCTGTTTATAAAGGATGCACACACACACACACACACTTTAACACATTGTGACTCATTCATACATTTGGATGCCTTTGGTGTTGAGCTTTGAATAAGAGAGACTTGTGTGTTTTCACTGCTGTCTGCCTGGCACTGCTTCTTCTTTCACTTCTGCAGGCCGGGGTGGTGCACTCAGAGAAATTTGGTTATCATGGCTGAATCACTCAGTCCGCACCCTTCCCCCTTTTTGATGTGTTTCCTAATGCTGCTTCAATCACCACTCCCGATGGACACACGGCGCGACAGGTAAAATCATGCCTGAGCCTCTCTGCCCATAAACAATAGCTCCAACCAAATCCTCAGAGCCAACAGGACTGAGCCGGGGGAATCTGTTGGCTCATGGATTCTGTTGGCCATTCTGACAGGAAGTGAGGCGCATGCTCGCTAGCCAGGCGAGTAAGACTGGGCGGCTTAGAAAGACAGAATGAGTTCTATTGTGTCCATTGTGAGGGGCCAGATTTGTGCCGCAAACGAAGCAGTCTAGTGCGTGTTAATTTGGCTGGAAGTCCTTTTTTCCATCTTCGTGTTGTTAATAACGGTGCATACATGTTGAAACCCTATTAAGCGGTGTTTGAAGGAGACAGATGAGAGCAGATCACAGTCTTGAAATGAGATAGAAAAGAGGTCACCGGTCACACCACATAGCTTAAATTAAACAACTAAGCATATTCTGGTTAAGTATGTTTTGAAGCATGGCTGTTGGTTTTAGCTGGTCATTATCTGGTTTAAGTTGGTCCCGAGAAGCAGCTGACAAGCACATGAAAAGCCAAAGTCAAAAGAGCGGATTACATGTACAGTACTATTTCGACAATATCCTTACCATGTTTCTGGGCTTTGAATGTGATAGTTGTGTTTCTGTTTATGCTGGGTCAGAAAGCTGTTAGTTTTCATCAAAAATTATCTTAATGGATAACACTTTACAATAAGGTGTCATTTGTTAATGTATTAGCTAACATGAACAAATAATGGCAATGCATTTATTACACTGTTAATATTAGTAAAAATGCAGTCGTTCATTGTTTATTCATGTTAGTTTGCAGTGCATTAACTAAAGTTGTCAAACACAACTTGTGATTTTAATAACGCATCAGTAAATACTGTAATAAACATTAACTAAGATTTATTAATGCTGTAGAAGTATTAATTAGTTAATATTTCCTGATGTTGTTAATTAATGGTAACTAATGATCCTTATTGTAAAGTTTTACCTGTTAATGTTTATTCTGAAGATGAATGAAGGTCTTACAGGTTGGAACGACATGAGGATTGATTAATTTACAAATATTAACTAAAATAACACCATATGGTAAAGTGTTAATGATTTTAATACATTAATTAACAATTTATTCATTTAAATCATCCTGTGGTCCCCTTGAAGCTTTAGTGAGGCCCCCTAGTGGCCCCCGGAAATCATGTTTGAGAACCATTGCCATGTACAGTATTGGACAAAATAAATTTATGACAGTTTTGCACGTTTGCTTGTCTGATCATTTGCCTGTTCTCCACTGAACATATGTGGGAAATCTTCACCAAGCCTGAAAGCATTCAATAACTGGTGAGAGTCTTTTGAAAATGAGACCATACATTACTCATCTGGACACAGATCTTGTCTAATACTTGGTGGTTTCCCAATACCAACCACTGTTAAACCTCAAACCAAGAAGGCCTGTCTGGTCCAGCCTCAGACTGAATGTTGAGCTGCTGACTGCTGATGTGGGCAAGAAGTTACACATTCTCTTCTCTCTTCATCACTGTCAGAGGAATAGCTCGAAGGATAAAATCAAACCACATTAAAAGTAAAACTTCCTACAAAAGACCTTCTGGAAAGCTGATGTTTTGAAATCTATATATACTTTGTATTTCTCCACACCTATGCTCTCTATGTCTTTACTGTGGTAGAAGTGCACAAGTCACATGGATGAATACCGATGCATGCTGAAAAAAAAAAAAGTGCGTACACCCCAAAGAATCATGGGATTTTTGTGGCTATAATCCTCTTAAGATCTTAGTTCTTGTTTTCTGTATTGTATTATACCATGTGGTGAGCTGCAAAATGTTTTAATACTGTAGTTCTAGTAAAACCTACTCAAGCAGATTGATTTTACTGTATATTACACACTGGTTTGTTCAGAGTGCTTTTTGACTTACCACTGCACCACAGCTCTAACAATATTAATGCTGCTAGTAATTATTTCTTAGTATCTCAGTTTCTTAGTAAGTAAATTACTTAAAATTATTACCATACTTATAAACCATACTTTTCTATGGCAATACTTCTGATTGAGTGGGTGTGTTCGGCCAGTCTTCACTGCAGTCACAGCCAGGCTCTTCCCTGGAAATACTTCTGTGTATCAGTCTTAAACTAAAGAGTTCCTTTCTCTTTCTGGTTTAGTCCCAATATGAATTTCAGGGGGTAGTACTAGATTCACTTTTTTTGGTCTATTGAGTCAAAGATATATATGTTGCCAAATCCTGCTGTCAGTACTCATTTTTTACCTGCCCTTTTATGACCAATGCCCTAAACAATCCCATCGATCATTCTGTACTCCATGTACAAAGACCAGCAGCATTGAGTTTAAATGCTGGATTGTGTCGCCCCCATTTGGTCAGGAGTGAGTATTACTGGTGATTATTACAGTGAGGTCAAGTCATTTTTGCTGATCTTACTGTGCCGAATATATATTATTTAATTTTATTTTTGTATAAACTTTCTAGTTATCTATCTAGCTGATGCTAAATAAATGTGTGTGTGTGTATATATATATATATATATATATATATATATGTGTATATATACACGCACACACATTTTTATGTATTTATCTAGCAAATGCTTTTATCCTAAGTAATTTTACAAATTATAAATACAAAACATTTTATTTATTGAGGGTCTGTGCTTCAATATCTCATTTTTGTCTCCTAGGGCAAACCGGGGGAACATGGACAGACAGGCAGCAGTGGTCCTGAGGGTTTCATTGGGGCCCCTGGGCCAGTTGGGCCCAAAGGAGAAAAGGGCCATGTAGGACGCAAAGGGCCCTCTGGTCCAAATGGAGATAAGGTCAGATCCTTCATGGAGGGCAATTAATATACATAGAGATATATGCGTTTCTATTTACCAGGTATTCTGAAATACTTCATGAATGTAATGAACTGTTTACTAGTGTACAGGAATTAATGTGCAGTGTACATGGTGTTACAAATTGCCTTTTTGTGTATTTTATTTATTTTTTGACAGGGCCCAATGGGTGTTCCTGGGTTTTCTGGTAATGATGGTGTTCCAGTGAGTACACAGTTCTTGTCTCTTACCTTAGTTTCACCCTTCTTTAAAAGCAGTTAACTAAGCTGATTTTACCATCCTGTACAGGGACACCCTGGTCAGGAGGGGCCCAGGGGACCCCCAGGTTTGGACGGCTGTAATGGCACACGAGGTGACCCAGGCGACAGAGTCCTTGATGGATTTCCTGGGCTTCCAGGTGCTCCTGTAAGTTTGAGGGCTTTTTCTGCATTTCGAGAAGATTGCATCATATTCAACTTTCCAGAATTAAAAAGCCAATTGAATTATTTTTGAGGATTACATATCTTTCTTTATTTTAAATATAAAAAAAGATCTACGCAAAATACACTAAGATAAACATTTGATGTTGCATGCTCAGTTGTGTATTAGTGTAATACTTTTTGTCCATGTGTATAGCTGTGAAAAATAGTAATGTCATTTATAAAAAGATATATATACTGTACTATACTATACTATATATAAATATAGAGTTTTCATATACAAACTTTCACTTGATTTCAGGGATTCCCTGGTCAAAAAGGTCAAAAAGGAGAGCCACTTTATATAGATCGTCCTGGACCAGTAAGTTGCAGCCATTTTTTTGTGAAACCCAAGCAAATCACACATGGGAACATTTTATATGTATACACTCGTACACACATCATGTGGTATTTACTGCCAGCCCTGTTAATAATATGTGTTGTGAGGCAGATGTAAATCTGGGTGTGGAGTGCAGACCTGTCTGGGAAAATCCCTTGGTCATTTTTCAACACCTCATGCATCTTTTATATTATGTGTGGTTTTAAATCCTCCCGGGTGGGCCATGTGCGGAAGCCCATGTACTTAATGTTGCCACACATAAGGGGATTAATAATTCTTCTGCTCTTTTAACACTAAAAGAAATATGAGGTGAACACATATGTCTCACATTTTTATTGTTAAAAAGAGGTTTAGTTCTCTATAAATGCTTTCCTTTTCTTTCCTTGTTTACTCACTATTATACATAAAGACTAAAGCATCTGAACTTCAACGTCTTTTTTGGATCTTTCAGTTTCCTTTAGCTGTAATTATATGAAAAAGAGTGACAAGTAGGCACATTATTCAAATTATTTAAACAATGTTTAAAACAAAATTAGTGATGATAGACAGAGTATCATTTATGGTAAACTATGCTTTTAAGTTGTATTAAAATACATTATTTTAAAGGAAAGCTTTGAGAAATCTTTGCCTATTACCTTGGCCACTTATTTCTTATTTGGGCTTTAGATTTTTTTGTCAACTTCAACTAGTCCTAAAAAGCAAATGTTGTCTTTTTGTAATTAAATCTTCTTTGTTAAATCCTTAGAATTTTTTGGTCGAAGGCCCTCCAGGTCCAGCAGGATTTCCAGGTCCAGCGGGATTTCCAGGTCCAGTGGGGCCTAGAGGTCCAGATGGATTTGATGTATGTATTATATCTGCACATATACTGTATCTAGACTATATATAAAAAATCATCTGTTAACTGTTCTCTCCCTCCACAGGGTCCGCCGGGTCCACCTGGTCTTCCTGGACTTCCAGTAAGTTTAGCTGTCTGAGGAACAGATTTGAAATTTGTTAAATAATCCTGTCACGTCTAACACTTCGTCCTGCTGTCAGACAGGGGGCAGTGTGCAAACATATATGTACATCTGAGCACTTGCTTTGTAATGAAAATGTAGAGTGCAATTATTATGGATACGAGAAGCTTCATAATTTTCTGCTTTAAACTGTAGCTCCTTTCGCAAAATGACCTCTGACTCCAGAATGGCTGAAATAACCATATATAAATATTTGCTAAATGTCTCCGCTTATTCTACAGGGAAGTCCAGGTCAGGGATACAAAGGAGAGCCAGGAGAGAAGGTATGGGTTTCATCAGCCTATAAACAACCAAGCAAGGCCTCCACATACAACTGCTTTTAGTTTTCACCATTAGTGTCATTAGGTTCAGATGATTACCTCATTTCATCCAATACTGTCTACATATTTGTTCCATAAAAACTTAAAGGAACGGTTCACACTAAATTTAGAATTCTGTTGTTCTGTTGTTAATTACTAACTGATGTCTTTCCAAACTCATAAGACATCTTTGGAACACAAATTAAGATACTTTTGATGCATTTTAAAAGCTCTCCGACCCCTCATAGAGAGCAACAGACATAGCAAGGAGATCGTTAACATAATCCATGTGACATCAGTGGTCCAGCCATAATTTTACAAAGCAACAAGAATACTTTTTTGCACAAAGAATACAAAAATAACATCTTTAATCAATGATTTGTCTTCTCCACTTGACCTTACAGTATGTGATACTCTCCAAATGACGCTATAAGGTGACACAGAGGAGACAAATTGTTGAATAAAGTCATTATTTTAGTTTTTCTTTGTGCACAAAAGGGTTCTCATATCTTCGTAAAATTACTGTTGAACCGCTGATGCATTATGGATTATTTTAACAATCTCTTTGCTGTGTTTCTGGGCATTGATTGTGGTAAGGATCCTTGTTATCTGAGGATTAGAGAGCTTTTTTAGAATTCATCGAAAATATGATGGTGAGTAACTAATGACACAATTTTCATTTTTGAGTGTACTATGGCTTTAAGATGCATTTTAGATATTGATCCCTAGCTGAGTCCTGGGTGTTTGTTCTTGTTTGTTTTGATTGTTTTAATGAGAGCTTTTCTCCCCTCTCTACTGAAGGTGTTTTGCATGTGTTTGGTGGTGGTTGAAGCCATTGTAATTGGCCTAACACAGAAAACAAACACTTCTCTGAGTGTCTCTGACATTAAAAACCCCACGAAATTGCTTGATGTCCAAAGTTTTCTGTCTTATGGTGACATATTGCCTATTGAAACAAAGTCTGGACAGGGCATATCATGACATGTCCCTTTGTATTTCAAACAGTAGTTCTATGTCAAACTATGTCACAGCCAATAACTATTATTATGTACCTACTGGTTGGTTGCAGGGAAGAGCCATTATCCTTTCAAAGACCAATTATTGGACAAACTGTGTAGTGCTAGATCATCAATATCTTTTGTTCCTGGAAGAGGAAGTTGGAACTGTAAATCCAAATGCTTATTTGTGCTAAATGTGACTAACAGACAAGGACTAAAACTCTCATCTTGATTTCATGGGGTCCTACATTTTAGATGTTTAATTACTGAATGTTTTTGTCCTATATCTCTACAAAACAAGACTGGCACACTCAGAGAATGTTTATAGAGTAAATTTCGGTTCGAATAGTATTTTAGTCTGCTTAGTCTGGTTAATAAGTAGCTTTTAACACTGCATCACTCTTTTTAATTCTTATCATCTTTCCCTATATCATTTCACTCTAGATTTTTCTCCATTTTCTGCACTCCCAGCATGCCTACTGTATCTTGTTCTATGTATGTTTTAACCCATCTGCATTGTGTTTCCGCTCATCTCAACACACACTACACATAATAAAAGCCTTTTCCTATAAAAGAATGTATCTTACTATGGTATCTTACTAATAAGCATGGTAACTCTACAACATTTGGAATGGATTCTCCTCTGCTTTTGGATGGCAGTTCACAGATTTCATAGCTTTACAGAACAGTACTTACAGTTTCTGTATAACTTGTAATGTCATGCAAAGAGAGCGAGACGTCTGTGAGCTGCTATTCAATTTGCTGTTTTTGAGTGGTTTGTGCTGGTGCTGGAATCACCTGCTCCAATCTTCTGTGTGCCTTTGTTTCCTTTGGTTGGGACACTTAACCCACTGAACTCAAGAGAAAACAAGGACCAGCTCGTTCTATATTAAATTGATTGAACTTGCCAATTAAATCTCAAAATAAAGCAGTGGCAGCCATGTTATGCATGCGTTTGTAGCAATAAATATTAAAAAAGGAGCCCTTAGTCCTATTGCTCTCACTTTTCCTTTCACCTTTCATTCTCTATCACTTCTTTCTTATTTATTCTCTGTAAAAATCACTTTCTTTATGTTTATCTGGTTTTCCAGTAAAAAAAACAAGTAAATAAAGGCCCCATCAAATCAAAATGAAGAGTTTCGGTCCATGTGTGTTATGCAGCTTTGGTACCATCTACTGTATACACTAGTGCATATTGATAGTAAAGTTAAAGTTCATCAGATAAATGATATGTGTTTGCAGTCTTTCTTTTTTGGAGAATGAAAAAATAAATGCTGACGACTAATTTTGCACTACAGTTTTTATTTTAATGAATTAATTTATTTATTTTTATCAAATTAAAATTATTTCTGGAATGAAATTTTAAAACTTACTATTGACAGGGAAACAATCAAATTAAGGTTCATCGCTGCGAAACACCTGAAGCCTTTTACAATCACTGCAGAAGCTAAATCTACCTTTGCATTAAAAGAAGTTGTCTTGAATTTAGTTAGTTTTCTTATACAAAACAAAGGTTGCCAATGGGTTGAGAGTATAAACATGATATATATATTGTTTTATGAATGTTGGGACATTTTTACTGGAAAATCCTGATCAAGAATCTGATTTCTGCAGTTTTTCTTCTGCCTGTTGTCCTCACACTCTTCTTTTATGTCGAGATTTCCAGTTTTACTGTTTCTCTCTTACACACCCTCTCTATTCTCACACTTGCTCTTTCCTACACTTGATCTGACCAAGCCTCTATATCTCACGTTTTCTCTCTCTCTTTCTCTCTCTGATAAAATCCTGGGCTCTAATGTGTCACATGTCTGTGTTGTGGATCTCAGGGGGATGTTGGTTCACCAGGAATCATGGGCAGTCCGGCCGTTCAGTTTAACGCTCCAGCAATAAGCACTATCAACAAAGGAGAGAAGGTAACACACAGGGGAGCGGTGATGCCAACCCAGGGAGGGGCACTGCCAGGGTGAGAGGGTGTGGATGGTGGGAGAGAAAGGAGCGATAGAGGGCATTGAACCACATCATCGCTCCAGGGAAAATGGTCTGGAACGTTTTGATCAATTATTATTTGGGACTGTCCTTCGTAAATACCTTGATTATGGGAATGTTTTTTAAAAGCACATCATAGAGACATTGACAGTATATAAAGAGAGGGTGGTTAATTGCATGACATGATTGAATGGGGAGAGATACAGGCACGTCTGTTGTCTTAAATATGTGGTTCATTGCTAAAGCTCCTTTATTCTGCTTGTGTCCATTCATCTCCTCCTCGCCCTGATCTCCCCGCTGCTCCGGCAGTGGTCACAGTCCTCTAAACGTCCTTCTTCAAAACCCCAAAAATTTCTCATCACATGCTACCTCTTCAACATGCTCCGCCGCTACCGTCTCCAAACAGCCCCCCATCAGCCGTCATCTTGTCCCATATAAAAAAAATCTCTCTTCCTTGGTTACCATATCCAGGGAGATGTGGGCCTGCCGGGTGACCCAGGCCGCCCACTGGTCAATGGAGTGGTGGAGCTTGTTGGCTTTCCAAAAGGAGACAAAGGAACTAAGGTTTGTGAGGAAAACGCAGCTGTGAGGATCTAGGCCGAGGATGAAGTCAACACCGTCCTCCTCAAAATCTTTTCTGCAGTTTCTTTGTCCCCTTGTACCTCAGACCTGCTGTCTTGAAGGGTGATGTCCACTTTGTGCCTGATGTATACATGCCATACGTCACCCTGTGGTGAATATTGAGGGTGGTGTCCATAAAAAGAATTCATATTTGGTGGTGATTTGCAATTCAAATTTGAAATACAATTATGTGTGTATATATACAGCGGCCCTAAAGAGGACACTTCAGCCACACTCACAGATGCACAAATCTCTCTCTCTTATGTGGATAATGTTAGATAATAGTTTATTCTAATACAATGGAGTTCATTTAAAGTGTGGTTCAAGTCTAAAAAGCAGCTTTATGACACTGTATACTTATATTTAAAGGAGTAGTTGAATTCCAGAAAAAACATGTCCTCATAATTTGTGTCATCTAAGATGTTTTATGTCTTTCATTCTTCGGGTGCAAAGAAATTAAGTTTTTGAGCAAAACTTTTCAGAATTTTTCTCCATATAGTGGACTTAAATGGCAGCCAATGGCTTGAAGGTCCAAATTGCAATTTCAGTGCAGCTTTAAAGGGCTCTACACTGTCATTTACTCAAAAGAATAAAATGTACATACTTTTTTAAGCACAAGTCGTCATCTTATACTAGTTATGCCATGCATTTCCATCTTTGTGTGTTATATAATCTTATTGGAAAAGTCATTCATGGTTGGTTTTCCATCTGTGTAATTCAGTTCATAAAGGTAGGGTAGTGCAAAAACTGTTATTTTCTCCTCTGACTTCAAAATTGTCCAACATCGTTGTTTTACCTTTTTGTGTAAAGGGTCTTTGACTTTTTTTGCGCGTTCGCTTTGTAAACACTGTACTTAGACCTACATCATGCATGATGATGCATGACCTTTCTAACATGATTATGTAATGCATAAGGTGGGGCTAGCATGAGCATTTGTGATTAAAATGTAGAGAATTTCAACAACAACAAAATTGAAAATGTATGATTGTTTTGTTAGAAAAGACTCTTATTCCTTGACTGTGATTGCTTAAACTCCAATTAAACTGCAATCTGGACCATCAATCCATCAGCTGCAATATATATATATATTAACTAATATAAATATATATTAAATATAACTAAATTATTAGGAATTAAATTTTTTTAAGTGAAAATGATTTACACTGTTGTAAGATATATATTTGTAATAAATATTTTTTATTTAGCAAGGATGAATGAATTTGATCTAAAGTGAAAACAGTTACTTTTATATTGTCTATAAAAACAATATATTTAAAGACAATTGTCATATTGGTTAAAAACTAAAATGCTAATATCGGAAGTTTTAAGTAAACACAAAGTGGTATTATGAATTCTCAGTCTTCTTTCTTTCTCTTTCTCTTTCTCTTCTTTAGGGTGATAAAGGCTATGGCGGTGCTCCAGGTTTTCCAGGAAGACCAGGACCACCAGGACCACCAGTGAGTCAAAGAGAGCTTGTTCTCTCAGTTTATGTTTTATATGTTGCTAGTTGAAACTGACAAACACATTGTTGTACATATATAGGGCCCATTTGGGTACAGAGGTGAGACTGGAGAAAAGGGAATCCTGGGCTTGCCAGGCTCAAGGGTAAGTAATGTTATCTTCTGCATTTTGTGATTCACTATAGGGTGAAATTTGGTTTGTTTCACCTGAACCTAAACTTCTTTTTATGTATTGGCAGGGTCCACCTGGTCTGAATGGTCCTCCTGGGCTTACTGGGTTTAAGGTAGATATGAAATGCTTTAATCTAAATTGTTTTACTCTTATATCTTCATTATATACCAACCGTCTTTTCTCTTCTCTGTAGGGCTTCCCTGGAGATTCTGGTTTTCCAGGACAAGAAGGTTTTACCGGCCCGAAGGTAAGAACATGGAATGGATCATTTTAACAAAACTAATGAACCTGTGATGTCTTCTTTAACATGTACAAAAACATACTTTCAATGAACTTTCATTTTGTAAATTACCTGTAGTAATAACCTGAGTTATCAGTATGAACTCTTCATAAAGAATAATGTACAGCCAGCAGATTGTAATCGCAGAATAAAACCCGACAGGCTTCTTGATAACAACCGGCTGGCTGTATATTATCCCGCATATTGCACAGCTTCTTGCCCCAAAAGTAAATAATAAAACAAAAAATAAATAATATAATACAGTAACAAATAATTGTTTTAACTGGGTAGTCAGTCGAGTCATCTTCTATCCACTGCTGAAATACACTGCTTTTGCTTTTTCCGTACATGTTGAAATTAATGTTAAAGTCCTCCATTTTAACCCATGGTTAAACATTTGAAGACACAGGATGGCGCCAAACGGTCAGCGACAGCGGAGTGATATTATTACTAACAGGCAAGATGATTCATAGTACCCGGATGAGCCTGCATTATTAGTTTTACTGGCTATCTGAGATTCGTGGAATACTCGATTCTGATTGGTCAGTCACCGTATTCCAAGTTGTTATTCCCAGAAATTGCTTTACCACAAGTTAAAATGGAGGACTTCAACATTAATTTCAACATGTGCTGAAAAAGAGGTGGATTTCAGCAGTGAGTAGAAGATGACTCGACTCCCCGGTTAACAGAAATAAACAGAAATATGTTACACAATATCATATTGTAAATATATTTTTAGGGTGAAAGAGGAGACCCTGGTCCACCTGGACCGATTGTGGATCCAGCCGGTGGAATTAAAGGTATGAGGAATCACCTTTATTGTAGTCACAGAGATTGCATACAAATTTTGCGTTCAAATTCAATTTTGTGCTAATATGTAGTGAGTCCTTTTTTTAATCTCTCATGTATACAGTAGCCAACATTCGAAGTGAATCAAAACCTTTCTTCAAAGTTGTCCTAAAATCAAAAACAATACCTATTCTTGTCTTGTTTTGATCCACTTCAAATGTTGACTACTGTATACTCATATCATATATATGCTGATGTACAGTCTTTAGTGATTATTCAATTTACTTGTACCTAGGTCCTCCAGGTGATCCTGGCTTTCCTGGTTATCCAGGGGTAACTGGAGATACAGGTTTTCCAGGGATTCCTGGTCAGCCTGGTCCTCCGGGACAACCTGCTTTTTTCTCAGGTACTAGTGCCATATTTTTGTACTAGTGCCGTATTTTAGGGCTTTATGACTCAGGTCATGCAGTTTGTTGACTTTTTTGTCCATGACTGTTGACAAAGTAATGATGTTAGACCAAGATGTTAAACTGGAGAGCACATGGCACAAACATGACAGAATCCCACCAAAAATGACAAAACATGAATAAGTGAACCACCATAAGAAGTGCTCACTTCTAACTAACCAAAGAGCACATGGAAAGGGAATTAACAACCCAAGCCACATCCCTACAATGAAAGAAACAACATGGAGCATCTGGGTGACCAAACAGGGCCCATTGTCAGGGCCCAGACACAATAGGAACAGGAGAGCTGGCAACCAAAATATAAACTACATGTATAAAGAAATAGGCACAATGACAAAACACGTAACATTAGAGATAGGATACTCTTGCCAACACCAGACATGGCAAAGCAGAAAAACCTGTATAAACAATAAGGATATGAATTGAAAGATATGTAATAATCCTTTTTAATATTTAGGAAAAAGAAATGCAGTTGCATTGTCAAGTAATAAAAATTTACAAATTTAAAACCGTGTTTACACGTGTTGGCTCTTCGTTCAGGAATTGGTTGGACAACACTGGTCACACTGTATATTTTTGATTAATTGAAACAACCAAATGTCAGCATATGAAAAACCACCCAAAACTCCTTAAAAATGGCATTGAAAGGCTTTGGCAACCATCTATTGAACCATCAAGAATCAATTGTGTCAGTATAATGGTAACCGTGAGTCTTGGTTTTCTATTCAGGTCGACCAGGCTCTTCTGGGTTCCCCGGTGGCCGTGGACCCAAAGGACCGAGGGGAAACCCAGGTCGGGAGTCTTATGGCCCTGAAGGTCTTCCTGGAAGTCAGGGCTTACCTGGACCTCCAGGTCTCCCAGGACCACCGGGCACTACATGTAAGCCTTTGCAGATGATGATGACCTTCTTAATTTCACCAAACTTAAGAATTTGACTAATTAGATCACATCAAGAAAGTCATTATTGCAGGACAAATAGAGGTAGATCCTAGCGGTAGCTTTTTTTCTATTTTATCTTTTTTATCTAGCAAACCTGGTCTCCACTGGACTACCTGGTTTTCCAGGTCTGCCTGGTCAAAGAGGATTTCCTGGGAACAGAGGCTTTAAAGGGTTTAGAGGTAAGGCACATTGTAGAAATGAAATGAGAAGT
>JAUCMU010000125.1:23094684-23110219 GCA_032275025.1 Enteromius treurensis
AACAGATTTTGATTTGATTCTTCTGATTTTGCTCTGACACAGGCCACACTACTATATGAACAATCAGTGTGCCCGTCCATTGATAATTTATAGGAGTCTGTCCAGCACAAACAAAAGTCATCTTAGGCCTCCGGGCTGTAGACACAAAATCAATGCATGTGTGGCTTTCAGAGAAAGAAAAAAAAATCTATAAGTTCTTCTCATTTATATTATTGTATTGAGTAATGTTCTTTCCTGCTTTACAATCGCAGGAGAAAATGGTGACTGCAACTGTTTGGGTGGAGGAACGATTGGTGCACAGGGACCTCAAGGGCCTCCAGGGCCCCCTGGATTTGTAGGACTCAATGGAGTGAAGGGAGAAAACGGTGACATAGGCTTCACAGGACCCCGTGGTCCAAAGGGCTTTGATGTAAGATAGTATTAAAACATTAGTTTGGAGCGTCTGGGCTGATGCCTTGATGTTTTTCGTGGGTTGCTTTTTTTGTTTGTTGTGTAATGCATGTAGTACCATATTGTCAAACTGATCTTTGAGAAACATTGCGCTCATCGGCTAACATCCAAAATGGTTTAAAATGATTGGTCTTGCTTTGCTTTTTTGTTTTAGGGTCGTGCAGGTGACAGAGGCTTTCAAGGGCGTAAAGGAGAGAAAGGTAATTCTTACTTCTCAGAAGGCAGAGGACAAAAAGGTGATATGGGACAACAGGGTCTTCCTGGAGCACTTGGAGTAAGCGGCAACCCAGGAAATGATGGATCTCCTGGCTTCCCTGGACAACCAGGTCTACCTGTGAGTAGATTTTCCTTTTCCTATAGTTTTTTTCATTCTGTCGTTTCATTTCATCAGGTTTGTAATGGGAGTGTCACGATATACTGGTATTTATGATAACCGTGATATTTAAATTATGAAATATCGACACAGTGATGAGTGTTAAGGTTGCACCCTGATAAAAGGGCTGATTGGCAAGGGCTTGATTTCACATTTAGTCTAGAACTACACTGTATTCACATTGTATTTCTGATTTCTCCCAACCTGGGGTCAGGAGACTTGTCCGTCAATAAATAAAAAAGCAATTAACTGGCTCAAATAACTTTAACCAAAATTAAAACTTAATGCATTACTTTACTAGTTACTTGGAAAAGTAATATTATTACGTAACTCGTGTTACTTATAATTCGTTACCCCCAACACTGATAAATACTATTTCAATTCATGGAACCAACCTTTTTATCCACCTCCATGTCCATCACCCTCGCAAATTACACTCTTTTGCAGAGAGTAATTTGCGATTATTTTACTAATCATGAAATGGGAAATGTATTAACCTGTTAAAAGCGGTTTTCTGTTTTCATATTTAAATAAAGAGTGACTCTTTTACGTTTATGCCATGCACGTAATGCCTCATCTATTCTGACGCCGGCACAACCGTGGTTTAAAAAGCTTAAAATAGGGGTATATAAGTTAACAAGATAAAGTATCAGTTTTGATATTCATATTTATTCATCATACTGTTGATCCGTATTTTCTCTCTTGTAATTTCATAGGGAGCTTCAAAGCCCAGAGTGCATGCAATGTCTCGTTATGTTCATGCATGGGTAAAAAAGAAAAACTAAATGAACAGTAAAAAATGATTTGACTGCCATAACCGTGGTGTGAAAAATCCAATATGGTGACAGCCCTACTCTGTACTTACTGCCAAATGAGGTCTTTATTGCTTGTAGTAATTCTGATTCTGACTTTCAACTAGTGAAATCTCTAAAGTTCTCAAGTTCTTTCTCTACAGGGGGATCCTGGTTTTGGGGTGTCTGGAGAAAAAGGGTATCCTGGTATTCCAGGGTTCAAAGGTCGTCCCGGTGACAGGGGTGAACCTGGTATAGGCTATCCTGGAGTAGCTGGGTTCAAAGGGTCACAAGGTGATCCTGGATTCAATGGTCTTCCTGGAACACCTGGACCTAAAGGATCTCCAGGTAAATAGAAGAAACAATTCAGCAACATTTTAACAATGAATACATAGTCTAAACTATTGTATTAAATAGAAAAACTATGTGATATTGTTATATGTTATTATTACTACCGATTAATAAGCTGGCATGTAATGTATTCGATTAGCCTACTTTTTAAAACAACTTATATATTCATATACAGTGAATTAATTGGATGTACACACATTGAGGGGAAATTTCCTTGATACAAGCCTTCTTTATTTCCTCAAGAGGCCTACTTAGCATATTAAGCTTGGTTTGTGAGTTTTATGGTATAAGATTAAACGGTATAAGATGACATTGGTTGAAAGAGCTTCAGTTCATCTTGTCAAGCTTTGGTCGTGTGTGAGAGTGAATGGATGTGCAAATGAATCTTTACATTTTGCCTGTGCTAACAGAACTTTTGACCTCTTTGCAAGCCATTCCATTCAGAGAGAAGTTGAGCAGGTGCAATTAAATCAAAACAAGTCTTGACATCCATGTCTGAATCACTAAATCCTTTCACTTCTCTGCATGCTCTCCATCTCTCTCTCTTAGTAATGAAATGGCACTGACGCATCCATGCACAAGTTCTCCTTTTGATTTCTTATTTGCACTGCTTTAACTGAATGTGTTGGAATATTTGAATGAGCTTTTTAATTCTCTACTAAAGGTACAATCATTTTCATGCTTATGCATTCGATTTCTTATTGATGCTGCCCGAATTAACTAATTCCTAAACCGATTGATTGACAGCTCCTCTTCCAATCTCTCTTGCCCTTGCATGTTGTCTGACTAGGTGACAGCTGTGGGCAGGCGGGGCTTAATGATGCCTCTTTGGAAGAGGGAGGTGAGATGCGAAGCCTAGATCTGAAGCCAGTAAAAAATAAATCCAGTTAGTCTTTTGCCATTCTGGAAAAGTGGTAGTTACCATATTACTGGCCTCTTTTGCCAGTCATTTAACAACCTTTGTGCATGCTATTAGCCTTTCTATACTGACTTTACTAGGGAAGGATGTTTTTTGGGTTAAAAAATATGAAAATAAAGTTGATCAAATTCTGAAAACCGTCAACACCGTCAAAGTTACTCAAATTTGGTTTGTATACCCTTGTATACACAGCATTAGTCCCAACGCTTGTTCACCTTTGTCACCAGCACCTGACATGCCATTTATTACCACAGAAGATATTTTCACCTATCCTTCACAAGCAAAAACTTCCTCTGCTGCATGCACTTACAATGGAAGCCTATGAAAATAATGTATTGCAACACAAGATTTACAGTTATGTATTATTACCTAGATGGGTAAGACTATGCATAAAACTCTATAACTTAATAACATTATTATTTGTTATTACCATGTAAAGCCAATAAACACACAATTTATAGACAAATCCAACAGCTGACACATTAATATTGATAAATGAATAAATTTGCTTCTTTAATAAAAATACAAGCTGTACATTTTTTTTGCTCTGAAAAGCATTTTCATTGTATGTGCATTACTTTACGCATTTGTCTTTATAATGTACAGGTTTTCGATAAAGCTCCTTAAGAACATTATAAAGTGTGTTATAGAAGTACATTGAAAAGTTTCTGTGGTTATTGACGGCATAGGAGATCGTCCTGCCCTCCACATAAAAAATGTGGCTCTATGTGTTTTGGAATCATTTTTTCAGTTCATGAAGTTATACTGCGGGGCTGCAGTTAGGCCCATATATATTTAGACACAGGCACAGTTTTTATTATTTTAGCTGTTAACAAAAACTTATTGAAGTTACAGTAATGTTATGAATATGGGCTTAAAGTGCACACTATGGACCTGTTTCACAAACAGGGCTTAGTTTATTCCAAGACTAGACCTAGTCTAGTTACATTAAGATATTTATTCAACTTTTACAAATATGAACTTAAAAGAGAACTTTACTGGTGTGCATCTTGACACAGAACAATGACACTGGCATATTTTAAGATATGTCAGAGCAAGATATTTTCATTTGAGATTTTTAGTCTGGGACTAGCTTATTCCTTGTCTGTGAAACTGTGGATAAGAGCTTTGATTTGATCAATCCCAATTGGATGAAAGATGAATTGAATGAATTACAGCTGTTTAATATATACCACTCCCCTTGTTCAAGGGGTTGTAAGTATTTGTACAGTTGACTCAAAAGTTATTTCATGGACAGATGTGGGCTATTCATTCAGTATTTATACATCAGTAGATATAAGATCCAGAGCTGATTCTTAGCGTGACATTTGCATTTGGAAGCTGGGGAAAACTCCTTTTTCCCCCTTAACTGAAGCCTATTCTAATCACGCCGTGAAACTGCACGGCCATTGGCCGCTGCAGTGATATATTTAAACCAATCGGCGAGGGGCCGTCAGCAGCGAGCCAATGCCTTCGATCACGCCATGGTGGCGTGATACCGCTGAGCCAATGGCTGCGGATCACGCCATGGTGGTGTGAGGGGGCGTGTCCCGCGTCTATTTAAGAGCAGGGAACGCCAGCCATCTTCAGGTTAATTCGACTGAAGCGACGGCCTCTCATGGCACGGCACGCAAAGCAGTACTCGTTCCATGTCTCAGGGAACCTGGGTTACAGAAGTAACCTATTCGTTCCCTTTCGCCATTTCACTTGTACTGCGTCTGCTAAGACCCTATGTGAACAGTTCAATCCCGCCGTGCTACAAGGCTGGAACGGGGAAGCCTGAGAGCGGAACTAGGGGAAACCCGAGGTCTCATATGTCACAAGCATGCCTCGTCCAATCACTTAAAAGGGAACATATGTCCCTACTCACAGCGGTTTCGCGGTGAGTTTATAATGTGTATAAGTGATATAGGTATAATCCCAAGTCCCTTGTTTAAGCACTTAGCGGTCAACAACTGAAACTCAGAAATATGATTTTTACGTTCACAAGCTAGACCAGACTGGGCCAACTTAGAACGAATGAACTGTGTTTGTGAACTGGGCTGTGACTGGGGTGAAAAAGGCAGTCAGAGGCCTAGTAAGAATAAAACTCTTAGTTGAACTCACTTTTCAAAGGGAGATCAGATTAGAGAATTGAGCGCTTTATGAAAGCGCTGCCAACAGCAATATAAGCTCTATCAAAGCGCTGCCGAAAGCAATGAATGAAACCTTGCACGCGAAAGCGAGTCTGCGGCCGGGGTAAAGCAGCCCGGACAGCGAGTGTCAATCAGACAAAAAAGACTAAAGCCTGTAGGGTTTCGAATGAAGTGGAGGCTGGATCAGCCTAATTACGTGAGGTGACAATAAAAATGGCCAGGATCAGCGATATATTAAAGAGGGTCTATGCAGAGAGAACCCTAGCATGCAACGCAGGGATATCCAGGTTATAAAACCTGGCAAAAGTGGACGGCGAAGACCAGCCGGCCGCCTCAAAAATCTCTGCTTGGGAGATACCACTCGCCCATGCCCAAGTCGAGGCAGTGGATCTAGTGGAATGACATTTAACTCCCAGGGGACATTCTAGGCCTGTAGAAGAGAAAGCCAGTAAAATAGCGTCTACAACCCATTTTGCGAGTCCTTGCTTCGAGACCGGTATCCTTTTGGAATGGACACGGAAGCAGATGAACAGCTGGTCAGATCATCTGAAGTCAGTTGAGCGCTCAATGTAAACCCCTTAATGCCCTAACCAGGCAGAGGGGGTTGAAGTCTTGGCCCTCAGAAGGCGGCAAAGCCGCGAGAGAAACCACCTGCGCCTTAAAGGGTGTGGTGAGCACCTTCGGGACATAACCGTGCCTTGGTTCAGGATGACTTTAGAGTCATTCTGCCCGAACTCCAGGCATGCAGGGTTATTAGACAGTGCTTGCAGGTCACCTACTCACTTAACAGATGCTAATACTAGAAGCAGTACAGTCTTAAGCGTCAGGGTTTTCACTGTAGCAGTCTGGAGGGGCTCAAAAGGTGGATATTTTAAGGCATTCAGCAAGGTGGGCAGATCCCACGTGGGGACAGTAAGAGGACGGGAGGGGGCTTCAGCCGCCTCGCTCCTCTCAGGAACTGAATGAGTAAAGCATCCTTGCCCACCGTCTGTCCTGCTATAAGGTCGTGGTGGGCTTATATAGCCGCCACATAAGCCTTAAGTGTAGAAGGGGTCCGACCCCTATCTAGCAGGTGCTGTAGAAATGACAATGTCACATGTAGGAGGGTTTTCGTCGTGCTCTGCGCATCATCTAGAAAACACAGACCATTTCATAGCATAAATGCGTCTTGTAGACGTGGCTCTTGCTTGTGAAATAGTGTTTAGCACACGCTCTGGGAGGCATGCAGACTCCCGTCGAGCGACCACACATGGAGAGCCCACAGCTTGGGCTGCGGGTGCCATATAGTGCCCTGAGCCTGAGATAGCAGGTTGCGTCTCAGGGGAATCGGCCACGGAGCTGCTGTCAGCATTGCACACAGGTCCACTATCCACGGCTGGTTCCTCCAGAGAGGGGCTACCAGCAGGAGCTTGTGACCCTCTTCCCTGACACGGCTGATAACTTGTGGAATCAGCGAGGTCGGCGGGAAAGCATAAAGAGGAAGTCTGGGCCAATTTTGGGCTAGAGCATCTATCTCTCTGGTGGAATATGCTGGGTAGCGAGGCAAAAAGGTCTATCTCCGCTCTGCCGAACGTGAGCCAGATTAGCTGGGTCATTCGGGGGTGAAGTGTCCAATCCAAGCTGAACTGACCTGTCCTCTCGACAGCATGTCCGCATCCTGGTTGAGGACACTCGGTATGTGAATAGCTCTTATCAAGCGAAAGTTTAGCAGGGCCCACTTTAGGAGGCACGCTGCCAGTCTGTAGAGGAGCTTGGATGAAAGGCCCCCTTGCCGGTTTATGTATGAGACCACTGTCATACTGTCCGATTCGACCAGAATGTGACTCTCCCTCAGGTGTGGTAGAAAGAAGCGACGCACCTGACACACTGCCATCATTTCCAGGCAGTTGATGTGTAAACTGCTGTCTCTCTCTGACCAAAGGCCGGAGAGCCCTCGTACAGCGCTCCACAACCTGTTAGGGATGCTTCTGTTACAAGCACTCTCCTTCTGTTTATTACATAGAGAGGGATTCCTTCTCGCAGCCATCGCATGTTTTTCCATATGTTTTTTGCTGAGATACAGGCTGCGTTTACTATGAGTTTCAAGCAGCCGGGTTTATTATGTCTGGAGTTATGTGGCTGTGTAGGGACTGATAACTTGGGACTTTTTGTGTTTGTGTGAAACTGCTCTTTGTATGACTTTGTGTGGTCGCTTTTAAAAAGGCGTGCTGCAAGGACACTTTTACGGGCCTTTTTAATGCAGCGTTTAGTATCTTTACCGTGCCCAGAGCTTCACGAGGCAGAGGGGGTTGTCTCGGTTGCGGCTGAAGCTGAGCAGTAGCGGGCTGCTGTGCCGGCGGCTTTGGGCCGCTGGTAGAGGCAGAAGCTGCTCGCTTAGGCAGGAAGTGTCGCATCGCCTGGGACGCCTTCTGTGCCTCTGTGAAGCGCTCAGTGAATCCCTCGACGGAGGGTCCAAACAGTCCAGCTGGAGAGATGGGCGCATCCAGGAAAGGCATCTTGTCTGCGTCCTTTATCTGGGTGAGATTGAGCCACAGGTGTCTCTCCAGAACGACGAGGCTAGCCATGGAACGGCCGATGGCTTGGGCCATAACCTTCGTCGCTCTCAGCGCCAGATCCGTCGTACTCCAAAGTACTCTGACGGTGTCCTCATCAGGCACCTGGAAGACTTGGAGAACCGCCATGGAGTGAAGAGGCGGCTTGCCCGGCGGATGAGAAGGCTCGGCCGGCGATAGAAGACGTCGTTCTGCACGGCTTTGACAGGTGCACTGGTCTCGCCTTCCAGCCAGTTGAAGTCGGGGGGCACAGATGAGCGGCCACAGGCTGATCGAGGGGCGGCAGCGTTTCATAGCCTTTTTCAGCGGCTCTGTTCTTCAGCCGGGCGGAGTATGGCGATCTCCATGACTTGGTCAACTCGTTGTGGACCTCCGGGAAGAAGGGAGTGGAGCACTGACGAGGGGCTTGTGGGCGCACCGGCAGGTACCATTCATCAAGCCGACTCCGTGAGGGCTACTGCAGAGAAGACCAATCCAGTCCCAGCTCGGAAACAGCCTTAGAGAGCGTTCATGCTCAGCAACTCACAGTAGATACAGTCTGGTACGGCGAGGGCAGCTTCTGCGTGAGTCCTCCCCAAGCAGGCAACGCACTCGTCGTGTCTGTCGGCGGCGTGAATCGACGACGCACAGGCAGAGCTGCGGTGACCAGGCATGGTGAGTTGAAGACAAAGAAGTAGAAGTATGAAATTTGCTCTTTTAGAACTCTCTGAGTCAAGCCAGGCGGCGGCGGCAGGGGAAAAATCCAGCTTTAGACGTCAAAGGTAAGGCTTCCAGTCAGGGACAGCAAAGATTTCGTCGCCGAAGGAGAATGATCTGAAGATGGCTGGCGTTCCCTGCTCTTAAATAGACGCGAATGCAGAATGCAGCCATTGGCTCAGCGGTATCACGCCACCATGGCGTGATCGACGGCATTGGCTCGCTGCTGACGGCGCCTCGCTGATTGGTTTAAATAAACCACTGCAGCGGCCAATGGCGGTGAAGTTT
Source organism: Enteromius treurensis (assembly GCA_032275025.1). Lineage (NCBI taxonomy): Eukaryota > Metazoa > Chordata > Actinopteri > Cypriniformes > Cyprinidae > Enteromius > Enteromius treurensis. The sequence goes on from JAUCMU010000125.1 coordinate 23,103,240, forward strand.
CACTGGGTGATTAGAATAGGCTTCAGTTAAGGGGAAAAAAGGAGTTTTCCCATAGCATCTTAGCAGACGCAGTACAACTGAAATGTCGAACAGGAACATCATCTGTGAAACACTGTGGAGGAGTGTGATAACATGAGCATGGCTTCCTGTGACACTAGGTTGCTGGTATTTAATGGTGGTGTGACAGAAGACAGAAGCAGCTGGATAAATTCTGAAGTGTATAGATACAGTATATACTATTTGCCCAGTTGATTGGCTGGCACTTCATAGTACAAATGGATAATGACCCAAAAAAGCATTTCTTGCAATGGATTCTTTACAAAAAATAAATAACTTTGATGTATGATTATATTTATTTGTCTAATTCTATTTGAGCCCCTGAAAATGGGTGTAGGCCTACTGTGTATAAACGTTTTTATAATTCCTATGCTTTTTATGCTATATTTTTCAACCTTTTAAATTAAAATCTGCACTTTAAGATAATCTTGATTTTTTTTTTTATTCTGTTCTGGTGGCATACAGAGCCCAAATTCTGAAAATTGTGTCAGTGTCTAAATATATATGAACCTAACAATATATTCTCTCCTGTCCGTTTTCTTAACAGCCAACATTTACTGATCTTAGATGTTTAGATACAATTCTAACAACAATGTACAGAAACACTCATCTTTTAATACTTGGTTTGTCATGGTTAGTTGTAGGGAATGTGTGTGGAATGGGCCATCATTTACAGTTTTACACGTTACTGACAATGTTATGGATGTCAACAGGAACACCCCTGCCCTGTAGGATTCCTGGTGAACTTGGAGATCCAGGATACTTTGGAAGTCCTGGGGTGCCAGGTAATTTAATTTCTAAATGTATATTGAAGTAGATAATAGTAGTATTTTAACTGTAAAGAGTTGTTTAACATTTACAATGCTAAGATATGTTATTTTGCATATTTGTGTGTATGTAAATATATTAGGGCCAAAGGGTCAGCCAGCTTCCCCAGGACCAAGTGGGCGCCCTGGGTTTGATGGACCAAAGGGTGAGAGAGGAGAACCAGGCTCTGGAGGTCAGCCAGGACCTCAGGGTAAGATTCCAGCCCCAAATGTGAATGGGTGTGCCATCTGACCACAAATATTACATATAATTGGTCAACTTGTTTAGGCTAGCCATATGTTTGAAAGTATAATAGCAATTGCAATTTTTCTGCATCAAAGGTACACATTTACAAATTCCTACAGGAATCTGTTTGATTGTGATTTTCGCAGCAGGGTGAAACATTTCCCCATGCAAATATCACTTATTTTCAAGTTGGAAACACAAAATCACCTCACTAAGCTACAAAGTCCTTTGCTGCTTTCAGTTTGAAATTTTTATTAAGCAGTGCTTTTTACATCTCTGCACTATTGAGAAGTGTTGAGAAGACAATGGACTAGTATCACAAAATTGGTTTGTTATTAGGGTTCCCCGGACCCAGAGGAGATCCAGGTTTACCAGGAAGAACAAACTCTGGCTTACCAGGACCTCCAGGAAGAGATGGTTTTCCAGGTTTGGCAGGAGATAAAGGAGAACCCGGTGTGGTGCTTGGGGCCATTCCTGGAGGCCCAGGTTCTCCAGGGAGACCAGGAGAGCCTGGAGACAAGGGTCAACCTGGTGTGCCTGGTTTACCAGGGAGGCCTGGTAAGTTTGATGAGATGCTTTCACATAGCCACTACCAACGTCATTACTACTAACCCATTGTAAGTCATGCTAGATATCAAGCTAATGCATTCCTACTTAGGTAACGATGGACGCAATGGCTTTCCTGGCATAAATGGAGAACGAGGTGTGAATGGCATTCCTGGTCCTGTAGGTCCCATAGGTCCACCAGGAGAAATCCCTTCCGGGGGTGTTCCTGGTCCCAGAGGGCCAGCTGGAGCCAAGGGATTTGATGGATCTCCAGGTACCCAATTCAAATTAATTTTGACGTTTTATCTAATAATATGTCTATTCGTTCAACAAGAACTGCCCAGATACATACACTAAGGTAAAATCTGCCTTGAGCAGTAGGACCTTTCACATGTACATTTTTCATGTACATCTACCCAACCTCTGAGAATTTATAATGCATCGTTTTTTCAATGCGACTATCGTTTACTACTGCACATTTGAGTTGCGGTAAAATGTTTTACTGCCTCTTTCTCTTCTTATCAGTCTTCGTCAACCTGTATTTACTGATCTTCCTCGCAAAAATATGTTTTCATTATTCTTTTCTCTATGGTCATCCTCCACTCCTTTTCTTTTTTCATCACCATCATTTCCAACCTCCCGTCCTTCCATTTTTGGTGTCACCCTCTTCTATTTTTGGTGTTGGGTCACCTCACTAGGCTGCCAAGGTGAGAAATATTGTCCTCCCTGATGCCCTTTATATAGTGTTGATGTTCCTCTAACACATGCTTCCTCTTAATACACTTGTCGTTCCAGTCCTCCTAATTAATATTTCATCCAAAATGATGACAGAATATTCATTTTTGGGTGAACTCTCCCTTTTAGACATCTATTTCCAACCAATATATAAGTTTGTTCATAGTGACAATGCAGAATTCATATGTTTATTTGGATCTGCAGAATGTTAATTTGAAATTTCTTATAATTGACCATCTATTAAAAATGTTCATCCATGGTCTTTTATCACTGGAGTGGTTTAAATTGTATTCCTCCATCTTTTTTGTGTTTGTGTACTATGAAGCAGGAAGCACATAGTACACTCACATGTAAACGATGGCCTAAAACTTGTGTGCTTAAGTACTAATCCTCAGGTTCAATGAGCCTCTAATCTTAACAACCTAGCCACAGAACTTGCTTAACCTTTATTTGCTTGTGTGCCTTTAACCACAACTCCCCCTACTGGTAAACAGCATCATCTTTTGTTAGTCATGTCAACTTTAGTTAGTCCTGAAAGTATGTTCCAGCTTTTTGAGCATTCATTTTATAATTTTAGACTTTACTTTAAACTGATATTTCCACAAATTTGGAAATATGTTGTGTTCATCCAGTACTACAAATATCACTAAATGTTGCTTTTTTTCTCATTTATTGCATCTTTTAGTTATTTAATCTTGTTAGAATACACTTGTATTTTCTTTTAATTACCTGTTATTTGAAGGACTGTGTGATGTCTTTAAAGTGTTCTTTTGTGGGTTAATTTGTTTACCTGTACAGTTTTATATATATATATAAATTTCTAATTTATACAAGTGAAATCCAATTAATTTATAGGAACGTTCAGAGCTAAAGACTATCTTATATTGTAACTGTTTTTTTCCTCCACAGGTTTCCCAGGGCTGAAGGGTGTGAGAGGAGATCCAGGGCCTTCAGGGCCTGGTGGAATAAAGGGTATACCAGGACTTCCTGGCTTCCAGGGGTCACCAGGATTTAGGGGACCTCCTGGACCCCCTGGCATTGGAACACGTCCAGGCATACCTGGAAGACCAGGAATAAAGGGTAAGATATTGTAGAAAGAGAATAATATTCAAATTGACTTTGACTTTATTTGAATTTTCTTATAATTATATTACTGATAGAAGCTATTCTAGATTAACTTTTGCAGCCATTTTAACATGCTTCTATCTCTAAAACAACACTTTTGAAAGTTGTTATGCCGTGCATTGTTACAATAACATCAAACAAGCTTATCAGAGAAAGTTTCAAAAAGCATAAAATAGTCTAAAGAACACATTTTACTTTTAATTATCGTAATGTAGATATTTTGATGTCTTTGTTTAAGGGGAGAAGGGGTCTCTTGGATTGTTGGGGTTCCCAGGTTTACCTGGAAACCCTGGAGTCCCAGGTGGCTCAGGTGGTAAAGGTTTACCTGGTTTTGCTGGGCAGGATGGCTTTCCTGGAGGGACTGGATCAAGAGGAATTAAAGGTACAGTATATGGCATTTGAAGGACATTTGATTGTGGATTTTTAGTTAAGTGAAATCACAGAAGGCACTCAAAAATAATTCAGAAAGAAGCAAGATATAAAATTTATTGTGATTATATTTTAAAATGCACTGCAGTAATGCAATAATTGTACTAAATTAACAGATACATACTGTATTTGTGTTTTAAGGAGAACGTGGTGCTCCTGGTCTTCCAGGCCCCTCTTCAGTGCTTCCAGTAGAACTGCTGGAAAAGGGTCAAAAAGGTGCTCCAGGAAGTGGTGGACTGCCTGGTTTTCCAGGTCCAAGAGGTAAAAGTGTACAAACCATCCAATTCTTATGATGAATACATGCTGTTTAGTGGCATAAAGGTGGACTTGTGATGTTGAGCTGTTCTGTAGAGTCAATCATTGTGGAGTTATTAATGACGTTTTCATTTAAGCTTGTGATAAAAGAACCTATCATTCAGCCATTAGAGAAAAAAAAATCTTTCTTTTTAACAGGCGATAAGGGTTTTCCAGGGCCACCAGGACGTCAAGGCTTTCCTGGATTACCTGGTGTTGCAGACCAAGCAAAAGGTTTTCCTGGCCAGCCTGGATTCCCAGGTATTCCTGGCTCCATTGGCTTGCCTGGTCCCAAAGGTTCACCCGGAGTTATGGGCTTCCCTGGCTTACCAGGCCCGAATGTAAGTATCTTGTATTCAGGACACAAGTACAGTATGTTTATGTATAAACGTTTACTATGGATGCAGCAGTACTTATACTGTTATCAGCAACATGTCTAATATGGTCTCATACTATCACTTGTGCAAAATGGGTTATTTACTGTATAGAAATATATATTGTCTCTTACTTTTAGCGTTGTTCTCCATTGCAGGGTGACACTGGTGTACCTGGTGTTCAAGGGTTCTCCGGAACTCCAGGACAATCTGGTGGCAAAGGTGATTTCTTTGTGTGATTCCATCAGTGCATAGTATTATAATAATTATGTACCTTTTTTTCTGACCTGTAATACATATGGCTAATGTAGCTATTGGTCTAAAGCCTATAAACGTTGTATTTAAGGTGAGAAAGGTGATTCATATGAATTATCTGGACCCCCTGGACCAAAGGGTTTGATTGGAAATGCTGGATTCCCAGGTAAGAAAGAATTTTTTCAGGTTCTTAATATATGTATATGGTTTATTAAGTGTTATATTTTTGTATCATGTTTTATTTTAATATTGGGAATTTCAGTCTGATTTCTTCAATAGATTTTTGTCTTTTGCCTGTATAACAAGGTGGTCCAGGATTTCCTGGTGAACCAGGTGAACCTGGTTTCCCAGGAACATTGGGATTTCAAGGCCAGAAAGGTTTTCCTGGAGAGTCGGGAGCACCTGGATTTGGTGGTACATGGAAGTTTGGATCCACACTTATTTCAACTTTTACATCAACAGCTTCTCTAATTGTATTTTTTGTTGTGGTATTTGTTTTAAGGCTCACCAGGCCTCCCAGGCATTAGAGGACTCCCCGGTTATCCAGGACAGAAGGGGCGTGATGGAGATTTAGGCCGTCCTGGAGCTCCAGGATCACCAGGAGAAAAAGGTTAAACAAGAACTTGTAACTTGTAGAACTTCACCTGTAGTCATTCATCTTTCTACTAACTAATAGAACCCAGCATGTTGCCATTTCTGAAATACCCTGTTTAAAATCTTACTTCAGGTTTTCCAGGATCACCTGGTTTAGATGGACTCAATGGTCTACCGGGATCCAAAGGGTTGTCTGGAGTTCCAGGTGCATTATCTGATGAACCTCTGATTATAAGGTTCTACATTATACTTGACAAACATGAACAAACTAGTGATTGCTCATTTATTTAACGTATGTCATCAGGTATTACTGAAGGTGGTCGGACTGGAGCTCCTGGTGTAAATGGCCGGAAGGGAGAGAGGGGTACATCACAGCCTGGAGCATCTGGGCGCCCTGGAGAAAAAGGATCCAGAGGAGACCCTGGTGAGGAGAATCATGTGTATGGCTATATTTGAAGTTCTTCAAACAAGGGAAGAATATGTATATATATATATATATATATATGTGTGTGTGTGTGTGTATATATAAAGATAACACTAAATACATGTATATAGTTTGAGTAAATGGAGTGGTAATCTATTAAAAAAAACAATCATGGGACCATTCCTTCTCTGACCAAATAAGATGGTCTTTCAGGTTGCATGTATGTGTTTAATGAGTATGACATTTTGGTCTTCAGGTGCCTCTGGTTTCAGAGGCTTCCCTGGTAATCCAGGCCCCCCTGGACCACCTAGTCCTTCTAATATCCCAGGTCCTCCTGGAGACCCTGGACTTCCGGGATTAGATGGACGAGAAGGTACAGGACATCTCTGTATTCTCTATTCTCATTACATTTATTGTCTCTCTACCATTGAACTGATCCTTTCTTGGGCTATATATCTGAAATAAAAAGATCTATGATCTAGAAGGCTAGCAAGTATTTTTCCTCTTAGATCTGTTTCTCTTTGAGTATGAACTTTATGAACCTTTTGCAGTTGCCCATAGTTCTTGTGATGCATTGAAATCAGTTGAACTGGATCATTTGTAGGTCCCTTTGGCCCTCCTGGCCTTCCTGGTCCACCAGGCCCTGGAACAGTCCAAGGAGACAGGGGAGATGCTGGACTTCCTGGGCGACCAGGAGCACGTGGCCCACGTGGAGACGCCGGTGGTTTTGGAGCGCCTGGATTACAAGGCAGTCCTGGTTTTAAGGGTATTTTTTCTACTGTTAATATTTTTGTAACTTTAACTGTTCTCCTATAGTTTATTAATTGGAATTTTATTTATTTTTATGCTGTCTGGATTTACAAGGACAAAGAGGTGATCCTGGCATTAATGGTGCACGTGGACCACCAGGGGACCGTGGAGATCTAGGAGATTATGGCAGGAATGGACCCAAAGGATTAAAGGGTCAGTAGGCATTTTAAATCTTATATTTATTTAGCTAATATACAAACCGGATTCCTAAAAAAGTTGGGACACTAAACAAATTGTGAATAAAAACTGAATGCAATGATGTGGAGATGGCAAATGTCAATATT
>JAUCMU010000125.1:23122561-23151781 GCA_032275025.1 Enteromius treurensis
ATTTTTCAATTTCTGAATGAATTTGCGTTTTGAATGAAGAGGGAACCAAAAAGTAAATTACCCGTTCATAAAGAGTTACTTAATTCCTGAATGAATCAGCAGTTTGGGAAATAAACAAAAAAACGAATGAATGAATCAATGACTTAAGACATTTTACTACCACCTGCTAGCAGTTTCAGTTTCTTTTTAGAGTATAATTACATTTTTTTTTTTATCATGTTGTTTTTACATATTGTAAAAAAAAAAATATCTGCATTACTAAAAATATATACATTTAAAGTGTAGTTTACCCAAAAATTTCAAAAGAAGAAAGAAAACATTATTTTAATTGATTGCATGCTTTTCTTATAATGGCTTTAAATGATCTTTTGTGAGTAATTTCTCAGACAAATTTGATGTGCTAATAATATGCAAATAATTAGATGAATTACTTTCTACACTGTGTAATTAATTAGATGAAATTAAGGGAGTAATTATAAATACAGACATCCAAGGGGGCATTTTTAAAAGTAAATATTATCAATATTTCTAGGATTATAATTTATTTATATATATATATATATTCTTTAGAACTTAAATGTATTGCCACCTCTTTATTTATTCAGAATTTTTTGTGTTCATACCACTGAAAAGTTGACAACCTTAACTTATTTCACATGTTATGATTGTCACACGGGCGCACTGGATGATGTATTGTCGTGTGGTGCAGCCGTGCTTCTCAGCGGAGCAGAGAAAACAAAGAACAAGGAGCTTGAATAACCAACACTTATTTATCTCAAAACACGAAAATCAACAGGACCAGACAGACTTGAAACAGAACATAACATGACAATGATATTTATATGAAGTTGTAATGATAACGTATATTTTAAGAGACTTGTTGAGACTCTACCATTTAGTAATTTATGTCATAATAAAATGACTTTTTGACAGATTTGACTGAAATTGTCAAAACTATCACTTGATGTGATAGATATAATAGATTACATAGTAAAAAAAGAAAGTAATAATTATTTTTTTTAAATGTGGTAAGAAGTTTAGGTTTGGTAAGATTTTAAAGTTCTTGAAAGAGTTCTCTTCTTCTCCTCACCAAGGCTGGATACAGTAAAAGCAGCAATATTGTAAAAGATTACAAATTTAAATGGTTTTAATATTTTCAAATAGACATTTTAATTATTCTATTTTAAAATGTCTGAGATGGCAAAGCACAGATGTCTTCAGTCACGTGATCCTTAATTTACATATTTTTTAGGATTCTTAAAATATATAGTTTAGATCAATTTATTGCGTGAAAGAAAGAAAAGTATTAGTTTATTTATAAAATTTATTTGAGTCCTGACTCCAAACTAGTGAGCAGTATTTCCTGTTTTCAACAGCAACATAATATGAAATGAGCAATGAAATGTGCTTTTTTTGTGCCATAATTGCATGCATATTTAAGTGAATTATTCTAAAATAAAATACTGCCCAGAGATCAGTTAAAATTATTAGACACATGTTCATAGGTTCACTAGATCAATGTGCACAATATAGTGGCAAAATGTGGGACATTTTTATGTTTTATTTAGTATAAAAAAGAGCACAACATTTACAAGAATTAGAGACAATAAACAAACAAACAATATTGGATTTTGAAATAATTTGAAACTAAAGTCAGAACTTTTTTTTGTGTGCCTTTTATTGTTTAGTATAAAGACAGAAATAGAATACATGCGAGAGAGATTCTGTATCTTCTTGGCAAAAAGATTTTGTATAAATCAACTTAAATATTTGTTGCAGGGGTAATGAATCATTTTAGAGTGAACTTTTTTTATTTCATAATTAAACAAATTTTGTTTGCCACTGTCCATACTGAAAATCAACATTTGCCAACGCTAAAGTCAGAACAGTATGAAGTCCGAAGGCTCGTTTCCTGATATCTCGTGGCTCAAACTCTCTCTCTCGATTTTGAACCAAGCCCCGAAACACCGATTAAAAACTGAAAGATTCATAAAGCTTCGAATGAAAGCTTGAGAAACGCGATCTTCACTGTATTTTAGGCAGCAGTGCCCCACAGCAGCAGGGGGCGCTGTACGCTCTCCGACGCATTGTCACCACTGCAGCTGTAGGAACTGAAACAACAGACAGACGTAAGCAACGGGACTAGAAGAAGCTCAAGACATTTCTCCTGTAATACTGCTGCACAAAACAGGTACATAAACCCATAACAGCGCGCGTGAAGAAGTGCACTGATGTGTCTTATTGCAGAGGTCGCATTTCACATGTTAGGATTGTTTTTGTGTAACGTTACGTAAATAAACATGCAGTGATTGAGGGTATTATAGAGCTTGTTTACATGTTTACAAACGTTATATCACATTTTACCGCCTGTAGCTGTTTTTTACTAGCAGCAAATCAGTCTCTGTTTTGAACTTTAACGAATAAACTCCACAGGGGTGATTGTTATTTGTCTTGGATGGTTTTGCATTAGTCAGCATCATCAACTAGCAGCAGTGTGCTGGCTAATGCAGAATCCTCCTGCTGCTCCAGGCAGCACTGCAGATCACAATCAGGTGAAGGGTGTAGAAACTAGATCATATTTGATCGCATTATCAGAAAGTTATCAATTGTAATTTGCATTAAGAACATTTAAGGCTACAGTATGTGGAAGACCATTAATTGTCACGTGTCAGACGATTATTTTAGGATTTAATAGGCTCTTTAATTTTTACAAGCAGACCCCCTCAAAAAAAAAAAAAAGTAAAAATAAATCTTAGATTTAAAGTTATTTAATTACACAGCCAATTTCTTTGGATGTAAAATAAATGATATGGTATGTGAGGTTATCAGTGTTGCTTCCCCTGTTTATATTGTTCACAAATGGCATTAATGTAATGTAGTATAATGCTAGAATAATGCAAAGGAATGTTACACTAATACAGTGCTGTCATTTTTTTTAAAACTGACATTTCATTTGAAAGCGATAGAAATAAGCTTTCCATTGGTTTCCAAGACTTTTTATGGTTTAAAAGTCTGAAAATCTGGAGGGTGGAAAAAATCAAAAACTACCCACTACAACACAGTTGGTCACTCATTAAACAATGACCTAAAACACTTACAAGTAGCATACATTATAATTTCTTAAGAGTTGTATACAAACAATAATAACAACTTTGTTGTTTTACTGCTTTGATTTTAATTTTGAGTTTTTTTTTATGTTTGATTATGGTACTGCTGTGTTGTATAAGGAAGTTTTGATACTAACAGTTTTAGATTTCTAGTAGTGGTTGTGTCTGAGTAACAAAAGTGTTCATGTAAGTGACGGAAGTAGTCACTGAATGCCTTTTGTGTCAAAGCAGTAATACGTTTATCTAACATGGACTTATTGATTACGTTTGAAAATGTGATTGTGGTCTTAATGGTCTTATTGTTTCTAAAAGCAGACCTTATCATCTTAATTGCAAAATGTAGCTTATTTTGTTTGGGGTAAAATATGACCAGGCCTCATGAGATTCACTCCATTATTATGTTTTTCAGTTAAGCTGGAATTTTCGGAGACCGACTCAGACATGTCATATGTCTTCATCAATGATTTGTCGCAGACTAGTGTACCGTTACTGCAGTCTTGTATCGATGGAGACTTGAGTTTTGCTAGGCGTTTGCTGGAGGCTGGCTGCGACCCCAACATTCGTGACCACAGGGGCCGCACGGGTCTGCATCTGGCAGCGGCACGAGGGAATGTGGACATCTGCCGCTTCCTGCATAAGTTCGGTGCGGATCTGCTGGCCACCGACTATCAGGGCAACACTGCACTGCACCTGTGTGGACACGTGGACACAATTCAGTTCCTGGTGTCCAATGGTCTCAAAATAGATATTTGGTGAGATATGCCTATGTTTTTATTTCCTAAATTGGATGTTTGTGGTAAGTGACTGTTGTTTTTGTAATGTACTCTTATTGTGTGTTATTGCAGAAACAAATCACATAATTGATAGAGCAACACATTTACTGAAAGAAAATCATAAAGGCCCGGTTTCACAAACAGGGCCAGGACTAGGCATTAATTTAATTAAGATATTTAAGCAACTTTTACAAAACTGCCTTAAAAGAATATATTATGGGTGTGCATCTTAACACAGAACAATGACACTGACATGTTTTAAGATATGTCAGAGCAAGATTTTTTCATCTGAGACGGCTCAACCATGCAATTTAGTCTGGGACTAGCTTAAAGGGGTCATACGGTGGCACATGCACTTTTACAAGCTGTTTGGACTGGAATGTGTGTTGGGAGTGTGTGTACACAACCACCATACAAGGATAAAGATCCACCAGTATTTTTATTAAATTAAAAGAAGAATAAGTTGCCCCTTCTGAAGTCAAGCCATTCTAAAATGCATGTCGGTGTGAGGCCACTCCCACAATATTTGATTGACACAGCGTGTCACACAGACTGAACTGGTGTCTTACTGAGTCTTCATCAGACCTAGACGCAGAGACAAGCAAGACTCCTAAGAGATTGAGGTGTTTTGTTGTTGAATGTATTAATGAACATTGCAGTAGTTATTTACTCCCGACATCTGAGTGACTGAAGATGCAGAGGATTAATGTTAAGTTTGGTTCTGAAGGGAAACGCCCCCTTGATCAACCGAAATGCTTTTATGTTAGCGCTAATCATTCATAATCCATCCTCACCTACAGAAGCATTGCGTATAATGTCTTTTAATGAATCTTTGCAAATCTCCTTTCCTAATAATGTGCTAATTAGCAAGTTTCACTATAAATACGGCTAAAAAAAATATCCTATCGGAAAAGAGGGGCGGAGTCAGCGGTGCTCGTGAAGAACAGAGTGATTTCTAAAGAAGGGTAAAATGAGCGTTTTTTACACTATCTTTGAGAAATTTGAAAGCAGTCTGTATTACAAACTTTCCATTAAGATCCTAAAGAATCATATTAGCTTGTGGAAAATTGCTTTTGTGTGACCCCTTTAAATGTTAGTGTTAATAATACGCCCAATAAACTCCAATAAACCACATATATATTTCATTTCGTTTTTGAACACAAGAATGCGTAAACAAACACGTCAAGCCATTTTAAACAGTACCAGTCACAAGCGCCACTGCTTATTAAAATCCTCTAGGTGTGTGGTTTCTTTATTTACCTTCTTTATTGGGTTATTTTTGGATCCTGTTCGCACATTTATTGCACTTGCAATGCTTTAATACTGCCAGTTCTGTCATATTAGTAGGAAATAAACACAAACCAAAGCCAACTGAACGGATGTGAGCTTACAGGGAAAACCACCGAGCTCATTTAGATATCATCTTTTGATAGTTTTCCTGGTATTGAATCAGTCTGTCAACAAACCTATCCAGTCACGTACATGAGCTGACACTGTCTTTCTCCCTGAAATTCTCCGATGTTATATACATAATACCAAAAAAAAACACATCTATATATTTAAAAAACCCAGCAAGCATTTAGCATGTGTCCACACACAAGCTGATCAAAGCTATTGCTTAATTACACAGGTGCTGCTTTTATTGGACGGTTATGCATTAATGAATAAATTTAACGATTGTTAAGACTGTGAAACAAGTGTGGTGGTTTTTGTGGCGTGTCATAAACATTGTAAGGCCTGAGCTGAACAACGTAAAGTAATAAAGATTGTACAAAATAACCTGGACATTTTTGTTGATACTGTAAAACAAGCCTCTGCTTGAATCTGGCCCTGAATCACGATGTTAAGATGACTTTTTGTGTTGTATAAGATCATATCATATGATAGCTTTGTGAGGAACTGTGTGAAGGAGCCCCAGAAAAACATCAGTAAATCGGTAAATAAATAACTTTATTTTAGAAGAAACTTTATAACAAATACTGACAATGGTATACAAAAATAAATAAATAACTAAATGTTTAATTTCAAGTTCTTATTAAGTGTATGAAGTCAGCTAAGAGTAAACCACAAATGTGTCCCAAAATCCTAAACTGAACTTATGTTGACTTAAAAAATACACTTATTAAATTTGACCAACACTGTGTTTCGTCTAATTGAGGGTTGCAGAGAAACATCGTAATCAATGTTTCCTCAAACTGTATTATTTTCAGCTCTAATCCCGAGGCTTGGATGTTAACATCTCTTGATGAATGCTTGCGTTCACTCTCTCTCTCTCTCTCTCTCTCTCTTACACACACACACACACACACACAAATGTGCAAGTGCACATACAAAAACACACAAGCCTTTACGCACTTACCTTGTGAAGTTGGTCTGGCTTTGTCCATTCACCCATCCTAACCCCAAAAACAGAAGCCCCAAATGCCACACGCACAAACCACCCCACATCCTTCTTCTCAAAGAGGCACAGAGAACGAGTCAGCGAGGGAGCGGAGGACAGGGGCGAGTTTCAGGGCGTGGAGGGCGACAGGAGGAGGATTGAAAGAGGGATTCAAGAGAAAGAGTGAGAAGGGAAAGAGTTAAGGATCCCAGATGCCACTGCTGTGGAATCAGAGATGCACATTTCAAATGGAATTAAAAAAACCACACCAAAATCTCTCCAATACTTTTCCACAGCTGCCTGTCTGTTTTGTTGAGATATGCCTATCCAATAAATCACATTTTAAGGGTAAATTATGTTTTTCTTATTAACTTATTAAAACCAGAGCAAATATGTGTTGTTCAGTTTTCTTTGTGGTTATATGTTGTAGATCTTTCTCTCTCTTGGTAGGCCTGTCGTTACATTGCGGTGCAGGGAAAGAATGCAAGTCGAGCCAAACTTTTCTACCAGGGCACTGGCACAAGCAAACATGTTATTAAACGCATTTTATATAAAACTCCCTTTTATAGCTCTCATTTAGCTCATGTTTTTTGTGTGCGCATCACACTTGTGTGCGTATGGGCTTTTGTCAGTGACTGAAAAAACCTCTGTATGTTTTTATAGCTCAGTGGACATTCTTGTCTACTAAAAGCCTATGGTTTAGTATGAAAACGGCTTATTTTCAGTCCCTCTGCCTCTTCCAAAGCGTAAGGTCGGTGTACGTTTCAATTGCATGCACGCGGTGTATTCTTATAATTTCCAGTTTTAACCTCGATACTTGGAATATTTGCAGACCACAACAGTATGAACCATAATCTTTTTATTCATTTTCATATACAAAGAAATACACAAAATACTTACAAACTGTTCCAGGACAACTTGAAGTCAAAGCTGACAAAGAAGAGGTAAACAAGAGGAAAATGTCTACAATGGATTGCCAACACTTAGATCACCCAAAATAATAACTTGTCAAAACGTGTTTTTAAAAAAAAAACCGATATGACTTTGTAGTTCATCTTTTATGTCCATCAAACTATTTTGGGTTCACTATCCTTTTAAACGTCCTCCGTCTTTGACGGTAAAGTTCACATATAAACCATTAAAAACCTCCACTCTTTCGACCCAGCTTCTTCTGGATGTGACCTCTGGAGCGTCCCTTCATGCCTTAAGCTTTGAAAGTTCACGGTTGCCATGGTTACTGTAGTGACATCTAAGTGGTGAATGTGAACTGCTGCAATTCATTTCACACAATCCACAAATTGTGCACCATAATGTATAAAAAAATATACATAATAAAAAAAACGGAAAAGAAAAAAATGTGTTGTATGTGCAAATTTGGTCAAAAATTCCTACTTCGTATATATACCTGTAAAAAAATTATAACATTTCCGGAACATTTGGGAAATGTTCAAAAGCACAAGGTGAGAAACAGTTAGACTGTCCTCAAAAGGCAGTGAATCTGTTGCCGTTTCGAAATGTACATCTTACAACACCTAAATCAACTTAACACCACAGAGTTTAAAAGTCCGTTCATATTGATAACTGTAACCATAACTATATTAATGCCACATCAAGGGATGGTGTTGTTTATTTATAAGCTTGAGCTGCAGTTCTGTCATTTGCTGCTTTTAATGATCAAGCTCTTTAAAGTCAGTCTGATAATCTAAAAAATAGATTCTAAACCATTATTGTTTTGGATAGCTGTGGTGTGGACTTCCCTATTCTTCTAGAATTAGTTGATTAAAGCTTTATAGTTACAGTCATGGTTAGAGTTATCATCCTTGGTGTGAAGAGCACTTAACCCATTCTTCAACATTTGAAATAGTTGTTTAGCATGCCACAAAATGGGTTTCTGCAGGTGACTAGAACTGGAATTGAACAAGTGGCGTCTCGGAGTCAAATCCAGAGTGGTCTAAAGCTACATACCCTTTCTGCCCCACAGAACAGATCATAACGTCTTTGCAATAACCAAAATATTCAGAAATTTTGATAATCACAGTCTTTCAACGAAGCATTTCTGCTTGACATTCATCATCTGTCACCTGCCCGGCTAAGTAGCATTTATTTATAGAAATAAATACAATTGGATAATTTAATGAGTACACAAAAGATGTCACCAAACACATTGTCTTTAGTGTGTCATCTGTGTAATTGTGGCACCCATTTCCTCCTCGATCTGTGAGGTCACTTCCTGTTCTTCTATTATCATTTCTTGGTCATTGATTTGCGGTGACATATTAGTCTCGTTTTCTCCTTCAGCCTCGTTCTTCTCCATGGCTGTGTCTGCTTGGGTGTGTTTCTCAGCAGTGGCGCCCTCTTCTGTCACCTCTAAAACACTGCAGAACTCCATCTCGTGGATCTCCACATCGAAGGGGGCCGCAGACGGAACCGAGGGAGAGGGCCTACAGTCCACACATGCCTGAAGAGACACATTGGGTATAAATCAAACAGTCACGACTGAGTGCTTAGCGATGTATTGTGGGAGTTATTGTCTGCGAGACTTAAACTTACAGAAATGTTGATAGCCCGAGGCAGGCGTCCAGTGCGTATCCAAGGGTGAACCTGGCTCAACTCACTCTTCTGCTCCTCCGTGAAGCGAGGCTGCTGTTTCTGCATGGCTCTCAGAGCAGCACGGTCCTCTTTCAGCACAGAATCTCTGTCTCTGTGATGAAACACATTTATTTGGTTAGTTAACAATTATCATTACACCTTTCATTAGTCGCTTTGATGGTTTCATTATAGGATGTTAACATGGAAATGCATTACTTTTTTCTATTCATGTGAAGTGTGACACTCTAATGTCATAATGAGATGTACCTGTTGGACTTAATGATCCTAATTCCTTAATGATTTTTTTGTTGTGTACAATATTTCAAATAAAACACTATTTTTATTGCTGATTTGGCTCTTCATTAAAAGAAAAATTAAATACGAACTAAAAAACATCTATAAAAAAAGAAAAAGAAAAAGTAGGTAGTGATTTATTTTAAAGTAACTGGCACTTGATTCCCAACTCTAGTTAGTTATATAGTAATATCTGTACAGTGCTGATATTAACCTGACAGGCAGCTGATAGGTCATCATAGTCTTCTCATCTGTGTTGGCCATGAGAAGCCAGATGGGGTCTTGTAGGACACATTTGATGAACTGTTCCTCTCCATCACCCCCTGCTGTCTGCTTGCGGGAGTGGCTGTTCTCTGATGAGTCAACACTGCCAAAGTACTTGCTTGTATTGCTGCTCTGACTGCTTCCTGTTAAAGTCAACAAAAAAAGAGAAAAGTCATTTAATTAAAAGTAATCCTTTTTAGGTAACAACTGCTGAATGACATGTGGTTCGTTCATACCAAAATAAATGTTTACATACTATACTGTGTGCACTGTCTATACTGTATATATGAACACACATATGTGCGATAACAAAAAAAATACACTATACACACACATATAACTTTTTTTGAATGCGATTAAACATTTTGCACTTACTAGTTCCACTTCCTGATGAGCTGCAGCCATTGGACCCTGATCCAGAAGACCCTAAGCCTGACCCAGAAGATCCTGTACCTAATGAGCCAGAGCCTGAGGCGGCTGAGCCAGTGCCCGAGCGAGAGTCCTCCTGTAACAGCAGGTCAAGCAGATCACTGGAGGTGGACATGACGTCTTGATTGGACTCATTTGTTTCACCCTGCAAAGGACATAAAACCACAGACCATTATTAAATAAATTACATAAGAATCTTTACAGCTGATTATTAAGAATGTTCTTTAATTCACGGAATAATCCACTTTTTTTTAATAATTATAAGCTAATTTTCCAACTCCCTTAAACAAATTTCGGGAGGAGCACGCCTGCATGATTAACCACGGCTGGAATCGCATTTACTAATCAATACAATCCCGTCTCGTCCAATCAAAACCATAAGGTTCCCCCTTAAATAAGCTTGCTTCCTTCCCTTCCATATCTCTTTACGCATCCCTCCTCGTTATGCTAATTAGTTGCAGCTAGTGGTATAAAATTTGTGATATTTTGATATGGAATACCGAAACATAACATTGGTTTAAATAATCAGCGAGCTAATTAATCCAACTGTCCATTTCCTTACATTTTCATTCTCTTTTGAGTCCACCGCTGAACCTCTCTGATTGGAGGAGGCCTGTCCTCCAGCTCCACCTCCTTGTCCCCCCATAGGAGACGTGGTCTGTTGCCCTGATGCCGCCTCAAAACGATTGCTTGGAGACTCCTCCAGCTGCAGCAGATTCAAGGGTGAGGAGCATCTAGACTGAAAGAGTGGAGACTCTGCTCCTTCTCTCTCAGGGGCCTCTCTTTGGCTGTAGGATTGAGGGGTGCTGGAGCGAGAGTGGGCGCGTGGGATAGGGGTTGGGACCTGACAGGGCGCAGGGGAGGCTGTGTTGACAGCAGCGAAAGGGAAAGCTGAGTTTGCGCTGTAGAAGGGGCCCATACCCATGTTGGGCTGTGGGAACATGTAGTTTGGTAATACCAACGCCATCATCGGGTGGACCATGGGAGGTCCCATCTGAGAGTTCTGAAGGGGAAAGCGTAGCCCCGTCTGTATATTGGGGTCTGGAACAGGATGGGAAAAAGGGGGATAGACGGGATATAAAGGAAGGATGCTAGGTGGGTACGGGACAGAGGGAACGCTAGTTTGTGACCCTGAAGTGGGCCAAGAAGAGGAGCTGGCTGCAGGACCCATGGGTATGGAGGAATTAGAGGGCCTGTCCAGAGTGGGAACCCCTCTAAGTGGGCCAACTGGGCTACGAGACCGTGTCTGCTCTCTAGTTTCCTGGTGCTTAAGTCTTTTGCCTCCTCGACCACGTCTACGCCCACTACTGCTTGCTGCTGGGTAATCACGAGAGCAGCGCACACCTTAAAGTCAAGAAATATAGATAAAAAAATACAGTTGAAGCAGGAATATTGTAAAATATTATGACAATTTAAAATAATGGCATTCCATTTGAATGCATTAAAATGTAATTTATTCCTGTGATGGCAGAGCTGAATTTTCATTAGTAATGTCTTGGTGCTCAATTATTAATAATGGTTAATAATAATAATCAATGCTGAAAACATTTTTTGCTGCTTAACATTTGCGGAAATGATTTTTTGTTCAACAAACAGCATTTATTTGAAACCCTTCTAATCTTTACTGTCATTTTTACCTTCCTTGCTGAATAAAAATAGACTTTAAAATATTAGTGTCACAGTTTCCTTAAATACTGAGCAGCAAGTTTTTCTTTTTATTATTGTTTTACTGTATTTTTGATCAAACAAATGCATATGCATGGTGAGCATAAGATACAGATCAGATAAGACCTGAAGAATAATTTTGTGTAAAGGCCCGCTTCGCACCAAGCACGATATCATCGGTCACCTAAAATATTCAAGCGTGTGATAGCAGGACTGATTCTGATTGGTTGTCAATGTTTCTATCGTTCATCAGCTGGAAAAATCATTCTGAAAATTATTCCAACGATATCGTTTCTCTGTGCCTTTATCGTTTCAGTTGAGAATGGTTTTAGAACTATATCTTTATCGCTCTCGTGCTTGATGTTAAGAGGGCTAAACACTTCATGAGCACATTCTCACCTCTTGCTAAAGGTGCAGTTGCTCTCCGGTGCTCAGCTGAGGTTGAGTCAAACACTCGGAGTTTGCTCAAGTCTCTGAAGCGACACAAGAAGTTCTGCTCTTCTTGCTGTGTGTGAGCTGACAAAACCTCTTTTGTGAGACCCAACCTTTCTCCTCCTCCAGATCCTCCAGCTACCCCTGTTCCTCCTGGAACTCCTTTTCTCCCTGCATCTCTGTCAGGAGCAAGGTTAGGAGGCAGAGAGAGCATCGTTGTGGGAGGAACATGGGGATGAGCGGCAGGAAGAGCAGCATTCTGAGTAGGCGGAGCTTCTTCCATTACGATATCTGTGGGAGCGAGGTAAAACAAAGAGAGGGGATGAGAAAAAAACTAACTAGTACCCCAAACACTAGTCACAACAACAAAATAAAGGCACTTTTTGCTATGATTGCTTTGCTGTATTATGCGTCTTTGATGTCCTCTCTAATTCCTCTGAGATACACATACACTTGCCCACCTGACTCAGGAGGTTTCTTGTCCCCCACATGGACGATGGTGCTGCTGAAACTGCATTGAGAGGTGACCGAGGCTACACTTTCAGCTTTACTGTGCATGGCCATTGGGGGTAACAATGTACTCTCCTTTACCAGAGACATGGACGGACCTGCAGGTTAGAGTATCTGTTAATACTAGAGTTGTTGTCGAGACCAAGACCAGAGTGTTATGAGACCAAGACAAGACCAAGACTTTGAGGATTGAGACCAAGACACAATCAAGATTATGAGAGTTTGAGACCAATTCAAGAGCAAGACCTAGGTAGGACAAGACCGATTCAAGATAAAGACAAAACCAGCTCTCCTGAAATTATTCTGAAAGACCCACATTTACTGAACAGTCTTTTTAGGAATAATTTTTAACCCTGGGTAAAGTAAAACAAGTATAACATGGGAAGCAAGATAAACCAGGATTCCTTTTACCCAGGGCTTAAAATGACCCAGTGATAAAATGAGCAGTAACCAATAAAATACAACTAATTAAAAAAAAAAAACTATTCATCTTTGCTCTGTGGTACAGAATCCACATCTCAATTAGTACAATTACAACTTCAGAAATATTGTTGAGATTTACCTTATTTGAATACAGAAATATAAATGGAAAAACAAAATGAATATGAATATCAAACTTAAAAGGCCAGTAGGCTAAGAGCATGTCAGAGTAATTTATTCAGCCAATTCATTCATAGCAATCGATTCATTCAGTAGCAAATTACCGTCATGTGTTGCTCAGAAACGTACTACAGTTTTTCTATGGATTTGTTTGGAACTCTTTTCGTTTCTGTTTGGTTATTTGTATTGGTTTTGGTGAATCTTTTGAAAGTTCTGACCGCGCACAGCAGTATCAAAAGAAATCCAATTAGAAACAAGTTATTGATTGCATTTGAAGCAGGAAGTTTACATCACATTAAGGTGGTTACAAATAAATCAGACAATGCACCAGCAATTTAGTAATATCTCTGTAATTGTGCAAGACCTAGAACAAATGCATTAGAGACAATGACAAGACCAAGGACTTAAAAAAATGTAATAAAAAATTGGTCTTAAAGGGAAAATTCTGTCATTAATCATCCTCATGATGTTCTGAATCCGTAAGTCTTACAAGTTTGGAATGACATGAGAGTAACTAATAACAGAATTAAAAGTTTTTGGGTGAACTATCCCTTTAAGATCATCCTTGTAAAGTTACATAAACCTTCAAGTAAATAGAGTGTGCTCAAAACTGGCACATTTTTCTTTCTTTTTTTTTTTAAATAACATTTTAATGGTAGCTGCATTGCCCTGGAATATAAACATGTAACTGCATTGAATTAGTACTGTGCTGCTTTAGTTTATTATTGGAGCATCACCTTTAACATTGCCTGGAGCGTCCTGCTGTTTGTCATCATCAGAGGTGGAGGAAGCAGTGCAGGAGGAAGAGCCACACTTCCTCTTTACCGTATTTGGGATGTTACAGCTCTCTAGATACCTGATGAACCAAATAAAATCCTAAGTCTTTTGGCTTGCCACCAGACTATCATCACAAGTACTAGAGATGCTCACTATACAATAATATGATTAATCAGAAACACATAATCAGTGATAAACAATACAATAATGATCTGAAACACAAACCTTATGATGCTATCCAAGGAGTTGATTTGCTGATAAGAGAAGGTGGTGGGCGGCTCCTTCTGCACACTCATAGAGGGTGCAGAGCTTTTTGAGGGTGGAGCAGAAATAGGACAGAGACTGTTGCCCAGCTCTGCTGCTTTAGCTGCTTGAACAGCACCTATTTAGAAGAGAACATCTTGAGACTAACAACCTTGAAAAAAAATTTTAAATTATAGCTAAAGGCTATGTCCTTAAAGCTACTTTAAATATACTGAGTGGTTGTGTACCTGCGGTGGAATGTTTCTTAGGAGGAGGTCGGTTGCGGGATTCAATGAACACTTGTTGTCCACTGGTCTTCACCATGTGAACGTCTTTGCAGATTTGCTGGAAGGTCATCTATTTGAAAAGCAGTTTATTTCATGTAAGTGTTTACTATCCATCTCTGGTCCTGCCTTTTATGTCTAAGAATAGTTCTAACAAGCACCTTAATATTTTATAGTGTTCAAGGTCAGGAGAAGGTTTTACTCTTTTCAGTCATGTATGGACTGAACTTGCTAAAATGAGGGGCTTACATTGGGAACATAAAGAAGTACAGTGTTTTTAAGCACTCACAGGTTTGTGGAGTTTCGAAGGGTCCTCCAGACCCGGTCCGCTGCTGTCTGATGAGGAGGCCGCACTGGGCTGGTGCTCATGGGATCCGTTGCTGGCCAGACTCCCGTAGCCCTGAGAGCTGCCGCTGTGGACGGGCTGCACCAGGAGCCTGTGGATCTGCTCGCTTAGCTGAGCGATGTCTGGGGACAGGGTCCGTTCCTCCAGACCCCTTGGCGGGGTAAAGACATCCTCGTTCAGTGGAGAGCTGAGAAGAAAGAGTCCAGAGGTAAATGTGTGTATGTACAAAACATAATAAGTAGAATATTTGTTCCATTCACTCACTCTGATTAGTGACTTTTTCTGTGCTACATCAATACACCAGTACATTAGGTGGCAAATGATGAGTGCATTTTGAGTGCTATGAGCAAGTCACTCTAATGGTGCGTTCACACCAGACGTGAACGAAGCGTTAAGTGTGAGTGATTTACATTTTAAGTCAATGCAAAGACGTGATTTGCGCGAATAGAGAACGAAAAATTTAAAAATTTGAACTTTGGCGAAAATTCGCGCCACGTTAACCAATCAGGAGCTTGCTCTAGTAGTAGAACAACTGTGTGAAGCAGTAGTAATGTGTGCATGTATACAGTCTTTTTGTGTGGAAGCACTGCGTCACTGCATGTTGGAAGAACAAAAAAAAACAAACAAAAAAAAAAGGTCCTTGGGAAAAATATAGAGCTCATGAAAAATCTGTCTGGGTCCACATGATGGAGCATGTGCTTATGAGTGTGCACTCATAACATACTGGTGTGTAGGTGGTTTGTGATTGCGAAATTACGTGTGTATGTCTGTGTGTTTATACTAGTGCACATGTCTAGAAGTGTGAAAAGGGGAGAAAATTAAAGTGTGTACTGAAGATGGAGCTAGCTTGTTGCATATTTACAGTCTAAAAATGACCTTTTTGCCACACCTGTCAATTACAATTGAACTAACTAACATTTTTAATACATTAAATTTACAGTTGAATGACAAAATTGTAATGCTGACAATGTATTATTAGTAAGCATCACAGTATTCGTTTTTATTGTATTTTTGAGAAAATAATTGCAGCCTTGGTGAAGATAAGAGACTTTAACATTTACTACCTCTTAAACATGAAAAAATGAGTGTGATTTGAATAGAAACCCTTACTTTATGACATTTAATTTTGGATCTAGTGTGTACTCGGGTTCTTACGTTCTGACTTTGTGCCGGCCAACAATGAAGGCCACTTTCCTGCTCCAGGGGTTAATGAAGGAGGACCAAGAGGTGTCGATGGTCAGATACTCTCCATTATTTGCACACATCCGCAAGGGAGCATGATCAAAGGGCTGCCCTGCATATTGAAGAACTGAAAGAGAAAGATTTTTTTTTACTTAAATCAAAGACAGGAAACAAAGATTAGAGAGAGGAAGGGAGAGTGACTCACTCTTCTTATGAATGGCCTTCATAATTGGTCTGTCATCTGGATGGATGTACAGCAAGACTGGGGTTCCCACCAGGTCCTGAGGCAAGTACCCTAACAGAGGAACTGCCCGCTCATCCACCTCCTGAAAGAGACAGCTGGGGGTGTGACTGGTGGTGAATACCCTTTTATCTGGAGGAATGCGAGGGGCTGGATGAAGTGAGAAAGAGAAAAAGAAACCAAAACGGAGTTTAAAAAAGCGTTTGTAGTTTTTCAGTTCGTTTCAAAACATTTTTTAAATATAATATAATTGTTAAACAAGAAATGTACCTTCATATCCCGAGTGCACTCGCTCTGCGATGAGCAAACAGCAGGGTTGAGGGTAAGCTGCGTCAGAGTCTTGGAGCGTGAGCAGGTAGGGGGTCAGTCTGAATGGGTAGTACCTCACATCGCCACTGGTTGAGATGTCTCCACTGATGCGACAAAACATGGACTTCTCTTGAGTGCAGTCCACTGGTGGAGATACTAGTGAAAAGAGAGATCCAAGTTGTTTTTAATTGTATTGCATGGCTATAACTGGTTACACATCGAAAAGGAGCGTGAACCCAGGTTGTACAACATGCACAAACATACCAGAGCCGATGCAGGAGGCCCAAGGAGGTAGTTTGCAGGGTGCTGTGTTGCTGTAGAAGGTGCTCACGTCCTGGGGGGCCAAAAGCTCAGAAAACAAAACCCCATGGAGCTTTTCTGGCTTACTGCGTAGAAGAGATGAACCCTGTGGGGATATGTACACAACCTTCCCGGACAGGAACGAAACTGCCATCGAGAAAGTGTCCTACACAAGAGAATGTGAAAAGAAATTTGCCATCTAGATCGTTTCTGACGCATCTGTAACTTGTGTCTTGTCTTTGTTTTTGCTGGCAGAATTTAAAAAAACTAACTGCATTGATGAAACTGAAAGTCAACATACTGTGTTTTTGAGTGTGTATTCAGAGGTGATATTATCCAGTTCTTCAACAGTGAAGGTGGAGAGATCCAGACTGCAGCCATGGCACTCCTCAACATTCCACTGATGATAATACTCCTGATTGGCTGCAAGATTCAAAGAAGATCTTTCACATTAACATACACGAACCCACAAACTCCATTCCTGTTTTAGGAGTAATGTATAATTCCTGTGCTTCTAGCAGAAACAAACAGAATTCCAAAAGTAGTGATTCATTTCCAACGTCTACAAATGGATTTTGTTCAATTGAACTGGAGAAATAATTTTCACCCAGAAAAAAAATCATACATCATAACTCAATTTAAGCTGTTGTCTTTCCTTTCAAAACCTACATATGAATCTCCCACTCACCTTTGACTTGTCTGACACAGCTGAGGGCGTATTTGAGGGCGTTAAGAGTGCTGGAGCGTCCCTTCATCTTTCTCTCTGGCGGTAGACGGATCTTCAGCTCATTCAGGGCTCTCATCAGCTCTTTCTGAGTCTGGACGCGAGCGGACTGATTACTGCTGCAGCCGCTGGTGGATGGTCGGTCTTGTTCAGAGCTGGTGCTCAACAGGCTGTAAGCAAGAGAGCTGCTGGGTGGAGAAGGGCTGTGAGAGTTTGAGCTGAGGGAAAAACAATTATTTTAATAACAACATATCACTTTAGACTTCAGAATTTGCTTTTAAAGCGTCATTTGCATTAAGAGTTTATTTGTATGTATGAAAAATAATGATTTGTTCATTCAAATAATTTTTGTAATCTTAACTTTTCTTTGTAATCTCACTTTTGTGATCATTTAATTTTTATTTTCGAAACTTGTCAAGACCAAACAACCCTTGTATTTTCAGCTTATAACAGAAATTAGTCATAGTGGGACTGAGAACGAATCATTTTTGCAAATATCTGCTCTGAGACAATGTTCACGCATCTCTCTTACCTCTTGTTGCTCTCCGTAGTCTCCAGACACATGGCAGAGTCTTTTCCATTCTGACTGGAGGAACTCTGATAACTTCTATTTGACTGCCTGCCTCTGGATCCATTCCCTCTCTCCATCCTTCCTTCACTTTCCCTCTCCCCAGAGTCATTTCCACTTGATAATCCATCCGTATCATCAGAATTTGTCCCTCGGTTGTCACCTGAGGATCCTTTGGGATCAGATACCCCTCCTGGAGATGATCCCGTCCCGCTATTCACCGGAATTGATGAGGAAGAACCCTCACTAAGGCTGCAGGATCTGTTTACAAGCCCTACCTTTTTCTCGACCCCTCCTGCTCCTCTATCTGTAACATTGCTGGGGGCGGAGTCTGAGTTGTCATCACTCATAATAATACTGTAAAAATTAAGCAGTTGCCGAGGTGACCGTAGATTACACAGAGTTGAATACTTTCACTATGTTGGACTGCTTGAACTACAGTGGGAAATCATTTTGGTGCAAATATTTTTTAAAGATGTTGCCCGCAAACAAAAATCATGGTGTTTCCAGGTGTCTCACCATGTCCTTTGTCAAGTAATAAGTATCGAAATCGTTGTTCAGCTCAGAAAAACAGACACGACTGGTTGTTACGAAACAGACTTGGCTGCTTCCACGGAGGCAGATGGACTGTGACAGGGCAAAAAACAGCCACAAGGAAATTAGGCTTCTTGTTGAGGTCTGGCCATTCGGTCTCCTTCTCTTTGCCCTCTGTGGTACTCTATCTCTTCTTGGAGGATAGTTACTGAAAAAAAAAAGAAGAAAAAAAAAAGTATCAGTCACATGTGCAACTGGACATATTGAACTGGTTAGTCATTTTATATTAGGCCCAATAAAGCTAATGGATAATATTATTGAAGAACATCTAATTCTTTACCAGGAAGTGCCACTGAAGGATGTTTTCAGCAAGGTAAACTGCAAATAGACTTAAAGGGGTTCTGCATGTGACAGATCAGATATTTCACACTCCCAAGTTGGCCATTATAGAGGCTTTTTCTAGTCTCCTTGGTAACCAAAAATGCTATGTAAAACCACACATTCACTCTCCACCTCCAACCACACAAGCTTGTTTTATTCATTTGCCAACTACAGGGAACAAACAAGGATTTATAAATGAAATGCTGTGATTCGATTTCGAATTCGATTCAATTATTTGATTATGATTATTCTGGATATAACAGGTACAGAAAAACAACAACAACAACAAAAAAGGCCTACAGTTAATGCATGTACATATGCTTAAATTACACCTAATACAATTTTTACAATAATATAAACGCGTTTACATAATTACACTATCTACTTCCATTTTTTATTTTTTTTCATTTTTAACATTTAAATGGGTGCAGTCATAAAAACACAATGGATTTATACAAACATAATTAAACACTAAAGAACAGTAGAAATTATAAGGAATATGTTATAAGGTGAATTAGCAAAATGCAACTTTCTAGAGAATTTTTACTAGCTGACTAATGTGTTCATGATCCCCGAATACTTTTTTTTTTTTTTTTTTAGGTAAGTGGCACTGCACAGTTATTTTCTAAGTGATCTTAAAACAAGATGCACCTACCACCTTCACATTTATTCCCTGCCTTAAGAAGTCTTAATCTCATAAGACAACCTGGCACTGAAGTAAGAGTATATATATATATATATACACACACACACACCTGTGTGTTCTGTCAGACTTGTTTTCAATTCCTCTCTAGGATTGTTACTGTCATCCTAATGATCAGATACCATTTGTGGAGCTACTGAATTTAGACCTGCACACAACTGTGAATATACATTTACTGCAAACACCGCCGCTATGCAAGCAAAGTGAGACTAAAAATTGTGCACGTAAGTAGAAACTAATTCTAAGCCAATCAGTTATTCTAAAGCATATTAGTGAGTGGCAAAGAATAAATACACGAAAAACTGGCTACCACAGTAGTTCCAAAATAGGTAATGCACGTAAATGTGGTACCGGATTGAAACCAAAGCCCTGTTAATACCTTTCAGTAGCTTTCAGATGGAACACTTTGACTTTACAGACATACTGCTTGTTAAAAGACTTCTTTTGTGCATAAGAATCTGTTACTGAACTATTTATAATTCACTTAAATGGCTGGTTTTCAGACATAGATTAGGAGTCTGCACAGCTTTGATCACCATCAACCCTTTAGTTCACAACTAGCTTAACTATGTCCAACAAGCAATTACGCATATCTGTTTTTGAAACTAATCTACCCTTTCAGATCAAATGTGACTTATTAATGTGACAATTAATTAAATAACTACAAGGTAAGTGTCTTTGCATCATTTGCAGAAGGAAAACAAACAGACATGTAAGATGCTCACAGATGCTGCTTTTATTATGACAGACCATCAGGGCTGTTTATTCGAAATGAATTTGTGTGGGTGTTCTCTAGCACTCACACAATCATGACACCTGTTTTGCACCAGTTTATACTTGTCCATGCAAACAAACAGAAATCTGCATCAAACATATATAGCCATTAGGCTACTACAAAACTAACCACCAAGTAGATGTCGGATATGATCTTAGAACGACACAATCTTCTCTTATGAATCTTGCAATTTTGTGTGGTGGAGGTTTAAGGCACTGGAAAATATTTAAAGAGTATAAAATACTATATTAAAAGGATTTTTTCTTTGGTACAGAAACAAAATAAAGTCTATTTATTAATTCAGGACATATGAAAGCTGTTGCTCACAGGGATTCAGGTTTGAGCCTTAAATGGTCATGTCTTTATTAAAAACAAAACATCAAGACAAAAACGAACATGGAGGGAAAAGGAAACAAACGATTGAAAAAAATTTGCTCTATCTCCAAACATAATGCGTCATAAGTTTCATTTCCCACATGAACAACTTACATTCCCACTGACGCTAATGCGGATGTGCACGGCTGAAGGTGTGGAGTGAAGACTAATAAACTGGTTAAGTTACATTTATGTCGTGATCTGGTGGCTCGCTGCTCGCGCTGCCATTGAGACGTGCCTTTACTGTGTGCGTGATAAAACACAAAGCACACATGTCTGCTGATTCCCTCAAGCTGAGCGCTTCACTCACTGCCATGGTCACTGCTTATGGAAAGAACTGCCCCCTTTATAGCTTTTATTGGTATGTTATCGAGGTTCTTTTTAACTGACCCATTTTTCTGCAACTTGTATATCCTTCATCCAATTTTAACCAGTTAAAACTAAAAAAAAAAAAAAAGCCAATCAAGGTCTAAAAGGCAAAAATAATGCAAAAGAATAAAGGGTCTCAATTAAAAATGTGAAGTTTCACATGATTAGTGTAAACGGTCATATGACCAAAGCAGTTTATTTCCTGTTTCCTCCTTGAGAATATCCAAAATAATTTTATGCATAATAGTAGTAACCCTAGAACTTGATCCAACTGTTTAAAATAGCTGGACTAAGATATATAGAACTTATGACTTCAGCATGTGCGACCTAATTTCTCAAAGGTGCGACAAAAAAATTATAAACCTCTGCGACTCTGAAAGTCTCTCTGTGGTTCAACAACAGACACACATTAATCATCTTAGCACCAACACGTTTCCAGTAAGTAACCGTACTTCAAATAAAGAACTTTATGCTGACCAGGGGTGCATTTCCCAAAAGCAACCATGGTCGCAAGTCCCGTCGTTACCAATAGAACTAACAATGCTTTTTATAATAGACATTATAATTGATAAAATAAAATATTAATTCAAATTATTAGTAATAACACATTATTAGTATATTTTCATGTGTGGGAAAAGTTTGGGATTAAATGCATTAATTGTTTAAATCCTGAAAGAATCATGTGTGTAAACTGATAACTAACTTTAATTAATTTAGACAGTTACCTACTCCACCTATGTGACTTGCACAAAAAAAATGACAAATCCCCACCACTTAGACGGACAGTCTTTACAATTTATTGACAGAACAGAAAAAAAAACATATATAATAAAATATCAGATTAAAAAAAAAAACATGGCAGGTTAAGATTTCTGGCATATTGAACAAATCTTTTATTATTATTTGAAAATATCTAGTGTTACATCCTAATTTTACTATTTTTTTGTTTGTTTTTCTTATTTTTTCTTAATTTATTTATTACGAATGGAAGCATAATTTCAAGGTAATAAAACAGAACAAGCTAAAAGAATGTGTATGTGTCTGCAGCACTGCATATACCTACTAATTAACTTTACCTGTATTTTTTTTAAGGAAAGTTTATTATAAATTGAATATGCTGTGGCAGAGAGCCCGTCAACTGATGTCATTTTACAGTAATACATGCACTAACAATTCTTAAAAAAGGCACGTAAAACTGCATGACCCAAGTTATCCAAAGCCTGGTGGCTATTTATTTAAAAACAAGGTCATAAGCATATGGTTTTTATATGTGGTGTCAGGTGTATTCACAGACTGCTTGTGCTTGGCAATGTGGAGGTGCCTATAGTAGCATATATTTGGAATGTAATGTCAGTTACCCTGTTTTATTTATTAAATCTAAAATCCCTGGTGGATGACATCATATCCTTCAGATTTATTCTTTCATTGGTTAAAAAAAACCTGGCACTGCAGTTCCTTTACAAACCCCTAGGAGTTTGTAAACCACTAGGTGAGAAACAGTAATGCAGAGGTTTTCACATTTCATTTAGAGCACATATCATACAGCTCAAAAATATATTATTTAATTAATATTATTAATATAATAAAATTAATAAATATTTAACTATATTATTTAATTCTGTCATCATTTACTCACACTTGAATAGTTCTAACTTAATCCTGTATGATTTTTTTTTTTTTTTTTTAAGTTTGTAACCAGGCAGTTTTGGGTCACCACTGACTTCCATAGTATTATTTTTTCCCAACTACGGAAGTCAATGGTGACCAAAACAGCCTGGTTACAAACTCTCATCAAAATCTCTTTCTTTGTGTTCAGCAGAACAAAGAAATTCACACATTTATGGAAACTCCTTGAGGGTGAGTAAATAATGACAGAATTTTCATTTTTTTTGGGTGAATTATTCCTTTAACTAACTTACCATCTTATCCAAAACAATATTCTTTGACATGTATTATGATGTTTAAATCCATACAAAGTATATAAAAAATCCATGTCTTGTATTTCTGCCTGTAACGTACTCTTACATATATACATGAACATAGCAGCTACAGAGACGACAGATCATGATGATACTTCAAATACCAAAGATTACATGACTTGCCTCACTTTTCATACAGTCTCCTTTCTATTTCTCGTAGAAATACCAGTTGACAAATTTTTCTCTTTATCTTTTTATCTTAACATAGAACTTCGGGGAGTCTGACGAAGAACCAACAAGCCAAGAAACACTGTATTTGGCCCACGCATTACAGTTTTATTGCACCCTGTAACGTTATCCATAAAGCTACGTCATCAAAAATGTAAAAAAAAAAAAAAAAAAAAAAAAAAAAAAAAAAAAGCTGTTCTACGTTTTAGGACATTAATCTGATATTAGAATATAAATTGCGATACATACGAGATGCATTCGGACCAGGCGCATCGGTCTGTGGCTTTTCGGTTAACGCTTATAAACCACATTAATCCAAATTAGCACCTTCTCTTAGACAAATCTAACGGTGTAAACATGTGAATAAAATTGTAGCTAGACGGGCCGTCAGAAATATAAGAGGTTCAATCTAGACAGAAGAAAAACGCCACATATAATCTCATCGCTGGCCTTACCTTGCAGATCTTACTGTGTCGTTTTCTTCTAAACGAGGACCAATTCCACTATTTTCATAAGTCGAAAAAGTATTACAATGTATTCCAAATGTTATGTCCGCGGAGTAAAAACACGACCTTAGTGCGTATATGTTCCACTGACAATGCGCTGTTATTGTGTGTTAGAGATCTGTTTCACCACGACTCCTGACACACACGAATACACGTGCTTCCCAATCTGTCTTCAAACCTCTTGAATCGAGGAATTCTATTGGCTGTGCTCGCAGAAAAACACGAACTCTATTGGGTGACCCCGCCCGTTCAGGGCGAAGTGTTCCCTGATTGGCCAACGCCAAGGGCGCTCGGCACATGTTTAACTGTTGTCACGTTGCAGCGCGCCTGTTGTTGTAATACATAAGAGTGCAGGCGTGTAGTGGGCAGTGCGACGTTTTCTTGTTAGGTTGATGTAGATCCACATAAATAAAAACAATCAATGATTTACATGCAGGCTGTTTCATGTATATTGCAGATTGAAGTAGATCACATGCAGTTGCATTCATGTGATTATTAACATCCCTAGATATTAATGAAACTTCAGCAAATAACACGTACAGTGTTTTTTAGTTTTAGTAAACCGTTCTTGAGCGTTTTTAAAGTACATTGATATCAAGGGACCACGCAGAACATTATAGAATCGCTGAATGCGTTCTTTGTGAGAGCTGTTAAATCAGTGGGACTTCCCAAAACTACTTTTACATGTACTGCGCAGCTCGATTGGAACGAACCATGCACAGTTCCACGTGCCTCAGAGGCAGCCTGTTGTTGACGTCAAGCAGATTCTGCAACGCCCTCAAACTCACGTTGCAGACGGTGTGGCTCGCTGGTGCTGTATGGTTGAATTCATCACCGTCGTCAGAAAAGCGTCATAATAAGGCTGACCTCCATTTTCCCGATTAGTAAAACTGGGTCGCCTGCTCGCCAACGTGTGGCGAACATAGTTTGGAGGCAGGCTGCATTCAGTTATTTGTCAGTTACTTTGTTGTAATACGCAGCAGGTAGCCAAAAATTCGTATTCCTTGTTCTTCAAAAAAAAGGCTATATATGTATACTGTATATGCTAATGTGTGTGTTCTAAACATTTTGTGCTTTCATTCATGAATCATCCACCTCTCAAACACACAGGGGCATAATAACAGTCATTATCCAATCTCTTCCTTACTTCTTCAGATCTGTTATTTTTTTAAATGGCTAGGTTTCATGCATGGCGCATTTTATGGTATTATAAGTCATTTACCAAACGTGGCCCATTTTAGCTGACTTCAGCCTACTATACTAAGTCATTGTTACAGTTGTTTAGTTGTTACCCCAGTTCAATGGCTCAGCAGTGTGTCATTACAATCCCCAGCATTATGCATTAGACTCATTTATCTTACAAAAAAATCATGTTGTTCTACAGGAAACGCATTTTAATAGTTGCTGTCAGCAGATCTTCCAAAAAGCAATTTTTTTATTGACACAGCGCCATCTGATGGTTACTTCCATTCATACATTTCTGTGGAACTGGTCTTCAAGGACCTCTTGATTAAAGGAGAAACAGTCACTTATTATTATATTATTAAATGTTTTATAAAACTTTAGGTCTGTTCTGTAATAAAAATCATATTGCATTTTAATTGTGCTTTATACACTATGTTTAAAAAGTTTGAGGTCAGTAAGATTTTTGAAAGTTAATTAATACTTTTATTCAGCAAGGATGCATTGCATTGTTAAAAAGTAACAAAAATACTTAAAATGATACAAAAACATTTTTTTTCAATCTCAAATAAATGGTTCTTAAATAAATCTATTTCTTTTTCTATAATCAAAGAAAAAAAAAAAACACTGTTTCCACAAAACTATTAACCAGTTTTTAACATTGATAGTAATGAGAAATGTTTTTTGAGCACCAAGTCAGCATACTAGAAATATTTCTAAATGATCATGTGACACTAAAGACTGAAATAATGGTTGCTGAAAATTCTGCTTTTCTATCATAAAAATAACTTAAACATTTGAAAATATAGTCAAACAGAAAATAGTTATTTTAACACTCATTATAGCTTTACTATATTTTTGATCAAAGAAATGCAGCCTGAAAAAAGACTGAAAAGCCTATTTTAATGTGGAGATTTATAGCTGGACTTATATGAATTTAACATTTTTGTTTAACACGCATGTTCTCATATCTTTACAATAACAGCGCTACCACAGACTCTCTATGCATTAAAAAAAAAGTATTTATTTATTTTGTGGTAAATTGTTGAACACATTCCTGATAGTATATGAACAGTTCACCAAATATGCTGCCATAAATGTCTGCTGGTTGATTGGTTTTATGTTTCTCCTGGTTTCTTCATTTTGTCATCCGCAGCTTCCCTGAGCAGAAGCTCTCTGGCAAGGTCAGGTCTCCCCGCACGGGTCAAGCAGCGGGCCAGCATGGGGCATTTCACAGTTGAGGAAGGAAGGCCCCTTCTCCACGCCATCAGTATGTGAAAGGCCTGTTGTGAAAGACTGTGTGGTGCACGGAGTTGAGCGATCTGGACAGTGGAGCGACGGAGATGGAGAGACGTGACAAGAAGTGCTGCATCATCCTCAGTGAGCTCATCACAGAGCCACAATAACAGTTCATCCGAGAGAGGCTCTGGAAGTCAAAGACTATTAGTGTGTGTCCACTCCTTCACAGTCACCTGACTTATTCTGTCATTTTTAAATGAGAAAAACTAGGAAAAGATTTGAGAATGATCTTTGCAAACAACAAAAAATGGAGTAAAAAAAGAAAATAGCCTGGATTGCACAAAATAGTCACCTAAAGTTTAGATGCAGTACATTTCACATACCTGTTTGGCTGTTCTGTGTTACCTTCACACTCAAAGGTTGAAAGACTGTTTTTGGACTCTAGGTAACAAAAACACCAACTCCGACTTATAAGCGCTTCTGTTTTGTTTGCCAATACAAATATCTGAACAATCTCATTTCAAGACCTTGTACTTAGTCATCTTGCTTCTCATATAAATTATTATTGATTTAGTTGACTTCCAGAAAAAAAAATCCATGTCATCCAAAATGTTCATGTTTTACTTTCTTAAAATGAAATAAAAACTAAGGTTTTCTCCATAGTTGACTTTAATGGGAATCAACGGGTTGAAGGTACAAACTGCAATTTCTATGCAGCTTTGAAGAGCTCTACAAGATCCCAACCAAGTAATAAGGGTCTTATCTAGTCAAACGATTGGTCATTTCCTAAGAGCAAAGCAAATGTATCCATGCTTGACCTCATGCGATATTACGTAATCACATACGTGTGGAACGTGCAAAGAAAATCAAATGCCTTTTACAAATCAAGGTAAAACACCATTTTTAAACCGAAGTACACAAATAACTAACCGGGCATGACTTTTGCATGTGCATCAAAAAGCTAGTGCAAGATGAGCATTTGTGGTTAAAAAGTATGTGTAAGTATGTGGTTAAAAGTACATTTTATTCTTTTAAGAAAATGACTGATTGCCTCGCTATTCCTTGGCTGGGATCATGTAGAGCCCTTTGAAGCATTAAAACTACAGTTTGGACGTTGAACTCGTTGGCTAGCATTGGTGTCCAATATATAAAGAAAATTCCTGGTAAGTTTTCCTCAAAAACCTAAATGTCTGACCAAATGAAATGATCAGGAAATGTTTATTCCTGAAGTTAACTACTCCCTTAAGAACACAGGTTTTTACTTTACCTTGGGCAGAATGAGCGGCAGCCGGCAAACGGGCTCTTCCAGAGAACAGTCCTTTGACATGGCTGCCCTGTCACCATTCCAGACCAGCTGATCTTTGGTGACCTTGAGTAAACTGATTACACCTTTGTAGTGAAGAGAGCTGTAGTTGCCGAAGGGATCCACTTCTTTTAATTTCAAATACAGTCGGTTCCTTCTTTGGTTGTGGAATGTGATTATGTGTAAATCTGTCTGTTCATTGCCTGTGGGCTCTCCAACAAACACACACAGAAACAAGTAGAGACTAGAGACACAACACTTGATGCTAGACACTTGATTTGATAAAATGATTACAAGATTTGTTATGTACCATTGCAAGTTATATTCCCGCTGAACCGGAGCAGCAGCTGTTCTCCCTCCTTCATAGAGAGTTCAGACGAGGGCTCTGGAGGGCCACAGTAACCCAGGGCCTGGAGTTCAGACAATGCCCAGCTAACATCTCTGCTGGGCAGGATGGCCACAACCACACTGCTGGGGTCCAGACGCTCATGATGAAGCACAACAGTCACCGAGCAGCTCTTTATTGCTTCTTCTAGTTCTTCAACTAATGAAATTAGGTAGGACGATTTTACAGAAGACTGAAGGCGGAGGACTATTAACCTGCAGGGGACGCAAAATGTTTTAGTTTTTTTTAATTTGATTACTTTTCACTCTTTGAAATATTTTTAAATTACATGTTGGTCACACTGTACCTTTCATAGCTCTCTGGTAGCTCAAAACTGACCATGCTGTTCTGTAGGTTCTTTATTGTGACTTTATCCAGAACCCTCCAACAGCTGTCTGTCCAGCCCAGCAGGGCGAGCTGCTCTTTATGAGTCTTTACTAAAGCACCATTACCCCTGTATCAGAAAAAAAGCTTATTTTATTCCTTAACTCATTTCAATACTACTTTTCCTCTCAAGTTTAGAATGTGACGTTACTTGATCTGCTGGGATGAGAAAGTGCCTGATAGATGAGTGGGTCTGTCTGTCTCTTCTCCTGCTCTTCTCTTGTGAGAAATAGGAGGACAGGGCAAAATAAGTGTCACAGGTCGTCTGAGTTTAAGAGTTGATGGATGGCTTAGGTAAAGTAAGGGTGTTGAGGTGAGAGCGGCATGGTAGGAGTCATTTTTTGGTTTCAGAGAGGATAAAATGAAGGCGTCCACTGGCTGCACCTAGGGAGATAAACAGAGAGTTTACAATACACAGTATGCACTTAAGCTGCCTTTTCACCAACTCTGACATAACAGATAGGACACTATTCATTCAATCACTGCTGGTTTCCCTTTGAGGTTTTAGCATGGGGGTTTTCAATGTATGATTAAAATAAAGCCTACATCATAAACTGCACATAATCACACCCCAAAGTGTCGTTACTAGTTACAGTACATATTACACTTTCAAAAAATAAACAACTGCTTCAAAAGTTTTCATCAAGGTTGTGTGCAGTTTACACTGTAGAACAAAATATCCAAGTATCAAAACAATAATTTGAAGCAGTGAAAGACTAAAAGATTGCTGTCACGGGGAAGGCGGTAGCTGCTGTAATGAAGCGCGTCGTGAGCTGACTTCAGTGGCACGGAAAACACAAAGGCAGGACTTCGAACGGATATAATTCAAAGAACATTTATTAACTTATATGGTCCTTGGGGTCCACGCTGACCCCGAACGACGTTCACTAAAAATTAAAAAAATGTTCTCTTTGTCCTAG
>JAUCMU010000125.1:23151881-23162598 GCA_032275025.1 Enteromius treurensis
TGGGCTGAGCAATCAGTGACAACGCCCTCCTGGGCCAAACAGGCAATGATAATGCCCTCCTGGGCCGAACAGGCAGTAATAGTGCCCTCCTGGGCCGAACAGACTGAGACAACGCCCTCCTGGGCTGAGCAATCAGTGACAACGCCCTCCTGGGCCAAACAGGCAATGATAATGCCCTCCTGGGCCGAACAGGCAGTGATAATGCCCTCCTGGGCCGAACAGGCAGTAATAGTGCCCTCCTGGGCCTTACAGACTGAGATAATGCCCTCCTGGGCCGAACAGACACTGACAATGCTCTCCTGGGCCGAACGGACAGTGACAAAGCCCTCCTGGGCTGAGCAGTCAACGACAAAGCCCTAATGGGCTGAACAGTCAGTGATAACGCCCTCCTGGGCCGATCAGATGACGACTCTGCCCTCCTGGGCTGACCAGACGATGACCAAGCCCTCCTGGGCCGACCAGGCAGCGACCAAGCCCTCCAGGGTGGAACAGAGAACGACTCAGAGACCTCCCTGGACCTCCCTGGACTGGGTACCGCAAGGATTTTCGACAGCTTCTCAGGTGGCGTAACCGGAACCGACTGGACAAAACACGGCCCCTCTCGCTGTGATACGGGGCTGAGACCTGTTATTTGCGGCTTAGACACCACAGGGATAGATGACA
The DNA here is from genome assembly GCA_032275025.1 of Enteromius treurensis. Taxonomy (NCBI): domain Eukaryota; kingdom Metazoa; phylum Chordata; class Actinopteri; order Cypriniformes; family Cyprinidae; genus Enteromius; species Enteromius treurensis. Next base: position 23,152,545 of record JAUCMU010000125.1, read on the forward strand.
GCTCTCCTGGCTGCATACCCGGAACCGACTGGACAGAACACAGCCCCTCTCGTCGTGATACGGGGTTAAAACCCGTAATAAGCGGATCAGAAACCACAAGTATGGGTGACAGCTCTCCTGGCTGTAAAACCGAGATGTGCGCATTCGTGCAGGTGTGGTCTGAAAAAGTCTCGTGCTCGCGTGAAGAGGTGTTTTCGGGACGTGAGCGAAGCGCCGACCGTATCCGGGACGTCATCAGCTTGAGAAAAAGCGCTGATTCCCACGGCATGTCATCAATCTCTGGCAGCTACGCATCCAGCAGAAAGCAGGCTCCATCCCGGAAAAGCTGAATGATTTCCCGGTCTCCGAGACTTGACTGTTTCGCGAGCTGACGGAACTCAAGAATATAGTACTCGAAGGAAGGACCGCAGCGAATCAGCTCCGTGAGTTGACCTACGCATGCCATGTCCTTTTAGTGGTCAGTCGATGGAAGACGGTAGCTGCTGTGGTGGAGCGCGTCGTGAGCTTACTTCAGTGGCACGGAAAACACAAAGACAGGACTTCAAATGGATATTATTCAAAGAACATTTATTAAAGAAACAAACAAAAAGCTGGATGAAACGAACCACACGCAAACATGAAACCTCAAGCAACGTTATCGACTAACAAAGATACAAGACATGGGGCGTGAATATATACAAAGACTAATCAAAGACAAAATGCGGGACACCTGGACAGCACACCTGATGGGGAATGAAACACTAATGACTAGGGCGGAGTTACAGATGGTAGACACAAGGAGACAGAATGTCAACAAACAAATGAAGGACATGTGGAACAGGATGACAACAAAACAAGGGTACAAAAACACAAGACAAGACACGCCTACGGCGTTTCAATTGCTATGAAAAAATCTATTAAAATTAAAAATCTATTTTTACTGTGCAATCAAAACTGTGACAGTTAGTAATATTTAAGTGGTTTTGAACAATTATACCAAAACAATTGTTTTACAATGAATACATATATTTAAGTTGATTAGGACTAGAAAATACACATTAAAAATACACATTAGTGTTAATTTGCTTTGTGTGGATATATTCATTCATTCATTTATTCAATCATTATTTTTTGTTTTTTAATTTATCATGGTGATAGTTGCCTCACATCACAACCAATTCGAACGTTCTGAACAACTGCCACAAAATGCAAGAATCTTATGAAACCTATAGGCTTATAGACAGCATCTCTGCAATACATTATACAATTTTAATAGCAAATCTTAGTGAGTGATTCTTTTGGAAGAACACATGAGCTCAATTTTGTAAAAGAATGACTAAAGGATGTAACAATGTACTCTAAGCAAACAGAAAGCGTACACTCCTCCTCACATTACAGATTTGGTAAGCCATCCCAAACGGTGATAATGTAGCCTGACTGAAAATAAATTCTGAATGTACCGTTACTTGAGCGACAATTGGTGCAGAGAAGGATCCAGGTGAGTAGTCAATGCATATCCTGGAGTCCACACTGAGTTTAAGAGACAGCCCTGTCTTAGGGACTGTAAAGCTCTCTGTCCTCATACGGGACAGAACTGCAAACACACCCAAAGAGTACACTCTGACCACTGCAAATGAACCCTGTGGAAAAAACAACAACAACAGAAAATACAAAGTGCCATTCTTTAACAAACACCATATAAGCTATAACTAGGCCCACATTAAAGATCAACCTTGACACATTGCAAAAAATCTATGAAATGTCTTCTGTCAGGACAAAACAGAAAACCACAGAATGGAATAACCTTTATGTCAACCATTTGTCCTCCATAGAAACCCTCAGTAGATGTCGGAGTGATATAGCTAACTCTTTGTTCTGAATCCACCACTTTAACGGTGATCTCTCTGTAGTTCCCCTGATAAGTCGGCTGGAAAGGCACTGCTATGGTGAGAGGAAAGGGACATTTCTCATGGCTGGAGTTTTGTATGCGAAGAACATTGCTGACCAGCTCCTCAGATCCTGACACCATGAGGGAACTCAGACCATCAACAACCTCACAAGTCAAGGAGTTTGTAACTTCTGATGGGGCGCTGATGAAGATTCTAGGAGACTCTGAGGATCTGGTTCTGTCTGCAAGTCTGCAAGTCACCAAAATACTACTATTATAAGTAGATTGTTTAATTTAAGTGGTAGTACAATATATATATATATATATATATATATATATTATACTTTTTGAATGTCAACAGCATTTTGGAAACATCATTAACCACTATCTTACCCAACAGTTACCAATGTATACTTCATTCTTTGACCCTCTTCTCCTCTGCTTTTCTGTCTTTCCTCTCCCTTTTTTTCTTCTTCCACCCCCTTGGAGTCAGTCGCCAAAGTTGTATAAAGTGAGTCTAATCTGACTTCCTCTTCCCTCGTGTTTCCGTGATCCAAAGAACAGTGCTTCACTGGACCATTTGGAAGTTCTGTGGACTGAACATTTTTAAGATGGTCATTTGCGAGATGCTGGCCCATTGCTAAACTAATGTCACATGATTCTGGTTTTATTTGGTCTACAGTATCCAGAGATCCAGTACTGGCAAGATCATCTTCCTCCCCAATGACTTCAGCAAGAAAAGCAATACCATCGTCGAGCCTTCTGCTCATAACACTGAACTGGTTTACAATGACATGGACATCTTCTAGGACATTAAGAATGACATCAGTCACATGGTCTTGGTAATTGTGGGATCCAAAGGATGCACCTAAAAATAGAAAATGTACTCAATATCACAAGACATCCCATTAAAAATAGAATTTTCTTTAACACTTTACAAATAAGGTTTAATTTGTAATCATTAGTTAATGTGAAGTAACAATGAATCTCTTACTTACACATTTTGAAATCAAAATTTGTGTCTGTCAATATTATATAATGGACCTGAGCTAACATGTACTGACAATGAACAGTTAGTAGGCCCATTTTTATTAACTAAACTTTGTTATTATTATTCATCACCTAATGTTAAATAATGGGACCTTTGTTACTGAATATTCAAATGACTATTTTTCAAGGCAGCGGTGTAGCTATTATCTCAAAAGATATTCTTTCTGGAAAATGTAATAAAATTACACTAATATTACACTATTAAGGCTGATGATACACTGAGCAATTTTTTGAGCAATGTTGGGCAACGGGCAACCAGATAAGAGACAGAGCCCACAACTATCAATCTAAAATATCCAGACTGAAAGTTGTTCTTAATGGAAAAGTGCCCAAACAACGTTGTTCAAAAACAGTTGTCAGGCAAAATTGCTTAAAAAGTTGCCTGTGTATCAGGACTTTTGTTCATAAAAGCTTTTTTTAATTAAAACTACAGTAAAAATAATGTGTATTACAATTTAAAGCATTCTGTTTTATATTTTAATCATGCTGTGATTGCAAAGCTGAATTTTCAGCAGTCATTACTCTAGTCTTTTCACAGCATTCAGAAATCATTCACAAATTTGGTGTTCAACCAATCTTGTAAACAATTGTGCTGCTTAGAATAGTTGTATGTGACTTTTTTCAGACGAACACAGTCGGAGTCTTTTTTTATTTTTTATCCTGACTCTTCCAAGCTTGGTGATGCTCGTGGATAGTGTCCATTGTTTTAAAACTAAGTTCTGTAAATCAGGTAACGTTATATCCGCAAGTACTGCGACGTAAAACGAACCTATACGCCTTCAGGGGGCTATCACATGTCCTTTAAAGCATATCGATGGGTTTTTGTGACAAATATATTTCTAGTTGTATAATTATCACGCAAATGACTGACTGACTGAGGCTGGCGGTAGGCCGAGGTCCATTACCGCCACCTGCTGGCTAGAGCGCGGGGTTCCGGCTTCTTAGCTTCAAAATACTATCCACGAATATTACCAAGCTTGGAAGAGCCAGGATTATTATTTTTAAACACTTTGACTGTCATTTACACATGGGATAATTTTTAACTATTCCTTAAATATTTAAAAAAAATACAAAAATATTACTTCATGCACTGCATAAGTACATAAGAATGCTATGCATGGCAGTAATCTGTCACTGTCTGGCCAATAAAGCTTTGAGACAAAGCAAGACACACACACACACACACACAGAGTTTGGAAATGCTCTTTTCTTTACAAAGATCCCAAGCTTCCCATGAAGCACTTACCCACATCAGCTGTTGTCTCTTGAGACTCAGTGTCTGGGAGTGTGTGTGCCAAATTAGAGTACATCCTACACTCTGTGAGTGTGTTTGCTGTACCGCAAAGAACCTCTCTCAGCACACACACTCTCTGGGTGTGAAGCTCACAAAATGTCCTGAGGGCCTGGAAAAGTCTTGTGTGAAGTCCAGCTGAAAAGTCATTAGAGGATTGCTCCGGTCCTGTTTCTTCTCTTGTTTTTGTTGGATGTAAAACTCTCAGTTCCTCAGCGGTTTCTTGTAAGACATCTAACAGATCGTTCTTATGTGAGAGTATTAATTTGTTGGCTGAATCTCCCATATTTTCATCAAGGGCCCTGGAGCATTAACTGAGATTCTGATTATTCGAGAAACAGCAGGTAATACAGAGTAGCTCTTCTCTCCGTCCCTCCTTCTCTCACTTGTAAACCCACTATTTACTACTCCAGGCCTGTAAAATAGGGTCGTCATGGCAAATAGAAGGCGTGACTGGAAACAAAAGTGTCCCTTAGTGATGAGAAATTCTAAAGAAGAGTAATGTCTACATCTTTGAATGGATCCTGTCTTGTTCTGACCCAAATGAGGCACAGATACTGTAAGGGTCTCACATACAGTATATGCAAATACTGTGTATTGCTACTTTGTATTGTTGAATGTAGTGATATGAGTTTATGTATGTTCACTAAGGCTGCATTTATTTGATTAAAAAAAGAACCTTGCAATGTTAATACTTTTAAAATGTAATTTATTCTTGTGATGGCAAAACTGTATTTTTATCAGTCCTTAATCCAGTCTTCAGTGTCAAATTATTCTTCAGAAACAATTCTCATTTGCTGATTTGATGCTCAATAACTATTTATTATTATTATTATTATTAGTGTTGAATCCTTTTTTGCTTTATATTTTTGTGGACACTGTGATGCATTTTTAATAACTTTAATGAAACTTTATTTATGATTATTTTAAAAGCCACTGCAGAAAAAAAGTAATTAAGCACCACTTAAAAACTGTCAACATTCACTGAAAGAAAACACAAATAAATGTTTTGCATATGTTTAAAAAAAAAAAAAAAAAATTAATAGGCTAAGAATTTGAAATAGTTTATTTGTGAAAAAATGTATTGGGCATACACGTAGACAACAACACTAAATATTCTCAGATAAGACACCCATGGAACAACAAAAATATTGCACACAAAAATTGCAAAGGAGCTCTTAAAATGACGTGTTGGAATTTGGCTTCATCATGTGGTAGAATTTGTGAATTGCACAAGGCATTACTTTAGGTGTTGACACACTCTCATGACATCGGATTTTTACATGATACATTTTATATCTGTCATGCATCTAAATTATTCTTTTTTTTACAATTTAATTTTAAAATGCTAATAGCAAAATACATTTAAATCTCAAAATTTTAATAAAAACAATACAAAAATAAACTCCCTCAGTTGTGTCGTTTTTTTCTTTTACACCAAAACCAACGTTTTCCCCCCGTTGAGATTCGCTCTTTTTTTTTTCTTTTACCAAAGTGAAAACTGTGTCAGTGAGATCCTGTGAGATAATTCCCAATCATGCTGAAACTATTTTAAATGCACTTGTCAGATGTTTACAATATAATTTACACCCCTGTGATTTCAATCTGTAAAAAGCTGTAAAAGACATTGCCAAACAAAGCACAAAAGTACAGGACAGCGTGCTGTATGTTTTGGTATTGTTAATAATCAAAAGCAAAACAGGGCCAAAAATGCCCATAGTTGAAGAAACACGCGGTCATAAGACACACAATACACTAAGCGCAAGCTTATCACGTAACATGACTTAAGATTCTGGTATGACACATAACAAAGGCGAGTACCACACTTTTCTAAATGCTGCCTTTTCTTGGTATTGTTTAACTGTGCTTCCAGCTAAGACGCAAACAGTGTTAATGCCAAATAAATGTAATCAGAAACATAGAAATATCCCAGCAGTTGTGTTATAATGCGCTGTGGTTGGGTTGATCTGACATGAATTCCTGCAGAATCCTTCGCTGGAGGCGCATCAAGCTGCAACATGCAGGAGTGTGGAGTGTAATACGGTGTTTTACTCGTGAAAAGACCGAGAAAGAGACGCTTTTTTTGGTTAAAAAGGGTGAGTTAATTACCGACATTTGTTTTATTGCTATGTTTTCTGAATTGTAATTGACTGTATCTCACGCCTGGGCATCTGTTCCTCATGTTCGCAGAGGTGCAGTACAGAGGCGCGGTTGGCTGGGCACGAGGTGCGTCAGCGTGGCCCAGCGCAGGTAGGCGTGGAGAGCCGCGCGCCTAGACTCGAAATCCGGAACGAGCGTTTAATGGAAAGAAACTACGGCACGAAGACAAACTAAGTAGACAGCGTCAACTTCTCGTCAGAAAGTTACAGCGACAGTTTGAGGTACGTTTCGAGTAAAGACCTGCTTCATTTTCTTTAACAACAAGATCGCTTTGAGCGCCTCTCTCACTTTCCTTATGGCGTTATGTTATTGTACTTAAATGGTCTTGAATCAGATTAGTTAGCCAAACAAACTAACTGGATTACAATCTTTAGTTTGCTAGTGTGTTTTTCTCAGACACTCCTTTTGTAACGTTAAACACTCCCTCAACTTCTTGATTTGCGCTTATTCACTCGGGCGTCAAAAAGTGCCAAAAGTTAAAGAAACATATTCTAAGTTCTCACTTTATCATCTGACAAAGTTTGAGTGTGAACTTGCTTTTACACAAGCGAATATTAGACAGTTTTATGCTGTTTATTATGTGCCACGCCGAAGACGCCGGATGTATGCATATATATGCTGTGAAACATTTCTAATAGCTGGACTTTGGTCTGTGGTGGTGGATTTTTATGGAGGAGAAATGCCTGGTATGCATGACTCAAGAGTAAAATGGGGACAACAGAAGAGGCAAGGGAAATATCTTCACACACTGCTTACTCCAAAATGAAACCGTGATTATTTACTCACCCCCATAATAATGACTTTCTCCTGGGGAACAGAAAAGGAGATGTTAGGTGGAATGACAGTTTCCGTCACCATTCACTTTCATAGACTGTTGTTCTGCCTAACATCCCTTTTTTTGGGTTTCAGAGAAAGACAAAAGGGTGAGTAAATAACGAATTTATTTGAGAGAGCTGTTCCTTTAAGCGCATTATAATCACTGTGGTTTATGGTGGATGTCAGGCACGGGCCTACATGCTTGTGCTTGTTATAACGACAAGACGGTGGCATTGCAACATTTTTTTGCAGGTGAAGAGGGACATTTATGTAGAATATGATCACATTCAAATGAATCCATCTTGCAGCAGTGTTAAGAAAAGTCTCTCTGACAGATTATGTTACAGTCCATTTAGAGGAGCATTTTCTACTTGTAATGATGAGCAATTGATGGATCTGTCTGTCTGTACTGGTTCAACGAAGTTCAAATGTTCAATGATTTTGTGTTATTTGGTCGTTGAGCTTTTAAGAAAAATATATATTCTTTTAAAGGTACCTCAACTGCATAGGACCAACAATTTGCAAAACAAGAGAAACTGATAATTCTGTGAATGCAAATATAAGAACAAGCGTTAATGGTTTTTGTTGATTTGCTGTGATGCTATGAAGATGTTGTTGGTTTCTTGTAACAAGGTACCTAAACATCTCTTGAGATTTGATAGATTTGTGCTCTCATCAGACAAAAAATCAGGGCTCAGAGCACAAACCATGTTTATCCCTGCTGCAGGTGAAACTATTTCATGTAGTCTGATTTGAATGTTTTTTATTTAATAGATTTTTTCCCCCCAAATGGTTTTCAGAGATGAAGGCATGTCATGCAGTCTGAACAATCTGAATAATTTGCCCGCTTCTGCCAAGTGACAGATGAGTTTTCAGTCAAAACAACAGATATAGAATGTGTTTTCTCCTCCCTTTTTTAAAAAATAGAAGCATTTTTATTGTGGTAACAATGTCCAATGATATGGTTAGTTAGATTTTATTATTTGCATACTAAATAGTTTTTTTCCTACTGTTTGCAACTGTCACTGAACTGTAACTAATTTTAGGGAGAAAACCAATGCATTGGCAGGATATGCTGTGCTACAACTGTAATTCATAAAATGTATGTGTCTGGTAAAACTCTGATGCATGTCAGTGCAGGTTTAGAGGTTGTGAAAGCATTGGTTTGTGCCAAAGATGTGATGTTTGAGCCAGTTACCCAGACATAGATTTTCAGATCTTAAAAATCTGATTAGTTAAACAAGGTTTAACCCAATTCAATAAATGATTGCATTGGAGCAATTGAATCTAATTTCCATCTTTTTACTTTTTGGATTGCAAAAAATGTGTAAAATTGTAAAATGTGGCCCATATTATCGCTGTATATTTTATAAATCAAAACCCAACATAATAACTTGAAGAATTTTACGACATCTCAAAGTATCCACAACAACAGTACGGTTTATAAAACAATAGTATCACACAATTTTGCATCACTGTAATCTTTTGTTGTGCAGCACTTGGTATATATTTCAGTTTAGCATTTTAAAAGATGAATGTAAAAGTTTTATGTATATTAATTTCATTATTCCCCTATTTTATAATAAATTTGTAAGAAATTATAGGCTGAACCAAGAATCCAGAAAATTTAATACAGACAATATGTCTGAAAAATTAACACATTTCATGGGGCGGTATTATTGTGAAAAATTATTATCTTAATAAATTGTGAACATTTTATGCATTTAGTTCATTAGAAATCTTTTTTTGATTATTAACAATTTGGAAAATTTGGTGATTTCATGAGGCAAATTTTTAAACTAATTTTCTTTGTAAATTATGCATTGCAGCACTGCCTACCATAACTTTGACAGCACTTAAAATATCCATATAAATATTCACAGCCTGTTCTATAAGCTACTGGACATGTTCCTCATTCTGAAAACTATAAGCTTAAAGGTAAAGGACCTGCCATTAACATCTATTACTGTGTAATAAACATTCATTTAGTATCATCAGCGTATATTCTCAGTATACATCATTATTTCCATTTTTAATAAGCAAGAGGAGGACTGGTCCTAAAGTAGGTATGCTAATGTGCTAATGTCATGTTGATGGAATTGTTATATTATAGGTTAGCATAGACAGGATTGATAAAATGATGCAATCACAAAAATAAAAAATAAATTATGTTTAGCAGTTCTCAGACGTAATAGTTGATTGCACTCACTGCAGTGTGACAAAAGACAGTAGAAGCCAATATCATTAGTTCTGTCTACACTTCTACACGATAATATTGTGCAAAAATACAATAAGTTTACAATAAGAACCGTTAGTAAAAAGCTAAATACCATACAAGACTATATATGAAGCCAGCGTTGTTATTTTAGCTAAATGAAGAAGTATTGGTGTGAAAAGGAGAAGCAGAGAACATCAAGGAGTACTGAAAGAGCTGTTTACATGCTGTGGAACTGATATTCACATCACTGATAATGTTTACTCTCACTCTGTTTTAACAAAGAAGGATAAAAGATTCTAATGAACATGGGAATTCAGCAGTACTCAGTTGTCAAATATATTTGTACCATTCAATTCAGAATAAAATCTGAACCTTAAAACCAGAACACAGCTCACATAGTCAAAATGTGTACATTCAGACAGCAGCGAAATACCGTTGTCTAGTTTAGAGTAATAAACATGTTATCTAGTGCATAATTTAATTATGAAAGGCTACTGCAATCATTTATTAAGGGACTACCTGGAATTTACAGGAGTGAGAAGCGAATTTTGAGAGTGAGCTGATTTGATATATGCTATGTAAGGGATAATGTACAGGCAGCCGGTAGTTATCGCAGAAATAAGCCCCGACAGTGTGATCAGGACCCGACGCG
>JAUCMU010000125.1:23170753-23181785 GCA_032275025.1 Enteromius treurensis
ATGTCTTTAGACAAATTTCAATACAGTATTTTTTCAGAACCTGTGCTTGGCTTATTATTCCATTCAACTTACTTGAAGTAAGTCCTTCAAATAAAAAAGTCCCCACCAAAAAAAGTTCAGGCTCAGGATTTTTTTTTTACTTTAACCCCTGTAGGTGTAATGGCCAATCAGCAAATATGAAATATCTTTCTAATCAGCGCTTAAAGTGATAGTTAATCAAAAAATAGAATTCTGCTGCCAACCTGTATAACTTCTTTTCCTTTGAAGAACCAAAATGTGATGTCTGGAAGAAGGTTTTTTTTCAGGTTTGAAATGACATAAACCTGAGAAGATGATGCTGATGTTCCTCAAAAACAGTGTTCTTCTCGCAAAATGTTTTCATAATTTCAAAGAGCGTAAAGCACTGAAAGGAAAATCAAAAGAAGTTACCTTATTATTGTGAATGTTATTATTTGGGCTTTTCATTACGCTATGTTTTTTTTTTTTATAGAAACATTCAGACACAAAACCAAGAAAGACCACACAATAACAAAAAGCAAAACCTTTCCATGCAGCACCATGTACATGATGATGATGATGATGATGATGACGATTACTCCACTGTCCAAGAATCCATGCTTAGTCAGCGATTGGCTAATGAGTGCTCTTTTAAACATCCTACACCATCTACTCTTCTCACGGCCACTGGACCATCAGCTATGGGCAAGCCACAAACAGATGTGAAGGACATATACAGCATGGCACAAAATGACCTACCAGGCCTACTGAGACCAACCCTTCCTTCTCTAGCAGACGTTTCAATTTCTCCCTATGCCTGCTTCTATGGGACCCGTACTACTGCAGCCAAATCAGGGTGGCTAGACAAACTCTCTCCTCAAGGGTAAGGACCATGCAGGCCTCTGTTTACTGCTTTGCGCTTTCTTTTTTTTTGTTTGTTTTATTCTTGATAGTTCAAGTACTTAAGCACATAACTATGTGTCCGTATTAAGGAATAGTTTTCCCAAAAATGTTGTTATTTTATATTTTGAACAGAGAAGATGTACTTCATGCAGCTCTTTGCCATTTATTTCACATGACCTAATGACTATGAAAGTAGTCTGCATGACTCATGCACTATATTTCAAATCTACTGAAGCATCACGACAGCAAAGTGCCCAAACCTTTGGAGCTCGAAACCACTGTATTTCTCATGACTCAATACACATTGCTGGCCATTTCTTGCCGGTCATGTGACCTTAAGGTTATCCAAACATTAGTTGCTGCTTGATATTTAATTTAAATAATCAAATTGTATCGGCTTTTTGTTATCATTATTAGCTTGACATCACACAGTGAATCTGTATTTGCAAAGTGGCTTTATTCTGCATCGCTTTTTAAAATGAATGAAAATATTTTCTAATAAATTAATGAAATATGTTTAGATGAAGGTATCACAGCTGTTTCTGCTTTCTCTTTTATTTGTATGTCCATTTTTATTTTACAGTTTGGATTTTAGTTATAAAATTTCCTCCTTGTTCAAAAAAGTTTGAGGTGTTTTTATCAAAGAATCCTGAAAAATGTATGACGGTTCTTCTTTCTTTAAAGATATTATGCAGAACAGCTGTTTTCAACATTGATAATAAAAAAATAAACGTTTATTGAGCACCAAATCAGCATATGAACATATCATATGATTTCTGAAGGGTCATGTGACTGACACAGCATTACACATCAACAATAAATGTATTTTTAAAATATATTAGCGTTATAGCAAAGAATGATTTAAAATTTTACAATTTTATTGTTTTTACTTTATTACTTTTAGCAAATAAAGGCAGTGTTGATGGGCCAAATATTATTATTTTTTTAAATCACTAGAAATCTTCCCAAAATAGTGTTGTATAGTTTCTGAAATCAAGTGTACAATGCTTCAGCAGAGGTGGAGAGCAACAATATTACAACATATTTCACACTTTATTTTTGTATTAGTTTCCATGCATGCTATACCAATGTGTAAAAAGTACGCTTCCTGTTTTAGTTTCTTTTTTTTCTCTTCCTCCTTTTGCTTGATGCGTTATTTTGCTAGTTTGCACACTACAATGCCGGTTGGGTGGCCAAAATCATTCAGTTTGTTTCATATAAACCCTCACTGATAGTCAGTTTAATACTGTAACATAAATAATGAATTGTTTTTAACTTTCAACGTGACACTTTATTTTTGCACTTGTAGGAACTGTGTCTTTCAGAGAAGATGGGTGAAGCTTGAAGGAGGAAATCTCACTTACTACAACAGCGATAAGGTGTCACACACACACACACACACACATGCATACAATTCTCACTCACAACGGGGCTCTGCCATATCATGTTCTTGTTTCAGTTTGAACGGGGAGAGCAGAGACAAACCTGAAACCCTGGTGCATCTCAGAGCGTCCAAACTGCTGCAAATCCCTCTCTTAATTTCCACTTCCAGTGGGATAAACCTAAAGTGTTCTTTCATAGCTGTCGACAGTCACTCACTCTTTTTGCAGATATAGTATTATCGCAGTAGGACAGAAACAGCACTGGTTGCAGGAACAGAGTGATATCATCAGTGTAAAACAGTGGGGGTAGAGGATGCTCTAATAGAGACGGAGGAGGGGGCATTGGGGTAACCTGCATGTACCACGCTTTTGTCTTCCTTTTAGTCTTTAAGCTTAATCAAAAGTGGAGCGCCCTGTTCTAGCTTTCAAACATACCAGTCGCTATTTTCTTCCTACTCTGACATGTTATGAGACATATAATTATAATTAATTTTTTTTTTTTTTTACTTAAAATGTAATTAATCTTTCACAAATCATTCTTAAAAGCTGATGTGCTGCTTAAGTAACATATTATTATCAATGTTAATTTTTATGGAAACAGAGATAAAAATTAAATGCAAAAGAACAGCATTTAAAATAAAAACATTTTATAACTTTATAGATGCTGCTACTTTTGATCCATTTAGTGCATCCTTGTTGATTAAAAATAAATAATTTCTTAAAAAAAAGGGTAATCTTTAGAATAGGGAACAGTTCTCACCATACCGAGTTGCTTAGTAGCACGCATATTATTAACAAATTGGCTGTTTATTAGCACATATTCTGCATGACCATATTCTATATCCCTAATGCCTAAAATTAACAACTACCTTAATAATAATAAGCAGCAAATTAGGAGTTTATAGTGGAAAAAATTTTAGATAATAAAAAATATTAGGAATTCCAAGCACTTTATACCCCCTTTCCCACAATTTTCAGGCTCACAAATGTTATTGGACAAATAAGTACAATGTTGAATAAGATATTCATGTATAATGTTTTGTTGAGATTTCTTTGTAGGCAGTGACTGCCTTTACTCTGAACCTATTCCAGGTGTTTGCTGCAGGTGACTTTAGTTTGTTGTTTGTTTATGGGTCTTTCTGCCTTTAGTTTTGTCTTCAGTGAGTGAAATGCATGCTCAATCAGGTTGAGATCAGGAGATTGACTGCTTTAACCTTCAAAAACTACTGGGTTGCTTATGCTGATGTTTTGGGTCATTGTCCGTTTGTGCTATGAAGCATTGCCCAATCAACTTTGCCCCATTTGACTGAATCTGGGCAGAGTATTTACTGTACGTTTAATAATTAAATAATTAATGTCACTGAATCCATCACACTGCTCCATCGTGTTTCACAGATCATGAGCTGATCTCATATCCCCCCCACCAAGTAATTCTGGTGCAGGTTGATCATAAGTTCAGCCATCCAATGAATGCTTTTCCAGAAATGGTCTGGCTTTTTTTGGCACAGTCAAATCAGGCCCTGTTTGCACCATGTGGTGAACCCACTATATTTGCTCTCGAGAAGTCTTTTCTTGACTGTAGACTTTGACAGTGACACGTCTACCTGTAGAGTGTTCTTCTCTTGGCAGGATGTTGTGAAAAGGTTTTTCTTTAACATAGAGAGAATCCTCAGATCATTCACTACTGTTGTTCTCTGTGGACATCCGGGCCTTTTTATGTTGCTGAGCTCACCAATGCAATCTTTTTTCTCAGAATGTACCAAACTGTTGATTTGGCTACTATTAATGTTCCTGATATCTCCCTGATGGATTTGTTTAATTTTGAAGCCTAACAATTGTTTGTTTACATATTAAAGAGCTGTAATTCCTTAACCTTTCCTTCAATTTTGAAAAGCCCCTCTTCATTTTATAACTGCAGCTTGAAAATGTTTTGTTCAGCAGCTAAAATAATAAAAATGATGCTTGCATGTGTCCAAATGTATATGGACCTAACTGTACCTGGATCTAACAGTGTATCTTGCCTAGAGAAACAGGTTAGTCAAAACCTCCTAGTATGATGTCACTTAATTTAGGGGTTATAAGAAACTATTTTCCATTGTCAGTATCCACTCCATCACATTTAAGAGGCTGATTTAGCGGTAGCATTTAGCGTTAAGTGTACATAGTAAGCACAAGCTTCTAAATTAGTAGAGGCTTCTCTGAGATGAAATCATGCATTAGCAGTTAATGGTGACTTTTGCATTTATAACTAAATGTTTTGTGTAAGTGGTGGTCACAGTGAAGCTCTGCACTAAAAAGTTGGTCCTCTGAGCAGTTTCTATTGCACTTATGTTTGTTTGCTTGGTGGTTGCATTCTATGTATTAAATACAGTATAAAGCAAGCAGCAGAATTTGCCTTGACAAGCATCACTACTTAAGAACACTAAGGTATTCTACTAATACTAAAGTTTTAAAGAAAGTTTCCTCCAACTTGTCCCCAGCAGGCACGCTCTCTTTTCTCTGATTGAAATGGTTAATCACTGCTCGCTTCTTGGCATCACGTAATGATGTCATCAATCAGAGACCTCCTTAAGCGTGGGAGAGAGGCAAGCACAGCACTCCCACTGGATCTCTGTAGGACCCTCGGGGACAGAGAGGCAAGGTCTCTCCCAAACTTACCTGATGTTTCATCAACCTTGCGACCAGGTCTGTGACGTCTAGGGATCCAAGTAACACTTTCATGAGTTTTAGTTTGTATGTGTGAGTGAGAGAGGTTTAGAGTGTTACCTGTCAGTAGGCAGGGTGTGTGGAGATGTTTGAGTTGGGATCAGTTACCCCGTATCTGAAGTACAACTGTGTGGAAAATCCAGAAAAGCTCAAAAGTCCCCTGGGAGCACCAGAGGAAAGCTTTCTCACCACCCACCCCCGGGTTTTGATGGTTGTAGTCCATCCAACTTAGGGCAGCTGTGAGCTTCCCATGATCCGCAACGTATTCACTTCCTGTCAAATAGTCTGAATGATTTAAAAACAAACATTTTTTTTTGGAATGAAGCCTCATATTCTCACCAAGGCCGCGTCATTTAATATTGTGAAATATTACAGTATAATTTTAAATAACTCTTTTTCTACTTGTTTTAAAATGCAACTGAATTTCAGCAGCCGCTGCTCTAATCTAATCAGAAAATGCAAATAATATAGCTTTTATTTAGCAAGAATCTGAAAAGAAAATTCTTTTCAGCTTTCTGTTCATCAAAGAATCCTGGATTATGGTTTTCACAAAAACATTAAGCAGCAAAAAATTATTTTCAACATTAAGACCATAAGTGTTAATACTAGCATTAATAATTGACCACCAAAATGAATTGATAATAACTGAATATCAATCAGGGTATTAGGAAGATATCTCACGGATGTGTGACACTGAAGACTGGAGAAATAGCTGGAGTTTTACATCACAGTAACACATTAGTTTTTAGTAGATAATAGTGTATGGCTGAAGATCTTCTAGAGTGCTGTATGCTTTTGGCTAGTGTAGGATGCGGCAAAATATTTAAATGCATCATAGTTTCTGGTAACTATACATTTGCATGTGATTTTCCACAATCAAGTGCATTAGCGACCCTCTGCCAGGTGGTGTCCCCATGGCTCCACTGCAGACTAACCCAGTCCTGGAAAAACAAAAGCTAATGGCATTACAGGCACTCTCTGGTTCTCTCTGAGCGAATGCAGACTCCATCAGTCTACTCTATCGCACATTCGGATGTATGTGTTCATGAACATCAAAGTGCATATATAGAACAACTGCTGCGCTCGTGACACGTCGTCACAAATTTGCGCACGCCATACAAGTAAATCCTGCTCTAAACTTTTTGAGCAGCCTCCGTCTTTGTTATATGTGTTTTTGTGTAAGCCCCCACCGAAGTGCTTAAGCCATCTCTAAACTCTTAATGGATGCGCTTGCGTTTGCACATGTACTCTTTAAGCCCCCTTCATCGTTCCGACCCTGAAAATTGTAATTATAATGAATAATTAACGGCAGCTTAGAGAGCTCCTCATTATTGCCACTTAGCTTCCTATAAACATGCACACCTCTTCACTTTTATCCCCCTTTCCTCTCATCCGCTGCTGTCCAGATTTTAGACAGAGGAAGTCTCATTAATATGCCGGCGAGTTCGGCGGTGGGAAGGATGCAGAATTGGAGAGAGCGAGCGAGGAGTGAAATCCCGGAGAGAGGTGATGGCTGCCCCCTACCATAATTAGGGTTAGCTGCAGCCATCGTTGTTAACATGCTGCCTTAATTTGAGGAGATGGTGCTCTCTCTGACCCCACTCTCTCTCTTTCTTGCTTGCAATCTTATGCTCCCTCCGCTTTGTGAGCTTCTCTTCCTTGATCCCTTGGTTCTTCACTCATTTTCTCTCTATCAAGCAATCCCCAAGCAGTCATATCTCTCTCTTTGTCATTCTTTCTGCTTTCTCGCTTTCTCTCTCTCATCTGCTCTTTTACTGTCTATCTTTGGCATTACCTCTTTCATTTGTGCCAGCTGAGGAGGGGGTCCCTCACTAAATCTTTTCTTCTATTTCTGTATGGATGAGTTCTAGAAATAGTGCGAGGTCATCATAATAATTAACAGCCAACTGAAATGGACAAATGAATCTTTCACTCTTTTCCCTTTCCTCTTTTTCCCCGTCTTTGCCGCTCACTCTTGCATTATTCCTAAACCCAATGAACATCATCACTTCCTACTGTGCACATAGGCAGCTCTTCTCTATATCCCAACTAAAGTGAAACCTCATAACTGAGTGTTTTGGAATAATTTACACGGCTGCTACTTTGCGACCGATCTTATTGACTATGCATTTGTAGAACTGTCCTTTTCAGATGCAAAATGTTTAGGAGGAGAGTATCACAATTTACTAAGGTCAAATTACTGGTGATCACGCCGTTATTTAACGCTCAAAAAAGGCATGTGTTAATGGAGGCGGTTTGTGCTGCTCTTGGTAGATTTTACTGGTCATTATAGAAATAATCTGGCTTCGTTCTTTAAAGGGATAGTTCACCCAAAAATAAAATAATTGGATGTTTATCTGCTTACCTGCTTACCTGCTTATTACTCTGCTTATCTGCTTTATCCAGGGCATCCAAAATTTAGGTGACTTTGTTTCTTCAGTAGAACACAAACTAAGAAAAGTATTTATATCTCCTCTGTTATATCTCCAAGTCTCCTGATTTCAATCACAACATCCGGTGTGTGACGCGGTCACATAGACATCTATACATAGAAGTATATGTAAGTGCCGCGGCCCATGGAAACAGTCACTAATGGAGCGTCTCAAAGGAAATTGGGATGTATAGAGGTAAAAAATTATATAAATACTGTTGCAAAGACTGAACAGACCAATCGCTTGGTTTCTTGACACCTCAATGTATAGTCACGAGCCGTAGGGTTGGTCCGTGTATGCTTTTTGACTTTAAGAGATTTGGTCGCCATTGACTTGCATTATATGACTGACGGACTACAGCTGTCTGAGCTAAAAATCTTTGTTTGTGTTTTACTGAAGAAATAAAGTCACCTACATCTTGGATTCCCTGGGGGTTAGCAAATAAACATCACATTTACATTTTTGGGTGAACTATCCCTTTAATGTGCACATTGCCAGTAAATCACTCACAGAATTTCCCCCTCCTATCTCTGTTTTTATTGAATTAGGCTCTAACGCTAATTTGCACTTGTTTAGTGAATTTGGCCCTAAAAGTAATAATGTTTTATCACTTTGCAGTACATGGAATTGCCCATGTTTTATGTATTATGAATGCAGCTCTACCTTAACATTCAACCTATTTAAATGTCTTTTAGAACATACTTGTCACCTATGTTGCCTAAAATGTTTTCTGCGCAGGCAACACACTAGTTTTGGAACAGAGCTCCTTTCTCTCTTTCCTCCTCCCTTTTCATTTTTAGTTCTCCATAGTGTTTGCCCTTTTCTATCCATCACAGTCTGCTGTTTCAGAGCGGCTGGAGTGCTGTGTATGAGTTCTGTAGTCTAAAGGAGGTCTCATAGAGCTCTACTGCTGCTTTGGAGGCTTATGTTGGTTTGAAGCACACAGAGAGACCAAACACTTCTTTCTCTAAACAACTAGCTCTGTTTCCCTCATCTCTCTCTACAAAACATCAGACTATAAATACTGGAGTGCCGAGTCTGTTAGCTGGGGACTGGTATTAGGAATCAAGCCTGCTTGAGTGTGTGAGTGTGTGCTTGACTCAATCCCTCTTTTCTTTTCTTTTTTTTTTTTGTGTAAAGCAGATGTATTATAACTGGATTGAGGTCCCTGTTGGAAACAATATATGAGAGCGATGTTGCAATATGTTTGTACACTATCAATCAAGTTTAGAAGAAAATGAGTGTTTTTTCTTTTTCTTTTAACTTTTTGTTTGATTTCGTTTAGTTTTTTGAAGTTTGCTTTTGATTTGTGTATCTTTTTGTTCATTTATTTATTTATTTTTAATTTTGCTTTTGATTTGTGTATCTTTTTGCTTTTTTTATTTTGTGTTGTTTTTTTAAGTTTGCTTTTTTGTTTTTTAAGCTTTTGTTTGATTTTGTTTTGTTACCTTTTTGGATTTGCTTTGTGTTTTTTGTTAGCCTTTAGTTTGAACCAGTGCATCAAAAATGTTTTTGTTTGTTTTGCACTTCATTGTTGTGTGTTTTTTATTTTGTTTCATTTAGAATTTTGTCTTATTTGTGTTATTTTGTTTTGTGAGATAATGAGAGACATACATTCAATGAAGTCAGTGTCCAGGTAGTTTGTAATCTGTCCATATGCACTTTGTGCTATAAATAGTTTTTCTGTCTTTGCAGGAGATGTACTCGAAGGGCCTGATACCTATTTCAGCAGTTAAACAAGTTCGTGCACTGGGTGAGAATAGGTTTGAGGTGGTCACGTCTGCAAGAACCTTTGTGTTTCGGGCAGAGAAAGAAGGTGAGCCTCTTTGCTTTTCTGTCTCTCACGTTTCGATCCCTCTCTGCTAATCTTTTTTAAACCAATTCACTCTCACTCTTGATCTTTTATCATCTTTTCACTCTTATTTTTATCGCTTTACCATCTCTGCTATAAGATAAGATGTTCTGAGTTGATCTTCCACACTGAATCAGAGAGAGTGAAAGAGAGAGGAGAAGCCAGACTCAAGGAGATCACAATATTATGACACAGAGCTGAAACAACCCAGACAATGATTATGACGATGAAAATGATAACAGCTGTAGATTTAATGTGTAGTAAATACCCTGTTGATGCATATAGTCGCCACACCATTGCCTGTGTGTTTATAGGGTATTTTTTCTTAATATTCATTCCTAAGCTGCAATGAAGCCTGATTTAAAGACTGTGAAAAGGCCGATTATGGTTAAAATTGAGAGATTTGTGGTGTTTAAGGAGTAGTCTGGTACTTTAGCTGCAATTCAGGATAAATTCAAAAACTATGTTAGCATTTAGTGCCTCTGAAGGTTAGTTTTAGTCATGATTTATTGAGAGTTTTATTTAATAATATCATTCTAGCATGATTTTGTGCTGTTTATTGGTGAAAATGTTTGTAGTCGTGTGTGCCTTGAGTCTTTGAGTACTTTCTGTGGCCACTGTATGTTTGTAGACCTAAGTATGTCATATATGTAATTTGTCATTTCTAGCAAATGGAGAAACATGACTTTTTATTGCCATTAAGACTGGTAAGATAATGTAGCTTTTTTTAGGCATGTTGCAGTGAAAAGAACAATGTAAGGGTGAGGAGTTCACCATCAGTCAATCAATTACCATGTTATTGATGTTAAATCTGAGGCTAATAGCACTGC
The DNA here is from genome assembly GCA_032275025.1 of Enteromius treurensis. Classification (NCBI taxonomy): domain Eukaryota; kingdom Metazoa; phylum Chordata; class Actinopteri; order Cypriniformes; family Cyprinidae; genus Enteromius; species Enteromius treurensis. Next base: position 23,180,856 of record JAUCMU010000125.1, read on the forward strand.
TGTGCGCCATAGTGTCCCAGAATATTAGCAAATAATGGCCTCCTCAGTACCTTTTTTATCCCCAGCTCTTGTGTAGTGACTTCTGACCCATTGTAAGTAAATTACTCAGAGGGAAGTCAGTTTAGGCATGCATTTAACTGTACTTTCCACCATCGAAAAAAAAATAAATAAATAAAAAATCAGAGACAAGGAGCGAGCGCTGGTCCAATCTGCTCATGCATCTTTAAACAGCTCTATAGCAGGCTGAAAGAGTCATCAATCTTAAGATAAACACAAGAGAGGAGGAGAGAGAGAATGAGTGAGTGAATGAAAGAGCTGGAAGTGGGTGGTCATGGGATGAGCACAAAAGATAAGAATGAGAATTAGCGCTAGAGATCGAGCACACTGGGATCATTTAGATGAGTGTGTGTGTGAGTGAGCAAACATTCATGGCTGTGTACTCTTTCTGGGGAAGTATTCAGCTGCGCCGGCCTCTTCTTTTAAAGAGTGGAATATTTTGGGAATAACAACTTTTTCATGGTTGATGGGCAGGCGTATCTTTTGAAGTCACCAATTTTCGAGGTTTTATAAGGATGTGTTAAAGCCATGGTGATAACTAGGGCCGTCACAGTAAATTAAAATAGTTTAATGCTGTTTCTTATTTGAGGAAGTCTATAATCTGCCATCTTTGCTCATGGTGACTCATTGGTGTTAAGTTCTGCTGTTTGTTTTGAATCAGTCAGTAACATTTTTGAAAAGGTCTTTGAAGAATTCTTTCTCACTAAGGCTGCATTTATTTGATAAAAAAATAAAAAAAATAATTTTTGTGGAAATCGCAAACCTTTTTTTAGGTTTAAATGATGAATTAGAGTGACCCTATTATGCTTTTTCAAAAATTGTTGTTCATGCAGTGTGTCATGTAGCTGTATGTGAACATAAACTATCTGCAAA
>JAUCMU010000125.1:23216068-23227041 GCA_032275025.1 Enteromius treurensis
GGTTTTGCCCATGTTGCTACTTAGACTTTGGCTGATTGTGGGGTGCACAGGTGTCTTTATGACAGCTAATGACCTCATACAGATGCTACTAATTTTTAGAATCATGAGCATAGTGTAGCTGGACTATTTAAAAGCAACATAACAGGTCTTTTAGGGTCAGTAATCTGGTTTATAAGCAAGTGATCAAATACTAATTTGACATAGTTATTCCCAAATAAATATGGTAAAAAATCATACAACGTGATTTCCAGATTTTTCTTTTTAGATTTTTAGAAATTGTAGACCCCTCCATGATTTCTAAGTCTTTCATCTTTCCAGCGTTAGTTGTTTTAGCTAAATGAATGATTCTCTCAACAGTACATCCAGCTCTCAGGCCTGTCTGCATATAACCTTGAAGTATCAAAGGTAAAGACAGCCATGGCCTATGGGTGTATACAAATGTGCAGAAAATAAACACCAAAAATAAAGAAGATATACACATCTTTCAGGGATTCTCTGGCCTTTTCAAGATCTAAGCAGATGTGTAGGAAGTATCTAAATGTGCAACTTTACTTGTGAAAAGCCTGATCATTTTGAGTTTTTAGACGCTTGACTCCCAGCAACCTGACTTGCATTGAGATGTGACATTTTTTAAATGGTTTCAGTTCACTTAAAGACCCTGATGAAGTTGAAGTAGACAAAGACCCTTGTCCACATAATGTGCAGATTCAAATATAATGACTAATGAAAAGGACACCTCTCCATGTTTCCTGACAACACTGGTTCAGAGATGATATATCCATACCCTTTGTAAACAAGAAAATGAAAAGACAGTGACAAGAGGGTTTTGTGCACTTACTGTGGTGGCATTTGAGCTGGAGAGGTTCAGACAGATGAGGTGAAGAGGTGTGAGGGAAATAAATACCAGCAATTTATTGTATTACACCACACTCGATACTGAGAGACGGCCACATCGGATAGTTGTTGATAGTAAATGCCAGCTGTCTGTGGACTTGTGTGCATGTGTATGTACAAGCCACATTTATGTGTTGTGATATTGCCAAACAGACACCAAATACCAACGCTGTCACCTGAAGTTTCTCACTGATCAACATTTTGTTTCGTACCGTCACTTTACAAGTTAAAGATCACTCTGGATGTCACAATCACTCTCTTTACCCATAATTGAGTGTTTCTTGACTCTCGTCAGAACAGTGTGTTCCAGCTAACTAGATTAAGAAAGTGCCAGTTTTATAGATGAATCAGGTTAGGCAATGTCAGGAACAAAACATTGTGTCACAGTAACATGGGGATGCAGTTAAGATATGTATTATATGAAAATGACTTTTGTTCTGAATATTTTAGAGTGTGTTGAACAAAGCTAGTAATACTTAACTTAAATGTAATAGTTAGAAAAAGAGTGTAACATCTTTAAATATTTATGATGAACAGAAGCTCTCTCAGATCGCTTGGATTTTAGTACTTAATGTGCTCTCTTTACAGGCCTTAACATCCCTTGATGTATCTTTTATAGATTTAAACTGCGCTTTTATGTGATGTCAAACAGGGTGTTATAAGCTTTTTGGTTGTATTAATGTTTTTGTTGCATTTTTAAACACCTCTTTAAAGGGATTCAGACTCATAAAATGAGATATTAGTGTTTCTGATATTTCACATCATGAAATATCAGTTTGTTTGATTAAATCCTTTTTTAAATGTTTGCCTTGGGAGGAAACCGTTATTTGTTGCCAGATTTACTTGTGTTTTTCCGACATATAATAACCTGTCCTGCACCCAATGAGTGGCTGTGTACAGTAAAAGTGTTGCTGAGGGTCATACTCATAGTCAGAAAACTGCTGACTAAAAGGACTGAGCCAATAAGTGAACTGTACTGATAGGACACTAGGGATTTAAGTGTCTGATAAATTATTTATTACTTGAGCACAAACATAATAAGTAAGATAAGCTTGAATTCATTAAGTACATTTAAATAATGTATGTCTTAACCACTTGGCATTTTTAAGTTAAGAGTAGATCAGTTCCATTTTTTTTTCCCAAATAAATGTTTGTGGTTACTCTTAGTACTCATAGAGGGTTTGCATTTTTAAGAATTCTTTAAGGATTTAAAGAATTTTTAATGTCTTTATAGTAGTGTAAAGAATTCATAATGTGGTAACATAAGGGGCTGTAATTCTGCTCTCAGTTCTTAAGAACGTTGATACAACATATCCACTTAAGCAAATAAGACGGATCTTATGCATCGTTCACCCATTGTTGTCACTGACCTTTTTTGGTTTCTTTAATTGTATTATATAATGACACTGAGTGAACCGAGAGCCTACTATGAACATTTAAAATGTAGTCTAAATGTTTTTTTAACGTATTACTGAGTATGTGGTTCCTAACGTATTCTGGATGTTGATCACATTCATCAAGGTACAGTCACGTTACCAAACATAAAAGATAAATAAATAAATAAAAAGTCTCTTGTCAAAATTAAATGCTTGAAGGTTTTGGTGAATTTGCTTCGTGGAATTTGTGGAGTTCTTTTGAAATAACTGGATTTTAGCTGTGGAAAAGTGCACCAGTACAAAATTTATGCTCTTAAATAGTTTAAATCTGTCAGTATGAGTTAAAACAGCAAGTTCCACTAAGTGGGCTAAAGTGGGAACACTATATTTTAGGGTCCCTTAACTTATTAGGAAGCATAGTACTGGAATATTAGCCATTTATTAATAGTAATTAAGCACATATTCTACATCAATAATCCTACCCAATACCTAAATTTTTGAACTAATTAGCAGCAAATTATGAATTTATTAAAGTCAGAGTCATAGTTAATAGTGAATTAGTGTTCTCTATTCTAAATTGTTACAGAATTTACAATTAAATATAATACTCAGCTGTTAAATGTTTTTCAATTTGTATGTGTTTCAGACTTGGTCCGGCGTTGGTGTACGTTGGAAGGTGGATTTCTTAGTTACTATGAAAATGAGAAGAACGCGACACCCATAGGCCGGGTTGATGTCAGCGACGTAGTGAGCATGGCCATCAACAACACTGAGAACATCACCGAAACAGGGTCTGGGTTTTCCCCCTCCCTCTCTGTCTCTTTCTCTCTCATGCTCTCTTGTTAATGAAGCCATTCTTTTGCGGCTCAGAGATTAGAGAAGGTGTTTCAGATGTGACCCCACCTCAGAGTTTCCATACACTAACAAACACTAACAAGAAACGAGAAGGCACTTACATGCTGGCCGACCTCTAACCTGATTAGCCTGAAATCCCCCTTTTATTTTAATTCTTTTGCTCTTGCTACTGTAAAAAAAATATCCCCCCTGTCCAAAAATGTGGGCCACAAGTCAGAGCTGTTAAAGCCATTAAGAGAGTGACCTTTCCCCCTGGATTAATCTCCAGCGTTCAGCTGTTTATTGTAAGAGCAAAAGACTAACGGAGATTAATCACCGTCCTTTCTGTTTCACAGCTGTGAGCATGTGGGCATGTGTGTGTTTCAGTCACTTTGTGTGTGTTAATTGTGCTGTTTCCACACTTCCCTCAGGCCAGTGTTCACCTTTGAGTTGTACCTGCGCTCTCAGCGAGTACTGGTGTTCGGAGCGGAGACCTCGGACGCGCAGCAGGATTGGACACATGCCATCGCCAAGGTTACACTCACTTCAACACATAAAATAACTCTTAAAAGATTTAGCCAACTTATATGTGTGCGTCTGTGTTTAAATATGAATTGCAGCATGTGCTGTATGCAGCGACTCTTGAAGGTCATTTTATTGTGTCTTTGTCCCTGTTGTGTCGGTGTGTGTTAGTTATTTTCTTGTGCGAGTGGGTGTATGCTATTACTCCTTCAAACAGATCCATCTCTCTTGCCTCTCATCCCTCACTCACTCACACACACACACACACACACACACACTCGCACATATTCCCATTTAAGTGAAGTGTGGAGGTGCCAGTGTCTAGGCTGAAGTGTTTGCGTAACTCTGAGAGCTCAGCTAGGGAATGTTCAAAGGGTGTTTGTGTTTGTACTTCTATCTGTATATGCTGGTTTAATGCAACTCCAGGGTTAGCTGTAGTTTCTGTTTGGCAGAAAACACTAGAAACTTCTTTGTGTGATCTGCACAAGCCCCTGACTTTTAAATGTTTTCGCTCCGCATCTCACGCGGCTCCTCTGTCTAATGTTTTTCTCTTTCGTTTCAGTGTTTTGTCCCTGCAAGGGCAGATGCTCTGCTGAGGCAGGACAGTGAGCTTATTGGACGACTTCACTATAAAGAGGGGCATGACCTTTATCATTGGCGAATGGGATGGTTCGCTCTGGTGGGCTCAGAACTCTACTTCTGTTCTGGAGATGAAGATGAAGAGGAGGGAGTTCTTCAACTCAAACGCCTACAGGAGCTTAGTGAGGACAAATATGCACGCATACCAGTCGAATGAAAGATATTAAGGGAATAGTTCATCCATGTTTTTCCTAACCTGTATGACTTTCTTTCTTTTGTTTATTTTTTTAAATCAAAAAATGGGAGTGCCAAGGTCTAAAATGAATAAAAAACACAGCAAAAAACCCTCACCATTACAAATCATCATGACGTTAATAAAATCTCTTGTATTTCTAGTTTTTTTAGATTTACTTGAAGAGGAAATGTGCCATTTTAGTATTATTTCTATACTATTATAATATTTTTCACATTTTGAATTAGCTTAGATTTTTATATTTTCAGTTTTAGTTGCATTTTTTGTAGTTTTGAACTAGTTTTATTGTTTATATATAGCTATTCTTTTCCCCCCTCTAATTTAAGTGGTTTATCCTAAAAGAAAATAAAAAATAAAAAAAACTAAATAATAATTTATTATTAAATAATTTTTACATTTATTTACATTTTTATTTACATTTATTTATTTAATGTTATTATTTACATTTAGTCATTTAGCAGACGCTTCTGCAAAGCGACCTACAAATGAGGGCAATGAGAACAGTCAAAATCAATAAAAGAGAGATGATATGATATATATATTATAATAAATAAATAGAAAATAAATAGAATAGTGTTAGAATAGAGAGTGCTAGAGTTACAGGGTCAAATAAAGATGGTGAGAAAAAGATAATTATATTATTTTATTCGTTTTTCAGTTATTAAGTGAAAATCTTCTGTCATCTGTCCTTGCACCTTTCAGTTTTTTATGAAAGGCCAATAGAGAAGTTGCAATGTCTGCCTTGCAAGCAAACTGTTATTATGATTCAGGCCTTGAATTAATTCCAGTTTCAATGGTTTGTTCTCAAATCGATCTGGGGTCCGAACAACAATGCAACTCGCTGATTAACCACCATAGTACGTTGCATTGTTTTGGAAATTAACTAGCTAGTCTCGACTGTTTCCCGAACACTGTCGCATCTCCGTCGTTTGAACCACATTAGTTCAACAACATAGGGCCATTGTTAATGACGTCACACGTATGTGGTGGTGGAATAACTTATGCCATTTAACCGATTAGAGATTTCCAAGATGCTGCTGTCTTAAACATGACACCTATTGACTAATTCACTATTTTTGTTCACTGTCATGCTTTATTGATCTTTGAATCATCGCGGGTTCCCTCTTACGTCATACTCCAGGGTTCCCTTAGCCATTTATGCACATGATTGTACAAAAAACAGCGTTTACAATAGACTTGCAAAAATACATAATTAAAAGCATTTTATATTTAGATAGAATAGAGGATAAAGATAGTAGTGCATGTTAGATTGCTTCTTGTGTCCAAGAGCATATTTATTAAAGCCTATATAATTTGATAACAAGAAGAACTATGCTTCTAACCACAGGTCCAAGGCTGTAGTTCCAACCACGTACATTTGTGACGTTGACCACAAACACTATGCTTACTGGGAAATACGAAATCGTTAAAATACGTTGGTAAAGATGGAACTTGCAACCATAGTAGGCTAACCATGCTTTTGGGAAATGCACCCCAGGTCTGATTCTCAAGTTCAGTCTACTGACCACTGATCTGATTTACTGATCTTATTGCAGTGGTTAACAGGTCACTCGAGACGAATATTAACAGTTAATAATGACCAACATAGCATTTTATGATACATTTATTTTATTATTGCATCCTGTTTGAAGCTTGAAAGTGATAGTCTTTAATGGATGTAACTGCATCCAGCACATTATTCTCCATTTGTGTTCTATATAAGAAAGAAAGTCATTCAAGTTTCTGGTGAACTAATCCTGAAATTGACCGCTGAATGTGTGTGTGTGTGTCATCTGTTTAAAGAGATTGTCTGTTCTTTTAATGAATTGCATTAAGGATGTCTGAGGTAAAGTGTCTCAGTATTATCATGAGACACCTTGAGCCTCATGATCATTTTCTAAAAATCGAATCTGAAATACTAGCCCTAGTCATCTGTGCCTTTTTCTATGTATATTGCTAGTATTTCCTCGTTGGAATTCAGTGTGCTTATGTTTGACTCCATTCCCACGTCTCTAAAATACTCGTCTGGTCACACGTCTCGTCTGTCTCCAAGGGAGACCGCGGTTGCCGATGGCAATCGTGTTTGGGCGGGAGGTAGTTGACATGAGTTTGGCACCCATGGACCAGATTTGCAACATTTTCAATCAATTGGCTAGAACGAGGCGGGAAAAATCAATGAATCTCTTTTTTTTTTTCCTAATCCGTTCAAGGCCCAAAAAAGGATCAAATCCAGAAAGCCAACATACTCGGGGCAGGATTAAGAGGGTGATGCCTCAACAGTTCGCAGAGCCTTGAAATGTAGCGTGGCACGCTAACGAAGCGTCTCCAGTGGTTTAAGATCTCTATAGCGACAGAACATATGGGCCTCAAAGGGCTGCAACTCTGTGAAATTAGATTAGGACACAGACATAGGCAGACCAGCAGTTCACAGCATGCCCTAGCGCACTTTTACTCACTCCTGCCATAAACAGGAGAGCAATGTCAGATTCATCCATTTAGCAATGGAAAAGCTTTGTGTAGAAATGACATTTGAAAGTCACACATAATATTTTGCATACAAAGAGGCTTTTGAAAGGAATTCTCATGGATGGTAATGTATTAGTATGTGTTAAAGACTACACTGTCCATGGTCCTGAAATATGTCGCACAAGTACTGATGGTCAGAGTGACGTTTGAGATGCTCTTTGGATCATCTCAGATTATGCTGCAGAACACAAACCTATGGAGTTTATGATGCTTGAGTGCTGCTGGGAAAGGATAAAAATGAAGATACTTGTAAATCTTGAAAAACTTGGTATTTGTAAAAGTTGTATCAATAATTTTGTTTAATAGTTTTGCTATTGCAATCAAAACAATTTTTATTTGTGGTCTCAGTCTTTTGGTCCACACTGCATGTCCATTGGAAAATTTAAGCGTAATTAGTTTTAAAATTGTCTTCTCATCTGTCAAGTAATCCTAAACCTTCACTAAATGGAAAGGAAGCTCGCTCGCCACCTTTAATCTAAAAGCCATTCTTCCAGTGTACTGTAAGTAATTTCTGTCTATGTGTAAACTAGAAAAAGAGAGTCAGGAGCGGTGTTATTGGAATCTCAACGCTAGCCCCAGCACTACAAAGCTGTTTGGTTTAAGTCAGTTTTTTTAATTCCTTAATAAAAGTTAAGAGCTTTAATGTTTAAGGGAGGTTAGAAAGATGAAGTAAGTGGTGCTTGTTTTTATCAAACTGCGATATTGAATGTTTTCCTCTTTTCAGTAATGGCATTTAATAAATCCTTCTGCCCAGTAGCGTTCCTCTCCCTTTTTAAAAAAAAAAATCAAATTTTTCAATAACATAGGTAAACAAAATTTGCCAACCTTGAAAATGGCTAAAGTGCAACAATTAAAGTGCTTGTTTTTAACACTTAAGTTCCTATGTTTTGGTTGACTTTAGTTGAGTATGGAGTTTCAAAAATAATTGAGCAATTTTGTTCTCACTTGACCTGTTTTGATTTGGTTTCGTTTTTATTACTGGGAAATGGATTAATCTCGGGAATTTATGCACAAGTGATTGACTCTGTGAATTTGATTAATTAATTAAACCTAATACAATGATTGATAGAGAGTTTCGCTCACTGAATATGATTTGCAATATTGGTCTGGCACTTGAGGGAAAGAGGGAGACAAAAGGGAGTGGGGAAATGACAGATGTGAGGAAGATTAGTTGAAGAATCAATGACTCTGAATGTGTATGTACAACTGTGCATGTGTCTGATGGGTTCAGCGAGGCAGTTTTCTCATGTACTGCAGCAGAAACTAATGACCAGCAGCACTCGGCTTTCTGCTTCACTTACTCCAGCTGGAAAGTTTACAAAACACTAAAGCTCATCATTTGTTTCACTTCGTGTTCTTCTGTTTTCTTTCACTCGTAATGCTTTTCATTTTGGTTTGTCTAAGAGTGCTTTTATCATTCTGTCAAGGTAATAGAGGTATGGACTGCTTCAGCAAAGCTTTTCCTGTATTTCTTTCCTCAGCTGTGTCCACTCATATGGAGGGTGATGAGAAGATTCAGGTCTTACTCATGGTTGAGAGTGGGAGGTACAGTACACCATAATGCCACATAAAAGACTGCTGATATAAGTTTAAGTAAACATACATTGGGAATTTATTTATTGAAAGTAAAATGGAAATTAATTAATACTTTTAATTCTTTAGTGTTTTCAGACACATTAAAATGATCTAGAGTTGTAGTAATGTAAAGAGACCTATATAATGTTACAAAATATTTCTGTTTCAAGTACAGTAAATGCTGTTCTTTTTAACTTTCTATTCATCAAATAGAAATTCATCAAAAATAAACACGACATTGATGTATGAAAGGTTTTTTCTTATTAGAAATGCTAATTTTACACAGGACTGGAGTATTGACTGCTGAAAAATCTGCTTTACAATCAGGAAAAAACTGGAATAAATCACATTTTAAAATATATAAACCAGTTATTCTATTTTTACTGTATTTTTAATCAATTAGGTGCAGACTTTTAAACTGGTGTAGAGTGATGTTGCCATGCTGTCATTGCTCCACTTTTTGATAATTATACTTTAATTTGTAAATGTGTATGTTTTTTTAATACAGAACTGTGTACATACATGGAATAACCAAGCAGGACTTTGCACTGTGGCATACTTCCATCCAGTTGGCAGCTGGGACGGATGGTATGGCTCTCGGCAACCAGCAGATGAATAAAAATGATGTTCCTATCATTGTGGATAGCTGCATTGCTTTTGTCACTCAATATGGTAAGTGGCTTATAATCCTATGAGACCTAAACATTTGTATTTCATTGTGTAGTATTTAATGTATCTAATTGTTGAAAATCACTATTATTTTTTAAATTATATCATGCAGGACACTGTAAGGTTATCTCACAAAGCCCTTACCGTTGACCTTTTCCCAGGTTTGTGTTATGAGGGAATCTACCAGAAGAATGGTGACCCGGGCCGTATAGCCCAGCTCCTGCAGGACTTCACCAAGAACGCTCGGGTTGTTAAGCTACGGGCCCAAGACCACCGACTAGAGGACGTCACAGACACACTCAAGAGCTTTCTGTCTCACAGTGAAGACGCTCTATTGGCTAAAGAGCTGTACCCTTTTTGGATCTCTGCCCTTGGTTAGTGCTGCCAACCACTTAATCTGTTCCTGTTAATGGACATTAATTTGTGATCAGTTATAGATCAATCTACTCTAAGTCCAGTTGGTTGTTATTAAAGGTGCGTTCAATAGTTCTTTAGCTAAGGTTTGCATCAGCATTTTTTGCACTTTAAATACAGTTACCACAGTAGTGTTAGACGCCACACTGCCATCTATTGATTTTTGTCTTGGTTTTCTATCAGTCTTTTGGCTTCAGAAGTTTTTTGCTTCTTCAGCTGTAGAGGTACTGATTCTCACATTGCAATTGAATGGAAAAGCACAATAAAAGACACAATAAGCGTGTTCTTTTGACTCATTTTCACGAAACGCTTGTCTGGAATCATATAGGGTACAATGGTGCTAAATGCATTATAAAAGGAAAGGAAAAGTACTAAGTCGTCAATGCAATGTTCATGTGGTGTGTGTATAAACCAGCACCAAATTACTAAATGCACCTTTTAGGGGTTTGATCAAAGGGTTTTATTTGTTTACAGTGCAAACAGAATTTGTGAATGCACATTACATTTTTACTTGAAATAGTGTCTAATGTCCATAAATGCAGATGAACAGGATGAGAAGATCAGAGTGCAAAAATATTCATCTTACATTCAGAGTTTACCTAAGGTCAACAGATCAACACTTGGTGCTCTGCTGCAGCATTTGTACAGGTAATTTTCCCTTTTTACAACAACAACATTATTCTGCCATTACATTCTGTAAAGCCAGTAACATTTCCAGTTGGTATTATGTTAATGTTTGAAGTCTGGTTAAATATCTCACAGTAAACATGGGCACTCCAAACCCTCACTGGGTATGTCAGCTTGCTCAAAATATTCTTGTAATGACTGTGATTGTTTGAAGAAGGCTTAATTGGCCCTTTTGGCGTATTTGGAGTCTAGCCTAACATTTCCTCTATGATGTACAATAATCATGTCGCTGTGTTCAGGTCTACACAGCATTTGCACCTACTTACTTTCTTTCGTTGCTTATATGTGCTTTTATTTAAAACTACTCACTTCCTGTCATAGCTTTCTTCAAAAAACTGCCTTGAAGATCTGTAAACAATATCACAGTGCCAACAAAAACTTTTCGGATCAAATATGTTTTTCCAGTAGGATAAGTACTGTGTTTATTGGACTACATTCAATACCGTAAAAAAATTGGCATCAGCACTTAGGGTTAGTTTAAAAATATTAGGGATATTTGAATACTTAAATAAATGCTTTTAAAGGCAATAAAGACATTTGCATTAAAAAAATCAATTTCAATAAATACTGTTGTTACCCTTTCAGTCGAATCACTTCGACGTTACATATGGGAACTCGCCAGAGAGACCGATTTGCCTTTGAGC
>JAUCMU010000125.1:23257782-23283400 GCA_032275025.1 Enteromius treurensis
CATCACCTGTCCAATACAGTCCCAACAGTGAAGCATGGTGGTGGCAGCATCATGCTGTGGAGGTGTTTTTCAGCTGCTGGGACAGGACGACTGGTTGTAGTACAGGGATCTCCTGATCCAATCCTGGATCAGAACTGAAGAGGATCTGCAAGGAGGAATGGCAGAGTATCCCCAAATCCAGGTGTGAAAAACTTGTTGCATCTTTCCCAAAAAGTCTCATGGCTGTATTCAATCAAAAGGCTGCTTCTACTAAATACTGACTTATGTGATATTTCAGTTTTTCTTGTTTTTAAAATCTGCAAAAATGTCAACAATTCTGTGTTTTTCTGTCAATACGGGGTGCTGTATGTACCTTAATGAGGGAAAAAATGAACTTAAATCATTTTAGCAAATGGCTGCAATAACAAAGTGTGAACAATTTAAAGGGGTCTGAATACTTTCCGTACCCACTGTGCATTCTGTTTTATGTAGCAAATACACACAATATATACAGTAGAAATATATTCAAATTATAAAGGTAACTGCTGCTTTTTTATGGCATAATTTCTCATAACTGTGTAACGTCGCAGAATATTTTCATCTCTCAATGTGACAGAATTTTTCACAATGAGGTATACGTGTGAGTATATTGTATAAACCACTGTCTGAAATGTTTGGGTCAGTGAGTGTTTATTATTATTATTATTTATTAATTCTCTAACTCAGCAAGAATGTAAAATAAATTTAAAATTGTTTGATAGATTAATTGCTAATTATTTACATTCATCAAAAAATCACGAAAATCTTTGGGACCCCATCAAAAACTGAAATAATCAAAAAGGGGCTGTTCCTTTAATAAATTAAAATCAATTTGATCAATATTTAACATTTATTATTGTTGATAATACTAGTAATACTAATAAAAATGATGTTTGAAGAATAATGTGGCTCTGACTGAATTAATGGCTGCTGGAGTAATGCAGATTGTAATATCAGTAATATGTCAGTAATAAAATGTAATTTTAATAGATTTTTAAACGGAAAATGGTATTTTATATTGTAATAATATTTCAAAATATTAGTTTTATATGGAAGCCCGTTTCTGCCACTGAATAAAAAACAAAAAGAGATTACACCTTTTTTTCCCCCTCATTATTGCTTAATACAAACTCACAACTCAGAATTGCAAATTATAAAGTCAGAATTGTGAAACATAAAATCAGAATTGCGAGTTATAAAGTTTTAACTCTATTAATAAAAACACAAAACTCAACTAATAAAAACATATTTAACCTCAAACCTTCAACTGTGTATACCCTAGACTTTATATTTTACAGTATGCCTGTCTTATTTCAAAGACGATTAGATTTTCTCTTCAAGTCCATAATTGTAGGAGCTAACTTTTTCCTGATTGTTCAACAATGCATATGCAAGTCTGCTGTCCTCCCACTAATGAACAGCCGCTCAGATGAAATCAAACTAAGACAATTGTGCCCACAGCATAAACAAAGACACAGATCTTCATGTGGATACTGGCCACTACAATTGGCCACACAACCATATTGCTGCCTGCTAGCTAACAAACTTTAGGGCAAAATTACCATGAAGACTGGAAAAGCAGTAGATCTCCGCAGACAACGATGTTAGCGATACAGAATGCTAGCGAAATAAAAGACGTCAATCTTATCTGAAAATTATGAAAATTGCATTCATCACAGCCTGTTTGTTTGTGCACTTCGATTACAGACCGTTGCGGCAATTTACCGTGTTATTCACAGCGGCTGCCTGTGTTCTTCAGCGCCTTCCGCAGGCCTCCAAGGTTAAATACCCATTGTTACATTATACGCTATACCTAATCAAGAGAGTCAGAGCCCAATGAAAGCCAGGGAACATATGTGTACAACTAACAGATAATAAAACGATATTCCCTTTAAATTATTCATGGATGAGATGAGATTTAGGGGGTTATGAATCATTACAAGGCTTATCTTATCAAAATTAATAACCCTAATGGTATTGCACCAGTTGTTCAGTTGGCACAGGAGCACAGATTTTGGATCATAATGTGCATCGCCACAATCCATCCCATCCCATTATGCCTTTTATCTGATGTAAATAAAGCAACTTTCATAGGACTCCAACATCTCTGATTGGCCACAAAACTACAATGGTGGCTAATTAGCAGCTCAAAGACAATGTAGGGCTGATAGGAGATAATATCAGCACCCACATGCTGAAATCGTTTAAAAAAAAAAAAAAAGCAGATGCTTTCAACACTACGTGTAAGTGAGAAAATGAGTTAATCAAAAACAAGAAGCCTATTTAGAGATATAAAAAATAACCATATTATAAAAAGGCCAATTTATTATTTGTACATCTTAACACTGAAACATATAAATATTGTCCACAATATATTGTTTATTATACAAACAGCAAAGCATGATATTTAACCTTGGCGTTCAGTTTTTGGTGTTACTGTGGCATGCATGACTAAGGGTTGGGTAACTACGGCAACCTTAAATGATTTTTATTATGCTAGCCTCTGACATCAATTTGTCATTGACTACATCACCGCTGCCCTGTACTTGCATTTCGATAACAAACTTTGGCTACGTTCATTCTGTCATATTTATGCTGCCAGTGCTACATCCAGCGCAAGCCAGACTAATACTTTAACCTAATTTGTCAGAGCATTTATCATCTCTTTACTCACTCGCTCGCTCTCTCTGTTTTTCAGCCCAGCTCCCCATCCGTCCACCCAGTTCCACTAAAGACTGAGTCAAAGCAGTTTTTATTTTTTTTGATGATTGAAAGCCACTCAGAAACATTGCTATTTTTGAAGATAAAATTGATTTCAGGTCGCAGTGACCAAAACCTTCTGCTTTGTTCATTTGAATCCAAAGTTGCTTTCTGCTGAAGGCTTAAACACCCCTCATTCCAGTCTCTTAAGGGAGTCGACTATAAAAAAAATTAAAAAAAATAATCTTTCAGATATCTCACTGAGCGCTTGCTGACTTTTGCTAACCCTCCCTGTTATGCAGTCACACTTCTCCTATTTTCAAAACGTTTTCTGTCTCAGTTTTCATACTAATAAGACTTTCTCTCCCGTCTTAATTAGCATCATCCACTAGTGTTTATGCAGACAGGCGATTCAGGTCATAGACAAACTGGGACGCTAGTGACTTGCCTGCTTATTTTCCTGCATATGTTTGCAGTCTTGAAGAATAGAAGAATGGATATAAATTCATCTTAGTTGTTGATTGGGTGCTGAAATACTGGAAGATATTGAATAATTTATGCTGTGGTCCCATCACGAGGGCGTCTGTTGATAACTCCTATGATTTGCACCTGATTTCGATGTCTTCATTTCCTGTATGGACATGGCATGGACATATGTCCACTGGAATGGGGTCTAAATAATAAATGAATAGAGGAAACTAACCCAGTAAGGGTCAACAGACGTTTGGTCTACATGACAACAGAGAGAGATGCGGAAACGTGGCATAAGTTGAGAAGGGAATTATTTTGATATCCAAACCATTTTGGTCGTCATTGACTTCAATCTCCAAATATCTTTTTCATTTCCTACAGAAAGTCAAACAGGTTTAGAACAACATGTGGATGAATAAATGGCAGAATGTTTTGCGGGGTGAGTTATGACTTTACAGATTAAAGAAGTTTCAATTGAAGAAGGCAGATAAAAACATCCAAAAGGAGCTAAACAAGGAGTCAAAAAATCTACACGGAAAAAGAAAAGAGCAAGACTTAGAAACCAACAAGTGCTGCCATGATGAAACCTTGCTTTCCACGGCCAAGACAAATATCCACAGCCATTTATCTGCTGCATTTATCAGACCTGCCTCTTGCGCTTTATCTTAATGAAGGATTCTGTTTACACATGGCTGCCCATGTCAGTCCAGACCTCACCACAGCTCTCGTTTCCTCAGACAGTAAATACTTTGAATAAATGAAACCGAACGAAAGCTGAGGCAAACAGATAGCCGCTACAGAAAGAGATGTGGTACGACCATTTCTCATATCTGGAAGGGCTTGAGAATGGGAGGCATTGTGAGAATGCCTCTGTAATTTGTCACATCAGCTTTAAGTCTGTAGCTTTCGCAGGGTTGAAAAACGGAGAGCGCTCCACACCACAAAGAGCAATCAACCAGGCTTTGTCCTCTGTGTTGCCATGCTTTTCCTCATTGTTTGCTGAAAGAGCGTGGCATGTATCGGTCGGTGCAGACACACACTTCGGCTCCGTCTGATTCCGTTCCCTAATTCCCTATGACATGATGCAATATATTGTGAAAATAAATCCTACTAAGGGTCTTTAATGACAGAACATTGGGGCATTGATGGCTTAATGACCTGTGACGAGATTACAAGGTTGTACATTCAAACATAGCTGGTATTTATCCACAAACTCCCTATAACATTCAACGACTGATGTCTTTCTGGTCTTACTTTGGCAATAGTTCTGTTAAAAAACAGTCTTTTTGAACTGTAAAGCAAAACACACAGTTACATATTGATATGTATATAGCAGGGCTGTCCATTCTTACTTCTGGAGGGTCCAGGTTCTGAGTTTACCTCCAATCAGCTCTGACATGCTTTCCTGGAAGTTTCTACTGACCCTGCGTTCTAATCGGAAGGTCTCATCCCTATTTCATAATCCCTTAAAAGGGAGTGAGATTTTTGAAGAGCTAAACGGTGTAGAGGACCAAACAACTGTTTCTCGAAGTGCCCTTTTGCATCATCATCCTGTGTCCACACAGAGGCGCCGTCATCATGCAAAGAACCTGTGCAAAGGTTCATGGGGGCCCCAAATGTCCATCAGCAGCACCCTTTTAAATTCTTTATTTTGAAGGGCCCTTTGAAGTGGACAGTTTTTAGCACTTCGGTTTGGAGCGACCCTTTAAAGTAGTAGCCATAATTGTTTTTACTCTGAAGTACCCTTCAGAGGGCGATATATCCTGTTTGGAATGCACCATGAGTCTGAAGATCTTGATTAGCTTGCTCAGGTTTTCAGTTAGGGACGAAACTCTGAAACAGCAAGGCTGTGGGGGACTCTTAACGAACAGTGATGAGAAATTACCAACAGTGGTCTGAGGTGAGACAAATGAATGAATGCCATCCCGTCTAGTGAAAGCCAGTGTAAGTCTCACAACATTTTAATTATGGTTGTGGGAGGAATGTGTCAATCAGAATGCTTCTGATGACCTCATGTCCTCCATCGAAAGTGCCTACAATTGACCATTTTCACAAATGGATGCACATTTATAACACCATTCTTTGTTTTATATTACCTTTGCTTCAAATTCCAAACAATGTTGCAGACCTGGTTCCTCATAAATAATGTTTTTTGATGGAAGTGGCATCTTTCAGCAGAATAATGCATCCTGTCACACTGCCCACACTTTTCGGGAATTATTTGAGTAATGAAGAGTTCAAGGTGCTTTCTTGGCCTCCAAATTGCCCAGATTTCATTCAAATTGAGCATCTTTGGGATGCGCTGGACCAAAACGTTTGATGCACTTGAAGAATTGGTTGAAAACGTTTGGTGTCAAGATCACAAGACACGTTCAGGGAGTCAAATCTCTGGGCAATGGTCTGCTGGGAAACTCTGGGTCCAGCCATACATGTGGACGCAAATTGACACGTGCTACCTACCTAAACACCATTGCAGACCATGTACCCCCTTATAAATAATGTTTCCTGATGGAAGTGGCATCTTTCAGCAGGATAATGCTTCATGTCACACTGTGTACATTGTTCAGGAGTTCTTTGAGGAATTAGGAGTTGAAGGTGTTTCCTCCAAATTGCCCAGATTTCACATCTTTGGGATGCACTGGACCAAAATGTTTGCTGCACGGTGGCCACCTCGCAACCTACAAGACTTTAAGGATTGGTTGGTAACGTTTGGCGTCAAGACCACAAGACACCTTCAGGGAGTCCAAGGTTTAGCAGGTCAGTGGTGATTTAACAGCACACAGAGTGTATTAGACACACACACACACACATATATATATATATATATATATATATACTGTACTCAAAATGTGAACATTCTTAGAAAGCTAAAGTTTCAATACAGTGTAATGGTTTTGACAATGAAGTAGGCTACTCATTGGAGACTGCACTAACTGAGCAAAAACAAGTTATTCTTGGCCAAAAAGCGAATATGATTACAATGATAGATTAATTTTGAGAGAGAGAGAGAGAATATGCAGAAAGCAGAGGTGACGGGCTCTACTGAGGAACTAAGTAAATGAGGATTAATTACCGAGATTAGCTCATACTTGTGTGCAGAGCAACTCTGTGCTCACAAATTGCTGTCTAATTACAATACAAAAACCATTTTATATATCCAGTAGAAGAAGAAGAGGTGTTGAGAGGTTACAGATGAAGAACATGGAACAGGCTGAACTGGATGAATAACTGGAAATGAACAAACACGCAGACGAGGGCCGTGGAGTTCAACACGCTTCTGCCGAAACCATTAAGCACAATGTTGCATCAGATACAATCTTCACTTTATCTCTCATTTTCCCCCGTTTGTCAGGAATGAACCACATGCTTGTTTTTCAGGGACACGCAATAGATTCAATCAAAAGAAGCTTCTAAAACCTAATGGTCTCAATACAATGCAAGTCACAGTCTATCATCTCCATTCACCACGGAGCATCTTTTGCTACATGCTCAAATAAGCAGACAGGCTTTCCATATTCACCGCAATTATATTATGCTAGGTACAATTGCACATCCTGTCTGACTCTTTTTAATTCAGTGAAACGCTGTATGTAGCCTCACGCTAACAGGAAATTGAGTTAGTACGGCAGTATTGATTTGTATTTACTCTAAAGCATCACTCCACAGACTCACTCAGACAGACTGCTTTTAGCTTTCTAATTCTTCAATATAGAGCCAAAAGAATGACTGAGGATGTTAATGGAGAGATGGTGGTAACATGCATGCATTTGAAGGCAAGAGTCAGGTAGAAACGGTACTAACGAAATTTATACTGGTGAATGAAGGAAAAAAACATTCGTAAGGTAACACATTATTTTGATAGTCCACTTTAAACTAATTTGGCAACTACTGTACATGTCAATGACCAATCTGCAAACACTTTATTTTAATGGCACCCCATCAGAAGCTTTACTGACTATATGATTTTTTATGTTCAGTAGGAGCATGTTCAGACAATCAGCCAATTACCACCAGATAATAAATAAACCTGATTAGCACAACAGGAGGTATATATACAGCTGACTTGCCTCTCGATATTATACTCTAATTAGAGTTACTTGACATGTATTTGCGTTGCTGTAAGTGTGTTCTGTTTATGCTGTTTTGACACCTTAGAATAGATGCTTGCTCTTAAAAGTGATGTGGATTCTAATTGACTTTTTATATTCTAATTGAAATTTTCTTTATCATTCATCATCTGGGAAAAAACTAAATTATAATTTTTTCTCATATATTTATTAAAACATTAGATAACACTTATCATCTTTGGTGAGAACAGGTCTTCTGAAGCCTTATAGATGATCAAAGTTTCAGTCGCTATTTACTGTACAAATCTGGCAAATGGTATGTATGTATGTATGTGAATGAATCAATTCTTTTGAATGAATCTGGTGATCAAGTTTATATGATTTGGTCTGTTTGATTTGTTCACAAAAGCTTAATTGTTTCTTGTGTCTCTGCAATCAGTTTGCTTTAGTTAACAACTCACTGGAGGGGAAAAGTCAAAATCTCATTTCTGAGATGAACTGTGAAACTGTTCCTTTAAAATTTAAATTCTGCCATCATTTATTCATCCCATTCCTTTCCAAACCTGTGTGATTTAATTCTTTTGTGGAACATAAAATATAATATTTTGAGTGTTTTTTGTTGAATGGAAGTCAGTGGCCACCAACTGTTGTTTGCCAGTACTCTTTGACATCTTCGACATGTTTCAAAGAAGAAATAAAGTTATTAGAACAATACATTTTTCTGCAAAAAATTTGATCACGCACACACACTTTCTCTCTTTGGCTTGGTCTTTTTTTCTCCTTTCTTTTTCAAATATGGAGTTTTGTCACCTCTGCCATCCAGACATGTGTCAGTTTGTGTCAGCCGTCTGGCGCTCTGTGCCAGAACACAGATTGAACCAGGACAGTCTGTTCAAACACAGACGCATTCGTATCTGTTTAAGGCAAGACAATACTAGCAAAACTATCACTTGGTCTGCAAAAGAAAACATACAATCTACAAAGTGTTTATTCTACACTTTATCTATTTGCATGTGTAGAATATTCTTAAAGCCATTTTTGTACAAGTTTTTATTCACCTGCACTGTGCCATAAATCTGTAGCAGTTACATACATTACACTTTCCAGTTTGTGTGTGTGTGTAGATATATATATATATATATATATAATAAATATAAATATATTATATATAAATGAATGTTTCTACAGAGGGGTTTGTTAACATACAATGTGCCTTTTTATGTAACATTTTATTCATAAAAACATTGTGAAACATTCTTCTTTCAGGCTTTTGAAAGCATTTTCTGATTTATGGAGTAAAAAGCTAAAAAGATCCAAAATTTCCTCAGGTAAAACCTTTAATATTTCAGCAACATGAGACAAGAATTTTCAACCTGAAATTATCCAGTGTATGCACATGAGTGCATTTTTAATTCAACAATGCATAATTTACACATTTGAACTTTACATTTTGGAAAATCTGTGAAACAAAAAAAATTGTTATTATACTGTGATTAACCATATAGGGAGCTACATGTATAATGATATCTATCATCTTTACCCTTTTAACCTGTAGTGTCTTGCCTTCATTTGATTCCAGTACATCTGTCTTTTATATTCCTACCTAACAACATATTAACAACACATGCTTAAAAAAAACCATTAAGAGGCATGGATGCGATTGAGGTATTTTTGTCTGTGGAAATTAGTATTGTGCTCTGTTTGCATATAGTATAGTATAATACAACAATGCAAGTGCAAACTGTGGGTCAAGTTATTTATCTCAAAACAGGCCTTAGGGAGCTCATGCGTCTGTGTGTGTGTTTGACTGTATGAAAGCGATAAACACTGAAATGATATCTCCGGAAGCTGAAGAGAGACTGACCCAAATTTCTTTTGACATGTGTTCACAGCTGCCACTTAAATACTCTCTTCTTTCTTTTAAAAAGCAAAGTCTCCCTCCCTCTGTATCGCTTGCTTTCACTGTCCTCTTACAGTCAATAATCATTTGCCTTTAACCCTTTAACTGTCACTACAAAAAATATTACTTAAGAGAAAAGTCTTTTTAAAGCCATGAGAGAAATAGCAACCGTTTACACTTCTTTTAATAAGTCCTTGTCACAGTATATATATATGTAATATTTGTGGGAAAACAAATCCATGCCTATAAAACATCTGGACCCTTTTAATGTATTTTCAAGTGAGGAAAGATGCAGACGCAGCCAATGAGGCAGACACACGGTGATTATTGAATGAGTCTCTTTATAAGCACTCTCCTAGCCTTAATGGAGGCTTTTTAGTAGCTTCCTTGCTGCGATCAATTTGGTCCCCTCCAACAGTCAGGCTGAATTTGTCAGCGGACGCTAGGCAGTTGGCTTGGTGTGATTAGAGGCCTACATTTCAAGGAGGATTTTGGAAGATGAGGCCAGTTATTGCACAATTAGACAAGCAAATTAAAAGTGGCAGAAACTGTGAGCTTGCCCGAGGGGCTCTTCTACCCTTCACTCCTCCAACTTCCCTCCCCTCTGTTCTCACGTTTCTTCCAGAGAATTTCCTTTCCTCCATTTGTCGTGCTTCGCTTTGTGCTGGCACATTTTCTTTCTGTGCAGCTGCCATCTCTTTATGTCAGTATTTCGTTCTGTTCTCTGGCTTGTGCGGGTAAACTTTTCTTATAGCCCGTAAGTGTGATGTGTGTATGTGTGGGTGTGTGTTCTTGAGGGAGAACACTTTCTTTTTGAAGGCAAGGTGAACTCTACTGAATTTCATATTTGGTCTGTGATGCAGAAATACCATGAATATATATCTCTCTCCCTACAGTACATAGTGAATCGCAACAGAGTCACCGTTAAACTTAACTGAGAAGCTTAACTTTTTTTTTGAATGGATTTGAGAATTCATTCCCAGTCCTCTCTATACCCGTTGCGCTTATTTTTCTTGCACTGTTCCCACTTGAACGCCTTCCGTCTGCACAGCTTCAGCATTTGGCTGTATGTGTTTATGCGCAAAATGAAAGAGTATCTTATTTACAATGTTCTGTTGACATTTCAAGTTGACCTTTATGCTAAAAAAAATTGGGCAGGGAAAGCAAAGCATCCCATTAACGGGTGATTCTGTGCGCTTCGTCAATTTTAAAGTCCATTACGTTTGTTAGCCTTCCAGCGCATCAAATCTACACCATTGTTCTAGCCAGACTATCAAAGGCTAATTGCGATTTCGAAGAGGATTCATAGGTATTAAACTTACATTTAGAGTGCTGTTTGTCTGGGTTTTGACCGTGAGCAAGTGTTGTGTCTCAAATAAATAAGGTAAAAGAGTGTGGTGTAGTTGTTCGTCAATGCATTATTGACTATACAGAGATTTATAGGGTAACAAATGCAAAATACTGAGTGCTTGACTTCACTATTTAGTTTCGTCAAGTTCCAGCAAAGATTTAAAATGCATATGTAGTTTCGAATTGCATTTATTATAGGTTTGTTTTTTGGTATTTAGAATGTGTGAAATTGGTGAATGACTCAGACACCCAGGAGGAAATGTTGTATCTTTGGACTTATTTAACTAAATTAAGGGATTCCTATAGCGAGTTCAGGGTTGGGCTGACATGGCAGCTGCTTTACTTTGCTGATTGTGCTCACAACAGCTAAAAGAAATGGAAAGAAATAAGCTGTGTTAAGCCATTTTAAAGAACGCCTCCAGCAGCCAAGACACAGAGTAATTGAATGAAACTCTGTCCGTGGTGCTGAAATTAGAGTATTTGGGCATGAGAGTTATAATGCAGCTCTGTGAGACCAGAACAAAAATAACTTTTGGGCTTTTTATTCTTGAATTGAATACACTTTATATTCAATAGTCTTAAGGCATATTATTTTATATAAATCACCTACTGTTATATGTTTTCAGCTCTAAACAGAAGCTCCAAATAGAGCAAGGACATGTCAAATTAATACTTTTTTGCTTTTTGTTTAAATATTACAGCTGTGTGAAATTTAGCACGCTCAGTGGTGAATGGGTGCCATTAGAATGAGAGTCCAAACAACTGATAAAAACATCTCAATAATCCACAAGTAATCCTCATTACTCAAGTCCATTAATTTATGTTTTGCAAAGTGTGTTTCTAGTAAACAAATTAGTCATTAAGATTATTATTATTATTATTTTTTACTTCATGCTGTTCGCACTAAAATATGAGTACTCTGCATTGCTTCCTCCAAATAAAAAAAGTCATCTTGCATCTTGCCTGAATCAGGAAAGAAATATGCACAGAGAAAGCACTGTTCAATACCAAAAACTAATCTAAAACAAATCTGTAAACAAATAAATATGTGGTGGATTTTGATGTGAAAAGACACAGGAGGAAGCATTTTTATGGATAGTGGACTCTAGCTTTGGCCAGAAGCGATGGTTTCAAGTTAAAATGCCTTGGTGGATCTTTTTCTGATGAACAGATTCTCATTTCACACAATGTTAATGGACTGGAGTTGTATACCTGTTGGAACTGGCGACACCCATCCCCCACACTGGTAAGCAAGTTATGTAATGTTAAATTTCTACAAATGTGAAAATAAAATGTAGAAACAAACTTGGATGACCTAAGGGTAAGTTTTCAGCAATTTTTGCTGAAAAAATCCTAATTAAATTCTGAAAGGAGCAATGCACTGTTCCTGCCTCATTTATACTTCTCCCAGCATGTCTGCGCTGTATGAAAAAGAAAGTCAGTAGAAATCCTAAAAAAATTCCTGCCAGGACATTATCTGTAAAGTTTATGGATTTTAAAACACAACACAATGTAACATCGTGCGTAATCAAAGGTAAAATATCTGTGAAAAACCTTTATATTAAAGTTTCCCTATTATGGTTAATGAAAGGATCATATTTTGGGAATCTCCAACATGTTGACATGACAAGGTAAAAAAAAAAAACCTTTCATTTTCTTATGATATTCAGTTATTTTTTCCCCCCTTAATTGCTTAATGACTCCCACGCATCTCCACGCAAAAAGGACTTTCAGCTTTGTCTGGACTCGAACTGGAACCTCCTTGCAGACAACTCCTCGCTTCTTCAATATGACTTGCATGACAGAAGATGTCTTCACATCTGTTTGTATAGACTTTCAGAGTATCTCAGCATCATCTTGGACGATGAAGTGGCCTGGCAGCGTCTGTACTAGAGTTCAAATGAGCTGTGTAAGTCTGAGCCCCGTGAAACCTTCTGGAATGAGATGATGAGCCCATGGAAATGTTGAGGAAGCCGAGCAGCAGGGAGCAGACAGGCAGGAAGCTGCTGTGAATCACAGACAGGAAACTCTGAATCTCAGATCAGGTAATCTCAATAACGGATGACCGCCTGTGTTCAGGAATTCAATTCATTCTAGAAGCTGCGGTATAAACAAGCGGGGGAAGATCGGGTGGCTATTCTATTTCCTCTACAGCTTTCTCTTTTTCACGCGGGGATGAATTGATCTGTATGTGAAGATATTAGGGTCTTCCTGTGGCACACAGATAATTCAGCAGCAGTGAGCAATGAGGAGAGAGTCTGTGTCAAGATGTCTTGAGAGGGAGAGAGAGGAACTGCAGCAGTTCTCCTTTGTCTCTCTCTCTTGAGGGAGAGCTACATTATCTTGTGATGATTGTGGTTTTATGATCTAATTATTCTGTATAATGCCAACACTGAATGCGATGTCATGCTGTGACAAGGGATGACCAAAATTATTGAATTAGGTTGTCTGTTGCACTACTTTCTTACTATGACATTTACTATTTCTCTATCTTGCTGTTAGGGTATCAATTCACATTTCCCAACTTGAGTTGATTCCAGATCTCAGCAAATTATCCAAGGGAAACCTCCATCATGGTACAATATAATGTAGTTTATTTTAGAAATTATTACCAGCACAAACTATCTATTTAAAATTCTATTTATTTAACAGGCAGAATATAACGAAAACCAAAAACTAAAGCTTAAACTGATTTTTGCATAAACATGGCATTAAATAAAAATCACATTAATTTTATAGGCTGTTCTGTATTTTTTAGATCTGCCAAAAAGTTCCAAAATTCAATGCTTGTGCTGTACAGTGTGTTTTGAATGACTGAAAAGAAGAGCCATTTGTTTATGAATCCTTTTGACTCAGTATATCAGACTCAATTAGCAGTCAAATGTTTGTGAATCGGTCACAACACGTTATTGCACGCAGACCACAAGGACCACCTTTATTTATTCTTTATTATTCCCCTTTCACCTCAGCTCAAAATCTGGATTCAATTTCTACTTTATTTCCGGTGTAGTGAATGTCTTTTAATACAGTGAAATTCTGAAAACATTAAATAAAGTCAAGTTTATAAGTAATTTGCTTTTTTTAAGTGTGTTGTCTCACTGGAAGTGATGGACTGAGCAGTGATGAAGAGGGGTGAGAGTGATACAATATAAGAGCGACAGGGGGAGAGGAAAGGAGAAACTCAATAAAATGAAACAAAATCAATGGCTGGATGCTGAGGCTGCATTTTGAGGCTCAGGAGACGATCACATACGCTCATGGATTTGCACTCTTTAAAAAAGATAGCTTTGAGAGTGAAACAGTAAAAAGGTGATATGTATTCATATTCAGAACGGAAACAAAAAGCAAGACCAACTTAAAACTAAAATCAATAATTCATTTCAGCAAAAGCGAGTGTGCGAAAGTGAGTGAGAGAGGAAGAAGGAACTGCAAACAAATGTCATGCTTTAAAGGAATGACAATGTTGACAGGCTATTAAATGAGTAAATATTTCATGTGTTTTTAACCTTTATGGTTGTGTGTGTAAACCGTTTTTGCTCTTTTACATGAGGAGCAGTTCCATGTAGCACAATTTTACCTGGTTTGCTAGGTATCTGAAAGCAGAGAAGAATACTGTGGTTCCTACATATGTTGAGAACGTATAGAAACCTTACACATTTCATAAACAACTCGAGGTGAACCAGTGCATTAGAAGTGGATGACGAAAGGCTGAGGAAGATAGCGAGTGAGTGCAGAGGAGGAAGGAATGGCTCTAAAAAGCATCTGAAGAGCTTGTCTAATGGGCTGCTCTTCTCCCAGTCCCTTAGTTAAAGAGCTCACCTAAAAATAACAATTATGCCATCATTCACTCACCTTCATGTCGCTCCACACTGTATTTCTTCCACTGAACATAAAAAACATACTTTGCAAAATGTTTCACACAATGAGACATTTTTTTAAACGGTGAATTTCAATAGAAACTACAATTATTACAAACATTCTTCAAAATAAACCTTCTAAACATAACTTTTTACATAGACAAAAAAAAAAAAACTAAACAAAAAACGTTGTTAAGATGGGTAAATTATCACAGAATTTTAGTCTGAACTAGCCCTTCAAATCAGAGTATTATCCTATATAAACATAAAATATTGACATTACATGAATATTTGGAATGGAAGCTTCAAAGCTTAGTAAAAGGTACATTCGCCGTTTCTTCTAAAAACATAGATCCATTTGAAATAGATGAATAAACGCAGACAGGGGAGTGTCTAAAAAAAACTTAAATCATATATGATGTCATAAACAAACATTTGTCACTGAAAATAATGATAATTTAGTGTTTGCAGAAAGTGAATCAGATATTGCTTTTGTATCTCCACTGATTGATTAACACAACAAGACAATTTTGGACGATTTGTGTAAGCCCTAGTGAAGGGAAGGTTTAGGGACGGGGTTAGGTGTGGGTCACTCGTACAAATACATTCGATTTATCAAATAGTGAGGTTGTACAAATTTGTACGAATTAGTCACCTCATAAAATATGTACGAATGCGCTTCATTCTGATAAAAGTACAAAAAAAACAAAATTCACACTAACGTGTCCTTGCTCTTGATATGCAATCATTTTAATAAACGCTTTAGTTTTAATTAGAAAAAAAACAACAACCTATACGAGGGTCGATCGAAGCCTCAGAAATGCCTGACAAAAGTTCTAGACCAGTAAAAAGGCCCAATGTGGGTAGGCCCGCATTTGCTACGGGCCCCAGTTTAGCTGCACTGCCTGCACTGTCTGTAGTTATATGCCACTGCGTCCTATTATCAATATGCTAAAAAACACACCCACAAAAAAACAGACTTTCTTTTTGTTTATTCCTTCCCCGATTGATCAACAGAAGAAGACAAACCAATTCATCTGGTAACAGATTTTACAAAATACAATGCTCATGAGAACACTGGCTCATAAGACTCATTTGCTTATAAATCAGACTACACTGGTAGCTCTGTATGTTTTTGATTCACTACAAAGTAAGGAGCTTTGTGTGAATCTGACTACACTTGTCACACATGTACAGTATGATTGTTTTTGTGCGCAGCCCACAAGGACAATTCAGTGCTTTGTTACCATTATTTTGTAGTTGCCTACACAGTCTTTTCATCTCGTCGCATTCAATTAAAATTGCAAACTCAAATTGTATATTTATGTATTTGGCAGACACTTTTTCCCAATGCGACATCAGTCTATTTTAGTTACACATTTTATTAGTTCATGCACTTCTTGGGAATCAAACTTACGGCCTTAGTGTTGCTAATATCATGCTGAAGCCATTTAAGCAGAAACAGGAACATTTCTTTTAATATAATTTTTTTTTTATTAACACGAGAAACATACGATTTTGTACAATTTGTCTAAACCCCAGTGACGGGTGGGTTTAAGGGCAGGGTTAGGTGTTGGTCATTTATACAAATTCATACGAATTGGCAACTCAAATACGTATGATTTATCAAAAAATGTATGAATTCTTACAAGTGAGGCTATACGAATTTGTACGAATTAGCCGCCCTGTAAAATACGTATGAATTGCCGTGAGACTGGGCTAGTCAGACACAACCACCTTAAGGGGTCATATTATTAATAATACCAGCCCTACTAAAAAACAAACCAACAACAAAACTGTCTTTCTTTTTGTTTATTCCTTCCCTTTTCTAGCTTGTACTTATTTGTACAATGTCTGAGACTTGGTATTATAAGAAAATCCTTCGTCTGCCTTTTCAAGAAGAATTGTTTTATGTATTCCCCAATTATAAGTCGCTTTGGATAAAAGCATCTGTAAAATGCCAGAATGTAAATGTATATGTATTATTATTGTTTTTCACTTTTTAATTAGTGTGTCATGTTGCTATTTAAGTATAAAAAGATCTGCAAGATTAAAAAACTTAAAGGCCACTCTAACAGGAAATATTCTCTTTACCAGAAAACACTTTTTAAGAACTACAACAAGCAGCTTGTTCAGTCTACAAACTTCTTCCAAATATTTTGTAGTCACAATATCACTTATTAAAATAATTATGTGCTGGAATATGCAAAAAAGGGAGCAAGGCTAAAGCTAAAGACCATGTAATTGAAAAAAAAAAAAATTGTAGACAAAGAAGAACCTGGTGGAAAAGGCCATATGAGGGGAGACTTTGTTACATGGAGGAAAAGGAATAAGTATTTGGGAGGGAGGAATAAAAGCATGGAGTTGATGCGAAGTGTCAGATGCCAAGTTTAGAATATCACACACACACACACACATACATCACTTCCAGCGGTAATGATCACAGAGCCGCAAACAAACTGTTTTTCCTTACTGTTTTAGAAGCCGGTCATGTAGAAAGGGCATTGAGGCCTGGTAAGGACGGTATCAATATTTGAAGCAGGGGTTGGGCTTCACTCAATATTCCTGAGCCTCCTGCTGAAAGAGAGCGAAAGAAACAAAAGAAGGGCTAATTGAAAAGGACAGGCCTACACAGATCATCGAATGGTCTGTCTTTGTTATAGGCCCTGCCATTTATAATGTTTTGGCATTGCTTGTCTACTGCTCTTCACAACTACATGAAGTTTCGCTGAAGTTCTGTACTTGTAAAACACAGAAAGAGCAGTGGGTCAAATGGCGATTGAACACACGAACACACGTGTGTGTATTCCTTGCCCGCTTCCACACGTGTATATATCTTTAGAGGGCAGCTGAAATATACACCAAACAGCTAGGTCTCCTCTCCCATTTAGCACTCACTGGCTTCTTTAGAAAACCAGACGACTGGAAAATAACACAATAAGCGGTTCGGTGGAAGAAAGCAGGAAGATGAAGGTTCAAATCCCACTTGGGCCACCTCTTCTGACCCCTGTCATTGTGCCCTTGATTAGGGCACTCATCCTCCTGCTGCCCTGTGGTTGCACTCTTCTCCATCCCCCTCACTCTGCGGGTCAGATAAGAGTTAGCGGTACATAAAGAAAATAATCCTATAGCACCTGCTCAACGTAGCAAAGAGCGATGGGTCAGGAGAAGAAGAGTGCAGAGGGAGAAATAGATGGTCAAAGTCAGCAAGAGAAAGAGAGAAAGTGATATAATATTGATGAGAAGTGCATTGAGAAGAGAGATTGGAATGCAAGAGATGTCAGACGGGGCAGAGATGACTGAAGCTACGAAGGAGAAGAAAAGCACCAGAAAGAGAAGGAGAGAGAATAAAGACAGGGAGGGTTTTACTGTGGTGCAGGGTGCTGTGTAGTCTTTTACAAAGCTTTTTGAAGTTGAGCAGTGGGATTATGGCAATGCTTCCTCAGCACCAGCAAGACGGATCGCTCATTCTGTACAGAGGAGAGCCCAAATCCTGCACACGCACGCACACACACTCTGCAAGCGCTAACCAGACCCTTCCAGTCTGTAGAGCAGAGGGTCCAAATCCTATATGCACACACTTTTTTGACTTTCTTTATCTCTTTCTTTCACTGTCAGGAGTCTGTAGGACTGAAAACACCCATATAAATGGACACAGACTGGGAGATTTTCCTTCACCTTCTTATTTTGATTCAGTGGGTTCTTATTGGCACGGGTCTGGGCATCCTCTAATGCCAAGTACATTAAGAAGAACGCAATGGATCTTTCCTATCGTCTCTCTCTGTCTGTCCGTCCGTCCGTCTATCTCTCTCCCCCTCAAGCCAGATTGCATTGTCATGCTGGCTGTACCTTCGCGAATCTCTTCTCTCTTTTTCTCTCCTTCAGCCCTTTACACACTCGCGCAAACACACGATCTTGCCAGACCGGTTGGGTAAGATGTGTGCAGGCAATTTGCCCGAATAGTGTGGCATCAATCAGTGGGACAGAGAAAGAGAGAGACAAAAAGAGGGAGAGAGACTAAAGCGGTGAGTATTGAGAGATTGGATCCATTCATACTGAAGCAGGACATTCTGCCCACAGGCTCCACACAAAACAATGCATGATGGGAGGAAGTGGCCATCCGTGTCAAGGCATAACAGCGCTGGGGGAGAGAGCACAATAACTCACACACACCCTGCAGATGTATTTCTGCAAGTGTGTATGTGTGTGATAGAACAGGGATGGGCTGATGGACGGGTGGAGCCTGAAGGAAAGAAATGGTAACCAGATGATGAGAAACACAAAGTCCGAGGCTGTCCAGAGCGCTTCTGAACCTTTAAATGTACCACCACAAAACATGGATGCAGTCTACACTTTGTAAAATATTAATATGAAATATATATATATTTATTAATATAAAATAACATTGAAAACATTGAAAATGCACAACTCTAAGTGGCTGTGTGTTCCACGGAGATTCAATAAAATGGTGTTTAGAGAATGAACTGTCATCTTCTCTCTCACTAATAGTGTGAATAAGAAAAGTTATTCAGTTTAAAAATGAAACCCATGTCGTTATTTACTTATCACCTCATGCTGAGCTCTGGGGCTTTCAAGCTCCAAAATGACTAAAGAACTATTAAAGTAAAAATGGCAGTATCCCAAGTCTTTTGTAGCTGTGTCATAACGAACTGCCTGAAATATACGCAACATTAATTTAAAGAGAGAATTTCCAAGAGAGTTTTTCAAAGTCTGATTCTCTATTTTTTAGGCTTTTTTAAATTTACTGATTCAAACGGATTCAGAGGACTAGGGACGTTTTAGCCCTCGTTATCTCGATCACTTCAATTACTGTATATAAAAAACAAATAATCATTTCGTGTTTTACAGGAGAGCAGCCATATGGGCTTGAAGCATTCTGAAGAAATTTTGCCCGTTTTTTTGCAGTTTTGGGTTAATTAATATGTAAGTGTTATATTACGCCATGTCCTGGCTTTTATCTCGGTTGTTAAACTATAGGCTACGTTTATTTGATAAAAGCACATATAACATCATAGATCTTTCATTAGACGTCTTTACCTAAGATAGAGTCTGCGTTAGTACCTCAAATGTCCACCAGAGGGCGATGACAACACACGCTTTCACCTCCGCGACGACTGAGAACCAGCAACGCCAGCGTTTTAACAGCAAAGAAATTAAACAGTTTACAGAAAATCTGTGCCATAAGTGCTGTAGAGGAAATGAAATGTCCTATGGCCAATGCATTAACTTACATTGTAAATGAGTTAATTAGAAACTTTTTCAGCGGAGAATGTTTGCATTCTGCATAAGTGTGCCGCATAAAAGACGTGATTGGCTAACAGCCAGCTCATTATGCACGGCGGACGGTGGACATGACAGGAAACTGAATAGAGAGCTCAAGCCACGATAAACACCGCTCACACGCGCAGACGCGCACACACTGAGGCACTACATGTCTGCAAGCGGTGGAAGAGTGACATGTTGAGAGGTTCAATAGTGAGACAATGAGATTATGACTGTACAGAGAGAGGGTGCAGTAAAGAGACAAGACATGATACACAATAACCGCGTGCAGTCCTGTTTCCTTGGAGACGCTGAAGGCACTCAAGACAACCCCTAATAATAATAATAATAATTACTTATGTAGCCCAAATAACAATGCCGTGCTATAAAGTTGCCATGCCATTAGAGTGTACGAATCCAACAATAAAATATAATTCTCTGTATGGGCATTTGTGTGAGTGATTGTTTATGCTACGTTGTGGGGATCCGTTTCCCCATGAAAAGTATAAAAAAATAGTAAATGATGTTTATGTGAAAGTGTACCAATACAGACAGTCTTTTTTTGTAAGGGCTATGTTTAAGGTTAGGCTGGGTACAGAGGGATAAAAATATTGTTTGCTCAGTCTAAAAGTAACATAACTCTATGGAAAGTCCATTGACCGTATGTCTGGTAGTAAGACTAATATTTACTGATGATATCTATTTATCAGTATGTAATGGATGATTCCAAATCAATTAGATATGAACCATGCTCAAAATAAAAGTATATACCTGTGACCCATACAACAGGGATTGACTGTAATATCAAGCCTTGAGTGGGTTATTGCTTTATTTGAAAGCAGATCGCAAAATAATCTGACTAGTCATAAAAGTTGCACAGCATCATAGTATAGCTGTAGTTGAATCAAGCTTAAGGCAAGCCTGGTCCATGGATTCATGTTGTTTACTTCCTACTATTTGTGTGTCGCAGCAAAAATCAAGTATTGGCCTAGTCAAGGTTTTCTAGTCGTCAGCTGTCTAGTTTCGGTGCTCATGTGCCTATCTTCCTCTTAGTAGCTGACAGGTGTGAAACCTAGAGTGGTCTTCTGCAGCTGTTGCCCATCCACTTCAAGACTCAACACATGCTTGGTAATGGGTGATTTGAGCCACCTCTCTCAAAAACTTGATGTTTTACACACAGAAGTGCTGTTGTTTCCTCTTTTTTTTGCAATATGTTTAAAAGCCTGGTTCTCCTTCTTGTGCAAATCTACAGACTATATCTGCATATTCTATGCATTATGATGCTCCCATATGGTTCCCTATTTCCACGCTGTGCTTGACAATTGCACGTACATTTTTGTATATATGGGTATACCATACTGTTATGAATGTAAATAAATTACATAATGGATGTATTTAGAGCATCCAAAACATAACCCACAAAGAATCATAAACATTTATACATCTCTAATGTTCATGCACTACAATTCTTTATTATTACAGCATAAATATTTTCTGCTTCTTTATTTTAGCATATGTGTTTCAATTCTATTATGTAAGGAAAAAGATTAATTTCACATAAATGCTGTTCTTTTGAATTTTCTTTGCATTTCATAATCCTTAAGGACAAAGTATCATTCATTAAAAATAATAATAATAAAAAATACCACTAATAATAATAAAACAGCACTAGCATCACAAGCATTTCTAACATTTATAATAACAATAATCTTATGAAATTACATATTTGAATTGTTTTTGAAGGATGTGAAACTGAAGACTCCACATTTTGCATAGACTCATTTCGAATTGCTAATGAGGTCATTTTGGGTTCTCTGTTTGTTAACTTCTGTTTGTTATTGAGCATATCAACCAAACTTTGGCAGGTTATATCACATATGTAGTTGGTAAGTGTGCTTAAAATCACAGAATAGCAAGAGGATGAGGCCTGAGATAAATATGCATTTGAATCTGGTGCTTCTGATGTGAAAGAAACGTCTCAATCTCAATAGATGGACCATGTGACTTGAGATCTAATATAAGAACGGAGTAGAAATCACTGATGCCTGCACTGTTGACATGAAGCTAGCGCTGCTTTAGCATTTTGGGAAATACAATGGCTCAGTCAGATTTACAGGCAGATTTACAGAACAGATTTACTGGAACTTTTCCATTTCGCAAACTCTCCCAAACTTTAAAAGAACTAACTGTGTAGTTTTCAAGATTTCACATTGGAGTTCAAACCTGAGCAGCTGGTCCTTCACTTTACTGTCTGTCCTTTCACACACAGATTAACATAATGTTCATTCATCATTGAAGACGTACGAGACAGAGTTGCTCTAGACAGTGGGTCAAGCCATACGGCGAGGTTATGGGATCAGCAATGGCATCGTTCCAGCTTGTTTTGAAAATAATAAGCTATTCATTTCTCTGTTTAAATCCTGTGTACTTGACTGTTCTCCTGTAAGTTGTTTTTGCAATGGTTTCATTTGGCAACGCTAAAACTGTTGCATTGCTCGAGGCTATATAAATGTGTAATTAACTAATATTTGTTAAGCAGAAGCATTTATGAGATACAATTTTGTATTCAATAAAATGATGGTGTGTTTTAGAATGATTATGTGTAATAACAAAGAACAAAAATAATGAAGGTTTTAACACCCGAGGTGGATTTCGTCTCAAAATAGGCTCTCAGTTCAACTTTACAATTATCGGCTAATATAATAGCAAAGTAATTTGGCTAAATCGCTTTCTTATAGCCTGAATAATGACGGATTGTGAAGGTCACAATACAGCTACAGTATATGGCTTAAGCGCATCTGAGAAACCATTTTCAAATTTCTCACTATAGAGAAAAACAACTTCTGTGTTATGATGCGATCTAAAGTGACACGCGTGACTTTCTTTGTTGTTTGTGTCAGCAGACAGATGTTGAAGTGAGACGAGGACAAAGCTCCTACAGTTAGCAAACATTTTCTGATGTCATTCACCATGCTGGAGGTGTGACACCTTTCAGCGCACACGCACAAGAGAAGTGAAGTCGTTTTGGCGTTATCATCCGGTGCTGCCCTCTCCGAGCTGAACCAAGTGAAGTAGAGGACACACACTCACCTGTCTCACTTTACTGCACACATTTTTGCATCAAACTCACGAAGAGGCGGTAAGTAGTTTGGTGTACCTGAAGGGCGGAGAAAGGCAGACGCACACACATAGGCGCTCAAGTCCACAGGGGTAAACCACATTTGATGAATGAATTGGCAACAGACTCTTGTTTGTTCCCCCCTGGCGTCGCTCGTCAGAATGTCATGACTCAGTACAGGCAAGAGCAGAAAGGTGTTCGCCATGACTTTGTAATGCTGCCACCATCTCGCAGGTCGTTGGCGAGCCACGGGAGGGCTTCCCCTCGGAGAAGGCCACACGTATCTGATTTCTTCCTTTTGTACGGGTGAAAACCAATGGACCTGTAATATATTATTGTTCTCACAGCTGGAGAAAATAGAGAAGAGATGTTAAAACAGAAAGAGTGTTTGCGAGAATAAGAGAGGGGGAGGTTGTCAGGCTGGGAGATGACATTCATGCCATTATTGAATAAAAAGAAGGGTAAATAAAGAGATGGGAGGTGAAGAAGATTGACAAGTGGAAAGGGTTATCGATGCTCAGCAGACTGTGCGAAAAATGAAGTTGTGAATTTCAACTCAGAGGGGAAATTTGCTAAGAGTAAATTATGAGCATGTATAGTGTTTTTTTATGTGCTATTGGTACTTGATTTTCGCAATGGCAATTAAATAGTCTTTAATGGCAAAGTTGTGCAGTTTGTTAGAGGGCTGGGATCCAGACATCAAAATTTGGTAACACTTTATTTTACGGTGTCCTGTTACACATGTTACATGTACGTACTATTATTATAACAACAAATGATGCATAATTACATGTAAGTTACCATGAACCAAACCCTAACCTTAAACATTTTTATCCAGGTTATTTTTTTAATGTGAGGGCGGATGCTGCCATAATAGCTACAATGTGCAAGGCCTCCAGTTATTTTAGCTGGACACAAAATATTCCGCTATGCTGCTCGATATTCTAATTTATTAATGTCATTATAGACACATTGCTTTGTAGCACGTATAGTTTTAATATTTACTGCATCTTGTTGTTCCCCTGGTTCCTATAGCGGCAAATGCATTGGAAGTCTCGCTCATTCAGAGAAAATAGCTTACTTCGGCATTACAAAATAAGGTAGATAGATGCA
The DNA here is from genome assembly GCA_032275025.1 of Enteromius treurensis. Lineage (NCBI taxonomy): Eukaryota > Metazoa > Chordata > Actinopteri > Cypriniformes > Cyprinidae > Enteromius > Enteromius treurensis. Next base: position 23,281,660 of record JAUCMU010000125.1, read on the forward strand.
CCAAAATAATTGCTGCAGGCAAATCGTTTTCATGCGTGTCACGACACAAACAATATTTGAGCAGAAATGCTGTTCAGCGAAGTCACCCCAGAGTGTGTCTGGAATGATATAGACTCATTATAAGTGTCATTGTGGTGTGTTTAAACAATGCAAATAAATAAATATCAACAGCTCAGGGATGTTTGCCATGTGTTCCGCTTTCTCATCTTGAGAGCAGCTTGAATGAATGGTGATTTGACAGAAGTGTTTCACTAGCGCCCCCACAAATCAACCTGCTTTCCCATGATTTTTCCTACAGATTCAACTGATTGAAGATTAGTCACAAGCAGTTTCTCTCATCAAGTCCAAAGTATGCAAAAGCAAGGGCCAAATGCAGCAGCTACTTTGTCAAACGCACTTAAAAAATAAAGGTTCTTGATGCCATAGAAGTATTATTTGAATTTTCAATTTTTTTTATTAGTGTAAAAGACATTTTAACAATCTAAAATCTTTCCATTGTAAAGAACCCTTTGTGCTGTGGGAAGGTTTCCTGAATATTAAAAGTTCTTGATGGAACCAATACCAATAATCAACCTTTATTAAATAGTTTTTATTTTATGTTATGATATGATTGAAGGATATTTTCTCTGACAGGCAGATTTGCCCAAGCAATACCAAGATTAAAAGACACTGAGTAAAGAAAACTAATGTAATTTTGTAATAAAAACACTTAAAAGTCAACCAATAAAACTTTGAAACTACTTTTTGTGTTGGATTTTTGGTGTACTTGCTGCATTTTGCCTTTGCAGGTTACCCAACGTGGACTACACCATCTCTCAGGATTTCATCTTGACCGGTCATGCTGACCCTGGATTACATGTCCAGAGACAGCCTTTAATTCCTCATTTCTGAGATCAGAGCACCACATGACAGGAAGCTCTGAGTCATCCAGCAATTTCATTTTTAGGTCTTAAACATCTTTTATTATCAGAAAGTTGTAATGCTCATTTAAGTGATAAGAGATAAAAAAACACATCACATTATAAATTGGTATTAACAGACCTAACAGTCAATTAGCCTTTAAACTGATGCATAGATACATGTAGCTTTTCTTGAAGAAGACTGTGATTTATAGCAAATCATAACTGCACCTCATATGTCTGAAAAGATCATCTTTCTGCATCGATAAGAGAGATTGTTAACATATAGGGGCCAATTCTCTTGTGCAAGATGTGCTGACAACATTGTGATTTGTGTTTGGTGCTTGTATTTCCGTGTCAGTCGTCTATCATTTCCTCTGATTTTCGGCATTACTCATTGGTAAGGGTGGGTTAAGGTGTAGAGATATGGTCAAGACTATATTTTTGCATGAAAATGTTGTCCAAGGGTCAACAAAGTATGTTGTATACTAGTACTAGTACTTGGCAAAATTAGCAATATTTATTCAGTATAAAGTAAAGAGATAAGAAAACAATTCCTGACAATGTTTTTCTTTTTCCTACATACAGTACGACTACATATTTTTGTCACAGTCTAGCTGGTGTGTCAGTTCTGGTCATTGGTCATTGTTTTGTTGTATCTTGTGTAAGGGATTACAGGGAATCAGACACATAAGATTCGATCAGAACATTGAAACATGAGGAGCCGAAGCCCTCAACAGCACAGGATGTCGTAAATACCCTTTCGCACACCCTGTCGTAAGCAGATCCAACAGACATTGTCACAGAACAGCTTGCAACATTAACACAAAGGAATACATATT
>JAUCMU010000125.1:23289378-23309407 GCA_032275025.1 Enteromius treurensis
AGTTGAAGATGCTGCAACGACGAGAGAGCTTGAACTCGGACAGGAACTCTGTTTGTAGATTCTCTTCCAGCAGACTCAATGTCATTTAGAGGAGGCTCCGAAAGCGAAAAGTTGCATGTGCAATCCAGCCGTGCCCTCTTATGCTTGCACTGTGATAAGGTGCACCTGGCTGTAATTATTGCACGCCAATATTCATTGGCCTTTTCCAAAGGATTCGAAGAAGATTGGTCTCTCAAGCGAGATCCCATATGTAACGTCGAAGTGATTCGACTGAAAGGGTAACTTAATACTGGTAAGCTCTAGTACAAAAGCAATCATATGAGTTCATAAGTGCCTGCCTTAGTCTTATCTAAAAAAATTTAGATGAAAAAAGAACTGCCTGGATATTTTTCAAATATATATATATATATATATATATATAGCGCACAAAAATCAGTTAGTTATACTTTTCGGTACAATAGTTAGAATTGGGCAGTTAACATTTACTTTGAATTTTAGGTACAATATCCCTTTAAATATTCATCAAAAAATATATGTTAATGATGCATCCTACGGAAAAAGAATCAAATGCTTTATTATCATGTTTTTATATTCTAGCAATAGCAACCAGCAATTTTAATATTACCAGAAGATAAAGTAGTAACATTCTTTTTTGTATTATTTATGAGAGCAATATTTCTTGAGGAAAGTTATCCTTGAATAACTTTTTCGGGATCCTATGTATAAAGAATAAAAGAACATATTAGGTCACCGCTCACCCTAGGGCCTCTATGCATTATGCATTTCCTCTCCAGAGGACAAAATTCTGATACATCATGAAACAAGATTCACACCTTTGAAAATCCTAAAGCAAAACGCCCAAAGCCTTTCACAGTCCGCATTTGGAAACAGCCCCTGTCAATTCTAATATCATTCAATCTCTGGACCAACTGTTTCCAGCCCGACAGTATCAATGTCTGACACGCTAATCCAATGACTGCAGGCTCTATTACTTTCAATTAGCTCTGACAGCTCGGGGCTTAATCTATACTGGGCACGTGCGTTCGCTCTGTCGCGAGGGCAAGGTGCTTAGGATTCTTTTTGTTGTTGCCGTTTTAATTTTTTTATTCTGAGGTGAAACAGACTTGGCTTTGTGACCCGGCTCGCGCATCATAAGCGGGAGTAGCATTTGATAGCAGCCGTGAACTGAAGATGAGTGTTTGTTTATCACTGCAGCCATTTTAAGCACATGCACGCACATACATGAGCAAGGTCACACTCAGACACATGGCCTTGCTCTCGGAAAACATTCAACCCTATCAAGTGCACTAAACATGTAAATACTTTTTGTTTGCCTGGTATTATAGAAAACATACAGTGGGGTCAAAAGGTCAGTCACCACTTTAAAAACCTGGGATCTTTTTTATTTAGATAAAAAAATAATATATATATATCTGATTAAATAAATGCAACCTTGGAAAGCCTTCAAAAACATTTAACCTCAATTTCAAAATGGTAGTAAAAAATATATAGTTCATTGTAATAATAATTGTAATAATAATAATTGTAATAAATAAATAAAAAATACAGAAAAACTGTAAAAATATTACAAAATGACAATTAAAAAACTTTATTTACAGTTTTTGGTCAATTTAATGTGGTTTTGCAAAATAAAAGTTAAGTATATATAAGTATATACTGTATATAGATATATTTAATACACATACAATTATAAACAATCAACCATAAAAATAGATATAAAAAAAGGTATTTTCACTTTTGGGGTTTCAGACTTGGATGACACATTTAAAGCCCATCCCCTTTTTTACAGTTACCATAAGGCATGGCACATTTATAGATCACAAACCCATGTAGCCACAAATGAGTTAAGTTTTATGCATGTTTTTTTTCCTTATAATGCTGATAACATATGCATCACACATATGCCCATGCATGTATATGTCTTAAGCCTATAATGTATTCATGATGTTGAAATTCAGAGCCTTACAAAAGCAGCTCTCCGCCAGCCCCCTGAAGCTCTCCTGTAATCCCAACATTGCTAATTCAAATCTTGAATGTCCCTAGGAGATGCAGCGATGACCTGTACATTTGATGCAGCGATGCACAACAAATACATGCAAATATTTGCGGTGTTAGAGCTCAACTCAATACACTCATGGCGGCTGCTGTTTGATTTAGAGGTCTAACATTCAGGAATCAGTATCTGATGACATACACATTACTGCAAGTGAACTGAAGATATGAGCATATTACAATATATTACATTTGACAATACAATAAAATGCAAAACAGTCATTTTAAATTGTAATGATATTTCACAATATTACTGTTTTAACTATTATTTTTATTTACAAAAATGCAGCTTAGGTGAGCATAAGAGAATTCTTTTAAAAACATTAAAACATTACTGATGTTGTAAATTGGATATTTAAGAGTTGGGAAATAGTGCCACTATATAACTGTGAATGATCTAAATGAGCTATATCTTTATTGAAACTCATTTAGGCCGAGTGTACTCTCTGTCCAATATGGCCTACATCTTCAAGATTTATATATCCAAAATAAATATTTAGCAGTTTCTAAAGTTAGTATCAGATGGCAAAAACTGTGGCCAAACTCATACTGTATGAAATATTTTAATTCTAATTTTTATTTTACAGTTTTAGGCATCTTCCAGAAAACCGCCTGCAGTGCTTCAATTAATCATAAATGCACCACAAAACAAGTATCTTTCTGCTCCATTTTACCTGGATGCAAACCCTGAATTACACCAAATAATGTACTTGGATTGGAAATGTGGAAGCACATGGTTTATTGAGAGACATGACTGTTTTGGCTTGGATTTTTTGTCTGGTCAGGACCAGACCAGACAGTCTGGACAAAGCCATTTGGCTTCAACCATAGAGTTAATCTTCTGTCCAAAAACCTGAAGAAAAAAAGCCCTGCTGAGGAAATGAGAGACATTAACTAAACGAATAGCAGTTTCTGTAAAATATAAGCATTCGTCTGTTTGACACCTTTCATATTGTAAAAGCCACAAACATCATTTCCGAGCAACCTCTTCCAGCTAACCTATTACATAAATGATGCTGTTCGTTCAGTTTACAGTCATATTCTTTCCACACACTACAAGTGTATTCCATGGCCAAAAGCTTCAGGTCTCAGGGACACAGAGAAACTATGTTCACTCTCAGGTTGTCTCGAATATATGCACATCACACATGCCCTGCAGGACCCTTTGCACTGCAAAACCACTCGAGGCCAAAGACTCAAGGACCATAAAAATATAAACTGTAGTCTAAATACCAGTTATTTATTGTACTTCGATCAAGGTCTCAAACATCAGGGACCCAAAAATAGAAATTGAGGGGAAAAAAGAGAGACAGCCTATCAAAACCAATGTATCTATTTCTGAGAAAGCACATTTTTAGACAGAGGACTCTTTTTACTTCACAAGATGTTATTTGATATAGTGGAGTTACTGTGATGTAAGTGATGGTGAGAAAGTGATGTAATGCTAAATTTCTCCAAATCTATTTAGATGAAGAAACAAACTTCATTTTGGCCTAAGGGTTCATAGTAATTGTAATTTTTAGGTGAGCTGTCCCTTAAAAATAGATTATTTGACTAGTGCCTCAGGCAAACCAACGGCAAGTCGATTTAAAAAATTGAATTTCTAACATTATCAAAACTATAAAATTGATGATAATCCTGAATTTCAACAATAAAAGCATACATCATAAATCATGTTAAACCCACACAAAGACCTCCTGAGTCGCACGTTCTCTATGCTGGCCGTGGCTGTCTCTGGCACAGGAACATGAGCCACCACATGTGTGGGAGCCGAGGAACAGCGCACCATTAAAAGGTCCTGACTCACCTTGTTTTAAGAGCAAGGCCTAATTGCTACCATCTTTTACAGCAGCCAATGCGGCAGCTGGCATTTGCATAGATCTACAGGGACTGTCATTACCTCAAAATGAAACATAGCTCTGGCTCCTTCACACTCACTGCCTTCAGTGTACCTTGCACAAGTTGAGGGAATAGTGCGCCTGTGTATGTGTGTGGTAGGGGAGCTATTAGAATTCATCTCCTTTGACTCACAACCTACCGTTTGACTTACAAAAAGGGGTCCATTATTTAAGTTCGGGATCTGTGGAGAGGAAGAGAGCATGAGGAATGAAAGCGTTTAAACTGTGCTTTATTGTAGCGCACCACGTGGCCGTTTATTTATGATGAAACAACAGGACGCTTTTAAAGTAGCGATTAAATCCATACTGACCTGTCATGACTTACAAATGCACATCTAGAAAAGTGAGACACTAAAGAAGAGATTTTTTTCTTTTAATAAAAAGATGATGACAACTTGGCTTAGCACGTAGCTGGGTGGAATTAAACTGACAGATAAACTCATTTCCCCAGGTGCTGAGAGAACAGGTCAAAAAGGACAAACTTTCACTGTCTGATCTTAATAAATAAAAAATACTGTATTAAAAAGAAGCGTATAGCTATTCAAAGGTATACTGTTTTCTTAGAAAAACAATTATATATAAATATATATATATATCTGTCTATACACTGGGAAAACAAAGTAAATTCATTTCAGTCATTTCTGCCAAGGACAAATGTTTCATAATCATCCCATTTAAGTACCTGGAGGGGTTGCTAAACCAAAAGTCTATTTCTGGACAGCTGTAGTAAATATTTTGACACTTACATTGCTGATGGAAATAAAAGAAAAACAACTCCCACAGGCTGAATGGCTCATTTGGAAATGTGCAGGTGTTCTTAGCCCCCTCAGTCTTCCCACAATGCACTCAGTCCTGCTGCCCAAAGCAGCGGCTGACCACAGAAACGTCACCGGCTGTGTTCAGTCCAGCTGACATGCTGCACACTGACGCTTTTCTTCACACAGCCTCCTGTTTGCTGCTATAGAAAGCCTCACAGATTGGCATTCTCACACCCCTTGCTCAACTAACTACACTTCTAATGGATGCATCGAACAAATGGGCTCTTCAGATGTTCAGCTAAGACTGTTTATGTCATTCAGGTTCAATATCTAAAGAAGCCTGCCAAGCTATATGGTTGCAATTAAATAAATAAATATATACAAATGAATAGATAAATATATTATCTATTTATGTTTTATTTTCTGTACAAATTCATTAAATTATTCATTCTTTCCAAATATAGATCTTGAGAAAATTCCTGTATTTTTCAAATGGCAAAATATATCACAAACAAAACAAAACATTGCAATGTCAATTGTTGGCAATTGTCAATTGGCTTCCTGATGAAATGCGCATGAATAAATCAACAATTAAATCGCCCAGCCCTAGGTGGAAGTGATACGTCCCTTAGCATGACGTAATGCTGGCGCTATGACACTAAAACAATAAAACACATTTTAAACGCACCATTTCTTGCATCCAGTGGGTACATAATTACTAATTATCATGACTTAGTAGTGTCCGTTTATGCGTTGCATCGAGTCTCATAAAAATAACATTATGTCTGCACTTTTGACCGGCGTAATGACAAACAACAAGCACTCCCTTCACTGCTCAAAACTAGCATTTGAATACGTAAGAAAAAATAACTTAAAAGGTTGTGATTCAGAAGCGCTGGACTGTCCTTGCAGAGTTAGAATTGCTCCACTTTATAGCCTCTGTGTACTACGGAGCCCCTTAAGGAACATGGTGGAGGAAAAAAAACGGGGTGGGTAAAAAAAAGATATTTGCGAAAGATATCTCTCGCAAAGATATTTGCGTTCTCTCTCTTTGTTTACCTTATGCTTCCAGTGGATTAGACAGCTACGTAATGGAGCAGTTCTACATCACTACAGGTGGCGCTGCAGTGACCAAAAGCGAGAGCGATCATAACGCGCATATGGAACCATCAGTGGTCAGCACTCTCGCTGTACTTTGATGTTATACACCGACCGGTGGCTGCAGCGCCGCTTCAAGTCGAACGTACAGCCAGCAGAGTCTATCTTCTCCCCAGGTTTTATGAGTCCGCCCCCTGTAAATGTCCTGAACACACTGTAATATTTGTGTTGAACTGTTCTGGAACAGTGTTGTGAATACAACTTGACCACTGATTTCTAGATACAAAGTAGTTTCACTTTCACAACGATGGACGGCACATCCAGCAACCAGCAGCAACACTACAGCCAGAATAATAGTTCCTCCTTCTTTCTTCGCGTAAACATTTGGGTGGTGTTTAAAAATAAACCCACTCTGTGACGTAGAAATGGGTGTATTTAAATGAGCTGTTTTAGGGGGGCTTGGACAAGTCACAACTTTTATAAAGAATATCTCTTTGGATTTGTAACTTCAGGGATCTTATCTATGCACTAACAGCTTGCAATACTCCAAAGAGACGGGAATAAAACTTGAAATCGAATCATATGACCCCTTTAAGTTATTTAAGAGGACAATATATTCATAAATGTATCCTATTAGTATTTACAGTATCTGTGTCATGTTCAGCTGGATGTGTCAGTCCAGCTTTGGATGACAATCCAGCCCTCCATGAATTATGTCTGTGTTTCATGTCTCCGTTTACATTGTATGGACTAATCATCTATGAACTCATGTCTCCGCCCCTCTTGTTTGTTGTCAAGGTGATTAATTGTTTCTCCGCCTTATGTCACATGTATAAATACCTCGGATATCCTTTTGTTAGTCGCTCGTCAATGTTGGATGTATGTCTGTTTTCCCCGTTGTCAAGCCATCCGTGTTTTCCCGTATTCCTGATGTTTTTCTGTGTTTCTCTGGCTCCCTGTATCTAGACCCAAGCCTGCTCTTGCCTCGCTCCTCTGGACACTGTTTGCCTCATCGCCTGACTTACGCCACAGACTTTGGATTATTATTTGCCGTTGTCTCTGATGTCCCCGTTTGCCGCTGATTGACTCTGCCTGTAACTCCGACTCTGTGTGTGTTTTAATAAATGTCTGCAAATGGATCCGCACATTTCCCGTGGTCTCAATCGTGACAGGTATAGCCATACAGCCGTTTGCACCTCCTACTGTGATCGGCTCTGTGATTCAGGGTTGGGGATCGCAGTTTGTAGAGAGATGCGATATAAGACGAGACATGGTCATGCGATCATGGGTTCAAACCCAGAGGATGCATGTGCTCATAAAACCTTATAAATCATGGTTTTGCACAATTGTTGTAGCGGGTAGGTTTAGGGGTGGGTTAGCGTGGTCATTCGTACAAATTAAACCCAGTAAAATCTGTTTTAATCATAGTGAGATCATTGTAAAAACGCTACACACTTCATTTAAACACAACACACATTTTGAATGATGATCGCAGTCATACTGTACGTCATTTCATGATGACAGACGCAATACGACACTGTTATTATTTTACGCCTGAAAGAGGGCGTGTGCCTTTAAAATGTAAATATAGGTTGTAATAAGGTATTTGCACAAACGACCTAGAGAGTCGTTTTTTATTGAACAGGCTCATGGTAACACTAAACTTTATAGTGCCCTTGTACTTACTATAGTAATAACACTACATTATGCATAATTACAGGCAACTAATCTGAACCAAACACTTTACAGTACAAGTACTGTACGTGTTGTTGATTATTATTCAGTCCTTAGCTATTATTTCCACTGTATCAATGAAATTAGTCCCACTTTATATTAGGTGACCTTAATTGCTGTGTACTTACATTTAAATAAATCATTTGGTACAGTGCACTTATTGTGTACATATTGTTTTTTACACTGTACTTTTTTCAAAATACCTATATGTAATTACATCTGTGAACAAGGTATGTGTTTTGCAATACAATATAACCACAATAAGTACTTTGCTCTTATTTTTCCATGGAAGTACATAGTAGTTAAGATCACCTAATATAAAGTGTGACCTATATTGGTACTATTCAGTGCTGTAACTGTATTTATTTAATTATACTATAGCATAAATACTATCTAGCATAGACAGTGTGTGAGCAAAAAGTTCAGCAACAATAATGATCATGGCAATATACATAAATCATGGGCCATTCATCCAGTTTTTACAAAGTGTCAGTGCTAAAACACACCCAGGTGATGCTGCTTGTGGTGTGATTATGCCACGGCAGGGTTATTACATGACCTTTTCTGTGAGTGCAATAATTATGAGCAAATCCCTCTTTTCCACTTTTTCGTTTCCTGTCACTGCTTAATGGGTTTTCAATTGCCTTTAAAAGCTGTTTTGCTATTTTTTTTCCACCCCTGTCCCTCGTATTTTTCCTCTTTCCTTTTTCCTCGAAGTTATTTTCGCCTTTTACATTCTTTGCCACTTTTGTGTTTCACTTCTCGACTGGAATCTATACCTTTGTACCTTTTTAGTAAATGAAAATTGGAAGTCTCTTTATTCCATGAAAGGGTTCCTAAATTATAAGCTCTTTTCTCTTTATTTCGAGGCAGTTTCGAAAAAGAAATATTTCCGGGAAATGTACAGAAGAAAAATCAATCTTATGCTCATCAGCTGAGTTTTAAAATGCATGCCAGTTAAGACAAAATACTTTTCACGTTTATTTCCCCAGTATATCAAAGAATGAGCTATGGTATCCGAAATTTGAACTATAATTAAATAAAATCTTTAGTGAATTTAATTGTTGTTATTTGTAATACCTTATGATTGCTGTGCTTGTTTGAGACATATCTTCAGCTCTAGACATTTTCAGCTCTAGACATTTTCAGCTCAATGATGTGTAGAAAATTGAAGCATGCTATGATAGGATAATATGGCCCTATCCATCTCATGTCCCTTGTTATTTTTGTGCTATTTTTAACTGTGCAATACAGCTCATAATCGTTGTGGAGTCCACTGATGTCATTATTTCTGCTTGCTTGCTCCCTGTTGACAGCGTTCTTCAACACCTTGGACAAACTGACAAACTCCATTACAAAACGGCTTGCTGTGGACTGCAGGCCAATGTAGGCTTACAGTATGTTAGACGCTATGCAAATATTCAGTAACTACAGACTGCGGTAGCAACATGTGATTGCCCACTTACCCTTTTGGAATTTTAGAAATGAGCATGGTGCATTTTTTTTGTTTACATGTCCTTCTGAACACTTAATTTTCCATTGGTCATTGGGTTAACAGAAATGGCTTTACTTCCATCTCTTACTCTACAGACTCTTTCTCTCATTTCACATAAACTCAACTGGTGGGATCTTTGGTCATAATTATTGAGAGGATTGAAATTTATAATATTACTGATCTTATTACATTGTATCTTTTCACTCAACTTTAGACTTCATTACAGTACTTCATTCAGCGATCTCTTATTTAGTGCAGTTAAGTAGACTTATTTTAGTAGATTAACCCATCTTAAATTTCCATGGAAAATCTTTATGCAGATTGGAAGAGAAGTTTTTAGTACAAAGGTTCATGTTCATGTTAATGAAATGAAATGAACGATTTGAGTTAAAAAAAACAAAAAAAAAACAAAAAACTGTTCAGTACAGCCATGTCCCAAATTACTCCAATAAACTGTGAAATATGAAACATACTACACAAACGCACAATTCCATATAAAATACTTTTATATTTATTTATTTTTGCCTTTATAAAATATGGTTATGGTTGTTTTTTTGATACAGTTTAGACATTTTAATAACCATAAATAACAACATATCAACCTATTTTCATTCATTTGCAACTACATGTCGACTTACTCTCAGACTTTACATGAAGTAGACTTTAGCGTTAGTACAATAAGTTGACACACACTTGCAAAGTCTCTGATAGTAAGTATGTTGTAAGTTGTAGGCTCATCGAAATAAAGTGTTGCTAGTTGACATCAGTTGCAAAGTTACTTCTTGTTAGAAGATTTTCTAAAGTGGATTATTAAAATAAAGTGTTATCGAAAATATAATAAAATATATAATGTCCAATTTGTAACTTAACTTAAAATAAATACATTGGCTGGTCCAGTTTTTTACATAGCGGTGTTGTTAAATACAAACAAAGATGATGATAAAGGCAGTCTTTAATAAATGCAGAAGGCATATCCAGATACAGGCAACAGCAACAAAGCATCCAACAAAGACGTAAGACCGGATAAAAGAAACACACACATAACTGAACTAATATACATTACTAGTGATAACAAGACATGCATATATTAGTTGACCAACCATGGTCAAAGAGTGATGAAACAGAAACCAGTAATAGTATTTTTTTTTTTAAGTTGTTATTTTATTTATTTTATTTTTTATGAGCATCTGTGTAGTAAGGCAGTTGGCCATTATCCTGCAATAAACCTTGATAAGTAGTAAACAACCTTAAGGTGGAGTAAAGATACTTTATGCTTCTCATTTGGTTCCTGATCACCATGTCAAGGTTTATTTTGCCATGACTGGCTGACTGTATGTTATCTCTTAAATCAGTACTGCCAAACTATTGTACAGTGCCACTCACTATCATTTTAATAAGCCGGGATTGACTGTAAACCAATATGTCTCTGACCCACACACCTCTTGGGCTCATGGACAAAAAAAGGAGCACAAGAGGGAAGAAAAAAAAACAATGCACTTTGATCACAGCTGCATTGCATTTCTCTGCCTTTTATCTGTCCAGGGAAATTGATTTTATGGCATCCATAACCTTCAATGGCGTTGAACTTTGAAAAGAACCTTGGAGTGATACTGAGGCTGCTGTCAGGAGAAATCCAAAAGGCTTTCCTCTGACATTTTTATTCTTTTCTCTCCTCTCCCTCTTTTCCTCCATCATTCTTTTCCCCCTGCCCATGGGGGCAAAATGCTAATTCTCTCAGAGGAGTATTTGGAATTCTGCTTGCCTCAGTGACTTTGCTTTGCTACCGGAGCTGGATATTGTCCATATATTTACATGGCGTTCCATTGTGAATTTGATTTACATGGCAAAAGCGACTTCATGCTTGTTTGTGTATATGTGTGCATACTTTAATGCATAAGAACCACGCGTGCATAATGTAGTCATACAGGTGTCATTCCTGACAGCATGTTTCATGTTCCTTTTCCATTGCAAATGGGCACTTGCCAAGTGAGCTGTGAAGGGCAGTGTGAAGCCTTTGGCAAATTGCTTGAGGACAGACAGGCACCGCCTTTCCACTACCACAGTAACAAGAGAAGCATTGGATGAACCAGTGAGTTTGAATGTGTATGTGTTGGAGTGAATCATGTCTGCCCGTGGTGATCCTCCAGTTGCCCTCCATTTTCCAATTATGCATGGAAAAAGAAGAGCGTGTATGAGTGCATGAAAGTCTGAACCCTGATAACTTGGCCATACAAAAGGCCATGTGGCACGATTAACACATGCAGGCTTGGGTGCATGAAATTTATTCCCATAACAAACAATGGACAGGGTACAGTGCCCTTAAAAATTGCATTCATTTACTTCATAAAATTAAGTACAATCTACATAACTTTGCAAGATATTATTTAGTGAGTAAATGTATATTTTTAGCCCTAAAATCTAGTCCTAATATCTGAGAACTCATTGTGAATATAACACAGTTTTAACTAATGAGGAGGGGATTTGTTACCACCTTTCACTTTACTAGCCACGGCCTTGCCTACAACTGACAACAATGTAGATGTAATTTCCATATCTTTGCTACATACGTTTTAAGTAATAGGCATGTATATCTCCAGAGGTTTTACAGAGTTTAAGGACTGACATTGCAAGACAGACATAGTTGAGTGTCCAGGGGGACTGTAGCTCTGGGTAAACCAAGGAGTGCATCACGTACAGCCTGCTTTAGGCTGCTTCAGGGCATAACCATGTGCTGTGTAAAAATGTGCCCTCAATCACATTGGATCTGAAGAGAGACGCAGAGATCCCAGAGTTACATTAATAAAGTTTGACTAGGGTAATGTAGAGCTGGTGAATAAAATGATTTTTTTTTTTTTTTGTAAACCCAGAGTTCATTATAGATGCTACTCCACTCCTGGTCAGGTCTCCCACAGCTGCTTCTTCAATTCAACACCCAGAATTCTGGTTTGTGGAGATGAGACCATTACAGAGTCTGGACCTCAACACGGACCTCAACATTTGTGTTTTCAGCGTGAAACATTTTCTCAATTTTAAGTATTGAAGAGTATAGGTCAACTTGTTTACTCTTATTTACAACTTATTTTTTTCTTGATGAAAGTATTAATGGATTAAAGTAATAATTTCTTAAACTTAAAAGTTAGGGTTCAGTAAGAGAGAAATTAATACATTCATTTAGCAAGGGTTCATTACATTTATCAAAAGTGACAGCAAAGACTTCTTATAACCTGAATTCCGGAAATGTAAGGACATTTTAAAAAATTGGGATAAAATGAAAACTAAAATGATTTCAAATGGCATGAGCCAATATTTTATTAGCGTAGATTACATAACGAACGTTTAAACTGAGAAATTTTTACAATTTTATGCACAAAATTATCTTATTTCAGATTTGATGCCTGCTACAGGTCTCAACATAGTTCGGACAGGTGCATGTCTACCATGGTGTAGCACCTCTTCTTTTTAACAGTTGTAGACATCTATGTTGGAATTTGGTCCCATTCTTGCCTGATTTCCAGCTGCTAAAAAGTTCGTAGCCATCTTTTCGTTTAATGATGCACTAAATGTTTTTTATAAGTGAAAGATCTGGACTGCAGGCACCCAAACTCTTCTACTATAAAGCCATGCTGTTGTAATAGCTGCGATATGTGGTTCTGCATAGGTTTTTAATATATGTAACATATATAAAATTGGCCGTTTACAGGAGACCTATATGGAGATATATATGGCAATACATATATATATATTATGATATATGTGCATATATACTGCATGTAGGTTTCATATATGCACTTATATACTGCATATAGGTTTCATATATGCGCATATATATTATCATATATGTGCGTATATACTGCATATAGGTTTCATATATGCGCATATATCTTCATATAGATTCTTACCATGTGGGTTGTCCTGCTGAAAAACACAATGCCTTCCCTAAAAAAGACATCATCTGGAGGGGAGCATATGTTGCTTTAAAAACTTTATACACTTTTCAGCATTCACAGTGCCTTCCAAAACATGCAAGCTGCCCATACTGGATGTACTTTGCACCCCCATACCATCAGAGATGCAGACTTTTGAACTGAAAGCTGATAACATGCTGCAAGGCCTCTCTCCTCTTTAGCCCTGATGACTAAGAATATTATCAAATGTTTCTTGAGCGCCAAATCTGGAGTATAATGGCTACTGAAAATACATCTTTGCATGAATAAATTACTTTATTTTGCTTTTAATTCTTATTACTATTATTTCTAAAAATTAATTCTATTTTTAATATGTTAAAATAGAAAACAGCTCTTTTAATTGTAATTATATTTCACAATATATAATTTAACTTTTTGATTAAGTAAGAGACACCTATCAATAAAAAACTTACAGATCCTAACTTTAGTATGTTTATTAAGCTATTTCATGTACTGTAGTGGCAATCAGCAAACCTAACCCTAACCCTAAGACCCACAGATATGACTTTTCAGTTACCACCAATGTTCATTTTATACCCTGTATGGTTTTTGGCTGATTTTTATTTATCCCCTCACCTTATTAATTTCTCTGCTAGCACATATGTTTTCCCACCAGAAACACTTTTGTATGGATATAACATGCTTGTGAAATGTTTGTGAAATATGACATTTCTTGTCTGTCATCTCAGACTATCATCTGTCGGTTCTTCTGTTCGTCTGAGATCATTCAGAACCAGAAATGACTAATCCGTCAGAACAGGAATCCAATCTGGTGAGTAAAGGCTGCTTAACCTATTTAAAGCTTGTAAGACTCATACTACATGCATGAGACTGTAATACTGTGATATAGGCTCCCTAAACAACATTGCATACTGGTTTAAATTTTAATTGTGGCCCTTGTCTAGACTTCTTGCCTCTAATAATTGGGCTTAAAACACATTCTGGAGCTTTGCAGAATTCTTTCAATTCACCTTTGCACCAGGCAACAGTTAAATCCTGTGTTTTTCTTAAAGGTGAAGAAAGTCGCTCTGTTTAAATGGCTCCCATTCTCCTTTGAGAGGGAGAGAACAATCATGCAAGGTCAGTGACCAGACCAAATAAAGATGGCTTGCTGCTGCTGCTAAACAGAAGTAAAAGAAAGAACAGACAGGGGAAGCAAGTAAAAAGGTAGAGTGCCTGAGAAAAATAGTGTCTGGTTTGCATGTGTTCGGCAGCGATAAGGTAAGACCCATCTATGTTTTGCTTAATGAGCCGGTCTACAAGTGCACAAAGATCCTCTGCACTGCTGCTGGAGGAGATCTGAGTCACTTTGGAGGAGCTTTGCTTCATCATATCTAATTGGTGTCTTGTAAACTCTGGTCCCAACAGATCGAGACTCTGTGGTTGCCCTTCCAGTCCCTTGTTGTTTCTCTGCTTTCCCGCTGTCTTACCTTGTGTATCTGCACATTGTTTTCGAATACAACATCCATTAATAATATCTACTACATTAGTACGCTCTTCTTCTCACTGTGCCACTCTCTCACTAAATTAACATATCACTAGTAATCTCAATATAATCTTTCTCTAATTAGCTCATACCCATTTAGCTATGCATGTAGATTTTGATGGAAAATTTCTAGATATAATAATACATTCTTTTATTGTGTGTGTCTTTGGAATCAATAATGAAAAGCATTCATTTTGGAAAATCAACATTCAAACAAATTGAGTTTTGCAAATACAAATTCCCTCTATTTTCTTTTAAACAAGTTAATCTTTATTCATTTTTAGTCAGGTTGGCTTTGCTCGATTCTGTTAGATTTAGATCACTTTGCCTTATTGACAGGCAAGGCTGCTCTCACTTGGTCCCTTTGGTCTGCACTTTAGAACATCAAAGATCTCATTAGAAAGGTTAGCTCTTCTGCGCCTTAAGTTCAAGATTTTATCAACATGCCTTTAACAACACACTCTTATAAAAAAGCAGCACTCCAGCAGCTTTTATCCTGCACCTACAAAACAACACTTTTGTTCTATTTTTTAAATGTCACTCTGGATTTCATGACTTTACCTGAGGATAAACTTTAAAATGTTCAAATAAATGAACATTTTGTCATAATTTATTATTTTATGTTGCCCATAAGCTGCACTGAAAATATATTTTTTATTGTTGCCTGTATGCACAATGTTACCCTCTAAAACATTTAAATTAGTATATATATATATTAATATAAATGATAATAAATAATGCAACTACTTTATTAAGATTATAGACCATGTTATGGTTAAACATATTTTTGTTTTTGTGCCATGCAAACACATAATAATCAAATTGATGGAACACTTTGAATTAATGTGACATTGTTGTGTTAGTCATATTTTTGGTGGATAAGACATATGACTAGAGGGAAGAATACTCAGGATATTCATTCGGTGTCTCTATGTATAATGTAAACTATTTTTAGTCTGTAAGATTTTCTGATGAAATCTGCATTTATTTGATCAATCAAAAGGCAGGAATGTGAAATACTAACACCTTCTATTTTATTATACATTAAAATGTAATTTATTCATAATTTCCAGCAGTCATTACTCCAGTCTTCGGTGTCACACAATCCTTTAGAAAGAATTGCTGCATTAAAAACATTTCTTATTATTATCAGCATTGAAAACATTTATGGTCTTTGATTTTTGTGCAAAATGTACTGCATTTTTTCAAGATTTATGATGAGTAGGTTTCATTTTCAAAAAACCAAATTTATTTGAAATATAAACCTTTATTTAACTTAGAACTTTTGATTAATTTAAAGCATCCTTGCCGAATACATTTCTTCGAAATGTACTGAACATAACAGCATTAATGCATAATACTTTAAAAATTATTTTGCTTAAACACACTTCTGTTTGTAGTGCCATGAAAACATAATAATATGCAAACATTGCTGAGGCTTTGATGGAATCCTCCAAAATGAGCCACGTGTTGGTGGTACAGGATAAAACACATAACCAGAGGGAAGGATTATGCTTAATATGCATTATTTCTGCATCTGTATCATGTACTTTTCTACTGTAACATCTTGGCATGCCACAGCAACACACAGGAATTGCTCAATGCAGCCTGCAAATACACAAACATGAACACATAAATAAATAGCAGAGACGATCAGGTTGGCAGCGGCCTAACCAGCACAGGCATCAGGGAATGGCACAGCATGCAGCCCTGCCAATGCCTCTGTCTGGGGAGGGTGAAGAGAGGGCTGGCAGAGGTTAGAGAAAGGCAAAGGAGACCGAACAGAACATCTAGGCAAGGGAAGCCCTCTGATTCCTGGGCTGGCACAGGGGAGTCCAGACAAGGGTTGGCTGTAGGAGATGGAAAAGAGGGTTTGGCTGTTTCAGCTGTGGCTGTTTCATATCGCAGCAGTCCCAGGTTTTAGCATAGACAATGCATCTGTTGTACCGTGCTATCAAAGGACTCATGTGTGACTGCAGAGAAATTTCTCTAGGTCAGAGAGAAGTCAAGAGGTTCCTTCAAAGACAAGTTTGCTCAAAGTGCCTCTGCATGATTCAATTACTGTATGTACATCATTAGAGCAAATGAAATATGCATCGGAAGATGTGTTTAACTGTATTTTCTGTACAGTATATTCACTGAGGTTGTGTTTGTTTACGTAAGAAATCTGGGACAAACATGCCTGTTACTGCAGCGTGATAAAATAACTATAGTCAAACGCATATGAATCAGTCTAGAATGTGACTCATATGAGCCAAAGAGATTAACTGTTTAACACTGCACTGATTTATGGTGGTGTGTTTCAGATGTCGCGCCGTTGTTAATATCGTCAGGGCAGAGGCTCAGTGAGCTGTAAAATTCTCTCGTAAAAGCCTGAATGAACGTAAATGGGGGATTCTTCTGCTGGCAGGAGACCTGATGTTTACTATATATTTTATTTCATAGCACAGGTTGCTGTGTATCTTTTGAAAATAACAATGTAATTGTAAAATTGAAAATAAAATGCATCAGAATTTTTCTCCATGTGCTGTAATATAGTTTTGCCAGGCAAACATGTTCTCATGTGGACTATGAAAACCCACAGTAAATAAATAAACAAAAAATGGACAAAAGTGTGTTGCTAATGTAAAGCTAGGCACAGGGAAGTCGGAGAAAGGTGCAGATTTATAATGATCCGAGTCAAGGGAAGTCAAATCTAGGGAAACAGAAACAAATAAAACGACTCACAAAGAAACACAAGGCAACCAAGACTTAAATACACAAGGGTAAACAAGGAAACATCTGTGGAAGCAAACAAAGGCAGTCAATCAGGAATTAAACTACAATTGGAATACAAAAACAGTGCAGGAAAATGGAAGCAACAGCAGGAGTATCAACATAAAAGTCCACGACAACAAAGGGAACACATCAGCTAAGATTCTGCAAAACATCAACATAAATATACTTCTATTTACTAAATATAAGCTAAAGTAATATTAACTCAAATTTTTGGCTATTTTATAAATTGATGTGTACATCTCATTACAATATTTATATTTTTGTATCTAAACATGCTTACATTAATCAACATATATACCTGCATTTCAATATTGGAAATGAATTTGTATTTTGAACATTTTTAATATGTTTAAACAATTCTGGGTTTGTAAAACAATGGTTAAATAAAGGATTGTTTTCTTATTTTGGCCCAATGACAGCCAATGACAATTTTAGTCTTTTACATACACTGAACACACTACGTTGACCTCATGCAATCTCTTTTCTCCTGACATGGACCTTTGACCATTCATTATCATAGCTCAATTCAAATCATGCCTAATTAGCTGCACGATCAATTGGCATTAGCACCTTTGTGACTTAATGTGTGATAATGGCACACCGAAGTGTGTGTAGCCGATTTCATTGTCTTCATTCATCTAAAAGAAAGTCATGTTCTGTGACCTTTACGTTGTTTATGTGTCTGCAGTCTTTCAAATGATTCAGTAACCGAGTCTTCGCTGAAATTGCCACACAAACATTTCATACTTTCCTTTTCTGCGATTTAAAAAAAAAGACATTTTGCTGGAATACCTGTAATAAGGTGACTGATTGTGAACTTCAGTCACTGGTTATCATGAAGTGGCGCAACATTATTGGATTTGGTGTACATCACTTTCTTGCATTCATTTGCAGCGTCCATTCTGAGACATTCTCACAGGCTAATATCTAGAGCTAACATGATTGCTCGCTCTTTTTTTCTCTGCCTGATTCATTTGTTGCTGTGTATTAGCAGGCTGTAGAAACCTGGCTGGATCCTCATCCTTCTAATGTTATTACTGTGATGGAGCCATTCATTTCATGTCACCCTTTATTCGTTTGGAACTGGATTGAAATGAGTCAAGATGTAAGTAACTATAACTGCGAGGCAGAGGAAGAGATTTTGGACTGAAATGTTATTTCTTAGAGGCCACTTCTCACTTACAAACCTTTATTAAAAAAAAAAAAGCAAATCCGAAGAAACTCCAAATACTGGTGATCAATGGCAACTTAAAACTTAAAAGAGTCGTGATACAAACTTTTTCCTCCCTTATTTTACTAGAAAGATAAAATCAGGTTGCCGAGACTAACCATAGTCAGAACAAAAACTTTTCAAATCCAAATAATAGGGACATGTTTTTCTTTCCACACACATCTGCACATTTTAACACAATTTCAGACTCTTCCAAAGTGACATTAAAGTGTGATAGCGAGTACAAAAGCTGTCTCTTCTCTGCTGTACCCCTGAAGCGTTAGGTAGGGCTGAACAATGACAGCTTGTCCTTGAGTTATTAATATATAATACTACCTAGGTTGTGTCGGGGGACTGTTTCTTTTGATTGGCTTTTTTCTTAAATAAATCATTCATTATGGCTACCATCAATAATTAAAATTCTCGGAAGCCTTAGTCCTTTATGTAAATAATGTCACATGTAGGAAGGTTACCAGCACAAGCCTGCCAAGAACATCAGCTTTTGAACTTCTGAGTGTGTGCTTACAATGCAGTATTCTCTCTACTTTTCATATTCTCTTTCGCAATCCCAGTGTTTATTTTAAATGAACTGTATTTCTGTCTGTTCACGCTTTTCTATATTTTCTATAGACAGTTTTATAATTGTATAGGAATTTCTTTTTGTCTTCACAGTCTCAGTATCTCTCTGTAAAGGGATTTTTTCTCTTAGACACACTTCCTCTCAGTTTACACAGAGAGAATGAATCTGGTATAATATGTAATAGCGTGGTTAAAATGGCCCTGGCTTAGGAAGGAACCAATTTCCTCTACAAAAAAGGGTGTCAGTCAGCAAAATTCATGCTGAATTAATCTTCTAGTTTTGAAGATGGGCCGCTCTGCCTCTCTCATTTGGATTGAATCCGATAGAGTTTTTACAGCTGTTATGGGCATCTGTTTTATTTACAAATGTGAGGCCAACATAATGCAGGCATGTGCTAGAGTTCAGGTGAATTAATCAACAAGAATTTTATATTTTACAATTTTATATTATTTATATATATATTTTTTTATTGCAATGTGGGAATGATGGCTACACATTCAGTGCATTTCTTTATTTTAAAGAACACAGTTGAATGTTTGCAGTCCTGCTCTTTTTGAAGTTATGGTGCTTTTGTGAAGTTGTCCCTGAAAGTTTGGATAAACTGCCTTTTCTCTAAATTGCCATTGTGGAAAGCCTGAAGATTCTTCAAAACATTTGTCTCCCGACATGCAGATAAGTAAAGATAGGAATTTAGTTTTTATATACTATCCCTTTAATTCAGTGGATCTCAACTGTGGTCCACTAGAAGGCCTTTAAAATAAAACAAAACAAGCTAAAATAGTATATAAAAAGTAAGAGAAAAATCAAGCCATTTGTTGAGGCTTCAAATATTGTTGTGGCCAGTGGGGGGTCTTGGATGTGTACAGTATGTGTGTGTGTGGGGGGGAGAGAGAGATTAAGGGTGCTTTCACACCTGCCTCATTTAGTTCGGTTGAATCGCACTAGAGTTCGTTT
>JAUCMU010000125.1:23320558-23334256 GCA_032275025.1 Enteromius treurensis
AAATATCACTTCTTAATTACACTATGTGTTCGCTGAACGGACAGATTAGTTGATGGTAATTCTGCTACAGTTACTACCTGCAGCTAATATAAATAATTGCAATTAAAAATAATTAATAGTAATTATATATATTTCCCTTATTGAGTTAAAATATGTTACATTTATATGAAAGTAATTTATTCTCTATTCACCGTGTTAAAGGTTTTGAGAAAGCATTTAGAAAAAATGGTTCCTAGTGATTATAAACAATTATAAAACACAGATCTAAAGTGTATTAAAACACACATGCACACGCACAGTACACACAGGGCTGTACCCACCATTGAGGTCCCAGAGGTCTGGACCCCTGTGTTTTTCCAATAACAGAGGTTGTAAAATAATGACCTAATTTTAATTCTGCTTTGGTCATGAAAAGATAACACATCTGCTCATTTGAGATGCCTCAGCAGGAGGGGTGTGTGAGATAAAGTCTGTTATAACATGATCAAGTATTTTACAGAAACCATTCAAAACTACCCTAAAGAGCGCACACACATTAAGTCTAGACTAGTGCGTGTTTATAGCTTGTTCTTTCACTGCATGAGCCTATTGAAATCCATTTAGAACGATTCAAAATTCAAAACTTGAGGGCAGAAATTGTATATATTTATAACTCTTAAAATCCAGTATACTAATTCATATAATCAATTTCACACGAGTGCCATTTTTCTCCAAAAAATGACCACAATTACAAATGTGATATTAAACAGCTCAATAAACAAAAAGTTAATTGTGAGACTTATGTTTTAGACACCATATTACCATTCTGCTCTGTTTCACCAACAAAAATAGTTCCAAATATGGATAACGGCACTGTTTTGCATCTCTTAGGAACATGACTGTGATTTCTTCCTGAATGAATCAACTGTTTGAATGACTCAGTTCAGTCGCAATGACTCACTTATTAACAGCAATTTACTGCCATCTTTTTTTTTTCCTAATTCACTGATTAAATAAATAAGAATTCGACTCAAAAGATAATGGACACTTTTAGAAAAAATGGCTTTATTAAGGTTAAAATTCCCATAAAATATAAAAATCAGTTTAAGCATATTGCAAAAGATTAATTTCTGTCAGTGTGAATTAAAAATATATAAATAATATCCATGTTTAATCATTTTCGACAGTTGATTTTACTAAAGACCACCAAGATAATTATAACTTGAGTTTATTAAATTCATAAACATTTTGTAATAATTTGAAACATTTAATCTGAAAAATTATTTATGCTACTACTGCCCTCTAACTTGGTTTTAAACCTGTATTATTATCCAATTTATAATCCTTAAAACATCTTAAAATGCACACATTTAAGTCAGGAAAATCTAAATTTTTCCCGGGGAGTATGCCCCCGAACCCCCTAACCATCTACTTTGGGACCTCTCTATATTGAAAACCCTGTGTACGGCCCTGAGTACACACACACACAACCTAAAGTAATCTACATGCAGCCACATGATTCTTAGCATTCCACAAACATCATGATGAAACTCAATTCACATTACTGAAAAGACATGTGCTCACAATGAAAAAGAGAACATCAAACATGACAACAGTGCAAATAATGTACATCTAAAAATAATAATGAAAAAAAAAGTGGTAATATGCTTGATTTGTTTATGCTGCAGTGCATGCTGGGAACATCTAGCATCCTGCAGAAAACACAGAATTGAAGAGGGTGGAGGTGCTGCAGTCATAACCAAGAAAAAAAGAGGCAAACTTGATGCTAAAAAGGTTGCTAACCTTTGAGAGTGTTCATATAGAGAAACTAAATTCTTGTTAGTAGACTTATTTTTAGGTAACTTGTTGAGAAGTAAAAATGAGCTGTCGTGCAGGAGGAGGGAGGGTGGGAGTGACAGTGAAAATGAGGAAATGAGGGAGAGCTCAGAAATTATGGTGCAAAGTAAAAAAAACAAACAAAAAAGAAAGATCAGGGAGATGCAAAAACACAGATTATTCCCCTTCCCAAACTCATCAGTGTACCACTGCCTCACACAGCAGGATTTAACACACAAACACACACACACGGCACTGAGATACCCAATGTAATTATCAGCTACTTAATGATCACTGCACATCAACAGAGGCTCCATCCATTCATTACAAGTGCTGCTGGAGCCCCCCCACCAGGCTCTGGAGACATCTTATCTCAGCACAGACCACTCCATGGGCCTAATTGAACCCTATTAACAAAACAAAAGTGTACCGGCTGCTGCGATTACTCCACAAACTGCAAAGATGGAGGACGTGCTACTTATTTATATATAAATATATATATATATGCACTTTCAATCCCTCATGGGCTTATGACATTAAGGCTTCTGTTGTGTACAGTGGAAAGATAAAGCAGAGAAAGTGGATTTGAGGACAACTTCTTCATCTTCATCACAGATTATTATTTTATTTTTTTTAAGAAATGATAACACTGATAAGAATAAGAAATGTTGGTAGCACTATAGGGACCACTCACTATTAACTAGTTGCTTATTAGCATGCCTTTATTAACATATTGGCTGTTTATTAATGAAAAGTAACAAATTTCTATTAGACTTTTTGTAAATCTGCAACGTATTTATGTACAATTATTCAAATGAAATGTTAAAATGTTAAAAAAAAAAATGACACACACATTACACACAAACCTCAAAATGTGGACGTGAGAAGGGAGCTGCAGTCAGCCTGAGTTCCAGCGGGAGCAACCAGGCGACTACAGAGGATTCCGCTGGTGATTAAATTGTATTAACAACACTGTTCCAGAACAGTTCAACACAAATATTAGAGTTCAGGACATTTATGGAGGACTGATTCCTAAACCTGCAGAACAGTCTATGCTGGCTGTGCACATAATTCCAACTCTGCATGGACAGTCTGGTGCTTCTGACTCACAAACTTAAATCAAGCTATGTTTTCTTAGGCTTAGAGGAGAAACAATAACATACATGATGTGGAAAATAATGTGTTTTTTGAAAGTTAAACTACATAAACACATTGGATTACACCAAATACACCAAATAATGCTCTTTTTAGCATATGACCCCTTTAACAAAAGAAATGGTGGTTTGTGTAAAACAAATGATAACTTATCAATTAAGAATTTGTTATTTACATGATCTGGTAGTTATATAGTGTATGCCTGCAAATAGGGGACAAACTGTGCAGCTAAACTGGAAAGCAAAACCAGCATGCAGTAACTTATTGCAGTTTGCCTTGGTATTAGCTCGGATTGAACAGATGCCACAAAGCCCATGTTAGGACTTGCTTTGACCTGATGTGTGTTTACTGTGTTTTGGACGGCAGTATTGTGTGGTAGTGTTTGTATGGATTGTTTTGAGAAATGCACATACTTCTTTGCAAATATTAAGCATGATTTGATGAATACACCAAAGAGACTGAGAAGAACTGTAATGGCGGGAATTGGACCTTCAAATAAAGTCACTGGAATGTTTTTTGAGTACTAAATCAGCCTATTAGTCTAATTTCTCAAGAATCATGTGGCACTAAAGGCTGCTGTTAAGTTTTTCACAAGAATAAAATAAAGTTGCCTAGTGAGCAAAGAGATATTTTATAGAATAAACTGTCAAACTCATTTATTCATAAATAAATTAATAAAAGGGTTAAATGTGCTGGGTAGTCTCAGTCCGACTAATATATCTGTCCTTTAACAGTATGACTGCAGATAGAGAAAAGGGTGAAAGTAAAATGAGAAAGCGTCTCTCCATAGGATGCTCTGACCTGTTTGACAAGTACCATCATGCGTGTTGGATGGTGATGCCATTTCTTCTGTTTCTTCACTCCCCTCCCTCCCCTTCCCTGAGCTGTCTATCTCCCTCTCTAATAAATTCATCCCAGCATTCCACTCTGCTCTTTGACCTGACCCTGAGTAGATTTCTCTTGCCTCATGCTGAGGGAATCAGCAGTGCTCTTAAGTGGCCCAGCAGGCACCTGACGATTTGCCCTTATGGCAGGCACACAATGTCTCTTGCCTGAAACCACCAGGCACAGGAGATTGTGAAGAAGACTTCACTCTCTCTTTAGAGTCGGATGAAAGTGTTCTGTGGCAAATCCCTGTAATGTTTAAAATAATCCAATACATTTAAACCTAATTTTTTCAGATTTTTTATTCAGAAAAATCTATATACATATTTTGCCTATTTAATTATTTGTTTTTTGTTTCTGCAGCAACTGGACTTTTTTCATATCTTTGTGGTTGATATCATTCTTACATACCAGGATTATATAAGCATCGACATAAAAGTTGATGTGATACATCAGTTAAAAAAAGCTGTGCATTGGATAAAAGTTGGCATAGTTTTTTTAACATCTTGGCATTGGAAAAACACATTTATTTATATATAATTATTAGATACACTATACTTTTATTATTAAAAAGTGACCAATATTTTATTAATTGAATGATTTCTCCTCTCTAAACTGTTTCTCAAGCGCATTCTCTCATTACTACTGCTGCTACATGAATATGACATGTTATAAAACCACAGAGACATACATGATGTGTTCTGAGAGCCACATACTGTAGAATATAGATTAAACTATAAAGAATCAAAGAAATAAAAGCCAACAATCTGTACCACGTTGAATTGCACGGCATGATATTTTTTCCATTGCATTGCTTTGCATTTAATCACATTGTGTTGAATCAAAGCAAAATCATATCGCATCGAAATTAGCATCAGTAACTGTCTTTAGTAATATTGTATCATAATTCCTACTCTTGTGCTAGTTCTATGTTCAAGAAACCTTTAGAATTAACATTTGTTCACTGTATAGTGGCGAGCGCTGGAAATCTTTAATATCAATGTCACAATGCACTTTCAACCAAACTTCTGAGACAAACATCTGAGAACCTAAAGGAACCCTGTTCCTCTCAGCTCCCACCATGCCATCAAATACCTCTTCATCAGGCGGCTCCATCTCTCTGCCACCCCTCTTCCTCTCTCCATGGCAGCTGAGATGAGGTAGAGCGCCCCAGCTGACAGGTCTGAGCGATTGATGTTTGAACAATAGCCGACCTCCTTGAGCAGGGAGGCTGGAGCGAGGGAGAGGCGAGTACATTTTTAAAGAGCTGAAGACGGCTTGATTGATGTGCTCCCCATCCATTGCTCCTGCCTAGAAGCAAGTAATGGAGTTGTGTTTAACCCTGGTCTCCTGGGGAGGCTTTGGAGAGACGTGTGGAGATGGCATTTGTCAAGAGCAGAGAAGGCCTGGCTTAATCCATGGCTGCTGGGCTTTCACCAAAAGAGCTTCAAACTTTTATATGAAACAGAGTTCACTTTAGACCTGTTCCTAGGGTGATTTTTCAATAGTTCTTAGCCATAAGCAATACTCAACATGCATACTGAAAGTGCTACAACCTTCAATAGCTTCTCTCAATGCATGTACCTATTTGAAACTTGGAGGTTTAGTTAAAAAAAAGAGGGTGCTTAGTGTTTAATTTTGCCGTAAAACATTGCCAGCAGCCCTTTCTGTGCTTTGAATAACAAGGAGAGCAACACACCAAGCTATTAAATTGGCCTGGATGACTTTTTGATTTTTTTTTTTTTTTTTACATAACCTGGAATTACCACCTCATCAATTTTACAATTAATGTTTAACACAACATGCTGTTTATCTTGCTGAAGAGGTCTGAAAAGCATATTCAAACAACACCTATCCATTAGCTGTTTTTTCACTCATTCGTACTTGTTATATTTATAGAGTAAAGTGCAACGGAAAGCAGGGTCCTATTAATCAAGAGCTGAACCATCTCGTTTTCTTCTACAGTTTGAAAGCAATAGATGTTTATTTCTTTTGCTTGGAATGTTTTGTAGGAACAAAGAATGCAAATGGTAGTTCACTGTGGGGGGCTATTTCTTGCTGACTGTTTGCTGTTGAAGTTTACTACTTTGCTATTGATTTTGGCCCATGGCCCTTAATCCACAACTATTCTTTTGTGTTTGATATATATCTGAGATGACTTGACGCCTTAGAGGTGGCTACTAGCATCTCTGTCTGCCTTTAAATGTACAGTGCCCTGAGAGAGAGAGAGAGAGAAACAGTAGATGGATAAGGATATATACAGTAGGGAATCTTATAAAAATAATAATGTAATAAAATAAAATAAAATAATTTAACCAATGCTGATTTGAACATTATTTAGGATAATGAGCGCAACATAAACACCTGTGTACGGCCAAATTTAAACTGGTTCAAATGTCCTTTAAGTGGTGTTAAAAAAGGTTAAAGCTATACTGCATTTGAAATAAACAAAGCAAATGTTAAATAAAAATACATTTGCTGTAAAAATTATTATTGTGTTATTTATATTCACAATCAGTGATTTGCAATCTTTGGTTAGTAAGTAATAGTCTATTATTGTGATATTTATTGAGTTTATTTTGTTTTATCGCAAGTGCAGTGCTGTATCAGGTGGGCTACCAAGCAAGTTTACTCTGTTGGAAATAGCCATATAACTCTGCTTATGAGATGCAAACATCATTTAAATAATTTTTTTGTATTACATTATTTGCCTGTAATAATTTGTGAAAAAAAATGATGGTACTGCCACTACTGATAATTTCAACTAAAATCTTAAATGAATTGTATGTAAGTTTTAAAGTTTAGCAAAAATATAGGTGGGCAGTTTTTCCAATGAGCCTATGACGAACTATATTTTTTTATTTCAGTGTACATTCAGTCAGTCCATTATGAGATTGGTCCCTTGCACCATCCATAAACTGTCTTTAAGCACATGTTTAAGCCAAAACACACTGTGTTTTTGTTGTATTACTACATCAGTAATATATCAGTATTGTTATATACTTGACACTGCTTATTTATTCATTGCATCCTATTTTGCACATTATGCCAGCTGTGCCTGCTGTCACTGCCTTTTGACTAATACTACTCAGTTACACACATCACTGTGTATTATATATACTATGTATGTTTTAAGTGGTGATTGACAGTACTATTAGAATATTTTAAGTAATGTTAAGTCCTTTTTTCCCCCCGCTCCAAACATATCTACATTGACAGCTGTACAACAACAAACAGTAGCGGTGTTTAGTTTAGGAATGATTCAATGTATTTTTTTTTATTTTTTTATAATCATTTGATTTCGTCATAAAGACAGTGTCAGTGTTGGACAGTTACTTGTTTCTCACCTACTGGCAAAACAATGCAATCTGCAAAATGTTATAGCGTATTATGTAGGCCATACCATGCATATTTGTATATTGATTATTATGTACATTTTACATACAATGCTTCTGTTCAGACCTCTTTTTTTTTTTTTTTTTTTTTTTTTTAAATGTTGAAAATATCCAAATGGAATATAGGAATTGAAAAGCCATAAATGATCTCCAAATGGTTAGTTAAAGGCTTTGTAAAATTAAGATTGAAGAAAAGCACCTGGAAGACAATGTAAGAGGTTGAAGAGGGAATTAAGAAATATATGCCAGAACTTCAGGTTGATGAAAAATGAGGCAGGTTCTGAATGGCAGACAAGTATATACTGTAGGAACGAAGATGTGTGGGAACATGCATGAAAAGGGAATAAAGGAGCACAGCAGCAGATCAGGCAGCCTGAATGGTGAAAGTCAGGGATAATATAATCTCTTTGGTCTGAGGTCAGCACAGGGCAGCTTCAGATTGGCTCTGTCGCAGACTCACAAGCCACACTCATGTAAATATATTTCACTGGCATATTGCACTATTTATCCTCAGAGAGTGACTGAATTTGTCTTGGCCTACTGGTCTTTTATTCACATAATTCTCTATTTCTTTACTGTCTACTTTGTTGTTCTATATTTTCATTTTACAAGCAATGCATCCATATGATTTGAATTTTCCAAGAACAGCTTGTAATCAAGTAACACACATAAACAAGAGTGCTGTTGTATACAGTATTTAGTATTAGTAGAACTGTGAGTGTCATACTACTTTTGTACAACAGTTCTATACACAAAATTCAACATAGAGCAGATCATTCAAACAGTTCTCTCAAAATAAATCAAAAGAATGCACAGACTGGTAAGTGGAGGTTAGTAATAGTTATATGGACAATGTACAGTTAAATATAATTGGAACTTATGGAATGTTGCTCAGTCAAGTATCCAAGTCCCTATAGTTATCTTCAGCAAACTGAAGACAAACTACTATCTGGATGTTATGGTTTTAAACATGTCCTTAATTACTGTAATTCACCTCACATTTAATATCAGTTGCATAAATTTGAATGTTAAGACATTGCCCTAAAAACTATTCTGACCAACTAGCAGTTAGCAAAAAGTAATCTGTTTTATTTTTTGTATTTTCTTTACATTTTTATGTAACTGAATTCTAAAAAACTGTGACCAGTCTTAAAGAAAAAAATAACTGACTAACGTTTAAGACTAGTCTTAACCTTTTATGCAGGTGTCTTTACAGAGATTGCGTTCATGGCCGCACTTCATTAGAGAGAATATGCAGTTGCTGATGCCTTTGAAGTGACTTCACAAGAGTAGGTCAGATAGCTGTGTTTAATGAAGTATGCCAAATGATTGCAGAAAGCACGTAAAGTCAGCCTTTCTTTTGACGCTAAACTTAACAAGGAGCTCACAATCCCTTTTGATGCGACAAACTCTTTCTGGACAGAGATTGGGTATTTTGTTGAACTGGGTTTATCAAGAACAGAACCCAATATTATGAAAAGAGACACATGATATGATCTGACAGTCTAACAATATGCAATCTGGTGAAAGCTTACAATTTTATAGCAGTAGCTAAAGTAAATAAGTTGACATTATGATAAAAGCCATTTGTTTCCTCAATCTAGGTAAGGTCTTTTAATAATATTATGAAACAGCCATAAGTAAATATGTCTACTGTACAACACTTTTCTTTACATGAAGGACATTTAAATGTGTTTTTGTTTTTTTGTATAGAGCTTTTCAATAGTAGATGAGATACACTGCTAATTGAGTGCTGCAAATAGTAGCATAATGTTCCTCATTAACTAGAGCCGACTGAAACGTCCCAAGTATGTCTTGGTGGCACATGCTAATAGGTTTCTCAAAGAGAGTATGTTCTAAGAGAAAGAGAGAAGCCTAATTAATTTCCAGATCCTGGCTTTGATGTTGTAAATGGCCTCCAAACTTCATTAGACGAGCAGGTTCATCAATGGAGAGTTAAGGAGAGTCCCTGGATGATGTGGGCTTTGCTCCTGAGATGTTGGACTAATTTTAGACTTCTTGTTCCATGGCTGCAGTGGCTCGAGTTTTCCAACGGTACCATGATAAAATTCAATGCATAAAAATAGTAGGAAGCTGCGTAAGTAATGCTGATAGAAATACCTTGTTAGTATGTGTCCTTCTGAGCTCAATTGGCATTTCATAAACAAATATGCCAGTGGCCATATGGAGTGCATGCATGTGTTCCTCTACTTTTTTATTATTATTCTTATTTCAGGAATGAATTTATCTCATGTGCCATCATATTACTGACATCTCATTACTTTGGTGATCATTTATTTACCTCTAGAGTGGAAACCAATTAAGTTGACTGGAGGCAATAAATGCCTCTGAGCTGAACTGTAAATCTCTAAATGTGTCTTCTTGTCATCAACACGTCTCACTAAGTGTTTGACCCTTCTTACAGTGCTTGCCCTTTAACTAGCAAGGTTACATTCATACTAAGTTATTGGTATTTATTATGCTGAAAATCATGTAGAGTCAAGGCAGATTGATCACTAATGAGAGTTAGGGCTGAGGGGGACATAATCAGAATTTTATTTGCTCACGATTAGTGGAGACCCATGCCTCTTAATTACAGATAAAAGCATTGTGCTGTGCTAGTGAAATATAACAAAATGTACAGCCTTGCCTATATCATAAAGCCTCTATTATTGCATATTTGATATATATATATATATATATCTTATATAAGCTTCTAATCCTAATCACACTGTAATCATCTCTGAATAACTAACTTATTCAAAATAACAATTGAACAGAATTGAAAAGAAATACACAGCCCCACTCCTGCCTAAAGTATTTGAAATAAAATGCTTGCTGAATTTCACAAATCGAAAAAAAAACAAACAAACAAAAAAAAAAACTTTGCAATTAACAGAGCTCGCACTTTAATGCATTGTATTTTCATGGCTTGCATTTTAAGGTGCTGCATTTTAACATGTTTGTATATTTACGTAGTGAATATTTTAAACTGAAACGTTTCACAACGTTTTCATTGTTAAAATTCAGTAATCAATATTCACCTCACAAAGTTCATTTTCAAAATATTCCGTTTGTTTAATAATCCCAGCATTAATATTAATCAGGCAACTTTCGTTTTTTTTTATTTTACTTTACAAATTCGCTTTCTAAAATTCAGTGGATGAAATTCAACACAGCGCACATCCAGGAACTGCAGGAAAAGCAGTAGATTGCCGTTCTAAGTAGCTATCTGCTGTTAGACGTCTTCACCAACAGCTGATGCTAGCGGCTTTGAGTGTGAAAGTCTTTATCAACAGGCCTTTACAAACGACATGTGCAATCAAAATACTTTATGCCTCCTTTCTATCTGTGTTTCATCCTCCGTAAAAGACAACTCTCACGTGTAAATCTGTAAAATCGTGTAACCTAACAATTTCAGACATCTCGATTTTGCCTCGACACAGACTGTTGCATTCAAGGGTCGGCTGTATCGGTACAAGGTCCTCCCCTTTATGCTGGCCATATCTCCCCACGTCTTTACCAAGATTGCAGAGGGTGCACTAAACCACTGTGCACTGCACTGCGCTCTCACGACAGCTTCTTCCTGGAGAATGGAGACTCCACCCTGGGACAATCTAGCTGAAATGGAGTCGATTCAGGGAGAAGCCCATTCCACTTGGAGCGTGGCCTCCTCCTGGGTGTTGACGCGCGACACCTCTCTAGCAGACATCTGCAGAGCTGGTCGCGCGGGATCTCCATTTTGTCTGACACGCTGTCCCTCGCAACCTGTCAGCATTTTGGCCTCCTAAATGGCGCAGTCCGGGTAGTGGCGTTTTCCATAGGGACCCCATGACATCAGTCAATTATGTAACATTATAGTGACTGACTGCAAGGGAATGTCTCGGTTACGGTATGTAACCCTCATTCCCTGAAGGAGGGATTGGAGACATTACGTCCTTCTTGCCACAAGGTTGGACTGCGCTGGGGAGTCAGTCGCGATCGGCTCCTCAGCAGAAACCTAATGGAGGTTTCTAATGCCACCATCTTATATACCCGTATGTACAGGGGAGTGGCTTGCAAAATTCACTGGCCAATTCCCATTGCCGTTTTCTCCGAAGATCAGAGTTGATTGGTCTCCCAGGTGGGACCCCATGATGTCAGTCAGTGACGTAACCAAGACGTTACACTACAAACTACATGGGAAAAAACTTTTTTAAGAAATACAAACATTAAGCTGTAATATGAAATGGAAAACAAACATTTCAGCTGTTTAAAATTTTTTTCATTTCAAAATTAGTGGTTAAAGATAAACCAGATGCAATGAGCACACTGTTAATCCACTTCTTAATCAATAAAGCAGAAAACAATTAGCCATTCTCAGCCAACTCATTGCTGAAATGCATTTAGACTAACTGCTCCAATAAAAGTGGCACTACTGCCCAACACAGGTAGGATGAAGAGAGCAGGAGGAGCTGGAAACTGCTGCATTTAGCAGTTTCAGAGGGTTAGGTGAGAGATTCAGAGCACTAATGAGTTTGTAGAGTGAACTGTTGGGAGTTCTTGAACTGATCTCTGAGGCGCTGAGACATGCTGACACTTCCGTTTTGCCTTCTATCATTTCTTGCCTCCTTTGCACCTCTGGATAATCTGGCTGCCGAAACTTTCTTGAAAATTATTGACCATTATCCATGTGGTAAAATAATGACTGTTGCTGGAGTTATTACCGGATGTATATGTCATTTACAGCCAGAGACAGGAAAAGGCCTTATCAAATACATCTGCCAGTTAGTAATCTTGGAAAATAAGACCTTACTGCAAAAATGAAATAGTATTATCAAAAAGTCCACTGTGTGAGTCACACTATGCATTTGTACTAGTTTGACTTTTGACAGACAAGTATTTGACAGACGATTACACAACTTTACTTCTGATACATAATTCAACCTCATTTTTCCGTTTACATATATCTTGTCAGATTCTAAAACAAGCTGACAGAATGAGAGAAGAAACTTTAACTCCAGACACTATATGAAACAGCTCATCAAGGTCAAATGTCAGGAAAGCTGCATCAAACTTTGGGAGGAGTCCACTATGAATGAATTATGCCTATGGTGGCACTGTTTGTGTTGTTTTAGTGCTCTATTCACTAAAGGAATTATGTAAATCAGGTAAGCACATCCTCATTATTAGTGCTGACTGCATTTTGCACTGCACAATTACCCAATTTGCAGGCCAGTTCTGAGTGCTTTGTTGTCAAGGGCATAGAAGTGAACTGGAATCTGGAATCTCTTGTGAATTGAAAAAATATCTATTTTTAAAAAGACACAAACGACAGGAAATCCAAATAAGGGCAAACAGGAAGGAAGACATGAACTGAAACAAACACAATGAAAACCAAACCAAACCAAAAATGCAAAAACACAGAGAATAAACAGACATGAAATGTGACAGTAATATTGTCAAATACATTTAAAATATATAAATTTTTACTTCGCTTTAAAGAAGTACACTTGTGCTGACTAACATATTAAATCATGTGTAAACTATGTGATTATAATTACCGTAGTCACCTATTTTTTTTTAACTCTTTACAATATAGATCCTTTCAAAGCAGCTTCAATGTTAAACAGGTAACAATGCAAACGTCAAATTAAAAATTTTACTGTAAAACAGCACTAATAAGAAAATAGCGCCATTATTCAGCTTGAGTCAGTTAAATGTTGTTTTTAATTCAGTTCAATAATAGTGATTAAATTCAGCTATTTTACAGAAGACACTTGTGTCATCATTAAACAAAGTCTTTTTTTATTATCTGCCAGTATTATGTGTCCTAAACCCCAAATGTACAAGTTAATATTTTAAGTAAAAGAAATAAAATACAAATTAAAAAATACAATTATATATATGTCATGATTCAGGAGCGAGACAGGCGAATCCATGTGCAAGGTATTTATTAGATGAACTCACAACACACAGTGTAAACAGGCTACGGTCGAGCGAACGGCGAACAACAATGTCAGAGGCAAATACAAGGACAAAACCAAAAGCAGGCGAGAGGTCGGGCAATCTATAAACAGAGAAGTCCAGAGAAGGATGAGACAAAAAGGCGAAGTCGAGGGGCAGGCGAGGTCAGCAACAAGGAATCCAAAAACATAATAAACAATAGCCTACATAAAGACAAAAAACACACGAGAAGACGCTTACAGAGGGGAACAAGCCACATGCAATGATCACCTCGTATTTATACAAGGACCTAATGAGACAGAGAGGTGGAGAACATATCAGTTACCATGGAGACACATGAGGTGGGTGGATACATGAGTACACTGGTGACAGTCCATACATGAAACAGAAAAACACAGACACAGTACATAGGGAGCTGGGGCCTGTTTCAGAAAGGAGGTTCAAACAACTCGGAGTTTAAACTTGAACTCTGAGTTGCCCAACCCAGAGATTAAAAACTCAG
>JAUCMU010000125.1:23365937-23380837 GCA_032275025.1 Enteromius treurensis
TATTGTTGCATTCATTCGTGTTTCTGGTTCATTGTGATTCTGTTGGATTATTCTGTTGACGATTTCTGCCTGGACCTTCCCTCTGCATCTTCCCAAGGACTCTGTTTAACGGTATTTAGACCCATTGCTTTGTTTATGACCCTTCCTTTGCTTGTGCCTCCCCTATTGTTTCTGCCGGCGATCGACCACTGTATCCTGACCCTGAGCCTTTAATAAATAAAGTATTTTGCACATGAACTCGTACGCCTCACGCTCCCGTCTTTGCAACAACCACATTGGGGATTCCAGAAAATGTTATGCTTTTGGATAAATACAGAGAAGTATTTAAAATAATATTTTATATGTACTGTATACAGTTTACTTTTTTATGCAAATTTTTACACTAATAAAAAATAAATAAATAAAAAATAGTTTTTAAATTTGTATGAAATCTGAAAATACATTATAAGCATTTTGCTTTTGTTTTATAAAGAAAAACTTTATCTAATTCATTGCAAATGCCCTATTCATGGTGCATTTGACTCCTATGACTAATTTATTCTACATTTGAGAGTGTCCGATAATAGTCATTAAGATAAAAATGAGTTGAACACTGCCTGCCGTTTCATCTTAACACTGTGACTACCATAAAGAGGTGCCAAATTAAAACAGCTTTATCTAGGCTACTATGACTGGAGTCTTCATCTCATTTAAGAGAACACAATTTGACAAAAAATTCTATTTATTTCCTTGGGTGGAAAAAATAACTTTACACATTAGAGTCGTTTTTATCTCATGAACGAGAAGCACTACAAGCTTCAAAGTCTCTCCTTTTTTAAACTCTTCCAATCGACAGGCGTACAGAAATTTGACGTTACCAAACACCTGAAGCAATTACGAAAAGAGCTTTTCTAATATGATCATACAACTTTGTGTGAACTTAGTATTGTCCGACTTCACCTAGAGGTCTGGTTCCATCTTATCACTTTAAAGCAATTTACTGGAGATGGCTTAAAGTCAAGACCACAATGTCAGATCAAATATGGTTAATGATATTTGGATGTTATGGAGTGCAGCACTTAGCTGATGCATGAAGAATCTGATGTACATTTGTATATGTGTGCAAACACATGTGAAAGGCCGTAAGGCTTGATGGTGAAGTGTCTGAGAAAAAAGTCAGAGAAAATAAATCCTTGTCCCTCCTCGCTCCCCCCTTCACTCACTTTGTAGCTGAGAGCACCTTTGCAGCCCAGACACTAGATACTCAAGTGTTCTTATGAACCTCAAAGAGAAGGATAGACGTAAAAGGGATTTCGTGAGAGTGAGTGATCGAGAGAGAAAAATAGAAAGAGCTCAAGGTGAACGGCTTGAGAATGCACATGTTGAGTGGCTTAGGTAAAAAGAAAGAAAGAAATAAAGAAAGAAAGAGAGAGCGATGGGGAGGGTTCAGAGAGATCAGCAAAAATATAATAGCATTGCAGAAGAATGATACAATTCAGGCTTTAGTGGGAGTCTGACAGGAGAGCATGAGGGATAGAGAAAGAAAGAGGGAGAAGGAGCGGATAAAGGGATGGATGTCACTAGCCGTAGGCCAGGTGAAAAGGTGTCAGTCTCTCAAGTTGGACATGTCACTTGGAGTTTGGACATGAATCTTCTAGCTTAGGACAGACCTCTACCTGACAAGCATAGATATACTAACATTAGAAGGAACTGATGTACTGTACACACACACACACACACACACACACACACACACACACGTAATATAGAAACTACACTTACTGTACTGTGTCAAATATCAAATTTTTAAAGTGAAAGTGATAGTAAAAAATTTTATAGATGCTGAACACATAAAATAATTCTACCAAGTATATACATATTTACAGTTATGTATGGCCATGCTGATATTCATGCAAACACTGTGATATTGCTTTTGTAGAACAGTGCACAGGACATTTATAAAAATACACAAGGAGAAATCATGGAGCGTCTCAAATACCATTTTTGTGTGGAACTACACAAAATATCTTTCAGAAGTGTTGAGTCTGTAAACTTTAATGTTTGTAGAACAAGTCTCTTTTACTTATCAAGCCGGGTAAATACTTGATCAAGGATGCAGTAAAAACACCAATAATGTGAAATATTATTATGATTTAAAATAATTGCTTTCTATTTAAATATACTTAATTTCTGTGATGAATTTTCTATTCATTATTCTATTCTTCAGTACCACATGATCCTAAATCATTCTAATATGCTAATAACAGAAAGCCCTGGCAGTCACAAATACCCACCTAGCCTCCCTCTTCCACCTCCTCTCATGAGTTACCCATTATCTTCTGCTCTTTTGTTGTGGCGTCCTGCCAGCCCCTCGGCACACCATCAATGGTGTGGGATCAGCACGGGTCTGGCGGTCTCTATCGGCGTTGTGGCTGGAGGGTCCCTTGTCTCTGCCTTCACGCTGGGCTCTCTTGGTCTGTCATCAACCATCCTTGGGACTTCAGTCTTCTGGCTGCACCTTATCTGTCTGGCATTGTCAGGCTCCTCCTTCCCTCTGGCTCCACCTTGGTGATCAGTCACTCCAGCTCCCCCACGGCCTTTCAGAGCACTCAATCTCCACCCTGGGCTCCTTTTCCACCTGCTCTGCCATTAGTCGCCCCCCTGGAGTTGTCAGCTCCACCTTGAACATGGCTCCTCCCTTTGTCAGTTCCACCACTTCCTCTTCCTGCTTCAAGTCCTTCCTGTCTTCTTCCTGGCTTCTCCCTCCACATGTCCAACTTGGCCCCTTCTCCCACCTGTTCCACACTAGCTGTTCCCTCAGTCATCTCTACCTTGGACTCTGTTTGTCATCCTCCTCCCATTTATCCAACGTTCTCTGGAACCTCTGCCAGAATTGTCTGCCTGACTTCTGCCAGCCCTTGGTCTTCCATTGTCACCATCCCTCTGCCGTCTCCTTACCCTTTTCTTCTCTGTGGTACAGGGTTGCACCTTCTGGGTGTGGGTGCCTGTCTTGTTCATTTGAACTAGTTTAACTTTTGATTGCCAATTCAACTGTGTTCCAGTGGTGTAACGCATTTGAGTAAATTGACTTTTTTACCGTATTTTAGTATTTTTTTGTCTACTTTGTACTATAGGCTGCTCCATGTGAATGTGAATTAGCAGCTTGAAAATCCCAGTTGTTTCACATTAATTAGTGTCATGGCTGCTTTTTTGAATTTGAGTAAAAATACTGCCCTACTCTGAGACTGAAAGGTAAATCAAATCAAAGTCCGCTCTAAATATAATTTCACTTTTTTTTTTTAGAGTTGACTGAAAGTACCTTTTTAGAAAAAAAAAATATATATATATATACATTTTTTAACAAATCCCCCTTATTATACAGTATTATAATAATAAAGTACCGTTTACACTCTTTGTTTTACACTCTTGCAAATATATGACACAAAAAATTCACATTTCCAAATCATTTAGTTTTTATTTCAACGTATTTCAAGACTTTCAGACGATTAGAACACACATGTAGATAAGACATTAGACCCTTGCTGGGGCTGTTTTGGTTTGTGACAGGCACATTTGCATCCACTTCCATGGTGTATTATGTGTAATACGCAGCTGAACGAGTGCTTAGGAGCCATTTTAGTAAATCCTCTTCCACCATCCGGCTTCCGCGCACCCCCTGCGTATCAGGAGGAAATGCCTCTCCCTGAGTCTGTCAGTTTAAGGGCTTCTGAAGGGTGTAAATGTTTGGGTGTGTATGTTATCGGGAGCCTAGCATGTGTGCTCGCATGAATGAGATGCATGTTGGTGCAGAGGGAAATTAGTGTTTGGCTTTTAAACTGAAATTCTGAAAGAAGACTCATTTGTTCTTGTCTCAACATTTTTGCTTCTGATAGAAACGCCACACTAGAGCCACCTGCCTCTCCAGTAACTTCTTAATCAAAAAAAAGGAATAAAAACCCTGTGGTGTGTGTATGTGTGTGTTTGTGTGTGGCCTCCTGTTTGGCCTTCTGCTGTGTTTTCCCACAGAGATACCAAATGACTGCTGCAGTGTCAGTCCAAAATGTGCATTTAACAAAAAAGATGAAAATCAACCCTGAATGCTGAATGTAATATATCTGCTCTATTTACTGTATCAGAAATGTAATTTAATTTTCAGCCAGCCGCATATATGGATATATTTGTTCAAGTACATTTTGGGATGATTGTAAAATCCTTGCCTGCAGTTGTTCTAAAAAAAATATTAAGCAGAAACAGTGGTGGTTTTTTCTCTCTTATCTAATTGTGGAAGTCCACTTCTTATGAAAAAAGTAACTTGGCATTACCAAGTTTTTTTGTATGTGCCAGAAAAACAAGAAGACAAACACACGTGACCATATCAACACTGAGAAATGGAATGATGTACAATCCCAGAAGACAAATGAGTTGATTCAAGATTTTCCTATGGAACTTTTCAACT
Source organism: Enteromius treurensis (assembly GCA_032275025.1). Classification (NCBI taxonomy): domain Eukaryota; kingdom Metazoa; phylum Chordata; class Actinopteri; order Cypriniformes; family Cyprinidae; genus Enteromius; species Enteromius treurensis. Next base: position 23,370,373 of record JAUCMU010000125.1, read on the forward strand.
CATGAGTAAAATACTATGGCTGTTACAGTATTTAACATTTAATTATTGCAGATTTGCATCATATTGTGTCATATTCCCTTACGTTGCATTTTTTTCTTTGAGAATTACTGAATTTGTTTTTGTGAGTGAGATTAATGCAAGTTCAAGTTTATTCTAGAACTACAGGAACATGTAGTGTGATGTGTTACTTTACTATAGTTACTTGAAAAAAGCAATCTGATTACATAACTCACTTTATTTGTAATGCATTACCCCAAACACTGAATATAGTGGTATATTGGACAGGGCTTCCAAATGCTTACCTGTCATTCATAGAACTTAAATATGACTTATGATCTGAAATATGTTAATAGTTTACATGGCCCCTCAATCTAATGGAATTCTAGAAAAAATATGCACTGTTCAAGTGTCTTAGCGCAGTTTGGAAGCTTACTGCAGGAAAGATGGAGGTGCATGATTTTGAAATACTAATTTTGATCGTACAGTTAAGTATTTTTTCTTTCAAATTGTAATGACTCTGCAATCACAATAAAAACAAAACATTGAACGCTTGTTAAATAATGAAAACAAACAGGACCGCTTTCTGCCATCTTGGTTTTAGTAAACTTGAATGCAAAACTCAGTGTAACTTTACAGACATTAAAAAATACATATCTATAAGTCTACTTCAAAAGAAACCAATTCAAATGGAAATCAAATATTATGCTATCCATAACAAGCATACTGCTGAGATGACGAATCAGCTTTCATGACTTCATCGCTTAAGCTAAAAGACAAAGAACGCACTAGTTCATCAACAAATTATTAAAATGATAATGTAGCCTCCTTACTGCTTTTCCAAACACATTCATAATCATTACTTCTTCCGGTGCACTGTGGCAAGCTTTATGTGTGTGCTTGAATGCTTTTTAGGCAATGTAAAGGCTCATTATTATTATTTAAATGGTTGATTAATAAATAATAATAATGTAATAAGGAATATATAATTAGTCAACTAATACGTCGAATGTATGACCACCACAAAATCTAAAGTCTATAGCAGCCCTATACAATAAACATAACATGAAAATAAGAAGTGCCAAATAGGTTTGTGAGGAGCCTATTCAAGCAGTCCTGTCAGTTATCATTGCAAGCCTTGATATAAACAGCCATCATTGCACCGATTCCTCCTGCATCCCTACCCCTCCCTACAGTATCTCCTTGTTTATTTATGCCATTACACTTTTACGTAGGACCACAATGTGAGTTGAACACTGAGTTAAACCAATGCTCAGATTTGAGCCTCTGTCAAGAAAAGCAAGCCAAGTTTGTTTACCATTGCTTAAGACGTCTGATGGGCAGACAAACTTGTGAAACTTGGAAATTTTGTTCTACTGATTGTATACTGGAGATTTTTTTGTACAAAAGTCATACTGAAGATTTGTTAACTATTGAAAGATACAACAACAACAGCACATTTGATTCCGAAAAAGAGAATCTAGTCAGAAAGTTCAATCTTTCCAAGGAAGACAGGAGAGTCGGCAAGGTCACAGCCTTTCACCCTGTCCAACCCCACCTACGAAAAGACTTGTGAGTTGCACATGACAAAACCCTCACATTCTGCTTGTTGGCATAGGTGAAGGGGCACTCACATCCTGCAGATTGTGCTTCAAACCCCTGGCGTGGGTGGCAGTTTGAAAGGACGGCCATCTTGGAGTGCCCTACAGTCACGGACAGATGGAGGTGGTGGCATTTTCCGATAAGCTCCGCCAGCAGCATGTAAGTCTCTGTCATTACTACCACTTTGTCCACCTTGTTCTCTTGCTTCTCTAAAAGCACATACCAATATTAGCTCGTGGGCCAGCAGTAATCAAATCATAACCGTAAAGAGTTATATCTCTAGCTTTTTAAGTGTGAATTTATGCATAGAAAAGGTGTGGAAAGTTTGGATGTGAAATTCTGAAAAATTTTCTTTCATTTCAGAAGGAATGGTGTCCTGGGGAAAACATATTTTTCTAAATGTTGTATCCGGCGTTTCATGCACTGATATAGCCTACTGTGATATCTAAGTATGCTATAAACCTTGAGTATGTCGGTACTCCTTGATTTTTTTACTCACGTCGGGAACAATTTAAGATCTGCCACCTTCAAAGTGACTGAGGTTGTCAAACGTCTCGGTTTTCTCACCTCAATAAAATGATTTCCTTTCCTGTATACATTTCATCATAGGTTTCATTCATATTTTCTCATTTGGGGTTCGTGTAAGTCATTTTTATTTTTTGCATGAAGATTGCCTGTCACGCTGCTGAAATCTCTCTTTACCAAAGCGCAGAGAGAAAGCGCTAGCAGCAGAGAGGTCTCATTAGAGTCAGTTCACACTGTTCATCTGTTGGCTAATCATTAAAAATTGCAAATAATAATAAAGTCATTGTTCTGAAAATGAAACTATTAAAGGTCATTTTGCTTTCCGGTGCCACAAAGACATTGCTGGCCGGGCAGCTCTTATCAGTCCTAGCCACACCAGTTAGTCTCAATGGACCTGAGAGGTTTTTTGAAAATAAGATTCTACCCTGCCAAACGCATGGCTATATTGGGACTGCAGGATGGGACAGAGCTAGATTTTAAGTGCTATTTACTCTGAAAGGAGAGTAAATCCCTCACCATAATGAGCTGTCAAATTCTGGCAGTGGAGTTTTGCTGCAAAGAGTTGTCACACGGTTCATAGGGAGATTCGAGACATGCTCAGTGTACAGTATATGTGTGTCTGTGGAAGAACATTTACAGCTTTGCTGCGTAAGTAAGCGCATCTCTGTGCAGTGACATGGATAAAGACATTTGAATTAACTCTTGATTAAAAAAAAAAAAATTAAGATTACTTTTTTCCATTTTCATTTAATTTTACCCCCCATCTGTTGTTTGATTATCTTCACAAAGTGCATCAGCTTCTGAGATTAACCAGGTGCGGAAACAAATAAAGAAAAAGAAAGAAGGAAAAAGTGGTGAGTGTTACAATCATTTGAATGCCATTTTTTTTCAGCCATACTCTTTCAGATTGTCATTTGCATTACTTTAATCCTGTGACTTCAGACAGGTCCAGAGAGGCTTTGAAGCATAGCTGAAATTGATATAACCCTCTGAGTCCAAGGCAGAACGCAAAAATCCCATACTCCCACTCTGTCAAGATTTACTAATTAAACTTGTCAGTCAATAGACACGGATGACATTATATCCACTTTAAGGAATAGTTCACCTAAAAATGACAATTCTGTCATTGTTTACTCACCCTTGTGTTATTCCAAACCCATAAGTCTTTAATTCAACTTTGAAACACAAATGAAGATATTTTTAATGAAACCTGAGAGACTTCTGTCCTGTCACTGAAAACTTTGATCTTTTAAAAAAAAATATCATATTGAGTTAGCAGCTTAAATTAGGCTCATTTATGTATAAACACTAATCAGCACACATATATATCAGCACCACATACTGTAAGAATAAGCCAAATTTGATGTATGCATATCTGTTTAAAGCCTACATTAAACCTGTTCATCTTAGAAAACACACTTTTCTCTTTTCAAAATGTAGGATTAAACTGATCAGTTCATATTTATTACTTTTATAATGCCTTTATGAAAAAAAAATATTTTTCAGGCAACTCTAATCCATGTTTTGTGGCTGTGACTTTCTACTATATTACAAGGCAAACCGGACTCTTTATTATGATGAGCTGTCATTACATAAATTTGATGTATGCATATCTGTTTAGTGCAAAACATTGCACTAATTCTGGAGCAAGATAGTTATGATGTTCAATGATATATGGTCAGCAGGTTTTCAGATAATATAAAATTTTACTCTCAGCATGCTAATATAATCAGTCATACATGTATACATTACCAACCTAAAACAAACTCTGACCCTCGCTGAAAATGAAAGTAAGAATTTCTCAGTAAATGGCGGTTTAATTTGTCAGCGTGGGTTGGCAGACAATTAAATAATCCCCGCTCGCAAGCAGTAAATTCTAAGTGGTGTTGGGCCAGTAATTGCTGAGCCATGTAATGACAGTATGGGTGCCGCAGCGGTGCAGCTGATGCATTAAAGCTGAACAGGAGCTTGAAAATAAAACATTCTCTTGTAATGTTCCCTTCAAAACTGCATATCTGTTACGTCAGGGAGAAATCAGCTCACAACAAGGTGGGGCAAAATGACAAAGCAAGAATCAAAGCAAACTAAGATTGCAGCTACATAGTGCCAATTCCAGCTGTCATGCGTTCTGAAGTGACCATGATTTTCTAGAAATTGAAGCAAGGATCCATCTAATGCAATACACTGTTGAGTGACTGGTTCACTCGAGGACTGCAGGGCTACTTCAGTGAAGCCCAACCATAGTATTTTCAGAGAGAAGAAGAGAGTGGGTTCGGAAAGAGATGAACAGATGGAGTACAAGTAACTGCATCAGCTCTTGAGAATTAATTCACTCCAGAACGTATAAAAGTGATTTTATTAAATTGATAAAAATAACAACAGCATCTGACTACGGGAAACAGATACCGGAGAACTGAATCATCTCTGACTGAAAAGAAAAATGAAAACTGCCAACAAACGTAACCATGGCTTCCTTCTTCTTTCAACAATGCATTTTGGTAACCACTATGGCACGTACTCAAAGACAAGATATAAACAGCTTTAGTACATCCATAGACAATTCTCATTTTACTGTTACAACTCAATAAACACTGATTGATGGATACTAAATTTAGCATGCCATTGTTGGTATTCAAAGAGAGCTGCAATCTGCAGTTATTGATCATATGAGCATTAGGGCTCATTCTGACACTCACCTTGCTAAACTGGTGCAGATAAGGTAAAGGTCACATCAAGTGTGTGCTCTTAATGCATAAAACTGCAATACAAAGAAATGGATTTTGCATTTTATGGTCAGTAATCACTGATCTGGGACCGGCTTTGACGCTGCAGCGGTTTGCATATGATTTAATTGTGGACAGTAGTTCCATGTGATTACACCACATTATCTTAACACCACTGGATGATGTTAAACCAGCTTTAAATATTTGTGTTCATTTAACATGAACAGATGACATTGATTAAACATGATTTAAATACTTATTTTTTAGCTTGAATTCATTATTTTTATTGAACTTTAATTAACCATCCTATCTTAAATGTGTCCTTGATGTTAAGCCGATATGTTTACATAACTTTTAATGAAGTTACATGTTATAAAAGTTATACGTTATAAAATAACGAATATCACCCGCGTTTCCCCCCATACTTCAATGATGACTACAGAGGCAGTAAATATGTAATAAATCATTTTTATTGGAAACAGCTTAAGCAGGTGTCACACTTACAAATAACATTTCAAACACTTAAAACACATTAAGCCAAATTTTTTTTATTTATTTATATAAAACAAGTGATGTTGATAAACAAGTTTCGGGAGGAGCGTTGATGCATGATTGCATAATTCGCAGCTGGAACTAATTTCCTAATTCAAGCCAATTACTTCTCGTCCAATCAAATCCATAAGTCTTATCCTTAAATACACCTGTTTTCTACCTTTCCTCATCTCGTTACGCATTTTATATGCTCTCAAGATGTTGCATTCAGACTCGTCTGACTACGTTCACGAGGACCCGATTGCAGCCAGCAAACCACTGCTCTGCCAGAACCCCATTCTGAGCCAGCAGCAGCTACCCGAGGCCGCAGACTAACATTGCCTTCCATTACTTTCACCCCGAGACATGCTCGGTCTCGCTCTCCACCTCCCATCAGATCTCCCAGACCTTCGCCAGCCTCTTCATGTGCCTCACCAGATCGTCGACCGGAAAATGGAAAATCTCGACACTCCAACAAGCCCTAACAGCAGCAGGCATCCCCATCCCCCGGAAAGCATCTAAACAAGACCTTCTCACCTCCTTGAAACCAACCAACCCCATGCAGTTCCTCCCGCTTAAAGAAGAAACATCACACTACTCACCGAGTCCCAGCTTCCTCTGTCACCCATCGTTCCAGCTGCCAGCAGCCGCAGCCAGCCCCAGCCAAGCCCCAACTTCACTTCCGCCTCAGGATACCAGCCGCCCACCTCAGCCATCCGGATCCACCAATACACTTCTGGTGAAAGCCCTTCCAAGGCCCTCCGCTTTCCATCCCTCTGGAACTTTCACACAAACTAACCTGGACCCACTCTCAGTCACCTGGCCCTCTGCTCCAAGTTTTAACCCTTCACTGAAACAATATAACTCTCATCCTAACAATATAAAATATCATACTAACCCAAATCTCTGTCACTCCTAACCCTATCAACCCTGGACTCAGACATTTTAATTACCCATCCACGGCAGCGGCCCTCCCTTCCCTCTTCCCCTCTGCTTCCTTCCCTGCTGTCCCCTCTACCAGTCATTCATCTTTTCCTCCACCCAGGCCAGCCCTTAACACAGCTCTTCCTCCCTTCCTCCCTTTTCTCTTTCCTCTACCTCCCCTTTTCCACCTCCAACCAACGCTCTAGCCTCCGAACCCACCCCCATCCCTCCTACTTTAAGAAATCAAATTTACATAGATATTGTTTCACTCCTTTTCCCCTAGCCCTGCAGATCTCCAGGTGGATTGCGGGGCGAATTTACACTTACCCTTAAACAGTCACACTCAAATCCTTCCCGTGCACTCACTTTCCCCGAATTCGCCATTGCATTCTCCTGTTTCACCGAAACCATTTGTTCAGTCTATCCCTGTAGGTGGCGCAAGCTTAACGATTACATCCCAAGCATTGAAGGGCTTGCGTCCTCCTACGGGGGGATCCATTTTTACACATATCATCGCATGTTTTCCGCCAAAGCTGCTCTGAGGGTCTCCAAGTGGAACCAGTGTCTCCAATGGGGCACCCTCGACCTGGATTTATTTAACCGGATCTTTACAGGATGCTGAAATTCCCCGTTCGCGGCCTTAAGATCTGTCTCTCACTCCTCTGATTCCTGCCCTTACATTACCCATTCTCTTCCCTCTCAACCTGACAGCATTAAATCCTCCAGCTATGTTCCTAAGATCCCATCCTTTTTCCATCAACCAATCCCCCCCCTCTCTTCCCTCCCCTCCAAAATGTCTGTTTCAGTTTTAACTCCCATAAATGTTCACATTCTCAATGCAAATTACTTCACGTTTCAAAAAACAAAACAAAAAGAATTTATCGACTCCCATTGATATTATTCATCTATCTGCTGAAATGTCCAATTTTCCTGACCCTAACTTCTCCCATTATCTCGTTTCCATCCAGGAGTTAGTAGTATCCCATCCCAATCCTACATCTACCCCAATCTCTTGTCTGCCACTTCAGATCCCACCTCAGTAGATCTTCTAATCCGCAAGGAGTTAGAAGACAAATTCATGATCGGCCCATTTTCCTAACCCCATACTCCCCATTCCTACCTAACAGATTGGAGAGTGCTCAAATCTCCCTTCTGCTTAACGGGATTCAAAAGGAAATCCCACCCCGCTCAGACCCAAGACTTCCCATTACCCTCGAAATCCTATCCAGGTGTATAGCCACCCTCTGCAGAGGAGATTCATCCCCCCCTCATAGCACGAACCCTCGATGCCATGTTCACCTCAGGTTTTTTTCGGGTTTTTGAGGTGCTCGGAAATTACCGTTAATTCCCCATTTAACCCAAATACCCATCCCACCATCTCTGATCTGACCATTATGGACCATAAGGACCATAGCCTTTTTCATGAAACAAAGCAAGACCGACCAGCTCAAAAGGGGTCACTTCATAAATATTTTTGACCTCAGTTGTCCTATCCAACCCTACCAAACCTTGCAGGCCATCCTAGCCTTTAGAAGCTTGTTTGCCTATTCCCTCTCAGATCCCCTCTTCCTTGATGAAACCGATAGACCAATAGATCTCGTCCCATTCCTTTAGGATAGGAGCTGCAACCTCTGCCTGTTCTCCAGCCAAATTCAAACCTTGGGGCGCTGGTCCTCAGAGGCCTTTAGAAATGGCATCCGCTCAGATCCTTCATCCATAAAAAGAGCCATGCAAACCCTCGCATGCCCTTCCACAGCTCCTCATCCAGCTGCCCCTGAGCCTCCCTACCCCCAAGCATCGAGGTACAGATTTTCCCTGTTTTCTCCTCTCTCCCGCCTCCGACTAGGCCGTTTTAACCTCCCTCCCGTATCAGCTGAGGTAGTTTTCCCCTCCCTTCTACCATCTCTAAAAAGCCCTCCCTACCCCATTTTGTTATTTTGTTCATTGCCGTTCATGTACACTATATTAACTCTTCTTTCCGTTTTACCAACAGGTCGCCAGTTCTCCACTCCGGCAAAGTGTTTTTGTTTTTAATGCATTTTACAACAAGAAAGCAACATCTAAGTTAAAAAGGGGTTATTTTTGTTTATCAACCCTACACTGAAGTGCAAAATTTTACCAAACTTACCAAAGTTTGACAAAAAAATAAATAAATAGTCACCATTAACTAACCCATGAGTCATTGAAACCTTTTATGGTTTGCCTTGACCTTTTGACTTAGTTGGGTGAGTTAAGGACAAATGTAATTTTTAGGAAACTATTCCTAAAACTAAAAAAACTTTTATTGATTTGACTAAAAAAAGTCAAATCAATAAAAGGGACTTAAAATGTTTGAACATGAAGCATGAACATGTTTTGACTATTTGTCACAAAAACCATTATAGTTTCAAGGTAACATTCAGTCTGTTCATCAACTCTTTAATGAGGTGTAAAAAGCTTGGGCTTGAGTGCTTGAACTTTGGTGGAGAGTTTGTGTCCATCAAGCTCCAGGAACACTTTTTGCAGGAGTTCAAAGGCGGATCGAAGCTCCTTCGGATAACTTAGATTTAGGGTATATATTAGCCAAATCAGCAATGCAACACCATTAGCCCATTACCAAACTCCTCCAAGAAATACTCCAACATCTGCAGGCTTATCACCAACTTTACAACCTTCACATTTGGTGACAAAAACGCCATTTCTTTGAGTGCAGCTTCAGAATAGGAAAAATCTGCATCCTATAATCAGAACAAAGTACATTAATAATAATAATGTACTTTAAAATGTGTCGTTATACACAAAAAATGTATCAGAATATTCAGGCAATAATACCATGTACTTCTTGATGAGATTATCAGGATCCTCATTTAGGTAGACAAACAGGGCTTTGAGGACACACTCCCTCTTAACATTAATGCAGTCACACTAGGGAAAAAAAGAAAATTAGCAACACGTTCCAATCAACTAATATATTTTCAAGTTACACAAGCCATAAGTGAGAAACAAATGATTAATTAATCTTAAAAAACAATTTTTGCAATTATCATACCTGCGTAAGTGGCACAAGAAGTTTCCTTATCCTTTATACCTGAGCTCCACCTCTCCTGGCAAAGTTCCTCAGAAGACTTGGATTGTGTTCATCCAGCTTTGAGAAGAATTTTGAAAATAAAGTGACAGTTTTTATCCGTGCACAAACCTAACACACAAAGAGAAAACACCAAAACTTTAATGTATGCCCAAAAAGCCTAGCCTATGTGTTCTAACTTGCTTGTATGGTGTAATTGTTTTATTTGACTTATTGGCATTTTAATTAATTTAATTTTATATAAAATCCCACTTAGGGTGACATTAGGGTGAATTACCTAATTTTCTTGAACAAAGCCGGCAACCAGCTCCTAAAGTCAGCAGTAAGTGGAGATTCTTTGACAACCTCTTGTCTTCTCAATGCAAATGAAAGGTCCATTAATCTTCTCACAAGTTTGTTCGCTGTTATTCTTCTTAACCTCAGAAAGAATGGAGATGCTGATTGGCGCCATGCTGTCAGGAGTTTCACCAGTAAGAAATGAGGGACAAAAGTTGTTTTTGACACCAAAAGCTGGACTGCTTTCACCCATAGGTTCACTAGAACAGATGAGATAATTGTTTAATCTTTTTTTTTTAAATATGTTCAGACGATCTCTGGGTCTGGCGGAGGCACTTTTAGTTGAGCTTAGCACAGATCACTGAATTGTATTAGTCCAGTCACAAAGTGTAGTTTTCTTAAGGGACTGTACTGGTTACAGGTTCAGTATTTATATTAGTTTACACAGCTTTAAAATGTGTGTGGTTCTGAAAGAAACAAATAACAAATATGAATAACTGTAAAAATTAGTGAAGTTTTTGCAAATAAATTAATTTAGAGTAGGAGCGCGGTCGATTAATCACAGCTGGCACCGCATCCCCCAATCAATCTCCTATTTACACCTGCCCAATCAAATCCAATTATAAATAGCCCTTCCTTTTTCCTTCCACACCCAGCCTTTTACGCATCCCTCCTCCACCCCTTCTCTGCCATTTAGCTGCTCTCGCGCCTTCCTTTCCGGAGGGCATGAAAGGACCGAGCCGGACGCTCTAGCCCTCGCTAGGGTTCAAGCCTTTAGGGTTCGGTGTCCGCCGTCCTCCCGGCTCGCCCCCCGGACAGTACG
>JAUCMU010000125.1:23395419-23420401 GCA_032275025.1 Enteromius treurensis
ACTAAAACAGGAACACATGAAAACGAAACTAAACCAAGCAGACAAAAACAGACTTAAGACAGACATAAATGTTACAGTACTCAACTTCAGCTGGAATTGTGCAAAAATTAACTTTCTTTCTACAAAAGAAATCACTCCATTTCAAACAATGACACATAACACAGGATCAGTACAGATAAGCTAGTGGAATAGGAAATTTATTTTAATACTTTTGAGCTTTAATTCATCAACACCAATAGTCAGAAAATCAAAGGATATTGTTAAGACTCGATGACATCATCGCTTGTGCAAAGTTTTTACAATGGACATGTAAATGACCTTATTTCTCTTATCTTAATATTAATGATAGACATATTATCTGACTACAGTCACAAAACTGAATGAATTATTTTGCTATTAACACAGTGACCCAGCCCATCGGCTTCCTTTTCTTTGTCTCGCTTTCCCTCCGTCTGTCTTTCTGAGTTTGGGAGTCAGGTAATTTGCAGGGCTCTGTGATGTGTGACAGTGCAAGGTGGAGCATTTCATTCCATCATTTAGCTGAAGAGTGTGTGCGAATGTGTGTTCATAAGGTTTGGGGGGGGGGCAAGGTGGACCGTTGGAGTCCATCATTTACCTGCAGTGTGTGTGAGTGCATTAATAAGCCTGAAAGAGCCGACTGACATTCTTTATACACAATAGCAAGCACATCCACATGCTCACAAACACACAGCACAGTCACCGCAAACTGGAGACCACATTTATTTGCTTTTCATTTCATGTCCTTGGGTTTTCCTCTATCTTTTGTTTTATTTGCCATCTTTCTTATTTCTTACAAGCGCAAGCTTTTGTTCTTGCTCATTCTCTAATTTTTTCTCATGCAATTCATGCATCTCTGATGATAAATCCACTTCACATTTTCATCTCTTGAAACTTCTCACTCATTTTCCTGCGCCTCTCAAGAATCCTAATTCTTGTTTGCCAGGTACCATTTCTTACACTTTGCTGAGATGCACAGACAGCAAACTCGCTAAGAAGGTTCACTGATTTGTGGTTACATGAGTGTACACTTGTGCATGTGACTGAACAGATTGATTTGGTGCCACTAACTTAGTGCATATTTTTTGTGCATCCCTAGTTTTATGGCTGCAAAATTTTGCTTTGTGCTGTGTATGTGTGTGTGTGTGTGTGTGTGTGTGTGTGTGTGTGTAAGAGGCAACCTCCTATTCATGTAAAGTTGCACCAAAATGTTTTTGGAAGTTGCACATAAAAGTATCATACTAAAAATTGTGCTTGTGTCAGATTTATATTTATGCATTTCAAAGATGTTTTTACCTAAAGTGACTTACACTGCATTTGAGCTATACATCATCATTCCTTTGGAATCAAAGACATGACCTTGGCGTTACTAGAGGCATGGTTACTGTAAGCATCTGGAAGAAAAGTGTTTTAAAAATTGCAACTTGTTTTGATTTTTTGCAATAAGTTTTCTTACAAATTAATGTGTTGCATGTTGTGACAGCAAAATTGTAAAAAAATAAAAAAATAATTTATAATAATTATCATGTTATGTGTATGCATTGTTTTTTTTTCTATCTATCTTTCTATCTATCGTCTATCTATCTATCTATCTATCTATCTATATATATATATATATATATATATATATTACTTAAATTAATGAAATTTGTAAAACAAATAAACAAGTAAATAAATATCTTTATACAGTATACAGTATATGACACGTGTATTCAGTGATGTGTATTAAAAGTATAAGGAAGACTTGCTTTAAAGAGTAAACAGTGAACCTTTTTGCTTGACAGTTTAATCATATGACATTGAAATCAATACATCACATGAAAAGTTCAAAACCATATAACCAACATCAATACAACAATCAAACTTAGTCACAGAAAAGTAAAAAAAAGGGTTAAACATGTATTTAGAAGAATCTTGTTTTTATTGTGGACACTTGTATAGACATCGTTGACCCTAATATAAAGCATGTCATTAAACTTTGTCCGTTTTCTAAAGACACTGAAGCTGATGAGTGGAAGTATTTAATGCTAACAGCAGGAGTAAACAGTAAGAGCAGAAGGTGTTATTAAACAGGTAATCTTCATTCTGTGTGTAGCTGCAGGGGTTAATCCTGATTTTGACCTCCTGGATTAATCTCTCAGGGATGGTTAACCTGGTGACCCCTGTAATCTCCATGGAGACGGCATGACCATCAGAGTGCATCAGCGAGTAACCCTTCTCTGTTTCCAAGAGTGGGCTCGTGGGCGTGCAGAAGTGCATGATGGGTAAACAGCTAGAAGTGTAGAAGAATGCATTAAACAAACATGCAACCTTTATAAAAGTTTAAGTATATATGTGGCCAAACAAATTAAACAAATGGTGGTCAAGAGCAAATATAATTGTATTGTAGTACAATAAACAAATCGTAAATAAATAAACTTCCTAAAGCTGTTTTAATAAGAAAAGTAGGCTAATTAAATGTAAAACCCTTTGCAGTGTGAATAAAGTTTACGATTAGTTTTCCTGTCTTTGCACCTTTAAAATATACCTTGTGCCTACATACCATTCAAAAGGGTACAGATTCACATGCATTTACATTTTTCAACTTGCAAATAAACAATGCCAGCAGAATGGAAAGCAGATTTGTGGGTGTGTTTATTTGCCCTGCGCAGAGTTTTAAAATGAATCAATTATTATTATTATGAAATAAAGAATACACTCTTAATTTAAACAAAACACACATTTTGATATCACAGTCATACCTCATTGCTGACGACAGACGCAATACGACACTGTCATTATTTTTATGCCAGCTAGAGGGCGTGTACCTGTAAATATAGGTCGCAACAAGGTACTTGCACAAACAACCTATAGAGTCGTTTTTTTTGTTGGAGGACAGGCTCCTACAGTAGTTGCAGAGAAAGAAAGGGTGAAAAAGAACCACATCAGATCCATAAACAAAACCATTTGGCATGGTTTGGGGAAACAGGCCAACCAATTAGTTGAACAGAAATGACTGTACAGAAGAAATATTTTATGTGATTTATTTGCTCATGAAGTTTTTGAATGATTATTAACCTAAAAGCTAGTTTGCTCCTAAACTGTTCAAAATGCACGGCAAATAGTGAGAGAGGTTTTTATCGTTGTAAACATTACCCTATCATTTATTTAAAGAAATTAATACTTTTGTTCAAGAACACATTAAATTGTGAGAGAAGAAGCCAGAATTGTGACATAAAATTTCATTTAATTGTGACATATATTTATTTTTATTCCAGGTAGGAAATCAAATTGCTATTTCAAGTTGTAAGCTCAGAACTGTGAGAAAAAGGTCTGAAATCTAAGATAAAAGGTAACAATTGCTCTTATTTTTTATACCATGGAAGAATGGGCTTCTATAGATATTACTGATTTTACTGTATATTTAATCAAATAAAAACAGAAATTAAAGTGTTTCTTTTACACTTCTAAAGCACACAACAGCAGCTTAAACACAATTAACTGTGCAGATGATGATCGTGTAGTAAAATAAAACCCGTTATTATGAGCAGTTGCGTTAAATTTTTGTAGCCTACATCCATATGTGCCAGTAGAATATCATACAGTAAATACTTGCTTATCACTTCAAACGACATTTGGCCTTTAAACACTCTGCTAAACCCTTACCTGATAGAAAGTCAGTCCCTCCCTATCTCCCTCTCTTGCACACACGTCCCCTAATACAGTTTAAGCACCAAACTGTAAATTGATGAATAATCCAGCTTAATTGATCAGAGAGTGGTGAGTAGAGCCTGCAGTGTTTGCAGGTGCAACAGACCTTTTAATAACAGTACACATCAGCTCATAGAAAATAAACACAGTGCAGAGGATAATTATGTAGCCTAAGACTAAATGTGCATGTTTGCGTAATCGCACTTGGGGATGTTTGTGTACATGTGATTAACAGAAAATATGGAGTATTAGAAGGGCTTATAGTTAACTCAGATGGAAACAAATGAACCGGTGAACAGAAGTCAGTGGAGTTTTACAGTGCAAAGTCTTTTATTCAAAGCAACTTACATTGGAATAAAGATATACATTTTATCGATTCATGCATGTCCTGGGAATTGAACTCATAACATATGGCACTGCTAGCACCATGCTCTACTTGTTCGAGTCCATGACTTTTTACTAACAAACTACATTTTCCAAGAATTTTGGCTGTAACACCACGCATAGCTTAAAGGTGAATGGGAAATTTGAATTTTACATCCACAACAGCAGCAGATCATCCACAGCAGAAGTGTTATTTGTCATCCTAACACGCAAAACAAAAGCCTTAAAGCTATGTGTGGTGCTACAACCAAAATTATTGGAAAATGTAGTTGAATGAATCGATAAAATGTATATCTTGATTCCACTGTAAGTTGCTTTGAATAAAAGACAGGGACAAATACGTACTGTAATACTCCACTGAATTCTTTTCACCGTTTCTTTTAATCCAAAAATTTGGATTGTAGCACTACACATAGCTCAAAGTTCATGGGTTCGCTTCCCAGTGAACATACAAACTAGGGAGGCCAACCAATGAATGCAGTCTGCTGAACACACTCTAATATTTGGGTTGAACTGTTCTGGAACAGATTTCTAGTTGCGTCCTCTTTTGAAAGTACAAACCAAGTAGTTTCACTTTAACAACGAAACACAGTGTCTCCAGAACATGGCACCAGCACCAACACAACAGTGAGAATAATAGTTCAGACTTCATGTGCTGAACACACTCTAATATTTGGGTTGAACTGTTTTGGGGCTTAGCTTAAGCCAGGACTAGGCATTAGTTAAATTAAGATATTTAAGCAACTTCTACAAAAATGCCTTATAAGAAAATATTACAGGTGTGCATCTTAACACAGAACAATGACATGTTTTAAGATATGTCAGGGCAAGATATTTTCTTTTGAGACAGCTCAAACATGCAGTTAAGTCTGGGACTAGCTTACGCTTTGTCTGTGAAACTGGGTGAAAGACTGTTCTGACTGTAATAATAAATTACATAGTTTTATATAGCCCACTTATATAGTTTGTGATTTTATTAAAAGAGCTTTTTCAGAGCATTCAAATGGCAGTTTAACTACTTTAAATCATAACTGGCTTTTAACTTGGAAAGCAATTTCAAAGAAGCTTTCCTGACACTGATGCAGCATATGAAACAAAACAATATCATGAGATCAGGGGCTTCCTGATGAAAATAACACAGACACACACTATAGACCAATAATAAATTACAGTACATCATGAAATATAAAGCAAATCTGAAAATAAAACACATGCTTTCCTAGGCCACTAGAGAATGTGGACAAGCAGAGCGCACATTCTCAAAACTACAGAAGTTGTGGGCAGTAACTCTATGGAATGGACTTTTTAAATGTAAATGTCTCATCTTTATCTTACACTTCAGTGTTGGTATTGTTAATAGGGGTGGACCTTCATGCATACTTTTTATTTCAAATCAAGTGATTGATTGATACGAAAGGGCCACCTTGTGTATTTGTCCAGTTTTCCAATGAGACTGGGTTGGTCAGGCCAAAAAAAGACATGTTGATAGGACCACAGAGTTAGCCTACTAATGTTTTTCTTTGTTTCTGCAAACATCATAAAACCTAAATAAAATATTTTCTAAACTCATCAAAATGACACACTTCACCTTTAAGGTCAAACTTGCTCATTCACACACAAATGCACAAACAAACTTCTCTAAGCCTAACCCACATAAACTAACCATCTCCTCCTAATTTAAATCCAGCCTGCAGCTTTTTCACATTTTTATTAGTGTTTATTTGTTACCTGTTTGATGAATTATTCACATATTCCATCATAAATTAATCTATTCATTCTGTAGAAACGAGGAAACACAGCATCCTTGGGTGATGCATTATAGGAACTAGTGTAGGAACATATCCAAAATGGTCTGCTGTATCACTGCTGTGAATTTATTTTGGCCAAAATTTAAAGTTATTTACGATGCAAAATAATTGTATTTATCTGATATGCACTTGTTGAGACAGGAAAAGGTTCATATTAGTTCCTTAAAAAACATTTATTCTTGCATGCATGCATTTGTACTGAATTGCATTGCTAAAATGTATTTTTTATGTTATATACAGTATAAGTTAAAACACATATTGTCATGAGTGTCCTCGAAGCTTCACTAGAGGGCACTTGCATCACCTCACCTCCCTTGGACTCATATTCTATCATGGACTGAATTTCCCATCATGCATTGCACACTCTCACCTGTTCAATAATTATCACCACCAGCTGCTGCTCATCACCACACCCACTCATAAGCACACTGCTTAAATATCACAGTTTCACACTGCAGTTCACCGCTAAGTTTTGACCTGCATAGACAATTTCTAAGCATTCTAGTTACATGTTTGTTTCTGTTGTTTTCGACCGTGCTCTATTGTCTGACTCTGTGATTGTTCGCCGCCTGCCTCGACCCTTTGCTTTGTATTTTCGAACACAATTTTGCTCTGCCTCCGTTGTACCTGTCTGTCTGTGTTTTTGACCCTGCCTGTTGACCACTGAAATAAAGTTCTTTGCACATGGATCCGAACACTCATGCCGCAGTCATGACAGAATACTTCGCCACCCAGGATCCAGCAGAACTATTTGTTTCCATGGCAAGGTGACTACCAGGATCCATTGTCTAGACTCTGTGCTATCTTCCAATGAGGTAGAGACATCGACAGTTACTTGGAGGAGTTTCTGGGCTACGGCCATATGGTTCCAGGGGATGACGATCTACTCGAGGATTGTTTTCTGAATGGTTTAGATTCTGAGATCAGTCTCAACCTGCCTTGGGACGATACAGTGTGGTCTCTGACCAAATTGATTGACTTTGTTCTCTTGCACTGTGGATCCACATTCACTGTAGAAGAAGTGAAGGAGATCGCCTCATTACCCCAGAACCTCAACCGGAACCACAACCACCACCACTGCACAAAATGATTGCCATACTTGAGCAGTTGCAGAGTAACTGTATACTAACAATATATCAGTTAATGAAATTACAGTGTTTGGCTGTAAATTTTACAGTTAAACCATAAAACCTAAAATGTTGTTACCATATTTTTACAGTCAAATTCATCCAACCAAGCTGCCAGGTTTCTACAGTAAATTTGACATATTTTTTACATTGACTATCCGCTGTTTGTAAGTAAAAAAAAAAAAAAAAAAAAGATTTTAAGATTTTAAATCTGACATTCAGTTCCATAGATTATACCAATTTCTTAAAATTTAATCAACTTTGTGCTAAACTGTGCAATAACCTAATCACATCGAATGGCAATCCCTCCAGTCCAGCCTGACAATCCCATGGCTTACATTTTAAAGCTGGGACTCTGATCCGGTAATGCTTTGGCAATACAAATGTACCACTATTTGTCATGCCAATGAAGCTCAGTATGTGTGTGTGTGTGTGTGTATCCCCATGTGTAAAGAAGTGAAGTCAGCAGAGGTTGTGCATCAGTAGTCTGTTTAATAGAATCCCTGTGTCTTAACATGGCTGTCTGAACATTAGTCAGGAATACTCAGCTTGGTGTCTTTAATCATACTTTGCGGCAAAAAGCTGCAGTCTCAGTAAATGCACATGTTTGACGAACAGCTCATAACCGTTCAAATATCTTTAAAGATGCTCCTCTCACTGACATTGTCAAGGTGTGACATTAAATGTCAACAGGCTTTGACGTGCAAAAAGCTTTGTTGCTAATGGAAGTATTTTGCAATATTGCTCACTTGTGGTGTAGATGGAGTATTAGAATAAAGCTGCGAGAAAAAGCTGCTGCATTTCAAGCTTTAGGCTGTTTTGACACTCGGTTCAATTGCTTGGT
This sequence comes from Enteromius treurensis, assembly GCA_032275025.1. Lineage (NCBI taxonomy): Eukaryota > Metazoa > Chordata > Actinopteri > Cypriniformes > Cyprinidae > Enteromius > Enteromius treurensis. The sequence continues at coordinate 23,403,291 of JAUCMU010000125.1, forward strand.
CCGAACCCAAGTTGCAGGGCTGTTCTAAAAATGGTCTTGGACAGCAGGGGTAAAAAAAAAAAAAAAAAACCTAAAACTAAAAGCAAAAATACAACTAGCAGTGCAGTCACAAAAAAATGTCAAAAATAGTATTTCTTAGTCTTAAGAGGGAGAATATTATTATTTATTTATTTATTTTTTGCTGTCAACAAAGGCATTCTATTAATTTTTACAACATTTTACATGTCACTGGAAAATATTACAAATATCGCTACCACTAATGCAATATTTAGCCAAGTGTTTGTTATGCGTGTTAGGATGACAAATAACACGGTAACACTTTACAATAACAGTACAGTACATGAATTAATGTACTAATACATGAATTAACAATTACTTGACTATAAACTAATGATGAGTTAAGACATCTATTAATCAAGAACTAACTTAACTAAGACATGACTCACATGAATCACTGCATGAGTAACACCCCTTTATTACATGAATCCATGACATGACAGCTGCAGGTGGCAAATTTATAAACAATTTTGTGCCGTTGAAGCATGTTTGATTTAGTTTGTCACAAATTGTTAATTAATATATTAACTAACATGCAGTAACTAACATGTAATTAACTAGTGCATAGTTTTGCACATCATTGGGCTGACGCTGCTTATGGTAAATATGGATACATTTCAAAGCTTAATTTGATTAAGCAAAGGCAAATAGTCAAATAAGTACAATAAACATTTAATTCACTATTAAAAACCAAAATGCAAAAATTGCACCTTTAGAAATACTTGTCAATGGGTCACTATTTTTTTTTTTTATAATGTGTTGTTCACTTGGAAATGTTTCATGCAGGATAAAGTATACATAAGTATGTATAGTATATAAGTAAGTCATGGTGTAGCTGTTCATTGGCATTTTGTTCATTTGGTGAAATCTGCCCAGTCCCAGTCTAGAACAAATATTTGAGAGGAGAAAAGAAACAGAAGCCATTCACATTATCAGAAGTCAATGTACCATAGTTTTGAAACTTGTATTTCAAGTTTAAAAGTTTATTTGTATATTACACACAAACTTTTTGGTCTTGATGCAAAACCATTTAAATGCACCAATGTCTTGTTAAAAACAACTCCGTTCTGTACGACTTGTTGATGTTTAATGGCCACAGATGATGGCCTGGAAGGCACAGGACCAATTAACAGAGAGAACTGCTGTCCCATGACAACCTGCAGTTCAATTTAATTAGCTGGATCAATAAGGAGCATGAGACGGCAGTAACAGAAGACATTTCTGCTTGTTTCTGCTCATGTGAAGAGCTGTTTCCCAGGACGCAGTTTAAGCCTAGTCTACAGTGACAGCAACAACAAGCACTTGGCGAATCATCACTGACAGTTTAATTTAGGCTCGTAATCCAAGTTTAGGTTGCATTGCAAAGTGGTGTTTTGTTTTTCGTTTTGCTTTTTTTACAATGCAGAGTAGTATCTTTGGAAAAGGACAAAAATCTGAATACATCAACATTTTGATTTTGGGCATTAAGTAGATATAACCTACATGATTAAGGCATATTGAATTATTTAAAAAATAACAAATCTGGAAATGGCACAGATCTGATTGAGTTTGATGGAACAATTTCTTTGGAGAGTGGAGGTTTAAATGCAAACCTGTGTTCCTAACATGAATAAATGTTGTTGATCTAGGAAGACCTTTTTTCACCAAATCTCTCCTTTTTATTTTTCCTCTAAAATAGGGCTGCTACTGGCAAAGTTAGAAAAATATTAGAACAGCAGTTTTCTAGGAAGTCGTTTTTGCTCTTTCTTTCAGGATGAAAAAAAAAGCCTATGGCCAAATCCGCAGGAAGTGCCCACTTATTCAGGAAATTTAACAACAGTGTATTCTGTTCCTGTCCTCACTCTAGGGTCTATCTTCAGCTACCGTGAGCACGTCCAAGTCTGTGCGAGCGTTTATTGATGAATCACTTTCTTGGCAAGAATAAAAAGAGGCTAATGCACTCTTCGGTGGGTGTAAGAGAAAGAGCTAATGCGTGTAATTAAGCTATCGACGGCAGTTAGCGTGCTAACGTCAGATCTCTGTGGACGTTATTGAATTCAGCGCCTATTGTGACAATAACGTTTCATTACTGGGACTTCCTTAGATTGATTGATTGGTGTAGTGCTAATCTTACAGGAGAGAATTTTGATTCTCAGACTGTTTATGGATCAAAGTTTTCAGACTTTTCTCACCAACAGCAGAATGCAGCTATTAAAACACTTCCACCTTAAAAAAATAATAAATAAATAAAATAAAATAAAATCTAAGACATTTCCTCGCGCAAAAACGCGATGACAGAAAGCAATAACCAGTGTAGTGGGAATAACTAACAAAAATCGAATTCAGTCTTGTGAATCAGTTCATTATTAATTCATCTCATACTGTATTTAAAGTATTGCTGCTCATGTTAAATATATTATTTTATTATTATTACAGAACATATACCCCAATATACTGTAACCAACCAAGGTGATCATTCAGTTCAAAGGCAACAGTAATTTTAATCACCAATCGTTAAAACCAAGGTATGCAAAAAAGCATCTCTGAACACAAAACATGTTGAATCTTGAAACAGATGGGCTACAGCAACAGAAATGCCACTGCTGTCAGCTAATAACAGGAGGCTATACTTCACACAATCCCACTAAAATCGGAGAATAGAAGACTGAAAAAAAATGTTTTACCTGGTCTCGATTTCTGCTGCAAGACTTATAATTTGACATCAACTACATGGAAGAATGGATCAATCCTGCCTGATGAGAAGGTGATGGTGGTGTAATGATGTGGGGCATATTTACACACATCTGGCCTCTTAGTATTTTATGAGCATTATTCAAATTCCACAGCCTGAGTATTGCTACTGATCATGTCCAATGTACCCATTTTGTGATGCTACTTTCAGCAACATAACGCACAATGACAAAAAGCTCAAATCATCTCAAACTGGCTTCTTGGAAATGAAAATGAGTCACTAATGAGTCTTTAGCTTTTAACGGTTTAATAAAGTGGTCAGTAACTGCATTTCATTTTTGGAATATTTTATTAAATAAAAATATATGAATTCAGGTCGTTGTAGTTTGACTTGTTTCTTATCACTACAGTAGCAATGCAAAGCAATGAGAATTTATGCTGGTTTATTCTTCAAAACCTAGAGGGTTTCCAAACTTTTGGAGGACACTGCACTGCAGGAACAAATACATAGGTACATGAAGGATTCCTTATTTACTTGCAACCAAGTAAATCAGAATATAATTCTAAGATTTTTTGCCATGAACCAACCAGTTCAGTGAACCTTGATCTAGCAAATCTAATGCAATAGCCTTTTTTTCTCAGAATCACTCATTGAATCATCCCAGGATCTTGTAAACATGACTTCTTGAACCAAAGATGTAACCCACAGCACCAGCCTGGCCTTGCCAAGTATGTGTGCAATCAACCATGTGTGTGCCGTCTAAGGCAAGTCCTGGAGTGACCTCAGAACCTCCAAAAATAATAAGAATATTTGAAAAACACATCTAGGTGAATGAGATGCAATGTTACCCCTTATTTGTTAGACAAACCAATAACTTCCCCACCACATTCTTTGGGAAAAAAAGAATACGCCCTAAGGCCCCAAATGAAATTGGTTTTCTAGAACAAGCCAAAAATAATAGATTGCAACTTTAGGAGCCCAGAATAGGGGCTCGTGAAAGCCAGCTGACGCCAGAGAGACTAGATGTCACCAAGATGTTAATGATTATAATCTTTTCTCTGCATGATGCTAGTGGAAGAAAGTTTCAACACACCGTCTCCAAGGCCAATTTAGATATGTGAAACATGACTTCCTCAAAATGGCGTCTCAGATTCATTCATCTGGTCCAGTAAAAATACAAGAACCTAAAGCTACAGCTTTAACTTCCAACAAATTCAACTCAATTATCTGTAATGTGTTGCTAAACCTTTAATTCCCAAAGGAACAGTCTGCTGAAAATCAACATTCCCCCACCTATCATGTCAAATCTTTAAGAAGTTTATTTTTGTCCATCCACTGAAAGTCAGTTGGAGCCAATGTGGTTTCAAAAGATCTTTTGTGTTGCAGAGAAACCATACAAGTTTGTAACAACACAAGGGTGAGTAAATGATGACAGGTTTTTCATTTTAAGGTGAACCACCCTATTATGAAGACATTTGAAAAGGTTGCCCCAAGATGCAACAATTCCCACCTCTCAGTATTAGTCTGAACCTGCAAATAGCAAGAGAAAGTGAATAAAAGTCAAAGATAAAAGGGAGATAGAGAAAGAAAATGAAATAAAACAGAAACAGAGAGGTAAAAAACAGAGTGAGCACAAAAGTGCGGGAAAGAGAGTCCAAGTTTACTTGATCTTATCGACTGGAACGCACATGCTGTCTGAATTCTGTTTACACACACACACTCTCTCCTTTTGGGTGGAATTGATTTCCATTAACTCCACACGTCTTAATCAGGTCCTTATGCTCTCACTGACTGAAGGGAGCCCGAAAGCTCCAGTGTGTGTGGACTGGCAAAGGGTAAGGGGGCCGGAGAGTCTCTTCAGGGCCAGGTAGCTGTGTATGTCTATGCATTTATCTTTCAGCCAGTGTGTATGTGTCAGTTTGCCCAGCTGTCTCTCAGGTCCTGTTCTGATTAATTGAGAGTAAATGAGTATTGAGCTCCCAGACACTGAACACCCATTACACTCCTACCAATTAATAACCCCTCTCTCTTACACACACAAATATGCACACACACACACACACACACACACACACAGAGTCTCTCCAACTCTCACTATTTGATATGTGGGGGCTTTGGTTTACTGGCACTTTGAAATAATCCCTGTTCCCCACGCTCTTGAATGGTGTTAGTGCATTTTGAATGATTACTTTATGGAGTGAGAGAATTATATGAATGCCAGATTGCATCCGGTTGAAGCATTACATTGATCAATTATTCACAAAAACAAAAATGACTGACGATGCATGATCTAAATCTAAATGTTATAGAATAATTTTGGTATTTCTCATTGGCCCAGAGAAATATTTGGACACTTAAGTCATTGCATTGGTCTGCAAATTATAAAACCAAATCACTGTGGTTAAAAGAACGCAAAAAGGACACTAAAAATCAAACAAAGAATGATTTTCTGATAACTGTGTCCGCAAACGTCATTTGGTTTTACATTTTGTTTACACAAATAAATCCACGCATTTTAAATAGCTTAAGTGTCCAAACACTTTTCGTGACCACTGATTGGGCAGACACAATGGGGAGTCTAGTGAATTAACACGTTTTCTAGCTTTCTAGTTTTTCTTGTGTCGTCTACTAGTCAGTATAATATAAATGTTTTCTGACAATTTTTGGCGCAAATTTGAAGCAATCTATCATGTTTGAAAACAAATGCATTTTATAAGATACTAAGACACTTAAAAGCATGTCCAAATGAACCAACAAAATAATATAAACTCCATTTAACCATTGTTTCAGAATAAAATAGCACTGCATCGTAAAAAAGAAAAAGCATCACATGAAAGACAGAAGGTAAGGCCCTGTTACACAAAAATGTGGCTTGGTGTGGAAAGAGAAAGTGTAATAAATCACTTATTACATTATTATTATTACATTATTTTGACTGATTATTAAATCATATGTGAATTAATCATGTGTGTATATATTACAATTATATCTGCATGGCAGAAAAGTCTTTATGAAAGATTGAAACATGGCGAAAAACAAATGAAATGGAGAGGTTTACATACACTTATGTTCAACTAAAACCATGACACAAACTGTGACAAGATTGTAATTTTTGCTTAAAACTGAATGTGTAGAGCTGCTCTTCCATGCAGTTCTCTCTTCATCTCCTATCTCATGCAAAGAAGGCTGCCAGGTGCTAAAGACAACTTTGACAAACCACATCCACACAGGGGAAAAGACAGAGAGACAGAATTACAAAGATAAACTCTTACAGATTATAATTCTGAATCAACACCCTGGGCTGCACACAATTTAGTTTCTAATAAACGTGTGTGGGTTTTGTAATAAGAACAATAAAATACATTAGGTGACTTTAATGCGATGGACATTGCAAACCATTAGTGCTTTCACAAATCAAAAAAGCACACAAAATCACTCACGGTAATAGAAGGCCTTTTTATTTTGGAGTTTGGACTTTGGGATTGTGATCTTTTCACGAAATCAATCAAAGCTATATTAGTTTGTATTCAGATTTCCTGGCCTCTTATATTTTTGTGACCCAAAATATTATCTGATCATTCCCAGATAAATATTGTTAAATATATTCAATCAAGAATGTATTTGGCACTTTGAAAGTCTGTATGACACACACTTATCCTTGAAAACCATTAAAATAAGATTTCAAGAGAATGCTTGTGTTTTGTGTGTGTGTTTGTGTTTGTGTGTGTGTGTGTGTGTGTGTGTGTGTGTGTGTGTGTGTGTGTGTGTGTGTGTTTCCTTTCAGTAAACAAATTTGGTACTGTTTTGGATTGCTTCTTAATGCTCAATGCTAAACATGGTTCCTAAAGCTAAAACAGTTGGGAATCATTGCTTTAAAGCATGATGGTCTTCAAAAAATAAATAAAAAAACTACAGAATAAACTGTTCCTTGTGGAACTTTCCTCAAGCTTTAGGAGAGTAAAAACCTTTTTGCCCATAATTGGAGCCTTTATTTTGGAGAGTGAAGGAGCAATGGGGAAAGAAAGTGTTTGAAAAAGGGAGAACATTTCTGTCCTTTTAACAGGTTTGAAGAGCGTAATCCACAGCACAGACGTGTCCTCCATGCATTATGAATTTATTGTCAATTTCACCCTTTCGTGATGCATGGCGTGCAACGACTGATCGCTAATGGTGTAATGAGAATTTTAATGCCTTATGAAAAGGACATGATATTTGTCATATAAACACCATCAAACATCCCCCACATGCACAACATGCTATGAATAATTCCTGGATTCTCTCATTCCACCTCAGAGTAAAGTCAGTGTTTTATTGTAAGGCTAGTTGGTAGTTTATATATTTCATGTGTATATATTTCATTCTAATTTATATGTATTTAAAAAAAAATAATATACATTTTCTTTCATAAAGGATGCTTTAAATTAATGTAAAGTGACAGAAAAGACATTCATAATGTTACTATATGTCATCAAAGAATACAAAAGAATCAATGTTTCAATAAAAACATTACAGAATTGTTTTCAGCGTTTATAGTAAATGTTTCTTGAACTTATTAACAGCATATTACAATGATTTTTGAAGGGTCATGTCACACAAAACACACACTGAAAATTCAGCTTTGCCACCACAGGAATAAATTACATTTAAAAAAAAAAAAAAAAAATTATAATAGAACAGCTATTTCAAAATGCAATAATTTGACTGCATTTTTACCAAAACATACAGCCCCAATGAGCAACTCACACAGTAGTTGTTTGTGTGTGTGTGTGGTTTACAGGATCAAACATTTGTTTAATAATCTAGAACACTGTCTTATACTTGATGGCTGCTCTGTCAATTCTTCTTCATCAGTTAGGAACCTAGGTGTGCTGTTTGATAGCAATCTTTCATTCGAAAGCCATGTTTCCAGCATCTGTAAAACTGCGTTTTTCCATCTCAAGAACATATTTAAATTGAATCCTATGCTCTTAACCTGATGCAGAAATGTTAATTCATGCGTTTATGACCTCAAGGATAGATTATTTTAATGCTTTATTGGGTGGTTGTTCAGCACGCTTGATAAATAGACTACAGCTGGTTCAAAATGCAGCAGCTAGAGTCCTTACTAGAACCTGGAAGTATGAGCATATTAGCCCTGTTCTATCAACACTGCACTGGCTCTCAAACATCGTATAGATTTTAAAATCTTGTTAATTACTTTTAAAGCCCTTAATGGCTTAGCTCCTCAGTACTTGAGCAAGCTCTTATCACATTATAGTCCTTCATGTCTGCAGCGTTCTCTTAAAACTCTGGCCATTTGATAATCCCTAGAATATCAAAATCTACTGCGGGTGGCAGATATTTTTCCTATTTAGCACCCAAACTCTGGAACAATTTACCTAATACTGTTCAGGAGGCAGGCACACTCTGTTAGTTTAAATCTAGATTAAAGACAGATCTCTTAACTCTGGCTTACACATAACACGCTAATATGCATCTATTAATCAAGTCCGTTAAAGGATTGTTAGGCTGCATTAATTAGATCAGCTGGAACCGGGAACACTCCCCTTAACACACAATGCACTCGTTACTTCGCAAAAAGAATGCATCTACGCTAATGTTAGTCTGTCTCTCTCTTATTCTGTTTCTCAGTCCGTATCCAGATCAGATGGTGTATTGGCACTAAAAGAAGATCTTCATCGGAGAACAGAACACCTAGATGAGCTCCGTAGACAGATCACCGGAACCGAATGCACATACGCAAAGGACAAAGTTCTTTGCACAATCTGACATGCGCTTAAAACTGAACTGAAAATTAAGTGCTAGTTGTCTGGCCAGAGCAGAACTGTCTCCATTTTCTCATGGATGGGGTTTTGGTTCCTTGCCGCTGTCGCCTCTGGCTTGCTTAGTTAGGGGCACCTGATTTCTAGTGATTATCATCGTTTTGACTACAGAGACCGTCTCTGCATTTAATAAATAAATAGTTTAATCTCGTTATTATACATTACCATCACTCTGTTCTCCTATTTGATAATGTTCAGTGCTTTGCTGTATTGTTAAAAGCGATATTTAAATAAAAGTGATTGATTGATTGATGAATGAAAATGTTACCAATTCTTCTTCTTTACTCACAAATAGCTATTTAATAACTTTTCAATGTCTAGAAACTACAAATTGATCCATACTTTATGCTAAGGATAACATTTGGAAAGTGTTTAACTTAAATATAAATCATTTTGATAAACCATCTGTGTCACGTTCTGAACATAAATGAGCTTTTGTTTGAAAACACATGAAAGGTTTTTAGCAAAATACAGATTTTTTTTTTTTGCAAAATACAATTTTGGTTTTCTTTTGTAAATCATCACAACCCCCTAATCACTCTTACACACTCATAATAGCCAGATCTATCCAAAAGCAGAAATCTTCCCTGCACATCCCTACCTACTGTATCACAGTAGGCTACACTATTATGCACCTCGAAGTATTTCCTCCTGAAATCCATTCATTTTATCTGAACTTTAACTCCTTAAAGTTAACTCCTCTGAACTTTTATACCCTTTAGAGTCTGGGCTGCAACTTATCCCTGTTGGTGCACCAAAGCAGATGAGCAAGATTGAGAGTTTTAACCCAGATAAAATACAAGCCACAAGTACACATGGAGGTTAATGTTACAGTTTTCTCACAGAATTTCTCTGTTGTTAGCATTCACCATATAAATTGGCAGGGGCCAATTTTGTCAGTTATCACAATAACCAGGCATCAGATTAATACCCAGGGGTCAAACAGACCAGTAATCAAGCAATGACAGGCTCTCTATAAACCCTACATGTTTTCCTGGGTCTCATTTGGTTGTCAGTGTTTAGCTACAAGGCCTAATGACATAGTTGCCATGACAATCGTTGTGTCTAGTGGATTATTGAATTGACGTGTTAAAATACTGGCATGTGTCTATAATGTACCTTTGGTTAATTACAATAATTTTATTTGTTTTTAAAGAAATGGGGGCTCGTTATGAACAAGTCACAAAATATGATGAAAAATCCCGGGAACATAAATTGAGAGATCAGTGTGTTCCCTATTCTACTCTTCCTTTCTCATTAATTAATATTACGCACAAACTGCCACTGATGAGGACCTGGTAATGAGGAGAGCGAGGTAATGACACTTCATCATCTCTTGTAAATCCCTTGACTTGATGGATTTGATGCTGGCTAAGCTATTCGATGATGCAGCCTGCAGAGTGCCCTGTACTACAACATCCTGCTCTTTTGTAGCAAATGACAACTATATAGCGTCACTCATTATTAATGATGACTTCTGTTCATAGTTATCTTACTCTCTGAATATTCAACCTTCTTATGCATGCTGTCTACTACAACAGACATATACTGTATTTTAAAGCAATTTACCCTTTTAAGGTGTGATGCTACAGTACATCCAAACCATCTGATGATGGTCGTCGCCCTGTTGTGAGTTTAAATAAAACAAAATTTAAATAAATAAATAGCTTTTTTGTGCTCTCTATCTCTCTCAACTCACATATTTTTCTTTGTCCTCCTCTCAAGTCCCTCTCTGTTCCACCCTTTGTTCCTGCGGCTTAAGGCTTCAGGTAAGTCAGTTTCCATATGCTAACTTTGTCATGAGCATGGAGAGTCAGAACAGGCAGAGTTGGGGCAATGGCAAACAGGAACATAATAGGCATACACACAAGAATAATCCAATAGACGTAGCGATGGTCAGGCGATCGGCATACTTAATCCAAAAGGGCAGAGAATATCCATGGCAGACAGGGTCGAAAACAGGTAAATCCAAACAGGGAAGACACAGGGGAATACAGAGGGCTTAACACTGGGAAAACACAGCGAATTCACAGCGAATTCACAGAATACAAATGGGACTTTCATACACAATAAAACAAGGCTAGGGGGTGAAGGAACAAATGAGTGGCCATGGCGACTGACAATGTTGGCAGAGACAGTTCATAATAAAAGTCTTAAACAGAGCACAGAGGGACAGACGTACACATAGTCCGGGCTGGAGTACCCTCTGGCGGAGCCCGATGGCACTTCCTGCTGGCATTGTTACACTGTTTCATTCACTCGGATGAACCCACTTCTGGCAGAATTCTTACAATGGGCTGAATTGGGATGTCCTAAGCTCTTTATTATTATATCAGCTATATTATTGTTTTCTTCTTTTCCTTATGAATTTGTTTGGTGCAGCATTCTATATGTCTTTACGTACTGTATGCTTAGTGTGTTATGAAACGGGAACTCTATGGAGCAGCTTGAAGTGTACATATTAAGCGTGACACTATAATTCAATGTAATACTCATTATTGAAACTGAATAGTAATGATCGATTGAGAAATTAGATTCACGAGTTCACACTTCCTCATAATAATAAGCGTGTTTTGCGTGCTTTCCAGGGGGTGTGAATTGGGAAATTGGCGGACCCCGAGCCCTAGTAGTATAAACCCTAGCGAGGGCAGAGCTCGGCGACCGGCTCAAATCCTGGTTGCCCCCTGGAGGAAGGTGTGAATCAAAGGCAGAGAAGAGGCGGTGCGGGGATGCAAAACAAGATACGGAAGGGGAGAAAATGGACTTATTTATAGCGGAGATCTTGAAACGTGATTGGTTCAGCGTGATTGAACTGATTGGAGATATGCGGCGCCAGCCGTGGTTAATTATTCAGAAGTGCTTCTCCCGATATTTATCAACATCACTTAATCTATATTGAAGTGACAGTTGTTAAACATTGTCTCACAATATCACACGCTAAATTTGTATAACATTTAAACCCATCCATATGGACTGCTTGCACCAAAATACATTACATACTTTTGATTTTAAATATAATACTGTGGTTTCCATTTGGGTTTACAAAATACCCCAGTTTCAGAAACAGCCCGTCTACAAAGAATTTTTTAAATATTTCGAGAAAGGAAAATAAAAATTCTTAACATTTACCTTGAAGAGATTCAATGGAACATTAAATTTCAAAGCTGTAATTCAGGCCTCATACAACAAAACCATCACAGTTTCTTCTCTGACGGAGGTGTAGCAGATAGTTTACTGCAGCTCAGCTTTAACCACAAATGACAGGTGGTTGAAGAAGACTATTTAAAGATTTCAATGCTCTAAACAACTGCACCTTTCAAACTACAGTGTGTCAAAGCCGAAAGACCAAAAGAGCCCATCACACATTAAACATCTAAAAATTAAATCTGTATGAAATCACCCCATATTACACGTATTTCAACATATCAAAAATGGGTTTAGATTTATTCAATGAGTAAAACAGTAGAGTGATAACATGATACAGTAGTTTACGTAATCTACGGACAGATGTAAAATCTGTGCATTCTTTGTATGCTTAACATTGAAAGAGTTCCGATATTTGACATGCATTGTAAATTGTACAGATATGGATGATCTCACTATTATTCTGAAATGTAAGTGCGCTTTCAAAGGTCAGGACAACAATTGACAAATCCTGGTGATTTGAATATCTAGTGGCATTTAAACACCTTTTAGATTGAATGGAAGTCAATGCAATGTTTAAGACTGACATTTCTCATTTGCTTGAACAGTTGCTCTGGGGGAGACTCCAGGTGGGCTGCACAGACCTATAGCACCTGCTCAAGGTGAAATACCTCTCTATTTCAATAAACTGGCACAATCATTTCCTTCATTAAAGGATAGATGTGGGATCAGAGTTCAAACTCTGCCTTTTAAAAGTACCACAATAATATAAATTGCAAATTGATTTGGACATGAGGCTGTAAAAATTAATAACCAGAATGTAAAATAGCCTTTGAGCAAAGCAATTAGACAGAAAAAAGCAGCCGTCAGTTTCTGAGGACACGATCTGATGGCTTTTAGCCCCAGGAGAATCCAAGTTCCTCTAAAGCACAGGTATAAGTGATTATGTGTGTGTTTGTGTCTGTGAGGATGGACAGCCATACACAGGTGAGGTCATCCTTTCTTTTACCCTTACAGACGATATCTTTATCCTTCTGCCCTCTGGTGCCTCTTCGAGAGCTGAGGAGGCAGGTGCACACGACTAGAAGAAGCCATCCAAAGCAGGTGTTATAGGTGCTCCGAAGGCCAGCTGGGAAAGCACTATAAAACTACTGTTTTATCCAATATAGTCAGACACTGGATGACTAATATTATATAGGTTATATAATGCAATAACATGAGTCAGCATATGAGCAACTGTATTAAAAGCCTATTGCAAAGGCTGGCCTGCATAATCAGCTGTCCTTACCCACGCTTTTTTTTTTTTTTTTCATTATGGTGTTTTTTTTTTTTCTTTCTTGTTGTATCTTCTTTCTCCCTCAGTTTTAACAACTGGCTTACATTCCTGAACTAAGAAAAATACAATTTTGTGGCTCAGTGCATTTTGGCATGAAATTAATGAAAAACTATTTTTAAATGTACATGAAAATTATTAGGAGTATGTTTAATGCTGTTAACATAGCTGACATTTATTAACTTTGGTTTTCAATGAGTAAAACACCATTAAGTGTTAACAAATAAAATCTAGTTTTGTTAATTAGTAGACAGCCATAAGCATGATAAATTTTCATTATGTGTGCTGCAAATAATAATAATAATAATAATAGTAGTAGTAAAGGCGGTGAATTGCAGGATATATAAGGTATTTAAGAGGTTGCAAAATTGATTAGCATTTAGTTCCCAAATACTATATATTCTACATTGTGTTTAGTGACATTAACCAGTTTTAATATCTGTAAAACATAAAATGCTTTAATAGACTTCTGGTTTGAACAACTGATTCAATGTAATCATACATTGCTAAGCACTCTCATAGTGTGATGCTGCCTCTCAGAGATTTTCTCTATTCAAAACCAGTAAGGCATGTAATGATCTCACAACATGAGACTTATTTCTTTGGCTTCCATATTAAATCCCCATAGGAGTGCAGCCAATCAAAAATAATCACAAACAATGCAATGTAATGTCTGTGTGAGGCTGGAAAAATCTTTTTTTTTTTTTTCCTACATAATAAAGGTGGGCATAATTCTATTGTCAAAGGAAGTGATTCGTCTAAGTAATAACATAAAGGCTCAGCACAAAAAGGTTGTTTCAGTGGCGTCACTAAAGATTTAGTCAGGAATTTAATGCACATTCACAAACATCTTAAAATATATAGTGTTTGTTTTTTTAATGCATCATGCTGTACACTTCTTCAAGTTCACATGCCTCCATCTAGACATAGATGGATTTGGATCTAAGGCTAGTGCTCTGCGTTGCACATACGTAATAAAATTCAGTTTCATCGGGGTTTTGTACAGACTTCCAATACATAAGGGTCCCAAGGTCGACGTGTGATTTATGATCATGAAAGCTTTGTAGACATGACATATAGATATGATACTTCACGAGCATAAGTTCAGTATTTTAGTGGGGTCTCATTCCTGTGTTCAAGTTCAAGAAAGTATCTTTGAAGCTTCACAACCATTTGGTTAGAAGGGGCATCTCACCTCATAGGAGTTTACATATTATGACCATATATACAGTAGTAATTTATTTTAGTATTTTTTTTTTTTTAGTGCAATTTTTGAAATGAAATGTTTTTAATGGCAAGCATGAATGTGTGTGGATTTGTTGTTAAATAATTGAATAATTACAGCATATTTTTCTTTTTACATTTGCATGCTATTATCACAGTCAGTGTCATCCAAAATATAGTACAATAAAAAGCCAAAAAAATATTTTAATTACAAGTTCAATAAAGATGAAAGTCGGAAAAATGTAATTTCTGAGATTAGGTGAACATGATGTTCTAACCTTCTGTTATTGGAAACTTTTTCACGTGAATACATCACTGATCGAGAAACATCCGGAGACAGTCTACAGTGATTTTTTCCCCCTCATTATAAAGTTCAAAATGACTGAAAGTGCACTATTTGTAGTTGCTTAATTTAAGGTTTCCTATTTCTGGCACTAAATGAAGAGTTTAAGGATAAAGAGAAGACGGATATCAAGAGAGGACAGGTAATGTCCACCTATGTTGTTTTGTCTTTCTATTTAGAGTGGCTTATGAGCTGGCGCACATTCATCACTTTTGGCAATAACTCTGAGGATGCCATGTTCTTTTTCAACGGTAAAGGCAGGCGCACCTGCTTAATTCCCAATGGGAAATGGAGGATTTAAATATTATACAGTAGCAAGTGGAGATGTGTTTCTCACCTGCACAAAAGAGTCAGGTTGATTGATGACTAGCGACAGGCTAGCAACAGGGGTCAGTTATGAACACATATAAATGCACAATTACGTCTCTTAGCCTGAGTTTAGATCCATACCATTTTCTTTCATCTGTGAGATGTCTATTCCCACAGGGACCAGGAGTGACTCAGTCTTCGTTAATTGCTGAAACTTTGATCTTTTCACCACCAGTTTTACATGCAAAGATGACATCAGAAGAGACATGCTGGGAAAGAAAAGAAAAGAATAAAAGAAGTACAATGAGCAGATGCACAGTACCACCTAATGGAAATATGAATACATCATTAATGAGATACTATCACCTTGATAGCTGAATTAATTTATTGCGTAGCATGCTTGACTGTGCAGATAAGCTGCTACTTGGTCAAATATGTACAAGCTCTTATCCCTTGGAAAAACCCTCATATCTCTATGGCATGACCTTTTTATGTGGTAGTTTAACTGGAATTTTCTGCTTATTTTCTTTAAGCCTAAAGCAAAGTATACCGTATACAATATTTATACATTTTTTTCCCCTTTAAGTTGTCCTTATCATAGCGAACTCACCCATGTTCATTCATTTAAAAACTTTTTTTTTTTTTTTCATATAATTAACATAGTTTAAAGGCAATTTGTCATAAATTATATTTTCCAGAGACAAAAGTTTCTCTATTTTGGTTTTCTCGCTCTCTGGAATATGATGCAAATGTTGTAGCCTCGCTGGTTGGTGGTATCATTGGACTCTCAGAGTCAGGCAGCTACGTGCTGTGGTTGTCATGAGTGCAGTGAAGAGAAAATAAGACCATGTTTACCTTATTCTGCACCCCCCTATTGTCTACCTCAACTCACAGTGGGTTGGATCAGTGGGGATATGGATCTTTCGGATGAGAGATGCCAAACTAATCTTGAATGTGAAGACAAAAAGGGAGGGTGAGGGACAAAGGTCACAAAAGGGGCACCGGTCACCAGCCCAGACAACACTTTTGCTTTAGAAAATGAAATTGAGAGTGAAAAATTTAGTGTTGGAGTGTTCTCCAGCTAGTGTGTGTGCTAAAAAACATCCTCAACCTCTCATCCCTATTAAACCTGTGAATGAGTCATTAGATTTAACCATTACCTGAAGCATTTTGCTAAGAGACGTAAAAGCTTCAATGACTGCCTGATTATTAGACATCAAACAGAGGAGTCGGAATGCACTGGACAGAGCTGGAAGGGTTCTTATTGGAATCGTGTGAAGCTTGGCGTCTTGAGAGAGCTTTTGAGGAGACATGTGTAAGCCCTCCTTGTAGCACAAAGCTTTGGTCTATGCATTTGAAAGCAATAAAACTGGAAGTGTTTACATCTTGGCCTTTTATATTGTTACAGTGGCAAATGCCAGAGTCTTTCAGCAAGCCTTTGAGCTTCTGGAGCAGAGGTCGGAACTTTGATCCCTAGAGGGTGAGTGTTTGTCAGAACAAAACATTTCTATGGAGATCTGTTGTGGACGTTATCGACTTAGGGTTCGCCAGGTTTCTCAATGGTAAAAGAAGATGCAAATGGTCAGACCTTCCTTAGGGAGGTCATATGTTGGGTGTGACCCCTTATCATGGCCCTTTTAGCTATAGGCTCACGGACAATAGAATGTAATGAGTCCTGAGAGTATGTGTAGATCTAATAGATGCTGTTTAAAGGAATAGTTCAACCAAATATGAAAATTCGGGTATTTTCTGGTAATTCAAAAATTTTCAATCATATTATACAGTGCAAGACTTAAAGCAGCAAAGTCAACTGAAGGTTTATATTCAGTTACTGTTCTTCTTCTCTGGAGTTTTGCATAAGTTTTGTGTTGTATGCATTTGCATTTGCAATGACTCAAATGTTCCATATAAAAAGCTGCCGTTCGTTAATAAAGATTTGATGGGTAACGTTATGGCTTGATGCGACTCATGTTCCTTCTTTAATATTGCTTTGGTAATGGTCGATGTGTTTACTAGAAAGAAATAGTTCTTGACTCCCATTGCATGCTCATTCAGAAAAGATTCATATATATATATATATATACATATATATATATATATATATATATATTATAAAGTATAAATATTGCACATTTAGATTAAAAAATCATAAAGAAAACTATCCAAATGAGATAATAAAGCTTATTTTTATTAATGATCCAAAAGCCA
>JAUCMU010000125.1:23452033-23464496 GCA_032275025.1 Enteromius treurensis
AAGGAGTGGCTCCATAAGAAGCATATCAAGGTTCTGGAGTGGCCTAGCCAGTCTCCAGACCTAAATCCAATTGAAAACCTTTGGAGGGAGCTGAAACTCTTTTTTGCTCAGCGACAGTCCCGAAACCGAAAAGATCTAGAGAAGATCTGAATCGAGGAGTAGGCCAAAATCCCTCCTGCAGTGTGTGCAAACCTGCTGAAGAACTACAGGAACCATTTGACCTCTGTAGTTGTTAACAAAGGCTTCTGTACCAATTTTTTTAGTTTTTTTGAAGTGATCAAATACTTATTTGACACAGTAATTCCCACATAAATTGTTAAAAAAAATCATGCAATGTGATTTCTGGATTTGTTTGCAGATTATCTCACAATGGAAATGCAGCTATACTGAAAATTAGAAAGAACTCTAAGTAAGAGAACTTGCAAAATCACAGGGTGATCAAATACTTATTGACCTCACTGTATATATTTTTGTGAAAATAAATCTCAATAAAATTAAAATTTAAAAAATAAAGAAATATATTTTAAATGGGTACACAGTGTACACAATTAAAAACAATTTTAAACATAACACACCTAAAAATGTAATGTATGTGTAAAAATACCTAACAATAAAATAATTACAATTAAATTTTTATTTTTATTTTATTGAAGGAACAGAACATCACAGTTAAAGAAGATGAGGCCAACAAACTGTAAAGCAGACTGAGAGAAAGTAGTGATAACTTCATTGATTTGATTCATCTCAATGGGTCTTGGCATCTGTTTTCTGTTTTTTTTTTTGCTCACCATTAAAGGTGAAGAATTTACGAAACCATTGAAGATTGCACGGAAAAGGGTGAGACTGCAAAGAGCGGAGTGACAAGACAATACAAACTGCAAGCACTGAGAAACAGTGTTAACAATGGGGAATCTGAGGAGAGAGAGGCAGAGGGAGAGCAGCCGGCAGAGTCTGTGGGGAACAGGTACTACTGTATGTATGTGGGTCAGCACATTGCATCCTCAGCATTTCTTACAATCAGCCTTAGCAAACTTGGAAGGGCATATCAGTCGCTCCCTGTTTCGCTCATTTGCTTTCTCTTCCTGTCTCCATCTTGACCACCTGTCTGTTTTTCTTAAATGCTCGTCCATGCCAGTGTTTTTGGACAGCCTTCAAATCGATCACATTATATTACGCGTCCACAGTGCTTTAATAGTAATTTGAATATTCCTTGAATGTACTTATGCAAATGATTGAACATTCAATGGTCTATAGGATATCTGAATCCACCATCTATGTATGAGGAGTCCCACCGGATTCATGCAAATGATAGAAAAAGAGACACAGAGAGACAGTCGGGGTCATTGGTTTTACATTTGTATTAGTGTCTGTATTAAAAAGTAATTTATAGCTTGTAAGCAATATCTACTCACTGTAATATGAAAATGCTGAAAGCTGCATTTTTGCCTTTAGTTAACAAGCCTCCTCATATTTGCAAAAAAAAGAAAAAAGAAAAAAAAGGGCTATATCTTCCCACCTTCTCTTGCTCTTTACACTCCTCCTTTCTTTAATCTGCCTTCTTTTTGCACCTTTTGGCTCTCTCTGTTGTGGTTTTCTTCCCTTTTCTTTCGTCTCTGTTAGTCGTAACTCATGTGTGAAATGGCAAAGAATTATAACAGTCTCAGCTTTATTTAATGTTTTCATGGACTTCAAGATTACATTTGCTTGTTAAAAATGACCCAACTATGTTTGAAAACCTTGTTTGTCCACCATGCTGTGTTTGGAGTAAAAAAAAAAGAAAAAAAAAAGAAGAAGACAACAACTTGACAAAGTTTGAAAAGTAGTTCATAAACAATGTGTACTATATAATTCACAAAGTAATACTATTAACGGTTTGTTAGTTATACTTAATATAAATTTATGTCGCTAATGACCTTAAAATCCATCCGAATTGTATTTAAAGAAAAATTCTGTTGTTTGTAAATTTGTAGGAACGTTTCTAAATACACTCAAAGAAGTTCTCCACAAGCAATACACAAAATATATACGCAGTATTGCCTATTATGGAGTGTGTAAGTGCAAATAGCCTCCAGTGCTTTTCACAATAGTTGCTAGTTCTGTTATTTTCCAATAGACGTCGATAGAAATAGTGAACATTGTTAGCGAAACTACTGTATGGTTTTGAGAAACTCACCCCTGCTTTGCTGACAGCATCTAATTGCTATTTTCACTTAGTGTGAATAGCATCTCTCGCTCTTTACACTTATTGCAAATAGACACTGCCATTCTAGAAATATATGTGCTAATACTGAATTAATTGAACAAATTCATTGGAAAGTAAATTTTCTTTTTACTTTTTTTTTTTTTCTTCTAACTGACGGCATACATTTCTGCATTAACTCTGTTATCTCTTGCAGTATGTTAAGTATAAGGATATTTTTTTCTTTGTCAATTCTGTGTAGCAGGGTTAATGTGGCTGTGATGTCAGTGTTTGTTTGCCTCTCTAATGTTGTTGTGTTGTGGCCCCCAGGGTCACTGTATCCCCACACTTTCAAAACAATGTGTCTGAAACACTGAGAATTTAACTTGATACTCAGCAGTTTTGTTAGGAGGGGAGAGGGATGAAAGTGGCTTTGATAAAATAATTCCCTGAGATAGCAGCATCAATTCAGCTTCAGGGAAAGAAAGATAGAGAGAGAGAGAGACAGAAACAGAGAGATAGAAAGAGAGGGGCAAAATGAGGAAGAAAAAACTATTTTGCCTGCCACTGTGGCTTTCCTGTAAGCCTTTTCTGATATTTCCCCCCCTAATTTAGAAGCATAATTTACATTTTGCTCATTAGAATCATGTGCACCCTCTGAGGGTATCATTACTGAATCAGTCCTAAAGCTTCCTGATGGAAAATGTATGCCTCTCTCCTCTCTGTCTCATCTCTTATTTGCCCTCTTAGTGTGACCCTCTGAAGTAATTACTATATCAACACATTTGGGTTCAGATCAACATTTCAAACAGCACAGCGTTTATCATTTTTCAAAAGGCTTTCTTACACATTCATTGTGTGCCTCTGTAGACTTGGGCTGGGTGGTATGATCATTTTCTAGACAGCTGGAAGTGTGTACTGTTTATAATGATGTATGGTCTGTGGGTAATTAAAAAAAAACAAAAAAAAAACAGAACAACTGTGTCAGATAAGAACACTTCCAGTGTAGCCAAAACAGGGTTTAAACAGCAATTAATATTCAACAATTTTTTATTATCAGTGCTAAAAACAGTTGTACTGCTTAATATTTTGTGAAAACCTTTATTTTCTAATTTACTGTTTAATAAACGGCTAATTTTCTAGTAATATGCATGCTAATAAGCAACTTAAGAGACCCTAAAATAAAGTGTTCCTGGTGCTAATTTTTATAATTTTATGTTTTAATATTTTATTATTTTTATGTTTTATTATTATTATTATTTTAATGAATTTTTTCATTTTTTTTAATTGGGTTGAAATTCTAGCACAAATAACTTTATTGTAATGTGTACCAACACTGTGTTAAATAATTTCTTCTTGTACAAAGTTCTGCAATTATGTAAAATATCATGATTATTTTATATTAAAATGGTTTAACGGTAGCACTTTATTTTATACTCCTGTTCCCTATGTACATACTGTGTACTTATTATTGTAAGTACAACAACTAGGTAATAACTAAGTATTAACCCTGAACCTACCCCTACACCTGATCCTACCCCATGTAGCTACCGTATTACCAGTGTTTTCCGTTACACTATATTTTGATAGCCCACTTTAGACATTCTACGAACTATAAGTAACTTTGTAACCATGTCAGCTAATTTTCATTAATTTGCAAATGCATGCCTGCTAACTCTCAGAGTAGACTGTTAGTGTACTGTAGGTTTAGGGTTAGTAGAATAAACTGACAAATATGTGTACCATAAAATAAAGTGCAACCAGATTAACATTATATAACATTTGTATATGCTTTTTCTCATACTAAGGGAGATATCAGGAATTTTTCTTTTTTTTATATACCACTCAAGCTTTGTGGTGTATTGCTGGTGTATGTATAGGACAGTTTGTGAAGTCTGTGGCTAAAGTACCTCCATCAGCCCCTATGGGCAGGTGAGTAATGGAGGGCTATGGATCGCCTTAATGGCCCCTCTGAGTCAGAGCTGGACAGGGACGGGCCTCCCCTCAGTAGAACAACCATCCCTCTCCATGACACAGTAAAAGAAGTTCTGTAAAGAGAGTGGCAAAGAGAGATAGTGATGTCTCAGTGTTAAAGTGTGAAGATTTTGTCAGCAGTTGAACAGACAAAATCATTATTGCTGAGTGAAGACAGAAAATAGAAAATATATCATGGCAAATATGTTAATGCCGTTGCCATAGTTATGGCATCTTTATACTGTATACTGTGTGTTTTAATTCAGTCTGGCCATATTCAAATCTTCTGACCAGAATATAATTCTACACCTTATTTCACATTGTCATTTCTGCCAATGCTATGTATTTCAAATTTAATTTGGAAGAAGGTCCTATTATACTAGAAGCAGAAGGGGAAAATATTAATGCAAAATTCATGAGCACTGTTCATATGAATGCAGATATACTCACTCAATGGATACCTCATCATTCACTAATTATTGATGTTCTAATCAAAATGGTAGATTGCTCTCAATTACTGAATAGTATGTAAGTATGTAGTATGTAAGACTGTAATCCAGATTTGAGTAGAATACTGACAATTACATGGAGAATATTGTAGTTCGGCAAAAAAAAAAAAAAAAAAAATGTTTTTACAAGACCAGTGCTTGGTTGCTTTTAAAATGTGCATTTTGAACACAATTGTTTAGTCATATATTTGCATGTGTAATTAACCAAACAGCCTGAACATTAATTTCTTCCCATTTCTCATACATAATGAACATTACAACTAAAATGGGCTTCCTGGGAAATGGCCTCCAAACTCAAGTAAAAAGAAATTATGTGACTATAGGTGGTAATAGAAAAACAACCACTATTTTTTTTAATTCCAGGCTACTTAGTAGCTGCAATTATGGCTCATTAATGAATCATTTTGAATCAAAGTCACACGCATCTTCCAGGATTTGTAGACTTTTCTGTTTAATTTTGCCTTGGCACAGAGCAGTTTATAGCGTGAAAGTTATTGTGTGAGAACATATCGCATGACACAATGCTGTGTCCACTCTCCTGCCCCTGTGAATATTTCTCAGACAGATAAGCGGATGCCCGACAGGGAACTATTTTGCAGGCGAGGGTTATGTAACCATGACAGCCACGATGATGACATTAGTCAGGAGCTAAAATAAAAATAATTTGCCATCCTGTTTCCTAACTCCTCACCTCACACCCAAACCTCTTCCTGTTATCTGTTCACTCAGTGAGAAGAAATGGCCCTCAGTCTTGATCATGACATATCAGAAAGACAAGGCTGTGTTTTGACAGGCCTCCGAGCAACAAATACATTTTTATCAGAAGGTCAAATGGAGGGAAAGAAGATAGAAATATGATAGAGTCAAGCTTCTGCAGGGTCATTCTCTGTATTTGCCCCCATAAAGTTCATGCATTAGCACATGCATAGGGGAAAAGTAGCTGAGCTTCAACTGAAGAAGTGAGCAGTGATATAAAAAATGAGGAGTTGACTGTTGACTTTGTAAGAACAAAGGCAGCATGCCAGCAGCCCACGGATGACACAGCATCATGGGAAATTAAAGCTTGACAAACAGATGAGGTGTCAGAGCACAGAAAACACTATTTTTCATTTTGCCCGTTTCTGCTCAACAGGGGAGAGGAGCTTTAAGCAAGAAGGGGGAACAGATGAGAAGATACAGGGAGAGAGATGGATAGAGGAAAGACAGGGAAAAGATAGACGGAGCGATAGAAAGTGCGTCTACAGGAGTATTATGTTGTCTTTGTAATAGAATGCCACTCTTTTCCCTGTAGAGATGCTGAGGTGTCATTTTAGGCTGCTATCGGTTAACAGTGTGGCTTTAGTGTGACATATGACACAGGTCTATAGGGTGTGTGTGTATTTTTTATCAAGTTTATTAGGACAGGCGAGATAATACACATTGTTCTGAGAGCACTTCTGGGACTGTGAAGGGGGTGTTGGGCCTTGTCGATTTTGGCCCACCATTGGTGCTCCTGAGAGAGGCAGCGGGCCGCTTAAAGTGACCGGGCTGTGTGGTTGTGTGATAAAGTGGAGAGTTAAGCCCAATCCTCTGACCCATGAGAACCGCTGCATATTGATTTTTCTCTTTCATGTATATATGTGGATTCTAATAGAGAAATTCTCCAGACAAAGGAGCAATGAGTAAATACCAGTGCAGTGGGGCATGTAAGCCACGAAACAGCTTAGTGGAGGAATAAAATCAAACTCCTCAGCATAAAGGGACCAGGACAATGGGGGATACCGAGCTTATTCTAATAGGCAACCCAAGGCACATACATTAAATCTGATTCCAAATGAACAATGGACTGCCTTACCCGTTCCTGTAGGTTTTACTTACTCTTTATTATGGGAATAAACTGTAAATAAAGCAGAACATGCAATAGATGCAATACACTGGAATATATGATGACAACCTTGTTAGTACCTGCTATTGAATTTTGGTATTTTATATTTGCCAGGTAAACACTGCAATGAATAGAAGACTGCTTCTGCCTTCAGAAAAAAAAAAAAAAAAAAATCCTGCAGTTTCTTAACTTGAAATTGCCACTGCTTATTAAAAATTGCTAATTTAAAATTAATTATTACAACTTCATTTCTTGATATTGTTACCATACATATCACAAATATGTCTTTGACTTTTACAATATTTCACCATTTATATTAATGTGACCATATATTTCATATTTTTTACTTTATTTATCAAAATGGTATAAAGACTGAAATCATGCAGTTTTATCTTTGTTTAAAGTAGCAATCAATATATACATATATACATATATATATATATATATATATATATATTAAAATATATACATATATATATAATATATATAAACATCGCAATATTACTTATACATATCTACAGTATATCAATTTTTCTTATTGCAGAATTTTGTTATATTAACAACTATTTCTTACAATTCAAACTTTAGTTTACATCTCTATCTCAGAAAACAAAAGGTATCTCACAGTTAACTTCTTATTACGAAAACTGGCTACACACTAAAGATGACTGAAACCAAGACACTACCATGAGAGTAGTACATATGTCCCATGATAATTCAATTGCATTCTTGCATTTCCTAATACCCTGTAAATATCATATTACATTTCAGTTCCATAAGTATTTTCTTGTGATGCCACCAGTGTCTCTCTCCTCAGTGGAGCTAAAGTACAGTCCTCAGGCCTTCTGCATAGGAAACCTTCTGTGAGTGTATGAAACATGTGGAACACCTGTGGTATATGAATGGGAGGATGAATGGATCAATAAGTCCCTCTCCCCTCTTCCCTCATCCAGGGATTAGAGGAGGTGGCCCAGAGCGCACATTAATCTGTCCACAGACAATATCCATCTGTTGCCTAAGCAGGGACTCAAGGTCTTGGCACCAGAGTGACTATGTGTGTGTGTGTGTGTGTGTGTGAATGTGTTGTTCTAGTCTGGTATTTATCAAGCAGCCAGAAGGAGTAGTCCCTGTTTGACCCAGGACATAACTCCAAACCTATGTGTTGTACAAAGAAAAGCTATTACTAGCATCTGTAACTGGATTCTGACCGAGGCAGTAGAGATTGATACAATCATGATATCTTGAAAGCACTAACTTGATAGCTCCTAATAACATAACCTTGATAATATTGTATCTTTACATCTCAGGTGTAGGGTATCAGAAATCCAGCACATTTACCATACCCACTCTGTCATTCAATATGAGATATATATATATATATATATATATATCTTTTTATTTTCCTTATCAGTATCTTACTATGATCTCCCTCTAATATAGTACTATTTTCTGTAATTACGGTAAAAATGTGTACTGTATATGGTACAGGTGAAGTGTGTAATTTCTTTAAACCGGTTTATTTGAGCGACCAGACAGGGTTCAGCATTGATTCAGTCAATGTCAAAAGCAGGACTACTTGTCTAAACAGGGCAGAGAGAAAGAGAGTTTAAAACTTGTTCAGAAATACAGTGGTTGTTCTTTTTTTTTAATTTGGAGCTGCTAGAGGGGCTTCTCATACTACTACGAGGTATTCTTTTTTTTTTTTCTAGGTATCCTGGGCTATGCAACCTGTGCACAGATAAGGTTTGAGTGGGAGTAACAGTTTCCATCAGTGTTCACATCTATTTGTTGGTCCTGGTGGGTGATGGCTCACGGTTCCTTTCATTTAACTCCTTTTGTCTCCAGTTTGGCAGGTGAATCCCTTCTCACCATCTTCAGACATGTCTGAAAATACCTTTGGTCTGGTTACCTGCAACGTCTTGAATGCACTTTGTGTGAAATTCCAGAGCTGTCATCCATACAGCAGCATGGCTGCAGATGACCAATAGGACACATTCTCTAGCCCTGAATAATGCCAATTAAATGCATACTGTGTTGGCATCAAGTACAAGAATGGGAGGATAGTACATGAGACCTCATAAGTCTCACTGTTCATGGATACATTTCCCCCCTAGGAAATTATTTAACAGCGTCCTCATTTTCTAATTTAGGTTAAGTTCCATGAGCAGAGTTTCATGAAAGCTTTGTCAGCCTTAAAGTCTAAACAAGAAATCACATTTATTCATACAATGTCAATTCATACAATATTTGTGAAGCTTTACAAAAATAAAAACATACAGTATGAAAGGTGTGTGTGTGAATTTAATATTTCATCATCTATGATTAAATGGTTATTTATTTTAAATATGGATTATATTTTATATGGATTACTTCTGTGATGTCTTAATTAACTTTTTAAAGTGCTAAAATGTTGAACTTTCAATGGAATGACAGAAATGTCTCATGCAGGTTTCTGTAATACTTGACCATATTGGCTGTTTATTAGTACTTATAAAAACACATATTAATGCCTTATTCTGCATTATAAACCTAGTCTATACCTAAACATAACCACTTCTTTACTAACTATCATTAAGCAGCCAATTAGAATTGGTCCCCAATCTAAAGTGTGACCACAGTTTTATTAAAACTATTTTCATTTCTAAAGATGAGCAAGAGTCTTGTTTGAAAAAAAAAATAAAAAAAAAAAGTGAGTGAGTGAGTGAGTAATCTTCGTTTATGAGTGAGCTAGCCCTCTGAAGTATACATTTCGGTTTGCTGCAACTGGCTGCTGATCAGGTCAAAAGAAGTGTGCTTCACACAACCTTTCCTTGCAAGCCATTGCCTCTGTATTTGTCAGTCACTCCCGATTCTCTTTTCATTGTGATTATTATAGAAGCGTGACACGTGAGTTCAGGCAGATAGACAAGCAGTGAACTCTCACAGTGCCTGGTCAAGCCTGAGGAAATCCAGAAGCTGCCCAGAGTTTTTCTACACACCAGACTTCAGGTATTAGCTTAGTGACCAGGTTCTTTATGATGGGACCAGGTCATTGATTGGTGAGACCAAAGGCTTTTTTTTTTCCCTGTGTGGGTTCAAGGTTAAATCAACATCAGTTTTTAAATCAGCTTGACTTAATCAGATTTTGTGGCCTTAAAGTAAGCCTGAGTTATGAGTCACTTTGAGTTAGTTCTGCTGTGAACCCACTGAAGTTAGCAGTACAATGAGTCAGAATGCAGTAGAATAAGTCAAATTCAAAGTTTAATAGTTTATTGCTTCTCTCTCCTGTCAAAAAACGCCAAAGAAAGATAAAAACCTGTTGTCCAAAGTAGCTCATGGTTCTGTAGCTGCCTGACTGCAGGTTTTAAGATGTTCTTTGTTAAAAGTGAACCTCACAACACTCGTTCTTCATCTCCAGAGAAACGCGTAAGGTTGATATGTGCAAGTTGACTACAGTGACTGCCCCATCTGAGGTATGTGGGCCGATGGCCAACAGTTGCGTTGACAGTTGCCTCAACCATCTATAACAGCTAGCTCCTGACAGTGAAGCACATGCTATTTTCCATTGTGTAGTTGGTGCTTTTTCATTGTCAGAAAAAAGTACAGTCTTTTAGCCAGCCAGACTCTGCGAGACGGATTTCCTGTGGAGTGCTGATGTCCACACAGAGTATTTTCAGCTTGTTTATCATGGCTGGCTCATATATATTACTGCTGTTATGGGAACATTTTGAATTAGACCGGTTGTTGTGGTCTGAATCCAAGTTTTAGCTGCTCTTTATAGACGATTGCTTATGCACACAAGCAAACACCCCTGCACATATACTGTATGCATAAGCAGTATAAGTGCAGGCACACTCGGAACATTTCAAAAAAAGGAGAGAGAAAAAACTCTCAAGTCTAAAGTACACCATTTTTTTTTCTTATATTTCATCTTTTCAAATATGCAGTGTTTGAAATTGCTCCTGAGCTGGCGCCATTAATAATGCATTGAGCTTAAAACCGTCATGAAGTTCAGAAAAATCTAAATTCACGCATCCTCGATGACAGTGTTTTTACCTGTGAGTCACTCTCATAGACACACACTTTCACCGAGCACATGTTTTATGCATCTGGGTATTATCATATCCCCCACTTGACTCTAATGTTGCTAATTTCTGTTGCACGGAAAAGCACAGATGAGACACCTAGAGGAAGAAAGTTCAGTGTGTGCATTCAAGACATATTGACTGTGGGCTGAAGTGATGTGAGACTGATGTTTATCTATTCTTATCCTAACAAATACTTTGCCACCAGGTGAGGGGTCAGTTTTGCCCACCTGCTGAACGGCCTGTATTTGAAAAGGGAATACAGAAGTAGCCCAGCATCACATCCTGCTCAGAAACATTCTTGCTGAAAGCTTGTTTTGCTCCAAAATGTTTGAATGTCAAAAGGTGGCTTGCACCTCCATTTTCTTTTAGGTGGTTAATTAGTGAATGCTTATCATAGCCACATGCCATGCCTCGGCAGGGACACAGCACTCTAGTGTTGTAAAATTAATTATTTCACTAATGTGGGCCTTGCGCATGAGAAACGGCACAACTCTAGCCCAATAGCTCATTAATCTTCTGACGGCCTCTCCTGAGTTTGCAGTGAAGTGGTGTTGAATTTCAATACACATCTTCTCTTTTCACCTAACCTTTACAAACAGGCTTTTTTATACAGTGCGGTTTAGCGGCAAGGGGTTTCACACCTGCAGGGCAACTGCATTTACATTATACAAAGAAAGGTGCTAAACACACACAATGTGCAAAACAGCATGGCTTTCAAATCATCAAGACTGCTTACAATGCATACTCAAGCCACACTTTTGATAGACGAGGTATCAAACTGGAAATCAAGGTAAGAACAGGATGGAAATGTGCCCTGGTATCTCACATGGACACCACAACTCAGTATAAACTCACACTGACCGGAAGCCACTGTTATGACTGTGGTACTTTCAATTAAATGTCATGATTATAAAGATGACAGTTATAGATCTATAAAATGAAGAGTTAGGCTAGGGCTGCATGATTATGGCAAAAGTCATGATTGTGGATTATTTCTTTTAAATTGCAATTGCAATTGTTAATTACGATTATTACAATTTACACTGAATAATGTTTATAAGGAACTGCACCCCTTATTTTTGCATAAACAAGCTGAAAACATATTGCTTTTCTATAGTACTAACCCTTAAATGTCAATTATACATTGGATTGTTTATTCTTTAAATAATAGAAAAGCTAATATAGGAATGGTATTATAATGTTATACTAAAACTGAAATTAAAACAATGGAAACATCCTTTAGATAACCTGTAAAAAAAAAAAAAAAGCAGAATAACAGAAGTAGACTTTGAATGGTTAATTGGCACTTTGAACAATGTGCATTTGTGATTAGCCAATCGACTAACTGCAGTCCTAAGTTAAGCTAAAAAATAAATAAATAACCAAATGCCAGTGAAACATTTCATTTCTGAAACATTTTAGTAGGATGTTCATCTTTTTTTTTTTTTGAATATTACTATTTATTCCTAAATTCCCACAGAGCATAAAACAAATATTTCCATAATGTTTACACAGTCCTTTACCATTTGTACAGGCAATAAATAAATAAACATGTATGTCTTAGTGACCATTTTTTAGAACATAATTTTTATCTGGTTTTTAATAAAGTTAAAAGGTTCTCAAAAAACTTATTTTTTATGTTGCTACTTGTATCAGAACATGTTTTGAACAAAATTCAAAAGTAATGTTTGCAAATTTATAAAATTAAATGTTCTCTTATCATTTGCATAAAAACAACTGCACATTTAGAAGTAACATTAAAATTTTTTACACAACATTTTATCTTACATTTGTTTGCTTGTTTTATTGATAGCTAACAATTTGCTTTTATAGAATTAAGTGAATAATCAAAAAGGGAACTTCTTTATCA
>JAUCMU010000125.1:23467778-23479051 GCA_032275025.1 Enteromius treurensis
ATCCCCTCTCCGCTGCTTTGGGGGGCTCTCAGGGTTAGGAATTGGCTGTCCGCCTCTCCCCTCTCCCGAGCCCTTAGAGTTATTCACCCTAGGGCTCGGCAGCCCTTCTAACCCTGAGTTTCTCCTCCTTTAGCAGCACGCCAAATATGCTTCGCTTTAATCGAGCCGACAAGCCCGAACTCGTGAAATATATATATATATATTGATATATATATATCAATATGTTACCTACCTTGTAAAAACAAAAGCTTTTTATTTTATTGCAAGCAATACAATTGAAGACCTAGATCTTTCAGATAAAAAGGCATATACAATGTTTCTATTCTGATGGTGACATAACTAGGTAACTACTTGAATATTACTACACATTTAAACACAGCTGGCACAGGCAGTGATATTTGGCTTCCAGCATCCTTATAGACGCATTTTGTTTTTATCTGCTTAAATGAGGGCTGGTGTGCTGGATATTTATAAACCGCTGCTGTGACTCAGGCTAATTACACCGGCTACCTAGTAAACAGGTTGAGCATGTACTTCAATTGGCTCAAAAATTGATTGCATTAGAAGAGAACACAATAGGAGTTTGATGAGGAATGCTTTTTACGCAAATGCCATAAAGTAATTGCATTCCTGGGTGCCTCAAAAAGCTACTTGCCAAGAACATGTTGCTGTCTGATTTCGTTTTTTTCTTTCTTTTCCCGCAACGGTCATTATTCTTTGTTCCTTTCGGAATCACTGAGATAAATCTCACACAGAGATTTAACGCAAAACAGAAGAAACAGAGAGCACAGTCATTACTGTGAGCAGATTGGAACGAGTTGATGCATGGCTTAATTCATATATAAATTAATTTCCAACCCGTTTGAGGGTCTCGAAATGCCATTCTTGATTGTTTCAGTTCAGTTAATCCCCAGGGGTCAAACTGGATGAACACACTTAATTAGCGCTCGTCCTGTTGTTATGCGGCAGACTCTTCGCTATGTTATTCACAAAGGGCCTCAGGTAAATGTCCTCACGTGAACAAATTAGATTTCGGTTCAATTAGTGAAGTGACCAATTAATCAGCTGATCCTATTCAAAGATCATACTGCCTGGCTTATGAGCAATATCATTCATCAGAGGAAGAGACGAAATCACCAACAAATATGCTTTACGACATTTAATTCACCCCAGACAAACCGCAAAAAGCAGTGGAACGCTTTGCCAGTTTCCATAGCTTCAGCTCTCCATCTGTTGAGAGAAACTGCATTCGCCCGTCTTCAGCTGAGCTGCTATTTTTACAAGCGAATGGATGCTGCTCCACATCATTTCCATCAGAAAGCAAGGGATGGAGACAGAGAGATAGACTGTTTAGCCTGGATTCGGTTCCAGTGGCAAACAAAGCTTCTCAGACGTCGTCCAAATCTAGCAGGGATATTGTTTGCGTTCGGATCGTGTATTAGCAGCCCGAAGTACACTATCGTTTCTCCACCGGATGATTTGCCTAATGCCACAGTCGCAACCTATTTATGCAAATGTAGTGCGATGCATCCTGTAGGCTGGATTTTGTCAGTGTTTGTGGGTGTTTCGTGTTCAGAAACCTTTTTTATTAGAATGTGCATTTATACTAGTTTCTGTGAAATAGCGTGGAGGAAATAAACCTTAGCATATCAACTTCCAGCTCTATGATAATTTGCCACGCATGTGTAGATAAGGTGTGTGCGTACGCTCCTCTTGCCCTTGCCCAAGGTTAATCTGTCACTTTTAGTGTATATTTACATTCATTCTTATCAGCTTCTCGACACTCATCTGTCCGTGTGGATCCAAGCCTCGTACCTATTCGCTTTCCTTTAAAATACATGAGTGCTCTCTCACTCGGACACTACTCACTGTCTGTCTGTCTCACGAACACACACACACACACACACACACACATACACACACACACATAGATTCTGCCTCTCATGGTCTGTCCTGACACAAAGACA
Source organism: Enteromius treurensis (assembly GCA_032275025.1). Taxonomy (NCBI): domain Eukaryota; kingdom Metazoa; phylum Chordata; class Actinopteri; order Cypriniformes; family Cyprinidae; genus Enteromius; species Enteromius treurensis. The sequence continues at coordinate 23,469,746 of JAUCMU010000125.1, forward strand.
TTGACTTGAACAGCCTAGGTCTACTTTTACACACTTTGTTCTGTCACCCTGTCCCCTAATCAAAGGAAAAATGTACAGAGGCGGTGAAAAAGAGATAAAGAGGGTGAGTAGAAACCGAGAGAGAAATGTTTCTGTTTGTGGTTTCTTATTTTTCTCAGGCTGGTCTGGTAAGTTGTTTTGGATGTATATTGCTTTAGGCATTCACAGAATTTTCCACCTCCGCTGACCATTACAGCTTTCGCAGATCAGAGCGAAGCAAATAACATTTAACAGTTCTTTATTTATTCATTGTATAATTTAAGATACATTTGTGTACATCGTTTAGCGGCGTTTTGATGATACTGCGAATATGGAGTGCATATGTAGTCCTGGATTTTAGAAATGTTACATGAAGGGCCTAATAGCACTGGATTTATTTATTTAATTAATTAATTAATTTATTTGTATTTTAAGTCTGCTCCCAAAACAATGCCCATATTGTATGATTTCAGAGCTGATAAGACTTCTATATATCTGTTTTGAGTGTTAAAGGATCATCCAAATATCTAATGACATGTCAATGACAAGTCATGGATCAAGCACATTTGGAAAGACTTCATTTTTGAGGGTCTTTGATATACTGTATAATGGGCTGGAAGAGGCAGGGAACAAACAGAGAGATTGCACAACAATTGCAGATGACAGATAACTCATCACTGTCTTCAGTGTAATTGTGTTTTATATAAAGATGTCTTTTAATCTTAAGGCTTTTTTTGCAATTGATTTATTTTTGACTATACCAGATGCAAATGTTTGCACCGTGAAAGAGTAGGAGAGTATGTAATTTATCTATTATTTGTGAAAGAATTCAATGATTGACATGCTACTGAATGTATATTTGAGTGTGCATTAACACATGTTTTTTCCTGTCTTTTTTATTTTGACAAATTATCTGCCTTTCCTTTTTCTCAGCCCTTTTTTTAAGTGACTTTCTGTTGAAGTGAATGTGACCAAATTTCTAAACTGAAAACAATATATTTATTTTTATTTATTTACATTTCCCCCCTGTTCAGTATATTGACAATATCATTATATTAATAGTCATCTTTCATAGTACTTTGAAACAGTTTTCACTCGCTCACCCACTCACTCACTTACTAACTCAATAAAGAAAAAAAAAAAGATGCACATTAAATGTAACGCATTAAAATTTGAAAACTGAATAGTACAAATTCAATAATCTTTGTTCCCAGCTTACTGGGATATGCACATCAAAATAGCTATGTTATATAAATACATTGCATGGGTTTTATTAAGTAAAGTAATATATTTGAGTATTTTAACATCCAAAAGTAACAAAGTAATACCTTAAGACCCTTTTTTTTCAATATCTGTCCATTCTATGCGTGTGTTTGCATAGCTTGACAAATGTTTAATTAACTAGTTTAAGTAAATGGTTAAGTGAGTTTCTTTTTTCTTTTACTAAAACTAAAACATTGAATGATAAACACTGGTATAACAAGCATGTGCAATATGACACATTAGCCCTTCACTTTGCAGGCTGTTTTGAAGGCTTGCTTAAAAAGCGGAAATGTGTGGTCACCTGAAGCGTGTGGTTTTTCATTTATACGTTGAATATTCTGGTTATTTATGATCATACTGATAAAGCAAATCATGTTTTTCTACATCGTGTGTGGCATATTTATTTTGCGAACGTGGTGCAAGTATAAATAGAAATGCCCTTCAAGAGTGTTGAAGCCTCCCACAGCTCTCTTTCATTATACAATCAAAGTAAGAACCCACTATCTAGAATTAAAGATATGAGGCCTTAGTCGAGGGCCACTTTTAAGCTCAAATGTGAGTGTGAGCAATGGGAAATGGCTTTTGCTAAAAATGAATTGGAACTTTGCTAATCACCGGCAACATTTTTACCCTTGTCAATGTCAATACACAAACATTTCCTATTCTGAATATTGAATTGAAATCTTTGTCTGGAGACAAAACTGTATTATAGCATAAGTCACCGCTCAGCTTTGGCAAGAATTAGAAAGAGGACCACTGCTACTGTAACATTACAGTACATGACTAACCCGTCACATGCTGTTCTGCACTTTGTGCCAAAATCTCTGGATCGAAGCAAATCTTGCTAACCTCTCTCTGTGCTCTTGGCGATGCCAGGACCCCTCAGGTAACCACTGAGAATTCAAACAAGCACATTTTGAACACAAGTTGAGCGGCTTTCAGTTTGAATACAGTAGATACAGTAACTGGCAATGCTCCAAAATTGGAATTATGTTAACGCTTCTAATAATAATATGTAAATCACAACATAAATTTGACATTTGATGGAAAGTGCTTATTTTTTCTTATGCTGAAGGCCAAATTATATCAGCTTTATCCCTTCACCAACATTTTGTCCAGTTAGAGTGAGTGAGGGAAGCTAAAAACATACATATATTTACTAGTGCTGTGAATCAATTAATTGCGATTGATCAAAAACAAAAAGTTTATTTTTACATAATAAATGTGTTTTTACTGTGTTAATTTATAATGCAACTACAAACACATGCATATCTTTAAGAAAAAATATGTTATGTTTATATATCAAATAAGTTTATATTTAACATAAAATACAATAATATGAATACCTGAACGTATATAAATGTGTTTGTTTATTTTCAAAATATATCCATGCATGTGGGTGTATTTTTATTTACATAATAAATATATTCAGTACACACATATATTATGCAATCAAAAACTTATTTTTGATATTATTTTAAAATTATTATTTTAGATGCAGATAATTGTGATTAATCGCTTGACGGCACTAATAGTTATACACTTATTACAGGTTTTAAAATGATTATAACAATTTTTTAATTTAATTAATTAATTTTTTTTTAATGATAAATTTAAATTACACAATACATTTTCAACATTCAACATGATAATAAGAAATAAAACTAATTTTTAAAAATCATGTAAGAAATAGGCTTAACTTAAATATAACGTAATATTAACGTAAAATATAATTTTTCTGTGTTTTGATCATATACATGCAGCCATTAAAGGTAGAATTATATCTTTTTAACTTAAAAACACCATCTTGTTGTGGAGTTTTTGTAAATGCTACATGTATTCTCTCAGCTTTATGAAGCCATTTTCTCAAAATTAATAAAGTGTTTTTTTTAATATGGCTGCAAACATCTATATGTGATTTTAAATAGATCCATTATTAAAATGTTTGCCTTTTTCTGGTGCATGTCTGTAGTGTGAGATGGACCAGGATGTTTTGATCATTATGACAATTTGCGAGAGCGCTGACAATCAACAGCCATTGTATATGGTCTATTCAAAACAATTAGAAGCAAATACTGTATAACATACACTCTAATAATCCATTTGAGCAGTTTGGACCATTTTAACAACCAGATGAAAACGATTATGTGTTTTTATTTATCTTTTTAATGTGAAACATTGAGTTTTCAGGATATGTTGCTCTTTGGGGAGTTTACAGGTGAAATTTACAGCATACCTCATATCCCTCAGTCACGGGGTAGGTGTGCTCTGTATTAACACTTGGGGATTTTGTTGGTCATGTAGTGCACACTTGGCATTACAGAGCCGTATGCAGCAAAGCCTACATACAGTACAAAGAGCCATTGATTCATCTCTGTATCTTAATTTGACACCTTGGTCTCATTACAAGTGTATTCATCTAAGGTTCAGCTACCAGGGGAGAGTGCGAGAGTGTGTTGATCCATTTTAATGCTGCCTTGATCGTTATCCCCCATGTCTGTCAATTGACTTTTAAGGCATATCCTTTAGGGAAAATTCTGTTTCCTTGATTAGAGCCCAATCACACATGCAAAAGGGTATCTGAGGAAACATGCAGTGTTGTCAGGAAAGAAAAGATAATTGGGGCTCCAGGTACAGGTTGTCCTTTTTAAGCTGTTCCCAGGCCTGCGAAGTCGGCCCTCATTACTCAAACAAATGCAGTTAAAGCCATCACAGCAGATCTGAGAAGAACACATTATGTGGAGAATTGACCACCAGTGTAGTTGCACAAATGACCCTCTTCTCTTGTTCATTAACACAACATAGTTTTAATGAGTCCATATTCAGATGATATTAATGAGCTGAAGCTGTTTAACTTGGTTCTGGTTGGCAGAAAATGTTTGCTGTTGTCCAAGGTCACTCAATTACTAAAGTTTGGACTTAGTACATAGAACATAGAACAAATATTACAAATTATGACATTAAAAAGTGTATAACTGGGCCCAACAATGACAACAGTGACAATAACAGCTGGAGGCTGCATCTTTCTTGCCCCCTCTGTTTTTTAACAGACCCCAAAGCAAACCCCAATTTGTTTTTTCTTGATAAACTTCGTCTCTCGTATTTGTGTAAATTCTGCATCTACAAGTTGGTTGAATTAACAAGTTACAAGAATTAACAAGTAAACAACTCACACACACACTTAGAAATCACTGATTTAAGTCACATCAGAATCAAGCCTCAAATATCTTTTAAACTTACGTACTTTTTAGTGAGAATTTGGCTACAAATAAAAACTCTCCTGCCTGCGACCAGTGTTTACGAAGCTGTGATGACTGAATATCTGAACGAGGAGACTATTAAAAAGAACAGCTGGACATTTGATTACAAATAATTTATATTTGGTATAGTTATATTTATTATTTTGACATACATAAAAAAATACATGATAAGAAAGAAAGACTCTACCTCCCTATTTCAGAACATCCCTGCACACTCATACTAATGCATTTTCCTAATTTATTCATTATAAATGAAGGAGATGTTTGTCACCGATGTATTCCAAAACGAGGTTTTGTCTGAGGCTCACTTCTGGGGACTAAGCATACACACTTACTCTCTCTCTCTCAATCTCTTTCTGGCTCTTATAGATGACACAGTGGTGGTGTCCAACAGGGGGCACTGTGGGTATGTTTTTTCTCCAGGGAGAGCCAGACCTCAGTGCGGCCAGTCAGACAGCTGGTAGGGAGGGCAGCGATTAGCAACAAACAGTTCTGCAGAGTCTGTCTGTCTCTGATTTGATGTATACAGTGAAAACACTGAACGGTTAAACATGATTGTGTTTGGGAAATTTAGGGAAAGAGCCTATAAAAGAAAGACTGACATATGAAAAAATAGACAGAGACCATGGATGAAAATTCTGATCTTCTGAACAGAATTCTGAACAGAATATAGTCAGAATGACATGGTCAGAATATCTAACATTTATTGCATCTTTAACTTCTGAAAGAAAAAGGAGATACAAAAAATTTCCAAATTGGAAAGATGTTTAGTATAATGGTAATATATATTATTATGTATTGTATGATACCTATTGTTTTTGAATGCAGTGCATATCTATGCAAGGCTGCTAAATTGGTTGATTATGAGACTGAGCTTTTTTATATGTATGCAACAGTTTTGTAAAGAATTAATGGTAAAACTAGATTTTAGGGTCTGCTTATTAGCATGCATAATTCTACAATGTTTGCCATTTTAGGAGTAATTAAGCACAAAATAATGCCTAATTCTACATAACCTTATTTTACATCCCTAATCCTACAACTACCTTAATAACTAATAATAAGCAAATAAGGAAGTTATTGAGGGAAATGGGCATAGTTAATAGTGAATAAATGTTCTCTATTTTAAAGTGTTACAGAATTAATAAAGTTTAGATTTTGTAACCTGTGCACTAGTTTACATATTGTTTCTGCCAAAAAATAAAAAATAAAAACCTGTGCAAAAAAAGTCAGATTGTGTGCCTTGAGTGTCACTAAGCAAGCAATTTCTCCTTCTTGCCCAAAATCCTTCTGTAATTCTAATCACTCTGCCCCAGCTCCACCCTAGGTTTTTCATTTCTCACACCCTTCATGCTCCACATTTACTTCACTTGCACTGCAGTCCACCCTGTACTGATGAAGGACTGTCGAGGTTCTGTCCTTATGGGTGCTCTCATGACATGATACACACATACACACGCACACACACACATAACCATGCCAGCACTATGTCATGTCACAAGAGTACAAGAGTCCTCTATCACTTCTGCAACACTCACACAAAGTCATACCAAGACTAAGGTTTGACACATAAATGTCAAACAAATTAGCCTAACCTTCATCTCGCCCAACAATACTACGATGACAGGCAGTCAAGCACATCAGCCCACCATACTCACCTCCTACAGAAGAGCCGTAGACCTAATTAAATATCCTCAACTGTTGACTGTGCACATGACGGGTATTGTCAAGACACGGGAGTAACCTACTTACAGTACGTGTAGCATAACATGAATAAAACAGAGACATTTATGGTTAAATGTCATTGAAATTACTCTTTTGTAAAGTTGAAAACTGAGAAAAAGATACATAGTTTCTTGCACAAGTTATTCTTCGATGCCACAACACTGCTCAAAGGTATTATTATTATTATTTTTTTGTTAAATACATAATTGAGGGTTAAATAAAAGGTCAGTGGTCCATGTGGTAAATACAGAAACTCAGCTCTGCTTGCTTCAATAATAAATCATTGGTTATGAGCTTCCTTGTTTTGATCACATGGTTTTTCAGTGGATGGCCTAAAAAAGGATTAGAGAGTATTGAAAATATTTTCATTAATGTCAACTAAAGTTGGATGACAATCCTATAAGTGTGGAACAATGTGAGTAAATTATAATATAGTTTTAATTTTTAGAAGAAACTGGAACATTACATTCTTTACAATTTCCATCTCTACTTGCATGCAGACCCATATGCATGTGCTTGGTTAGCCTCTGATATACTGTACCTGTTTTGAAAAATTGAATGCATGCATACCCAACATGCATTTTTATAGCATGTTTATGTTAGACCATGAAGCCACGACGAGACAACAACCTTTCAGATGCATTTTGTCCTTCTTTATCTTCCTAGCATGCCAAACACATACATTAATCTGATAAAATACTGTATCAATGCGCACCCCTCATTCTCTGAGAGCAGTAACTCTTTAAACTTGTCCTTCACAGGGGTCACCTGGCGCATGACCCTGGCAGACTGTCTATGTACAAAGGTATGCCTCTACATCCTCCATATCCCATTCTTTCATCCCTCTCTCTTTCACTTCTCCATTCTCTCTAATCCCTCCTTTGCTGAGCTGTGGCTCTTTCACCTCCTGCTCTATTTCTTCTCCCCCTCCCATCATGCCTCCTCCCTATTGATGACAGTGTTCTCACACAGCACCAGATTAACACGACTACAGACGAATATTTTAGAAATATTTACCATATACTTCTGAGCTCAAGTGTAAGACCATTTGAATCGAGGCACAGTTGTCGTAATAGATTAATATTTTACTATGTGATACATATCGGTCGATATTACAGATGGATAATTGGTTAACAAGCTCTTGTTTGACCTCATTTTTACTGGACTGGACATTTTGAGGTCCTGTTTGACTTTCAAATCAATTAGCACTTCAGTCAGGAAGCTGTTTCTGCTCAAAATTGTCTTTGCCGCATGGGCAAGGTGACTATCAAAGGCTTCCCTCATCTGAGGCAGACATATTTGTTGCACTTTTATCTGAAACATTCTCAGCAGAGTGTTTATTTCTTGTTGATTGGGGTTCAGAGAAACTGGCAAACTTCCATTTGCTAACAGGCCTCAATGCTATCAGTTCTGTCCAGATTCTGGAGTTATTTTCTGTCACTTCCTCAACATGTTGGAATGGGGAAGTGGCACAAACCATTCAAACATATGTCTGGTATGGAAGGGTTACATGGGGACTAGGCTGGAGGAGAACTGTGAGAAGAGGAAATCAGTAAGAGATGACTGGGTTGGGTGCACAGGTTGCGTTAACTTGTAACGTTGTTAGGTTGTCTATGTCTATGTCCTTGTTTTAATTGCGTTTGGCACATGAGTATATGTGATTCTGGCACAGGACTCTATGTTATTCACTTCATTTGTAAATGTAACTATTTTACTTTTTTGTTCTAGGGTCAGTAAAATGAGACTTAGGCCTATGTTTTGAGATGTAAAGGAAAAATGCAATTCTAAATTTAAATAAACATTTTCCTCTTTTTACTAATTTAATTTATTGGTAACACTTTATTTTGATAGTCCACTTTAGATATTCTAATATTACAATAAGTAACTTTCCAACTAACTGTCAACTAGCAGTCAGAGTATCAGTAGACAGTTTGCTTAATACCTTCTTAATAACGCCTTATGTTTCTGATATTGACTATCAAAAACTTTGCAAGTATATGTCAACTTTTTTTACTAAGCCTAATACTACCCTAAAAGAATACTCTGTTACTGTCATGTTCAGCTGGAGATGCCAGTCTGCTGATTTCACTCCAGCAAACTGTTTTATGTTTGTTTTCACCTGTTGGACTCATTATCAATGAACTCATGACTCCGCCCCTCTTGTTTGTTGTCAAGGTGTTTCATTGTTTCTCCGCCTTATGTCACATGTATAAATACCTTGGATATCCTTTTGTTAGTCACTCGTCAATGTTTGCATGTATGTCTGTTTTCCCTGTTGTCAAGCCATCCGTGTTTTCCTGTATTCCTGGGGTTTATCTGTGTTTCTCTGCCTCCCTGGATCTAGACCCAATCCTGCTCTCGGACTCTCGCTCTTGCCTCGCTCCTCTGAACACTGATTGCCTCATTGCCTGACTTACGCCACGAACTTTGGATTATACTATTTGCCGTTGTCTCTGATTTCCCCGTTTGCCGCTGATTGACTCTGCCTGAAACTTCGACTCTGTGTGTGTGTTTTAATAAATGTCTGCAAATTGATCCGCACGTTTCCCTTGTCTCAATCGTGACAGTTACAAAGCTACTTATAGAATGTCATACATATTGGAATATCAACATAAAGTGTAACCAATTAATTTGTTTTGTTTATATATATATATTGTATTTTCACCAACAAAAAAATGCTTTTAAGTCGGTTATTTCTATCTTTTGTGGCAGTGTGTCATTATTTTTGTCAAACATTATTTTTGTCATTAATTGTAATAATGCTGTGAGATTATTGTCTGCACGAGGAGTCTGACAACAGCCAGTGCTCCACACAGAAATCTGATCTGATCATCATCAGTCTGTCTGGAATGACATGAAGTAACAGAATAAACAGACTTAAGACAGACTTAATCCAGAAGAACTGTGTCAACGTCATCAAGATGCTAAAAAAAAAAAAAAAAAAAAAAAGCTACCTGAAAAACTATGGACAAGTGTACCTTGGAACAGAAGCTGTTTTACCAAAAGCTGTAATACCAAATATTAATTTGATTTAATTAAT
>JAUCMU010000125.1:23491626-23509886 GCA_032275025.1 Enteromius treurensis
CGGGTGTTCGGTCGAAAGCGGTCCGGGTAGGAACTAAAACTCCGGGGAAGGTTCCCGCTGATGCCGGTCAGACAGCGTCACAGAGGACTGCCTTGTAACACCTGGAATGCCAGCAACCACTGGTCGCCCTTTATTAAGGGACAGAGCCAGCTCCTCAGATGGGGTGAGGAGAGGTGGTGGTAGACCCCGCCAGGGATTCAGCCTTCTTTTTTTATTAGCTACAAATATAACCTTTTTACAGAATGTTTTTGTGTTTCATTTTGACTTGGATCAAAGTTCTTCTGGCTCCAGAAGGATTACACCTTAATAAATAAGAAACCATATATTCCTAGTCAATATACATTGTTATTTTACCTAAAGAAATGAATGGCAGGAAAAGTAAACACTTTCGTAGTGACTTAACAGTCAAAAGTATGTGGAAGGTATGTTTAATTAAGGGGAGGCGATATCAAATTTGCAATTTAATACACTCACGCATTTACTCTGTCCGTTATATTTTTATTTTTTAGTCGTATTGCTTTTTTTCATTATAATTGGCTTCAATTCTTCATACGCTTGCATTAAAACTTCCAGCTGTGAAATATGTGAAATATGCCGCTCTCTTTTTTTCACTGTCATTTTCCATTTTGACTCGTGAAATCGGCGATCCATCGGAAAGGTCTTTATACATGCACATTAACTCTGGGTAACCAGTAGGAGGTTGATTAAACTAACTCTTCGCAGATGGTTTTGGAACCGACTCATGGTACAGTATGTGGGTTTGGGGTAAATCAACCCAGAGGTTATGATTTACCAAATGGTAAGTTAACCAAGCTTTCTGGAATACCCCCCTGGTGTGGCGCCTCTTTGATTATCAGGACCTAACCAAGTAACACTGCCATCTAGTGGCTGTGCAGCCATTTTGTTTAATTAAAAGCAAGGAGTATCCAGAACACACGGCTTGACAGATGGTGCGCATCTAAGTTACCCTTTACGCTATTACTGGCACACTATTTGTAATTGATTGAATAATGTTGTTTTCAAATCAAGGAAGTGTCATTGTTGCTTTTAGAAATGTATAATTCACCTGCTAGTAGTTATTTTATGCTTAGCTTCTTACAATTGTATTTGTATATTGATATATTGATTGTGTTTCATTCGGTATTTTCAGTTTTACAATATAAAAGTGGAAAAGGACATTTCAATTAAACCCAAGAGAAAGGTACATGTTGAGTCATTATTGGAGTTTCATGCCCCATGTTAGCTAATTGTCTAACCTTGCAAATCTACGCATCATGAGGACAGTACACCTGGCCACACCTGTACTTTTCTGGGTAAACCAGGACATGTTGTCACCCAAAGAGCATAGAATGTCAACAATGTCTCCAACTGTGTTCACATTTGCCAAAACGCCAAGTCTGCAGCTAAAAGTCAATAGGAACTTGTCTCAAATTTCTCCCACTGATCTAAGCTGTCTTCTTATCAGCTAGAAGAGACAAAAGGATTTAGTGTTTTACGCTGTTCTTTTAGAATAGCGTGTCTTTATAGAGTAGAGGATGTTGTAGAACAGCCAGACAAACTAAACAAGAGAGGCAATAAGATCTTACAGTCAGGAAGGATTTAGCATTTGAGGAGATCTCATGTGACTGTAATGCAGATCCTAAACCTCAGAAGAGCAAATTAAATGTGAATACCCTCCCTGTAATCAGACTGTTCAGCTTGCAAGTATGATGTTTCTCTATCAGAGCGTGTTGTCAGAAACCATTCGGTACGATCTCCAGTATAGGCTAAGATCATGCTTTCAGTGTAATTTCTTGGTTAAGCCACTATGGTTTATGCTGGATGAAACTGTATTGGATTTTTCATCAGCTGTCTGTCCTCCCTCACACACACACACACTCATGGGTCTAGTACCCTGTATAAACTTAGCATCTGGACTTGATTACCTTCCTAACAGACACACACACACACATCTCTACAGCTACTGAAACTTCAGCGGTGATGTTCATGCTAACTCAACACAATGTTGCTCTTTATTTAACGCACAAGCATTTCTCACTGTTCAAACTCACTCCAGAACCCATCCAGCTATTATGTCTCCTAGTAATAGAGCAGCTGTGTGTGTGTGTATCCATCCATCTATCCATCAGCATGTGTACCAACACAAACGTGGCGGTCAACACTATTGTTTGTGCAGACCCATGCACAGCTGAGGCCCTGAGCTCTGCCACTGGAATTCATATGGTAAAAGCTACATCCGCTGTCTAGAAAAAGGCATTTAATTGCGCTTTTGGCTAGTTTTTCTGTCTTAATATCTGTCTTGATTGTTAAAACAATTCAGTCGACATCCCATAGCTCAAACAGAAGAGCATATAAATGGGTTTAGATAATTGCAAAAATAAATAGTAAAATGTTTTACTTTGATTAGTCTGAACATCATTGCATAACTTTTGCAGAGGCAAAAATGAAAGCATGTTTATTTTTGTACAACAGGTGAAAAACACAGGAGCCGATGTTAAACTTGATGATGTTATTATTAACTAGTTAGCATGCCTATTAATATCATATTTTGCTGTATAGTACTTATAAAGCATATGATCATATTCTACAACTCAAACTTAACCTTAACCAACTCTCTTAATAACTACTGTATACAAGCAATAAGGAGTCTATTGAACGTTTAAACGATATACAATGCTTTTATGTTCATTTTCTTTTTTAAGAATGTCAAATTCTAGACATTTTACAACTTACTAACAATTTCAAATGAGATCTCTGTTATAAATGGTATAGTCAGTGGACTGACCTATCACCCAAACCTCATACCACCTCCATCAACCAGCCCGTTCACCCCCTTTCCAGGATAACAGTCCTTAAGCCTACCCAGAGCAGAACTATAAGAGCAAAGCATCCGGCTCAGCCTGTGAAATCCCATACTCCCTCAAGCACTGATCACAGACGTTTTCAGCCGGTCTCTGGAGTTTTAGACAGCTTTAAAAGCTAATTCATTGTTCCTGCCCATGATAATGACCTCAAACAACCACAGGCCCCTCAACCTGACTTTAGTGACCACAAAGACACCCTCAAAACTATTACAGATAATAAAAATGCATTTGAGACGCATTCAATCTTTGTGATTCTCCTATAGTGTTAAATGTTCAATCAATGAAGCCCTATTAGAGAACATGAGACCCTGAGACTTTAGAAAAGAGGGCGGATTGAGCAATAGTGATGAACAGCTCCTGTTAACAAACAGAATGAACGAAAGAGAAACTACAACTAACTTCAGCCACAGATAAAATCATCTAGAATAAAGAACATTAAATCTGATTAAACAACTCCTAAATCAGCATTACCTGCTTCACACATTACTAACTAGACTGATTCTATTTCTGTCAGACATCAACAGAAGTGCTTATTGAGAATTAACAGATCCAGCAGATTTACACAGATTAATTTTTTTCTTGCAGACTTTTCTGTTTCTAAAGTTGGTTACCGTTACTGACTGGTTTAATACAATGATGGCCTTCTGCAGTTTCTCAGGCTGCATAACCGGGACAGACTGGGTTGAACACGGTCCCTGCGACAGGAATCGTGAGGGCCTCCGACAGCTCGTCAGGCTGGAACTGACCGGACATCATACAACACTCCTGGCAGTATAACTGGTACCGACAGGGCTTGAAACAGCCTTTTTGGCTGAAAAACCGGGACCAACAGTGCTTTATATGGCTTGCCACTCTGTGAAACGGGGCTGGGACCCGTTATTTGCGAACCTGAAACAGGGTTAACTGAAAGCAGCTTTCCAGGCTGCACCACTGGCACTGGCTGAACAGAGGAGAGAGAATATGGCTCACCTGATTTCAGAGTTTGAGGCTTAAATGGCTTACCATATTCCCTGTGAGTGCGGAGAGGAGGTGAAACAGCGGGGTTTTACACGGACCTGGCAGCCACACAGGCGAATTATACATCGCAGGGGTTTTGTACGGTGCTGGCAACCTCGGTACCGGAATGGCGTTCTCTGCTCCGGCCGCCATTTTGTGTTTGAACGGTGTTCGCCTAATGGCCCAGCGAGTACCGATCTACAGGTTTCCAGCAGAGCTCCACCACTTCTCCCACTGTAAATGACAATCCACAGAACTCTAAAACAAAGTCAATAAGCTTGGCCAGCGGCAAATCAGGATCCTCTGCATGTAGCTCGCGCAGCAAACAGCGATCCAATCCGGATTGAAAGTACCCTTTAATGGTCTCCTCATCCACATCGACGTGGTGTGAAATCGATATGAATTCCCGCACGCAATCATCTATGTGCCGTCTGTGCTGATACAATGACCGCAAGAATGTCTCTGAAGCGGAATAGTAATCCTGCCAGCGGGGCGATGAATGTTCTTGGCGTGAGCCCTGAAAAAGCCCGTTGCTGAACTCTAGTCGACGGATCATTCTGTCACGAATGAGGACGTGAAGCGTTCGAGTTCATATGCAAAAGGTTTAATCAAGCTCGGAGTTATAACATGCAGAAAGTAGATCGCCGGCAAGCAGATTCAATGAAGGCATATCTAGAGGCAGAAACGTATACAAAGCAATAGTCAATACCGTGAATTAGTCCACGGGAAGAGACAACGAGAATATCCGGGAGACAGGCAAAAACTTCGGCAACAGGTAATCCAAAATACTGAACACAAAGAACACTGGAACACGATTAAACGAGGCTCAGGTTTACGTAAAACATTCCACATACATTGACAATAATCCGTGCTAGACAGACAAACAGACTGGCATTTATACAGGTGGAGCTAATTGAATCATTGAACCTGATTTGGAACAGCTGTGAAGGAGAGGTGCAAGTAAGAAAACAGACACAAAACACAGAGTATATAGAAAGCTGGAGTCCTTAGCTGGCAGCTCCAGTTGGGCGTGACTGTAGCTCATTTTCAGTTTTGCAACACTACGGGAATACCTTGCAACAATACGAGGAGGTCAGCTAGCTCTCTTATTTCATCCAAAATATCTTTATTTGTGTTCCAAAGATGAACAAAGGTCTTACGGGTTTGGAACAACAATGAGTGTTTTGGTAATTAATGGCATTTTTTTTATTTTGGGGTGAACTAACCCTTTAAATGTGGTGGTTACACACTAAACACAATGTATTGTGATGACAGCGTACTGTGTTGGATGATTTGTGGAGTTGAGAGCATCAGTTAACATGCTTATTTGATGGATATATAGCCCACATTTGAGCACATGAAATTTCACACTAATTCTACCTATTGTTTCTTTTTTTACTAGAAGGAAAAGTCAAAGTGATAATTCTGTCATCATTCACTCATAGGCCATTCCAGTATAACTTTTTTCTTCATTTATGGATCACTAAGCAAAATGTCTAGACTGCTTCATTTTATACAAAGGAAGTGAATGAGGATTGAAACTGTCATCTCTTAAAAGAACAAAGAGAACCATACAACCATCATCACAGTGATCCATACTGCTGTGGCAAACAGCCATGGTCTCCATTTAATTTCATTGTATGGAACAGAGCAGCTTGAAGATTCTGCTTTTACTACATGTAACTCTATTTGTGTCAAACAGGAGAAATATTTACTTATAAAACAAGCTACCAGTTAAAAAAAAATACTAACAAAGTTCAGTATTTAAAATTATCTTAATACACAATGGTTTCTGGGATATCTAAAAGAAATCCATTTATTTGCCAGTCAACTAAAATGACACAGAATGCACATTCACTTCATGCTCCACAGTGTTCTGAAGCCCATAGCATTTTTGCGCATATAAAGTTGGATTATTTCTGGCATATGATGTTGGCGTTCTCATATTGGAACAAATTTTTGCTGAGATGTTGTTCAGCAAAAATAAATAAATAAATAAAAACCACCAAATGATGGTGGTGTATGCTTTTCCTCTTTGCTTTGTAAGAGAAAGAGACAGAGACTTACAACCTAAGGTGCTTTGCTAGCTCTATGTTTGTATATCACGGCTTGTTAAAAAAATACCATTTCTATGTGAGGAGTGTAATGTGCTGCGGCAGCGACTGCATCTAAATCTGCTTTCTGCAGAATCTTGCTACCGATGGATGGCTTCCCTAAAGCTGCCTTTGGGAGAATCCACACCGGAACATCAGACATTAAAATAACACACCCAGAATAAAATGAACGATGGCCAGAAAATTCAAACCCTAACTTAACTCACTTATTAACACAAGCTACATTTTATTTAAATCTTTATTTTGCACATAATCGATCCCTTACAACAGTGACATTCACTCTGTAGCTCCCTCCATAAGACAAAATACCTTGCTCAAGTGCATTACAAGCAAAGGGCTCACATTTGCTCATGTGATGTCTGTACATACTGCCATCCTCTCTGGATGTCTGACAGACTGTGAGATGCTTTTCAGTGAGAAAGAAAGCGATGAAAGGGCTAAACAGTACTACCACTTTGACCACTTTGAGCAATACTTTTAAGCAATTCATTTCCTAAGGATAGGAGAAGCCATTGAAGTGGGATCAGATTTTCAAGACACACCTTCAAAACAGCCCAGCTGGAATGTGTCTCACCTCATGTTGGTAGAATTTTGGTATTTTGGATATCAGCACCCAAAACTGTCTTGCTTGGGGATGCATCTTGGGTTTTGCCCCAGTTCCTTTCTCTTTGTAAGAAAAAAATTGCAGAAGAAGCGATGCCTCCAGACTCAACTGCAATTAACTAACAATCTGTTACGTTGTAATGATATGCATAGAAACCAGTTTGCTTAAGTAAGAAACTGTCAAATCAAAGAGGAAATGAAATACGCCTAAAATTGCCTCAAGCACAGAAGTCTCTGAACAGAACAGACACACCCTTGAAGCTACAGGTCTTTTGAGCCAAAAAGCAGTGCTTTCAATTTCTATTCATTTGAAATTAAGCCCACGCTTACCCACCGACTTCACAACTGTGAAAAAAGGAACTTGTTTGTCTCATTCACCTCTGTTTATATGTAGTGTTTTCCCCCGCCCTGATCGAATGATGTTGTTTAGCCTCTTTGCGGCTGGTCCTGGGTCAGAGAATGACACTTCTCTCAGGGATCGGTTTACAAGTCAAGATGATAAGGGCTTAATAACTCAAGGTAGCACACAAAATGGCCGACAAAAATAACAACCATTTACTCAAAGGAGTCTGCCCACTGACTACTTAGAGCTTCTGAAACCTATTAAACGCTTCAGCAGACGCTATTAATGGAGGCAGCCTGGGAGGTCAAGGGTACAATCTCGATTTGGAATTGAGTCAAGTTAAACCTCAAAATGAAAAAGGGTGAGGGGGAGCAAGCAAGCAGGAAAAAAAGTAAGACAGAGAGAGAGAGCGACGGAGGCTGAGGTAGGGAGAGAGAAAGAGCAGAAAACAAGTCTCTAGGGTTGCCTGCCGATTCAAGGGTAATTTAATCAAAATCAAGCAAATACTCTCGCTAGGGAGAAAGTGTTGAAAAATTGATTGAACAGCCACGCTGGTGATATGATGTCAGAACCACCTTGACATCATTACAAGTAGAGCTATGTCCTCAAGTAAAGGTCATGCTACTTCTCACCTTAATTACCGCTATGGTTCACCTACACCACCCTGAAAGCCAAACTTAGTGTTTGACAGACTGAGTGGTCAGGAACTTGTTTGTTAATTACTGTGCCATTGTTATTTGGAGGAATTGTTTTATAGAAGTTTTTTGTTTACTTAATGTGTGCATAAGACTTACCAAGTGTATATAATAATAACATGTTTATAATAGAAGTATATATATATAATTTTCCTTCTACCTCTAGCTCTTCTGCCATAGATTTTGCGTCTGAAAAGGAAACTCCTACAAAATCAATATTTAATGAGGTCAGGTGCCAAAATAGCTGTGTCCACGCCTTTTCACACCTTTTCTTTTAAAACCTGGCAGTACTATTTTAATGGCAAAAGATGGTTTGCACTGGTGCAAGCTGTTAGTAAATCTGCCCCCGATACTCAAATTATTTCTCCAAGGTTAGTGTCTACTGCCTACATTCAGTTTACCTGAACATTTAAAATAAATCTGTTTCATATACAGCAACATTATTCTTTTCACCTGCTTGCCTAATGGCCAGAGCTGATTCAGATGTTAGCATGTAGCCAGACTAATTAGTTGCACATGAATAGTTTGTGAAATCAGGGTTGAAGAATGAACTTGTTAACATGTGCAATCAATTAAAAAATAAATAAATAAAATAAAATAAATAAATAAACAATATTTACTTAATAACATAATTTTCATCCTGTTATCCTGAACCACAAACCATAGTCTCAAAACCGCACCCTCTTAAGCTAGTAAAGACATTTAAAAAATTGCTTAAAGCAGCTTTAATTAGCATTGATGATCAACAACTATGAAATATCACCCACAAGCAAAACACACTGTCATTTGTACACACTGAATGAGACAAGCATCAGAGCATGTTACACATTGCGTGTGTTCATGTAGGGTAATTGTTATTTCATTATTTTAGATTTGCATCGAATTCAGTGCATTAACTGTGCGCTTTGAGAAATATTATGTATCTATGTTTTGGTTTGAGTAAGATGAATAAAGAGCAGTAAAAAAAAGTCGGTAACACGTTATTTTTTAATAGTCCACTTCAGATATTCTACTAACAGTAAGTAACTTTGCAAATACATGTAAACTAGCAGTCATTAGAGCTTAAGTACAGTGTCTGCTTCATGTCTTCTAACACTTTACTTTGATGGGTCCACAACAAACATCATACTGACTATCAGAAACTTTGTATGTCAACTTATTTTAACCGTAAACCTAACCTAACAGTCTACTCTGTGAGTTAGTAGTTGCAAATTGACAAGAATTAGTAGGCATGTAGTTGCAAAGTTAGTTATAGTTGGTAGAATGTACACAAATGAACTACACTTTTAAGAAGCTGATTTCTTTAGCATAAATGTGGTCTATATGGAATAAAGCCCAATTACTTCACGGTGCACTGCTTTACTGCATTGGGTCCACTGCCTTTTTTCTATCAATGTTTCATTAAGATTCCATTTCCAATTAGACCAAATAGTCAGAAAAGGAACCCTAACAAACAAACAAACAGTAAATTAGGTTAAGGTATAATGTTGTTGCAATAGGAACGCTTCAGTAACCCTCCATTTGATTGCTTATTTCAAAGGCTAATGGCATGCATATGCATTTTTAGGGGTTTATTTCTTTGTCAGCCAAGAAAAATAAAGTGGATCCAATGCTGACAAGAACCATGATATCTTATCTGGATTTGAGAAGAAACGCGTAATATATTTGCATGATACGTTCCTTCTCCATGAGAAAAGAATGTTGTTTCCTTAACATAGGATCTCTATAGGCCATATTGCGTAGCCACAACATAGGATGTTAAGACGACATAATATGTTGTTATCTTGACAAAATTATCTTGTGGGCACAACATTTTATCATGTTTCCAAATTAATATGTTGTGTTTACCAGGTACAAAAGGTACAAAAGAAAGGTACAAAAATGGTGCTTATGTTGCTTTTAAGAATATACACTTACTGTAACCTTCAGCTTATAGTAGTTCTAATGAGATAATCTCAACAAGTGCTGTTTTTAAACCTGATGGTGGGTGTTGAGAGCAAAATGCGTCTGACAGGTATCATCACCTTTGTAACCTTCAAAGCTAGTGCTTAATTCTACTAACGGAATAACTGCTGAATTAAAACGGCAAGATTTTAATGGAGACTCGTTCAAAGAAATTAAGTAATGACAATAGCAAAAATATGCAGATCAAATGTAGGAATGTATTAATTGATTTGTTAAATTGGTTGGTTTGAGGTGTGAGGAAGCAGTGACTGAGCGCATATTGCTGATTTTGCCAATTTCAGGAATTTTAGAACTTGGCCGTTGGCCATGTTCACTGCTGTGGTGATGAATGACACTTGGTGACAGTCAGTGTGAATTTTCAGTTGCTAGATTCCTACCACTCCACAGTTCCCTGTCCAGGTGACGCTAACACAGGATGTTATGTCATCAAGTACATGTCAAGTCAAGGAATGCAAATCAGCTATCCAGTTACGGTCAACCAACAAACGGAACGACACCCGAGGAAATGTTTAGCATTCTGTCAAGAGGCGGCAAAAACACTGAGGTGGGGGAAAGGAGGAGGAGAAGAAGGATATAATGCAGAAACTGAGAAAGAAAAGAAGAGAAGGTGAAACAAACAAACAAACACACACGAGCACACACACCAACATAAAATGAGCCTCAGCGATGTTCTCATTACTGTCACCTAAAGATGTTCTGCTTGCGGAGGCGAGGTGTCTGAGCCCATGACAGATTCAGGTCCGGAGAAACGGCTCGATTTTACCATTGAGGCGGAATTGGGAACGACAGCTGGCGTCAGGAGTGCAGCAGGAACTTTATTCTCCTGGAGAAAGGAGAAAACTGCCATGTAGCAAAAACATGGAGCAATGGTGTTTTGGCACTATAGGAGTACACAAAACTCTTTCTCACATAACTCCTGTTGTGACAGAATAGTGTCAAGGGACAATGCAATTCTTTAATTAATACGTTCTAGTAAATCTGCAATATATGACCTGACTAATAAAATAGAGACATAAATTGCTTATGGTAAAGTGATGGCAGTGTTACAGTGCTATTTGTTAATATTATTACTTAACATGAGTTAACAATGCAAAATGAAATAACACTTATTTTTAGTGCTCCTGCTTTAAGTACATTGTAACAACGACATTTTAAAATAATGGGTTATACATTTTAAGGTGCCTTTGTTACAGTTTAATTATACATTTACGCACTAAGTAAAATTAAACTAACATACTTTGGCTTAGGGTTTGGTTTAGGGTTACTTGCATGCAATTATGCATAATTTATTGTTGTTATAATAGTAAGTTATACATAATATAATATGTGTGAAATTTAACAAGAGCACCTTAAAATAAAGTGTTACCTACACTTTGAAAATCCAACGCTGTATCTCTTAGCTAACGTGAATTTTTGCATACTAACAGAAACATTAATAAATACTATAACAAATATATTGCTATTTGTTAGTTTATGTTCTAACCGTGCTAACCAATGTCAACTAATGGAACCTTTGTAAAGTGAAAACTGGAAAATGGAGATTGTAAAGTTAACTGCAATAACAAGTAACCTTAAAATGCCATCAGAATGATACGGACAGTGGGCATTATTTGTCTTGCAACTCGCATCTTCTGTTCTGTTTTCTAGTTTATGAGAATGTGGTTAAGCCAGTGACAGGGTCACCAAACAATAACAACAAATGACACAACAGATTGAAAAAGCAATCTCTTTTTCTCTCTCTACTTTTCTCACTTGTCCTTTCCGTTCTCTGCATAGCTATAAACGGTCATTTTAACGATGTTCCTCTAGAACAAAGACAAGTGATCATAGCGACTCAATGCTCTCCACCTTACCATTTACAAATGCTCTCTGCCACATCCCCATTATGAATGTTCACCTATGCAATTTGTAATCCAGAATGCAGCTGCTGGGTTTCTGCAGTCAGAACAGCTTTCTGGACAGCGCGTGTATATTCAGTCAAATCTAAATCATTTAACATGCACATCAAGTCATTTCGGATGTTTATGAAACAGACCTCTCAGGCAAATGCTGCCTTTTGGAAGTCTTATTAGCATCTGTGAGATATTTTCATTGTGGGTGTAATGCACCTACAAAAGCTGTGTCTGCTCTTTAGTAGAGGAGGGAGAGGTTCAAATATAGATCTTTGTGTTCACGTATTTCCAGTGAGATGAAGCCTTGCTTTGTTGGATTATGTGCTTTTAAGATTTTATTTATAGTTTAGCTACATAAATTGCAATTCTACACTGTTAAAATAATAATAATGATAATAATAATAATAATAATGATTATGATGATTATAATGATGATAATGATAATAGTAATAAAGCTAATTATATAGATAGATACAATTCAAGTTATTGGGCCAAAAATGTCCAAACACAATCCTTTTTAATTAAAGATGGCATGAAGCTAGTTGTTATTCTCCATTATTTATCCATCTCCATCGAACTTGAATATGAAGGCACAAAATGTATAATATTCAATCACTGCAGCTAGTGGTTCATCCATCGTGTCATTGAACTGCCCATTTCAACCTCACTACATTAATGTTCAGGTCAAGTGACCCAGATGACACCCTAACAACCTGATTGCGAGGCTTGTTCATCATTAGATCTAGTCTATCTCATGGAGAATGTCATCTTAAATACTTCAGGTCCCACCTCCATCATTTTCTTGATGCGAATAACTTGTATCAGGGTGACATAAATGAATGAAATGGAGGGAAATAGAGAATGGGAAATAGGAACAAATCACCCCGTAAATTGAACATGACACTCCTTTGATTGTAATCTCTGCGAAGAGGCTTTTTTCTTTATTTATTTTTGAGAGTGAAATATCCCCAATTTGAGAGATGTGAATATGAAATGCATATCCAGGCACACCGCATTCTCTTCAGTGACCTCTGTAAACTGTTGCATTACACTATTTTTCTAATTAATTGTCTTGGCAGTGTGTGTGGATGGCTGTAATGTGTGTGTCTGGATGGAAAATGAGATGCTCTGTTGATTCAAACATAAGCTCCATATGCTGCCTCATACGTCATTACAGCAAAGTTGGCTGTAAAAAATAAGTAAATAAATAAAATATAGCAAGTTAAATATTGATAGGAGTATTTAAAACTCTAAAACTCACAACATTATCATCAATTAGTATTCAGTCCATCACCGTCATGAGCAATGTTTCCAAATGGGAGTGTTCAAACATGATCCAAACAACATCTGGAAGTTTGGTTCTATTGATTCACGAGAACAAGAGAACGAGGCTCGCATATCTGCACCTCAAATGCATCTTTAATGAACCAATTCAAATGAATGGACTTTGTTTTACATTAAGGGATTATACATCTGTGAGCACTTTGTACTTTTCTCTGATAGATTTAAAAGGATATAACTTTTTTGAAGTTGCCCTTCAAAAACAACTTTTAAAAATACAAATGAACCATTTTCAAAGTAGAGTACAGCAAATAGTAAATGCTCTCTCTCTCACTCTCTCTCTCTTTCTCTCTCTCTCACACACACACACACACACACACATGCGTGCTATTTTCTGGATAAAAGTCTATCTCTTCAGCATGTTTCATGGTCTTAATCTCTTATTTTGCACTGACACTTAATTCTAAGTGTAAAGTTTAAAGTGATCAGTTACACATTAATATGCCTTTTAGACACAATACATGTAGTTAACTTTCCCCAGACATTTTAATGTTGCTTTTAAAGATGCTAAAATTTAGTTTAAGTTTACAACTAAGGTGTAGGTCAGGATTAAGTGCAGATAAGTTCAGTCATATGTATTTTTCCTCTGCAAACTAGCAAATGTATTTATTTTATTTATTTATTTTTTAAAGATGTTAGTGCACTGCCTTTTCAAGCCCAACTGAAAAATAAAAGTAGAAGGCTTGGGCTCTTTTCATTAAATCGTGATCTTGTAGGAGTCTCAACCTTAAGATGCACTCTAGAGGCTAATTTGATGCAAATGTACTGGATCTGATCTAATTGAGGCTACTTATCGAAATCATGATGTTCTAAAATAAACCTGCTTTGAGAAAATGTTATCTTATGTACTGTATTTTAGCATATGGACGTGTATTTTTTTTTTTCCACACTGCTTTCAATTGACAGTTAATTTTCTAGAAAAGGACAGCTAAAAAAGACATTGATCATTTGAATGGCATAAAGATGCCTGTGAGGCCTATTTCATTCTAGAGGCATCTGTGCCACCTCTGCACCACACACACACGCACACACACCTCATTGAGACTGGCCACTGCAAAGTGTCTCAGATGACTACCATTAACATGCCAAAAGACAGATGTTAATGGCTGGTTTGCTTGTGCTGATGTTTTGTAGCATGTTATTACCTCGGTCCAGATGTCAGTAGGGGAGAGAGACTCCCATTGCTCATCTCTCTCTCTTTCTCTCCATCTCTCTCTTTCGGTTTGTTCTCCAGACTATTGTTTGCATTGATGATCTTCCTCTATAATGGCATTTAGAAACTCATGGGCCTATATCTGAATTTTTCCACAGAGTCCAGCATTCAAGATGTTATCCACAGGATAAGGACAATAGTTTTTCCTCTGGCCTTGTGTATTCAAGTGCATGTATTTACCTCCATGAGCAATTTGTAAGAGTTTCTTTTTGTGTGCTGTCTACATTCCACCTGACAGAGTTTATTTGATCCCTTTGAGTTATTAAGCACAGCTGCTTTTCTCTTAAGTCGTCCCTTCACACTGATCCAGGGTACCTGTGGAAGACTAGCACATCAAACAGATCAAACAGAGAGTAAACTAAATAAATATGACTAATCCATTGTATTAATCAGTAAACTTTCATATTTATAAGACACACCAAGTGTGTATGCAGTGTGTTTGAAAGTCTGTTTTTTATATAGTAACTTGGTTAGGGAGCTTGCGTTCCCTGTTTAACTGGCTCTCCCTAAATCTCAAGGTTCGTACTATCTATCCTAAATACTATGCACGATTAGAGTCTGTCCCAAAGAATAGTATGTTGAAAAGGCAAGTAGAGAAGTATTTGGGTTACTACTAATAAACATTTAACCTGGTTATATATATATATATATATATATACACTGCCCTCCAAAAATTTGGAAATGCCCTAGAAAAGTGGTGTTTTGGACAATGTTGGCAAGAATCCTTTTTAATTTGTAATTAATTATAATTTTGCACTGATAAGGGACACCAGAAACTATGACATATTTTAATACAGAAACAGTTTATACATAGAAAATAAATTTTCGAATGATCAAAATATCCACCATTAGCAGCTATTACAGTTCATAATATGGGCATCCGAGCTGTCACTTTATTTAAACATTGACTTGAAGTACTGTATCCTGTACTGTACTCCAAGCCTCTTGAAGGATTGCCCAGAGATGATTTACAATGGTTGGCACTTTTTATGGATATCACTGTCCATCTTCCCAAAGTAGCTCAATTTTGCAACCCGGTATCACGCCAAGACGTGACATTATCACGTTGGTCCGCTTTGAAAAACGTGTAGCTGTCACGATTTAACCTCCTCAGACGTGAAACGTACACTGTTTGTGTTAACATGTTTCGTCGAAAATTCCGTGATTCACGAAAAAAGATTACAATGTAAGTCAGTGACAAGCATCAGCCGTGATACACCACGGATAACCGGATTCATTTGATATGAAGTTTATACTTTCATTGTAGCACCTAGACCCACCTTTAGCCTAAACCTACCCACTTCTGAACAATATAAACACACACAGACAATATAAGCGCAGTCAGAGGTATTTATTGCAAAAACTGACCATAAACAGTAAAAAAAGCATTACGAACAAGCTGTGTTGCATTTCAAGTTCTAAAGCCATTCGATGTCTTTATGCAAAGAAGAGAGTAAAATACAAGGTTTTAAGATGAAAGTATCCCTCCGTTAATGCTCATATGTTATTCAAAAGACACTCTCATCCTGTTGAATGACACAAATCGATTACCAGAGCCAATAACATTTCAAAACAGCATGACGCGATCGGTCATGGGACACGCGAGTGCCAATATAATTTTACAACCAAGGCTGATGTATGTATTCTCCTGGCGGGCGGCATTTTTTGAATTTGCGTAAAGCGTTGCAGCACAGATGAGTCACGGTGGACGGAGAGATGGTGATCAATCCTTTTGCCTCAGAAGAATTGGAATATTAATCATTTTTAATAGATGATGTTGGTAGTTGTATCTGCTGGATTATCTTGTGTTTTATTAACGGATGGTAGGTTTAGGGGCAGGTGCTGGGTTACGTGTTCATAAATGTATTAATAAAGTCATATAAATAAAACTGTTGTGACCTTTTACAGTGAAAAATCACACCCCAATACAGATGCAATAATGGCAATATCATTACCTAGTATTTGAATCCAAATCCGTGCGTGGATCACGGCAGATGCCTGTCACTGACGTGTAAGTTTCACGTCTGAGGAGGTGATACCAGGTTGGGCCCGCTGAGATGCAACAGTACAAGAAAAAGTTTGACATATAAACATGAACGGTGATTTCCAGACATCGTTGTTTTGCATTGCTCTTAACTAGCTTAACGGTAACTTACCGGACGTTTCATCGTCTTCATGTGTTGTTTTACTGTCGCTGCCGCTGGTTTTAATGAAACAAAAACCCTAAGGCCGGGTCTGCCTCCTCCTGGGGCAGAGCTCGCAGGTTTACTACCTGATCATGGGCGTGGTAGGAACCTTGAGCACGTAGGGTCTCAGGTTTTTATGACATTAGAATCAGCCGGGCCGAACTCTGGCACTCTTTGTCGACAGAGAAGGCTTGTAGGTCCCCTACCCTCTTGATAAAGGCCAACGCAGTCAACGTCAGTGCTACTTCCAGCGTAAGATATTTCAAATCCACTGACGCAAGTGGCTCAAATGGGACCTCGTCGGGGGAGTAATACAACCGGCAGTGCGGCGGTTTTGGGGGAGGCGAGGAGGTCTATCTTGGCCTTGTCGCAGCGGCTCCAAATCAGCTCGATTTCATTTATTTTTTGAGGTAAAACCGAGACTTGAAAGTACTTAGCATATTTTTAGGATGGGGTTGAGCATTTTTGAACGACAGCCTGAGAAGCCACCGTTTAAAAGCTCGTAGCCAGGATGGCTCTCAACCCACCGCTCTTTTTGGGCACGATGAAGTAAGGACTGTAAAATCCTGACCTCATCTTGACTGGAGGGACAGGCTCGATTGCATCCTTTGCCAGTAGGACTGCAACCTAGGACTTGACCACCGTACTCACAGTGGGGCAGCCTAGGCAGCCTGCTGTGCGGGGAAAGCAAACTGCTCTGGTAACCCTACTGAACTACGTGACGTGGAAGAGGTTCACAGGGTTTTTTTTATGACTGGTGGAACTTTCTGCACTGTCAACTGTCATGCGCCTCAGCGCGGCAGCCGAAAAGCTATTGCGGCTCAGCGATATGCTGCGGGAAGACGGCAAGAAACTCACTGTATTGCTCTTTTTTCTGGATTGCCCAGGGAGAACCTCTCGTGGCACTGCTGTGCACTCAGTAGGTCTCACTGGAATGCAAAAAACTTGTTTGCTCACAGCCTTTAAAAAGGCTACCAGCCCGCAGGACCTGCTGACAGCCATCTAATGCATTAATATGCATTGGCCTTTTGTTTAAAGCTCAAAGGCATCTGACCCCAGCCTCAGTCCATTCCTTCTTCAGTCGATTTTGTTTGGCAATCCTCATAAGGCTGCGGTTCTCTCGGTTGGTTGTGATCTTTTTCCTGCCACACTTTTTCCTTCCACTCAACTTTCTGTTAACATGCTTGGATACAGCATTCAGCCAGCTGCTTTGGCAATGAATGTTTGTGGCTTACTCTCTTTGTGAAGGGTGTCAATGACTGTCTTCTGGACAACTGTCAAATCTGCAGTCTTCCCCATGATTGTGTAGCCTAGTGAATCAAACTTAGAGACCATTTTGAAGGCTCAGGAAACCTTTGCAGGTGTTTTGAGTTGATTAGCTGATTGTCATGACATCATATTCTAATTTGTTGGTGGGTCATTGTTAAATGTGAGTCTAAATCATCACAATTAAAAGAACCAAAGACTTAAAAAACTTTAGTCACACAAATACACAAGTTTCAAAATTTGAGTTGAATTTTGTGTTGAAATAAATTAACTTTTCCACAAAATACAAATTGAGATGCACCTGTTGGTGTGTGTGTGTGTGTGTGTGTGTGTATGGATTGCTGGTCTTGATCCATGTCATATGGGAAAAAAACTGAAAAAAATCAGAAATGAAGTAAAAATGTTCGCTATTAAAAAAATTAAAGCATAGGTGATGCCAAATCTGAAAGTTCAGTTAGGCTCTTGAAGAGAGTTGACAGATAAACTTTAACATACCTTGTAGACATCAGTATCACTTCAGTTATTGTTTGAAAGTACAAAAAAGGTTTAAAAAGTAAAAATAAATAAATGAAAAAGAAAGGGATAAAACTTACACGAAAATTTAAATGAAGTAATAAAAGTATATACATAGTACTGATAAACATGATTATTTTATCACACCATGCCTTAGCCCATGTTGATTTATCGATAACTTAATTATGGTCAATGGACGGTCTAGCCCATAAAACCTAGCAAAGGTTAGAGGAGAAGACCAGCCCGCTGCGTTGCAGATGTCCTGGATT
>JAUCMU010000125.1:23526421-23538193 GCA_032275025.1 Enteromius treurensis
GTTTTAATTAGTCTGACTTATTTTAAACCAAATCAAGTGACAGTAAGTCAGACTAACTGAAATAAACCTGGCTTATACTCTAATCTTGGTTTATGGAACAGGCCCCTGATTCTCTGATGTTGGTTAATGGTTACATAACATGCAGATAAACAAATATTTGACCCTTCACCTATAAGAGTTGTGTTTTGTTGTTCATTTAAATAGTAAAAAAAAAAAAAAATTATTATAATGTTAGATTTTAGGATTTAATTTATTACATTAAACAACTAAATCCTTTCAGTTCCCTTCAGAAAAGCAATATTTAATTATCTTCAAGTTGTTGATGACAACAAATAAAATGTACTTTCTTTCTCCTTCTAGTTTTATATCAACATGGCACATGATTATCCCATTTAAATTAATGTGATAAACCAGTTAGGTCAAGTGCAAATCTGATTTTATTACCTAAAATGTTTAATGTTTCAGATTACTTGACTATTTATTTTATTTTATTATTTTGTCATGTAATTTGCAATCAGCAATAGACCACAATTTCTAAGTACAAGTACACATAATCTACACAGCACTGTTAAATCCTTGATAATGAATTAAAAGTACTTAATAATTAATAACTAATAATTAAAGTTAATAATAAAAAATAAAATAAATAAATAAATAAGAACTGTCTTAAAATTATGTCATCATACATGTCAGTGTAATTCTGTTTCAGTCATCTACAGTACAGATCTGTACAACTTTATTGCTTTAACACATCATAAAGTTTTATGGCTTTCCTTTCACATCCACATTACTACAGTTACATTTATAAAAAAAAAAAAAAAAAAAAACACACCACAAAAACACCACAGTCCAGTAAGTAAATAATCTTGTTTCTTTAAGTTGTAATGAAATAGATACATGTATTTATCTGTTTACAATCTAGGTGAACCAATTAATATTAATGCTTGTTAGAGAAATGCATTTTTCAAAGGGTTCTCAAACCAATTAAATTTCAAATACACTGCTTCACAGTTTGTTTAAGTGTATAGGTGTAACATTCTGTTCCTGTTCAGTCTTGTCTCCCCCCGTTGTCTGTGTCTTATTGGTTTCTCCCTCATTTAGTTCAGTGTCATCACCTGTTTTGTACACCTGTCTGCACTTTAGTTCCTGAGTTTGTTGTCTTTAAATACCGCTCTGTCTTTTGGTTCTTTAAGTCCGGTTAAAGCTCCATGTATGCCTTGTGTGTGATCGTTTGTGGCTCCCTCGTCAGCGTTTTTGTTCTGGTTCAGTGTTTATTATTAAAACTTCTGCACAGAAAGCCTTTCATGTCCTCCGTTCTCTGCCGCGCCGAGTGGCGCGACATGCACACACCACACAGGGCGATCCGTGACACATATATATATATCTACATATATATATAATATCATTTTTATATATAATATAATTTCATGGATATTTTGCATTATTCAAAAAATGCTTATTATTTTTTCTGTAATCTGAACTTCTGTTGCCTACACAAACAATGAATGTGCTATTAACTGAGAATATTACTTCTTCACTAATTGATGTGTTCAAACAGAGAACATTTTTAATGATATTCACAAAAAATGTAATTTTCACGCATGGCTCCATAACAGAGCGAGATATGTATTGAACATTGAATGCTATTATCTTTTTTCCTTCCGGAAATATAAAGTCTTTGAACTTACATTTTATTTAATATCTCTTAGAATTCAGCAGGGTCATCACTGGATTCAAACTGATTTGTTTAAATGTGCCACAGGCAAAAAGATTTGACTAATTAGGCATGAGCTTGGACGTCTCTTAAAATGTGACATTTGAAGCTGTTGCAAAGTGCTTGAAATGTGAAATGCACAAAGCAGCAGCAGGACTGGGGGTCAACTCTGCGTTCACTCTTGATATATTCCTCTTTGAAGCTACAAACAGACTAATGGGCTTTTATTCTTTATTATTTTGATGGAGGAGGCTGTACTTTCTACTGGAACAATGCATAGTAATGTGATTCTAATGTGAAAAAAAAAAACATTTGCCGTTAATGATATAATCAGTGTTTATGTTTGTAAAAAAATCTGATGTTATTATTTATATAGACAAAAATAACATGCCACATTCATTGCAATTTGCATAAACACTCTTGTTTAACCATTTTGCCCCTTTATAAGTGTCTAATTAGTTCTCAAACATTATAACATACTGTAGCATAATATATATGGCCATATTTCTTTTATAATTTCTATTTCTAGTGGATTTCTGCATGTATCCCACGAGCAAACAACAACAACAACAAAAACACACAGGCTTAGTTTAAAATAGTTATAAACATCTCCCCTATTACCTTACAGAGCGATGCATTGAGTTTCTGCTATTACCTAGTTGGATTTGGCCCATGAGGCCACTTTTGCGAAAACACAGAGAACACAGTAAACTAATTCTGACATCATTGTAGTCTGCCTGGAGCTATATTCAACAAACAATTGAAACAAGAGATTAATAAACTAGATACCAGCACCCTGGCATATTTTCAATTATTTCATATGAAAGTGAGTCTGTTTGCTATCTCACAAGCAAAATGTTCAGAAAGCTTAATGACTGAACTAATCATAGATGTTGATTGTGTTTCCTATAAAAATATGCAATGTTACGACCAGGAGTGCAACCCTGTTTATTTGTGTGCATGTGATTTATGTGGAGATCTGATGCTGATAACGCAAGACTGCTATCTCTTGTCATCGGTTTTGCTCTTTCTCTCTCTCTTTTTTAACTAATCTAATTATAACTGTCAGATATTCCCAAGCAGCCCCTCAAGAGCGTTCGTCAAAGTTATTCGTCCTTGACAGTTTCTCCTTGATCCTTCTGTTCTTCACTTTTGTGCTGAGCAAATATTAAGGTTAGGTCTAAAAGTGCATATTCTGTGATACACTTCTATCCCACCATTTAAAAGTTGGGTAAACTACAATAGTTTTACAAACTATTGGCTTGGTTTAATATTATTAATTCAGAAATCCATTGCCGAGTCTGTGTGTGCAGTTTCTGCCCTTAGATTCTGTTGTCTCCTTTAGTAAAACAGTAGATTTGCTTAAATAAATGTCGGTTTGTTTCGGATTCCCGCCTCTGTGTACTCTCTGCTCGCAAGGAAGCGCAAGCGCGAGCCTCACGAGCCTTCACCTGTGACACTTGCTGCTTTTTTTTTTTTTTGTGTGGTCAACATTTTATTGTCTTTAGACAAATAAAATAACATTAAATCAAACAAACCAACAAACAGGGAAGAGGGGTCAACAAACATACAGTAACAATAATTTTACAATCAATCAATAAAAAAAAAACAAAAAAAAACACTTTAAAAGGTCTTTCCTTCATAGAGTCTAAAATTTTAGAAAAAACATGTCAGAATCAGAAGGCAAGCCACAACGTCACAAAACGTTGATATTTAGTAACATTTTGGATTATCAAAATTCATTGTCAGTCCAACATATAAACACAAATTTGATGTCCAATACCGATGTCAGATAATGCTGATATTTTGTTGTTTTTAATTTGTGGAACCAAAATGCAATGTTAAGTCAATGTCAAATTGACCTCAAATACTGACTTCAACACGATTTTCACTCTCAACCAATATGCAGTTTCTGTCCAATGTCTAAACCAATGTTGTTATATTGACATGCAGTGCCTGCTGTGAAATATCTGGAGTAGGATATGTGCAGAGTACAAAACACAAGATCCAGGTATCAGTATTCAACTTTGAAAACAGAGAAAAGTTTTTGCATTTGCATGAAAAGCTGTTGTGTTACTCTTGGTCTTTATACAGCCAACAGCAAAGTTCCTTTGTCACCCACACACAAATGCCTGCAGTGACGCCAACAAGAGCACCAGACTCTCATTGTCTGTGGCTCTTTCTCTCTCCACTTTAGACTGCAAGATGCATGTGAGAAAGAGAGAAAGACAGTGACACTTTAAGACACTTGTGCCAGGCTGTTGGCTGTGGTGCGATGTATGTGTGTATGTGTTTGTGTGTGCCAATAACAGTCCGTGCTTTAGGCTGCAGGAAGATAGTGTGGATGAGGGTCCAGCCGTGGTGCAAGATCACTCTCTGAGCCAATTGAAAGAGCGAAGGCGTGATCTGAACAGCAGGGAAAACCCCAGGGTACTCACACTATTCACCCAGCCAACTGAGAGATGCCTGGGGACACACGAAACACACACACACAATAGACAGAGACAATGAAAAAAACAACAAAACATACAGATCACAGAAAACTAAATGTAACACGTTTAGCAGCACTGTTATCACCCTGTTCAACAACTTGCTTGTCTTTTTCCCCTTCAGCAACATTAGTTCTGTTTCCACTACTTCTGTGAGACAAGTATAAAGTCCCTCAGTGAAATAAAAACCTTTAATATAAACACTTTTATACTCCGTGTGTCTTTTTTCACTTTCTGTTTACACCTGGTATTAAATAAATCGTTCACCCAAAAATCTATCAACATCTTGTAACGTAAAAATCTGTGTTTTTGTCAGAAACAAATCTATCATTAAAGACGTTTTTCAACTTTTCACTTTCAGCCAAAATACCAGTCCGTAATCCATAATAATGCTTTCTCCAGTAAAAAAGTGTTATCCTCTCACATCAAATACATATTTGTTTAGAACCACTTTGGACTGTTTTTGCTTATAAATCAGGCTTGGTCTGTGCATATTTATCTCCTTACTGCAGAAAACTATTTTATGGAGAGAGGACTTGTTTTTAGCTGATGTCAAAATGCCTTAATGAAGTTAAAACACCTCAAGGTTTACAAACATGGAGCTTTTCAATTGTGAATTCAATTACGATTTAAATTTTACAGATGGTAGCTACACTTTCCCACTCACATTTTAAGCAGGGTAATTCAATCATTCAGATTACACACCTTTCATTTTATGTGCATCACTCAGCCCACGCATGAAAGTGATGTACTGTAGATTATGATGAAATATAATGAAACCTGGAAAACTATCCTCAACTCCATGTGATTAAAATTAATATTTAGATGTTGCTTGCATGTCTGTTTTTTTAATGCTTAAAATCATATACTGCAAATTTAGTCAAAACCAAAATAATTTTCTCTGTACAACAAACACACACTTTGATTGGTATTGGCAGTCATACGACAGACACAACATGGTTATTAGTTTTGCGCCTGCTAGATGGCGCTTAACTTTAAAACGTAAAAATATGTCATAATAAGGTGCTTGCACAAACAACGGCTCTCCAAGTGGCGAAGCAAAGAGAGATAATCTACAAACAGGAAAAAAATCCAGGCAAGGTGCAAACGCAATCTAAATAGCAAGATGAATCCAAGATACACAGGCATGAATCTAAACACTGAAACCAAAAAAATGCAGGCTAGGCAGGACTATGACAAGACTAGGAAAACCTAAAACAGGCTCCCAAAAGTAGCTACTAGCTATCACAGTGATATACGTGAAACAATGCTCGGGCAATCTGAACAGGAACTAAGTGGATGTAAAATAGTGTGTGTGTGACTAGTCGCAGCTGTGTGTGCAACCAGTCCAATGGAAAATGGAAAGTGTAGTCCAGTGTATAGTGCAACAGTCTGTGCAGTGTTAAAGTCAATATGATGGAATGATGATTTCTGTTGGTTATCGGGCATTTTTTTCACCCCTTTAACACTAATTAAAAATTGTATAATTTAACTGAATAAAAACTTGGCTGATCACTTGTGACTGGATCACTGAAAACCCATTTTAATACAAGCTGTAAACAGGACCGATTCCTAAATATGTTACGGCCTTTCCATGTGATGAATGTCAGCTAGGAGATTTTACAATCATGTTTTAAATTCTCATAGTGCTGCTTGGTTAACCTATTAAAGCTGTTTTGTTTGTACAGAGAGGAATGTAGCACATAGGATGAGCCCAAACAGCTTGTTACATGTGATAGTATTATGAGGCTCGATGGCTGCCTGCAGTTGGCACACGTATATGACCTGAAAATACAATGTACGAATGCATGTTGATGTGTCATACTGTGGTAATGAATAACTACTGATGGCATTGTTGTTCAGATTGCATGTAAACATGTCAGGGTTTCTAACTGTCTGAGAATTCAAATGCAGCACACAGGCTTGTCTGTACTCTAACACGTGTGCTTCTATGTGTGGGCATGTTTATTTGGTATGAGTAACTTGTATTGTTGATGATCATATTAGTTTCGACTGACAGGGTGAGTGTGTGTTTGTGCACATATGACAACCTGACTGATCAAATACTAAGTGTGGGCCCAGAAGCGTAGACAGCCCTGCTGCTAGCTTGTTCAGGTTGAGACTGAAGGAATGTGGGGGATGTGGGTGACGAAAAGCTCAGCCGAAGGCCCCTACCTCTGTGTCATGTCAGAGTGAGGGAGAACGAGAGAGAGAGAAAGCGAGAGGGACGCAATGGAGCCTGACAGTCTCACATCTTATCAAGGATGTACACTATGGCATTGCCTTTTTTTGAGCTCTGGTGGAGGTGTCATTCTCACATTGTTCAGTCACATTTTTTTGGGGCTGAAGCATACGACAAACGCATAAATAAAAATATTGACATTTATTCTAAAATTATTGAGTGTGGTAAGAAACATATACATGGTTAGGCCTTTAAAAATCAAACATTTTATGTCATATATTTTAAGTACTGTGCTTTAAGATTTTCTGAGAAGCATCACCAATAAAGCTCTAAATTATAAAATCTTGCACAGACTAATCCACACTCTATTTCTTTTCAGTTATTTTATGTGTTCAATATTATATGATCCTTATACCATTCAAAAGTGTGGTCAGAAATATATATGATTTTTCCCTTTCTTTTCCTTTCTAAAGAAAATCTGTTTCACAAAAGTTCTTTTTTTTTGGTGTCAAAAGAAGGTTCTTCAGATTGTAAACAAGTAAGAACGAGATGGATATTTAAATAACCTTAGACTGATTGGTTTTAATATATAAAAGTTACAGGAAAGACATTTATGATATTACAAAAGATTTCTATTTTAAATAAATTATGTTCTTTCTAACTTGCTGTTTGTTAGAAATACAGAAAAAATTTAGCGCAAACTTTTAGTATACTAAGCAGCATGATTGTTTTCAACACTGAAAATAGGAATGTTTATTAAGCACCAAATTAGCATATTCTATTTCCAAAAACATAATTAATGGCGACTGAAATTTGGCTTTGCCATCACAGGAACAAACTACGATTTAAATATATTCAGAAAGAAAACAGCTATTTTAATTGTAATAATATTTCAAAATAATATTTGTATGCATTACTTTTATCTATCGTCCTTTATTATGGAAAATTCAAAACTGAAATAGTTGCATTTCCAATGCAGAATCCTTTGGATAACTGGCATAATTATACTTTTCTTTGTGTCCCAAAGTATCAGAGTCATAAAAAAATGTTGTTTGAAAACTGAATATTTATTAGAAATGATCAGCCTTTTATTTGCCTAAATATTTCTTACAATGCAAAAAAATATGACAATGTCCTTGTTGAGGCCTGAAAAAATAATGCTAAAACTTTTTATTTAATTTTATGAAATATCTGTTGTGAATTATTTTAGAGGAGATTTTCAAAGGACAAGTTAAATCCACTCATGTGCTCTAAGCAAACATTCACTGTATAAGACTGCATCCTTCCAATTTATTATTATTATTTGTTTGTGTGTTTCTAAAACTGTAGAAAAAGTCAAACATGAGGGATGGTCCCAGTCTTCTTTCCATCATCCCGAACATCTCCAGTCATGGGATTGAAGAGGATTCTTCATGAAGTAAATTTTTCAGCTATCATTGATTATCTCAGACCATAAGGTTGAATAAGACATTTGATTGACAAATAATCAATCACTGCCTGACGTCTGCATTTATCTTCTATCCAAGGGGGACAGTCTCTTAAGATGGCATATCGTTTTAAAGGAAGGTGAGTGAGTTTCATCCTTCATTGCTTATCACAGTAAAATCTTGACCTACCCAGCCATCTTTCTCTCCCCGGCCCTCTTTCTTTCTTACTTAATTTATGAGACAGCCCTGAAAATTCAGAGATGTTACTAAGGTACACAGATTGTACTCTTTCTATTTCGATTTTGCTTTGTCAAGCCATTAGAACAGAGATTATGATTTAGAGTCATAAATAAATAAATACATTCTGCAAATATGTAATAATAAATAAATAAATATTTTTTCAATTTGCAGTCAATATATTTTAGATTTCAATCAATATATGTTACCATATGTTACCAAGTTTCATAACATGGTAGGTTCCCTTGTAAATCACTTGTAAAGGTCAGTCAGATTGTTTTTTAAATAAATTAATCATTTTATTCACTAATTAATCAAATGTGACAGTCGAGACTCATAAAAGGATAAAAATAGATTAAAAATATTTTTTTTACTTAGAAATATTATACATCAGAACTGTTTTAAGCAATGACAATACTCATTGAAAATGAAAAACATGAAAGTTCAAAAACATAAAAAATAGAGTACCGACTTCTGAACTGTGAATCTTTTTTAATACATTTTTTCACTGCTCCATCACAATACAACAATCTTGCCTATTTTTGTCCTACTAAATGTCTCAGCTAATAATTCATGATGAATAGAAAGTACAACAAAAATATAATCCAGTGTTACAGCAGCAACAAAGTTAAGAAAGTATGTCTATAAAAAAATAATTCAAAAGCAGTACATGCTGTATACTGTACAAAACCAACAATGACAATGCAACTGTAAACTGACAACACACTTACAACATTTATGAAGAAAGATGTTTTAGGCATATAATTATAATTGATCTTATACACATTTTTTACATGATAAACAATCTAGAAAGTGAGTTATGGTGCAAAGAAAAGAAATGCTTCTGCAGAGTAAGTAAGGGATAAAGGAGGGCACACCTGGAGAGGTTCTCTTTTGGAGCCAAACTGCACCGTGATGCTAGATCTATTAAATCTCTCAGTCCCTGCTTCAGTCATCTCAGCTGCATTCACGCACACACACACACACGCGCACATGCCATAATCCTGCCAGACCTCATACCCTGCATCTCACCAAATCTCCCTCATCTCTCTCTCTCCTATCTCTCTGACTCCCATGCTCTCCTCTTGCATCTCTGTTTGTTTGAAGGGAGAATTTATAGTACCAGGCTGTGCTTTTCATACCAAGCAGTGATTGGGATTGTTATTATTTTGACAAAGTGCACAAATATATTTTATAGATGTAATATAGGAAGATTCCATCTAAAACTTTGCTAAGTACTAACATAACAGAGGCTGCATCTGAAATCGCATACTTCCCTTTCAGTCAATATAAGCTGGGAATGTTGGGAATAACAAAGCCATTTGAGAGCCTGTCCACACTGAGACGGGTTTCGCTGTATACGTATACATTTTTTATCATATTGGCGTTTCGTCCACACGGATCCAGCGTTTTAGGAGACTGAAACCGCTATTTTTTTAAACCGGGTCCCAAAGTGGATAAATCTGAAAACAACACCCTTGGGGTTTCATGTGTACAGCTAATCCGTATATTTTGTGAAACGATGATGTTATCAAATCAAGTGTCGGCTGCGTCACTCGCCAACCTCGTCTTCTTCTTCTTGGTTTGTATATAGCGTGCAAAGTTATGCGCATGCTCAAAGTCTTCTTCTCCGTTTATAGTGTATCTCTATGGAAAAATTACAGCGCCTCATACTGGTTTGGCATATATACTACATCATTTTCAGTGGTTTCGTGTTTAGGCAATTTTGTTTTTTAGAACGAGGAAAAAAATGATCGGATAGGGAACACACCGGCTTCGTGTGGACGGAGTCTGAGATAGTGAGTTCAGGGACTGCCTAAATATTACAGGGATAGTTCAGCCAAAAATGAAAATAAGATGTTTATTTAAATTTAAAACATACACAAAAACAAATTAAACTCACATACATTGAGGTGTTAAGATACGAAACGATCAGATCAGTATTTACATATATATTTTTTTACCTCTTATACATTCTTACATCTCCAGCTCCCCTGTTTTTTTTCACAACATCCAGTGCGTGACGCTGGCACATAGACATCTATACATAGTTACCCTTTCAGTTAAATCACTTCGACATTACATATGGGAACTCGCCAGAGAGACCAATTGCCTTTGAGCTTTAAACAAAAGGCCAATGAATATTGCGTGCACTTGATTGCGCTCAGGTGCATCTCATCACCGCGTGAGTATATGAGGGCACGAGTGGAGTGCACATGCAGATTTTCTGGAGAATGATCGAGGAAGAGTCCTGACTTCCTGCTCTCTGGTCTGGCAGCGTTTCATCTCGGCGGCTGTCAGCGGATCCTGCGGGCTGGCAGCCTTATTAAAGGCTGGCTGTACCAGTCATCATGCAACATCCAGCAAGCAAAGACCTCTGAGTGCACGGTTGTGCCGCGTAAGGTCTTCCCTGGGCAACCGGGATACAGAGCACAATTTCCACGGTTAGTGAAATGTTCTGTTACGGGATGTCGATCCGAAAGTGCGCTTCTACGTGCAGAAGTTTCCTTGCCTCTTCGGACGGTCATGAATGCTGCCTCACGTGCCTGGGCCGAGAGAACGCTGAGGAAGCGCTCACGGATGGTCAATGCGTTCATTGGGAGGGTATGACCATGCCTACATTGACGACCAGCCTCTCATTCGTGAGACGGGTCCCAGTGCGTTCTTCCCGTGGAAAGTCGTTGAACCGTAGCAAGTTCATGGCTTCCGCGGCGAGGCGCCTGGGGGACCTCCAGGTGACTATTCAGAATGCTCCGTCCGGGGTGACAGCCGCACGTAGCCCCGTGGTCCTCCAGAAGGACCCCGTAACAGGGCCGAGTGTGTCCTTCTGGCACCCCGAGAGGTGGAGATGTCTTCTGCAGCATCAGAGGGTGAGTCTGATGGTGAAGCAGATGCTGCTTCGGGAAGGTGCCGCGCTGCGGTGTCTGCCCCGAGCGCGGCTGATGCTGAACTGTCGGCTATGCTCCTCCGCGCCGCGGCTGGAATCAGTCTGGAGGTGCTTGGTGTGCCTCTGGCCGACCTTTCGCAGCTAGATGATTGGTTTCTGGGGGCCAGAGATGCGGCACCGCCGCGCTCTCCCCCAGTGCTTTTTTTCCCGGAGGTATACGAATAGCTTACCAAGTCGTGGCGAGCCCCTTACTCATCACGCTTGCGCCCAGGCTCTTCGCTCCTCACCACACTCGATGGCGGCGCAGCCAGGGTGTACGAGGCGATTCCCCAGGTTGAGCACGCCGTGGCGCTGCACTACTTGCGCTGGCTCCCGTCCAAGGCGTGTAAGCTCTAGTCCACTACAGAGCTTACTACTCCGCTGGACAGGCTGCTACCGCCTTGCATGCCATGGCCGCGCTGCAGATCTACCAGGCTAAGGCGCTAAAGGACATGCATGAGCGAGGTCCTAACCAAGCGGCAATGCGGGAACTCCGCGCTGCGACTTACTTTGCTCTCCGGGCGACGAAAGTCACAGCGCGTGCGCTTGGTCAGGTGATGTCCACCGCGGTGGTTGCAGGAGCGGCACCTATGGCTAAACCTGGCGCAGATGCCGGACGCAGAGAAGGCACGCTTTCTAGATGCCCCCATCTCCCAGGCCGGCCTATTTGGTGACACTTTCGGGGACTTGGCCCAGGAGTTCGCGGCAGTTAACCCTCTTGAGTCCAAGGTGATTTTGGGGCCCTTGAGATGTTTGGACATGCTCTGATATTTGTGCTTTTTTCAGCTACTTAGAAC
>JAUCMU010000125.1:23565390-23576422 GCA_032275025.1 Enteromius treurensis
CAATTATTAATCTTACTTACAGGTAGAAGTTCAGAGGAGCAAGCCTGGACTGTTAAACTGGGCTCTGATCCTTCTTTAAAGAGCAAGTGTTTGGTGAATATCGCGTTGTACTCCAAGATTGGAAAAGCAGTCATCCGTAAAATGACGCGAACACAACAAGAGATTGTACTGCTGAGGTGTTGTTGAACAAAAATGAATGTTAATCACTCATTCTTTGTAGATTCATGTTTCAGAAGGGCATATAAAACAAATTAACTCTCACTGGATACAGCGTCTTTTTCACATAATGTAATCCACACGGAAATTGTACTGTTTGGGTGTGGGGCAAGTTGTTCGCGACGTAGAACGTGGGCGGAAATTATGCAAAATATGTTACCTAGTGACGTGGCTCGGTAACAGAGAAAAGAT
Source organism: Enteromius treurensis (assembly GCA_032275025.1). Classification (NCBI taxonomy): domain Eukaryota; kingdom Metazoa; phylum Chordata; class Actinopteri; order Cypriniformes; family Cyprinidae; genus Enteromius; species Enteromius treurensis. The sequence goes on from JAUCMU010000125.1 coordinate 23,565,799, forward strand.
TCAACTTGCTGACGACTCGTGTAGGCGAATGTGAGCCGACTCTTTTATTTGATAGATAATAACTTTATTAATCGTGCACTGTCAGCGTCACAAAATTGCAGATAGTTTATGTTCACATACAGCTACATGACACACTGCATGAACAATAATTTTTGAAAAAGCATATTAGGGGCACTTTAACTACAGGCTGAGGACATTTTGGGATTTGCTGGGAATTATTTATTAAAATCATTCTTGGCAAAGTGCTAATATCTGACTTTAGCACAGATAATAGGATTACATGAAGATCTCTGGGAAAACTAGCTGTGGTTTCAAAGTCCTGACAAGCTGCATTTCCATTACATGCCTTTAAAATGTTCTCTGTCCTTACTCTGAACTGACTCTCTTAATCTCCTCCTCACCACACAGAGCTGACAGTGAGAGATCAAATAAATAAATAAGTCTTTTTCAAACATTCAACAACATTTTAAACTGGTTTACTGAATACAATATTGCATGCAACTAGATAAGACGTCTGTCTCATTTGCTTTATTTGCATATAAATAAAAAAGGGTTTAAGTTACAAACATAATTTATCATTATTATTATTATTATTTACTCTGAAATGTCCTAAATATGGGTTTCAGTTTTCTCACTGCAAATTGTAATAATCTAATGAGTTCTGTCTATATGCAAGTTTCACAACAAATTATTGGTTAAAGTTTATGTCAAGTTCTGATGGATAAAATGGTGAAGGAAATATTAACTATATAAATTGATTTAAACATTTTTCTCTTATTTACTAGGGTATACGCTAGCATGACAGTCATGGTCTAAATGCACATAAACAGTGACGTTCACATGCAGAGGTGCACACATACATGCAAACTTGTCATGCGTATCTGTGTCGTGTCTCTTCTGTTCATGCCAAAGCTCATCCATCCGCTCAGATCCACTGGTGAAGCAGAATGCACCAGAATCCACCCATTTAGCCCATTTCAAACACTTGGATGGACAGTACTACTGCCCAGAGACTGGTGAAGAGAGAGATTGAGAGTGAAAGAGAGAATCTGAGTGCCTGGATGGAGAGTCAACAAATGGTGTGACGTAGACCAAAATATGTCAGATGTAGAAATATATAGTTGAGTAAAAAATAAACTCAGAGAACAACACTATAAATCTATAGCCCGTAGCTGCTTAATTTTAATTGGCATCATCGAGTCCCCTGGCAACACGTCCTCATGAATCTAAACCTTTCATTGTCCACAAACTCATATAAAACATGTTTCTGACATAATATGTGCACTTGGGTCCAACATTCGAATACCACTAGTAAAAATGACACATATTCTGTACAGAAATAATACCACAAAACTTGTATTTAACGTTATATTAAATAAATAAAAACATGATTTAAAATCTGTCTAAATGTTTTTACCTTGGTCAGTGAAATGGAATATCTGTTCAGACCACTTGAGAAAAACCCTAAATTCATAATTGACAACTTTCTAAATTCCTGAATGGCAGCAGAACATCTTGCAGATCAAGGGGGTACATATATACATACATAATATTAAAGATAATTGTGTATGATCAGAGAGTGAGAGATAAACCAAGGATATCTATTCTATTTTCTTTACAGGCACTTTAATTGCTTTTGTATTGCACAGATGGGAATATTTAATTTTTCCTGCATGCAGTACAGATGATGCATCTCTGCGAGGCTTATCAGTGTCTCAGATGCCCACATGCCAAGCCATCTCTAATCAAAATACATGCAGAAAATAATTACCAAGGTGGAGACTATCAGTTTTGCTCCTATAATTAGGCAGGGTTCAGAAAGGTTTATGACTCATTGATGATTACGGTTTCCTGTGTCCTCCATGTCAGATAGGATAAAGCAGAGATAAAGCGCGAGGAAGACAGAATGCTTTATTTATAGAATACTCTAGAGGCTTCATGTATATAAATTGCCCAGATTTTGTGACATGGGACTTTATGATTAGCTATTATTAGTCCGCCCACACATCATTTATGAATAATAAGTGTATGCGCCCCTAGCATTGACGCAGATCAGTGTTTGTAATAGAGGTACATTGTGATTGGATTTTGAACATCAAATCTTTGAGTAAAACGGCTGAAGAATTCTCTGTTAAAGTCATGCTGGTAAAGCAGTGACCCTTATAACATCCAGTGCCAACAAAAACACACACATTTGTATCAGTAACCCAGTGCACTTATGGTTAATAAGTTTATGTCCCCATTCAAAAGCTGTCGAGCACATATTCATGTCATATTAGATGCAGTCTATACTTTGCTGGGCTTGTGATGAATATTACATTGACATTATTTGCATTTATGTTTGAGATAAACGTGAGAAAAATGTAATACAAGTACATAAAATATTTTTTGTATAAAAAAAAATAAAAAAATAAATAATGAAATTAAATTAAATTAAATGAAATAAAATAAAAAATTAAAAGCCATTCATTTTAAAAATATATACTCGTCTTTTTAAATGCAAATGAGCTGTTTCCTTTAGGGAAGAGGGATGTGCTTTATACTGTAGCAAACACCTCTGATACTCTACCTACAACCAAGAAAACATCTGTTTGTTTTTTCATTAACACCTCTCTGCATGTGACATTAATCTACTTTAAACCAGGGTCTAGCCGTGAAACAAGCAGCAAAACGTAATTATAAAACAACAAGGTCACAAAACTAAAGTTTAAACACACTTCCAGGCCGAGTTTATCCTAAAGGCCTTGTGTTTGCATGTGTGTGTGGTGCGTTTGTATGGAGAAATACTGATCAGCTGCCATATTAGCTTTAATCAGGTCACACTGTAATAGAATGCTGCACACCCCGCTGCAGGAAACAGGCTTAATTAAGTCGAATCTGTTTTTCATGACGTTCCCCGTAAGTGAATTAGCCGCATAGACACTCACCAGGCCGCATTAGTTAAGGTTATTTTATTTGTGTCTGTTCTGCCTAAGTTTAGCACAGTAGTTGTTGTTGTTCTATTTGTGGCAATAATGTATTTGCTCTGTTTGTTTTTGTTCCAGTATATGGTTTTGCACATACACATGCATGCACATATGCACAATAATATGCTATACCACAGTCATACCATAGACATTCTTTATTTGGCGTAGAATAGAAAGCAGAAAAAGAGTTAGTTCGCAGATCACAGCCCGCAAATAAAAGGACAGAATACATAGCATATATACATGTCTGGATTGCTATACAAAAAAAAAAACAAAAAAAAAAACAGATGTGAACAGAAAGTCCCCCAAAGACTAAATATACAAGGCGTTATTGGCTATGTATTTGTGTGGGATTCATCTTCACACATATACGTGACTCTGTGCCCAAAGAAAGCACACATTCCTCTCTGAAAATCATCCCAAGAATGAAACAAAGAATTATGGAACATCATACTGTAATCTCTCTCTCTCGTGCTCTCTCTTCTTATTCTCTGAGTTTGAGTGTAGTACAGAACGCAGAGTGACATGTACAAAGGAGAAGCAATTCCACAGACTTTTTTCCATTTTTCCTCTCTCTCTCATCTTTTGAGAAGATAGCCCTATTCTTTTTTCCTCTGAAAGCATTCATCTCTTTCTGGTCAGGACAGTGCATCTGTCATATGAGCCCTTGGGCACAAAGAATGCGTGAGGGGTCAAAGATCTAAACTCCCACAAATCTCTAAATGCCGAGCTGAAAGAGGCCAGGGAGGAGATTTTCCTTTTGGTTCTTTTCCTTCTTTTCTTCCCCCCAGCATCATGGCATATATTCTTTGAGCAATGGCTGCTTAATTTGTTATTATATTATTTTCATAATTTCTGTTTCAGCTAACAAGGAATCCCTTTCAGCAATAAATAAATAAATATAAATAAAAGAATAATATGAAGAGAAAAAAAAAATATATATATAATAAAAACAATAAATAAATAAGTAAAATAGTTGACTTTTTCCAATTAGATCAATTTTAAATTACATTTTTGCATGATTTTAAACATTATTTTAGAGAAATAATATTCTACATGAAGAATATATATCAACATATTCTATTTAATAAATGCCAGATTATAATTATGCCTTCAGCAAGGTAATATAGTGGGTTAAGGGTAAGAGGGTTGACAGTTTAATTTGACTTTACAAGCTTTGTGCTCAAGGTCGAGGAACTGCAAGGTGCTTCTTAGAAAGAAATTTCATATTGAATTTATTAAATATTTTTTTACTTTCCAGTGATTTTCTAGTTTTAACCTATCTACCCATCTATTTATCTATATATCTATCTACAATATCTAATATATAGATGAGACAAGAGAGAGAGAGAGAGAGAGATTATGATGTGACATAAATTTGTTTCATTCTTGGGATGATTTTTAGAGGAATTTGTGTTTTCTTTTGTCACAGAGTCACATATATGGGTGAAGATGAATTACACACAAATGCATAGCCAATAAAGCCTTGTATATTTAGTCTTTGGGGGAACATATATGCATATACTGCTTTAGCCATTCTCTCTCTGTCCTTTTCACTCTCTCAATTTCCCCATATGTCTTTCTAGTCAGAAAGACCCTCTCGAAAAACTCTGTCAAACACTGGTCCATTAAGACACATTTGGAGATTAATCTTCTAAAGAAGGAACATAAGACAGCTTGGATGAACTTTTTGTCTTTGGATCATGTGTAAATCCATTTTGTAAAGACATGAGCCCCCCAAAAAATCCTTCACTGCTCAGCGGGAAGAAGTCCGACCAGGCAACCCAGATTAACCAAAAGTCTTAAAGAGATTATACAAGCAATCTAATTGCCTGTCTCTCAGTTAACTAACATATGCTGGACTGTGATCTAATGGCTTAAGAGTGTCAATTTTATTAGGTACACACATATGCGCGCATTGCATATGCTCATGGACTTACACGCACAGCCTGTCGGCCCAACAGTCCAAGCTCAATTACTGTGTGCTGTAGGCAGCCTGTGAGAGTTAGAGGTGAGGACAACAAAGGTTACTATTGGCAGTCTGTTCTAAGCCAATGCATCTTCCCTATAGTGCACATATCAGTGTGACATTTACCTGCTCATCAATAGTGGAGAGCTGAAAACAACTGGTGTGGCCCTTTGTTCTTCCCTTGGGACATTTGTTTGACAATGCTTACTATTAAATGTGTTTCTGATCGTTTGAGAAAGTGCAAGGAAAAAGAAGTACAGTATGAGTCACTTGTGAGCAGGTTTTAGGTGCGGATTAATTTGTAACCTTTTTTTAAAACAACTGAAAGTTTTCTTTGGAATCTAATTGGAAGATCACATAGATTTGTATCTGTTTTTATCTGTTTGTTGCTAATCAGTTACAAAGCATTGAAAGAGGATACCCTCTAACATTCTTCTCTTTGTACTAAAGCATAAACGTCACACTATGAAACTTTCTACTGTACCTCGAGGCTTATTCATGAAAGAGATTTCTTGATAAATATAGCAAACTCCTAATTATACTATGCAATATAAGTTGCATCTCAGAGAAATACCACTGGGGAAACAAATTATACCAAAGTCTTTTAAACTGAGGAAAGGAGTATTTATTCAGCCAAACTACAAATACTGTACAATTATTAACAATGTCAAGAAACAGGTTCAACAGTTGGGTTCTGGAAGAAGATCATAATGATGATAATAATAATAACAATAATAATAATAATAATAACAATAATAATAATAATGATAATGATAATAATAATAATAATAATAATAATAATAAGTGCAAGTGCAATAAAGTGCAAGACAGACCTGCTCTGAGGTTTGATAACCAAAGTTATCTGTTTTTGTTGAAGTCATACTCTGTAGTCCACATTTTTATTTTAACTAATTTATTTCACTTATAATTCTGGAAAATAACTCTCCATCAGTGAGAAAACTAAAACTAAAGAAAATTGTTCTTTGGTGCCCAACCACCCACTTTCAAATGATATTTCTCCATTACTTTAATGTAATTGGCTAATGTCATTAGCAGTACTTCAAGTACAAAGAATTGTACCTTTGTCTTTTGCTGTATTTTCAAATACTTTCATACAGTTTTTAATGTTGTGATTCACCTTAAGCTGGTTTGGTTCATGCCTTTAACAAAGACTTATAAAAAAAATGTTAATGGGGGAAAACAAACAAAAAACAACATGAATGGAAAATGCTTTTGGAACCAAGGCCACTGAAAAGCACTGTTGCACTCTATTAAAATGGTTAAAATGCACTCTATTGATTGGTTGATGGTAGAAAATGTTGAGAATTATGTTAATAAAATATTTGGTTACAATTTATTTTGAATTTAGACATTCTAGTAACTGTAAAAAAAAAAACTTTGCAACTACATGTCATTTTATTTTCATTCATTTGCAGCTACACTGACCTCCAAAAGTTTGGAAACACCCCTGGCAAACTATGCTCTTGGATGATATCAGCATACATCCTTAGCATTTTTGGTGCACATACTGAACATTAAAGTAGCCTAACATTATCATTGAAGACCATAAGACCTAGAGCAATAATAATTTTAAGTTTGATTACATAATAATGGCAACATATACAGTGCATGTCAAAGTTCCTCCCACTACTATGGGAGGAACTGGACCGTGATGTCTGTAAGAAGTGTCCAACCAGTGTAAATCATCTTTGGCCAATCCTTCAGGAGGCTTGGAATAATATATCAAGTCAATGTTTGAGTAAACTGACAGCTCAGATGCCCGGATTATGAACTATTGTAGCTGCTAATGGTGAATATTTTGATGGTTCAAAAATTTTAGTATTTTCTATGTATAAACTGTTGATGTTATAAAACATGTTTTCATAGTTTGTGTTGTCCCTTATATGCAAAATTATCACAAATTAAAAAGGATTCGTGCCAATATTGTCCAAAATCCCAAATTTTAAGGCTTTTCCAAACATTTTGAGGGCATTGTACATGTCTACTAACTTTCATAGTAGACTGGTGGGTTTAGGGTTAGTTGAATAAGTTTTTGATTTTGTTATGGACCCATCAAAATATTCAGGAGACAGTCTACTAATACTATAATTGCTAGTTGACATTTAGTTGCAAAGTTAGTTGGATGTCTAAAGTGGACTATCAAAATAAAGTGTTACCAAATATTTTGACAGATATTATGACAAGCTATTATAGCAAACAATTAACAAATCCATTGTAAATGCTGAATATATTTACCTGAGTGAGCAATGTTTGTTTGATAAGGGCATGGTACTGAAAAGACCATGCAGGGATGTTTTTTTTTTTTTTTTTTTTTTTTTTTTGAAGTTCATGTTAGGTGATAGAGTGGGCTGTCTTTGAAGTTTGTGGTAGAGTTGAGTTTCGACAATGATTGTAATGATTTGTCAATAAAGTGGTACATAGTAATGCATGACATTTCCCTGTGAAGCAGTCAGGGTGGTTTGGGGAAGACAGGTGACCCAGTCTAGAATCTGTCGACTTGAAAGGAAGAACATTTCAGTCATTAGAGAAGTTTTGTGCTTGTTACAGTACTTGCAGTGTGGGTAAAGCAACTTTGAAACTTAAAAGTATTTAATAATTTAATCTAAGTAAATTAAACTACAGCTCCTCTAGTCTAAAACACAAAAACTCTCTTTTAAATGCAGCTTTAGATGGCTGATGATATAATTTCTAATTTAATTAGAGTCATTTTCTGTCAGAGAAACAATGAGGGTGTATTACTGAATGAACAAATCTCAATTAGGGTGACAGAAATAAAATTTAAGAAACATTTATGCTTAATACCACATCGACTAAAATACATGAATTAATTGGCAGAATTTTTTATTTTATTTTATTTCTTTTGTGTTTAATTATTTAAGTGATTTTGAAATGCAAATATCTTAATCATGTCGCAAGAAATATGGTTTGCATTAAACTAAAATGCTCCATTTAAAATTCCAAATTTTATAATTGCTCAAACAATGCAGCCTAATATTTGATCAGAATAACAAAACTGGGAAAGACTCAGGGGATAACATCCACTGGGATAAACATCATTCCATCACTCATATGAAAGATGGCACATACGTGTGTGTGTTATCTCTGAACATGTTTTTTTCAGCTCAACATACACATTGTCACAACCCTCTGCCAAGCTGTTATTCTGAGAAGTACAGCAGCTGAAATTGGCCTAGAATTACTATCACAGGCCTGGACTAGAGGAACATAAAAGGAGGTGTAATTGCCATGTTTAAGGGCAGAAGGAAGCACGGGCATCAAACGTAGAAAGCGCTGCCTATCACCGGTCCAGAGAGAGAGATAGAGAGTGGCACCACACTGACAGAATATAATTGCCACCTTTGCCCGATTTGAATGACAGTTCCAGTAGTTCCTAAATAGAATGGTGCTGTATTGTGAGAGACATGGAGGCAAGGTCTGAAATGAGATGCATGTGTGTGCATGTCTCATTTTTTCTCAACCCAGCGCAAGTGTATCAGAATAAATAAGACCCAGTTCTCAGACAGGTGGGCTTGTTGTAGTTGGTGTTGCTCTTTTTTTTTTTTTCTCTCCCAGCAGAGGCAAAATCCTTGATAATTGGTCATAAGGGGAGGATTGACCTTTGCTAAGGCAAATGACTTTGCAGGTCCCTATGAAACTCAACACAATGTCCAACGCCATCTGCCATGTTTATCTGTGTGTGCGTATCAGTGTCTGTGTGTGTACGTCTGTGTGTGTTTGTATTCTTTTGTGTCGTGAGCAAACACTCAGCAAATTAAGGGCAGTACACAAGTCAGCAGTTCTCTTTCCTGCTAGAATAACCCCAAAGCCCAAAGCATCATGAGGTGAGTGCTGCAAGTTATATTTATTGTTGTTTTTAGATCACAGGCTCCAGAAAGCATTTCGAATAAGGTGGGTGAGGATGGTGGGGGTGATGATGACAAGTCATAAAAAAAAAGTACTAAAAGCCTTGCTCTTGTGATGGGGGTAACCATATGTGTTGGTTACCACACATGTGTTGGTTACCACACAGAGTTTAAAGTGGCCTTTTATTGTGGCCAACTAACCTGTGCAATAATCATGCTGTCTAATCAGCATCTTGATATGTCAAACGTGGATGGATTATCTCTGTAAAGGAGAAGTACTCACTATCACAGATTGAGACAGATTTGTGAACATTTTTTGGGAGAAATAGGCCGTTTGTGTACATAGAAAATGTTCAATCTTTGTTGACAGATCTAAAAAAGTAAAAAAGTGGGGGAAAAAACGTATTTATTATTTTGGTTAGTGTATATATGTTTGTAATTAGCTTGTTGATGGCATATCCCGATGGAGATGGCTTCTTCAAATAAGACAATGCACCATGCCATGGTGCTCATATCGTGCAGAAGTGGTTTCAAGAAGAGGGAGATTTTACCTTGCTTAGGTGGCTCCCACAATCACCAGATCTCACCAGATCTCACCAGATCCAATTGAGCATTTAGGGGAAGAAGTTAAAAAAGTCATCAGGCAACATAGAACATTCATCGCATCACCTTTAAACATCTCATTGAGTTAATGCTAAGAATAATCACTGCAGTATTGAAGGCAAAAGGTGGCCCTACGATGTACTGAAGGGTGGTCATAATAATTCGGCCACTCAGTGTGTGTACAGTATATATAGATATATACATACAGTGCCCTCCACTAATATTGCCACCCTTGGTGAATTTAAACAAAGGTGACTGTGAAAATAAATCTGCATCGTTTATCCTTTTGATCCCCATTTCAATTGTTTTAATTCAATGATAGGTTAGAATTTAGTAAATTTTTTGAACGAAAGATGAAAAGGATAAACAATGTAGATTTATTTTCACAGCCACCTTTGCTTAGATTTACGAAGGGTGCCAATATTAGTGGAGGGCACTGTACATATAATGTTCAGTTTTACTGTATTGTGGGATCCAGGGGGGTCCAAAAATCTGTCAATATCTTGTATGACCACTATTTGCCTCACACAGTGCAACGCATCTCCTTCACGTAGAGTTGATTAGGTTGTTGATTGTGGCCTGTGGAATGTTGGTCCACTTCTCTTCATATTGGCAGGGACAGGAACATGTTGTGCCAATCCAGAGAATCAGGTGAGTATGCTGGCCATGCAAGAACTGTGATGTTTTCAGCTTCCAGGAACTGTGTACAGATCCTTGCAGAATGGGGCCATGCATTGTCATGCTGTAACTGGGTCATGGTCGTGGATGAATGGCACAACAATGGGCCTCACTATCTCGTCATGGTATCTCCAATATAAAACCATCAATAAAATGCACCTGTGTTCATTGTCCATAACATACGCCTGTCCATACCATAACCCCACTGTCTTCTTGTATTCTTTTCTCAGAATTGTGAGATATGAATTCAGGATTGTGAGTTCTAAAGTCAGAATTGCAAGATATAAAGCCACAATTACGAGTTTTAAAAAATCTGAATTGTGAGAGATATCTCTCATATGACTTTATAACTTGCAAGTGCAAGTTTGTATCTCACAATTCTGAGATAAAAAGTCAGAATTGCGAATTATACATTAAGAATTGCGAGATATAAAGTCAGAATTGAGAGTTATAGAGTACATATGTATTATTATTCCCTCAAAACTGGACTTTATAACTTGAAATTGTGAATTTATATCCCACAA
>JAUCMU010000125.1:23578916-23592073 GCA_032275025.1 Enteromius treurensis
TATATTTAATTCAAACCTTTAAACTGCATTTTAAATTCCAGTCGCTATAATCAAAGCTTTATTAGGCTACATTGTATATTTGTACTATATATTGTTGAATATTATATTAGAATTAATATTAAAAATAATATTAAAGTCAGAACATTAAAAAGATCGAAATTATAGGCTATAAATATAAAAGGCTAATTAATAATTATGTTTTTGTTGATGATGATGATGATGATGATAATTATTACTAAGACGATGCGTTAATAGACATTTAATATTACTGTAATATTTATTTATGAGAAACTTAATATAAATGCTGTTTAGTATCAGAGATGGATTCGGTATTATTTCATTTTGAATTAATATTAATTATTATAAAAATGATTGTTTTATAAAAAATATTTCATATTTTTTATGTTTTATTAAATTAAATAATGTATTGTTTTATTAGGCCTATATCAATTATTATATTGGACGCAATGTAGGCTAAACATCATTTATTTTAAGTTTATCATAAATAAATATAACATTAATATTAAATATCCATTAACGCATCGTCTTCGTAATAATCCTATTATGTTTATAGCCTATAATTTCGATCTTTTTACATAACATTCTGACTTTAATATTCTAATAATTCTAATATAATATTCAACAATTTATAATACAAATATATGTAAAACAATGTAGCCTAATAAAGCTTTGATTATGGCGATTATGCAGTTTAAAGGTTTGAATTAAATATATTTCATTTTATTTCTGCGTTCTTATACACCTATACTCCGGAAATAAACATAAAAAATATAGCCCTAACAAGTAAATATAATAGAAGATCATACAAATATTATAGAATATACAAATAGTAAATTAAATGTTTAATGTAATAAAATATAATCTCTGATAATCTTGGGTTGCTATGGTCACGCAGGTTTGTTTATGCAATAAACTCGTGGCCATGACATCTCATGTTGAGGGAACAACATATTTTTTACAAATTGTGTACGGTTTTTACATAATAATGTGTTACACTGAGTGACAATGTAACATAATTTTAACCAAATTTTCACATTTTATTTTTCAAAACCTAACTTGAAACCTTAAAAGTAGACACATTACTGACATTCCCTCTCTATGAAATAAACAACAAAATAACATAAATATTGTCCAATCTTCTCTAGTGCATTGTTTTTTTTGTTGTTTTTTTTGCCAATTTCCCTTCAAATAAACCTTTTTATTTTCTCTCTCTCTTTTAAGCCAAATGGTTCTTTTTTAATGTTTAAGTGAAATCGGCTATTTACCTTTAACACCATGTCATTTCCACTTGTGACAGTTTGCAACCTGCTGGCTCAAATGGCTAGAACCATTTCAATCACTTCTAGCCCTGTGGTCTATGACCTTATCTGAGATACTAAGTGCTTTGAACAGGGAGCTAAAAGGTTGCTCAGACAGCACAAAATGCTCCAAAATTAACATCAAATGAGGCTTATGCTCTCATTGCACTCTTGGCCTCCATCCTGCATGCATTGCATATTTCTTTTCCCCTCCCTCGTGCATGTCTTAGTAAAAAAACACAAGACAAGAGACTATGCAAATGACCACTGACAGCAGGTATTTGATATGCTAACTGCCTTAGATAAATAGTATTAGCTCGACTAGACACTTTCCAGAATGCATAAAATTCTCTAAGAAGCGAAACATGGATGAGAGGCAGAGCGGATCTCTTCTGAATGCCGACTTCGTCTGTGAGAACCAGGATGGAAACGACTGGTCAAGACAAAATGCATATAATTCAAATGTCATCGCTCAAGCTTTTGCCATCTCAGCATGGCTGCCCTGACACACTTTCCCCTGCATACAGATTCAAAAATTACTCTCACCTCAGACCACAACAACTAAATCCGGCAAAACACTTTATCGGTCTCTTGCTTTCCCGTTTCTTTCTCGCCTCTCTCCTTCGTACAAGAATAAGTGAGTGGCCTTTGGATCTCAATATTTATACTGTAGCCAGCAATGCTGCAAGCTAATGAAATGATGATCGCCGCTAAGGAATGCTGTCAAAGCCCTTCATCTTCCGGATGTCAGGGTGGCTTTGAAGGTTGAACTGCGAGTTAAATTACATCCAGGGGCGGGCAGCAGTCTCCTTAGCGTTTACAAGAAATATTGGATGCCCTTTTAGATCTTAACATGCATTGCAAATGCAAAGAGAGCACAAAGAGAGAGAAAGTCACTTAAATAGTACTGTCTAAAAGGTGTATAAAATAGAAGCTGCTTTTAACCTTTTGCAAGCAGAGATTGGCCACTGGATCGGTTAACTGTGAAACATTTCGATATTGCTTTATTGTGCACTCAGCATTTCTTCGACTTGTTTTGTGGATGGAATATACTTTTAATACAGTGAGCTAAATAAGGCAAAAAACAAAAATAAAAAAAATTATATATATATATTAAACAAATTATAAAACCTTTATTTAATATGCGTGTTTGTGCTGAGTATAATGTATATATTAAAACACACACATACTGTACAGTGTGTAAACACTTTTGAAAGTATGCACATGTAAATTGTATAAATTATTATTATAAATGTATATATATATATATATATATGGACTGTTTATTCTCATTCTGATTCTCGCTGCCTGCCATTGTTACCTGTGCCTGTGGAAAGATCTTTCTATTGGATTATCTACGCAGTTCCCGTTTACTGGTGATTACCCTTGCTGGTTGACTAATTCTAATAAAGTCTCTCTGAGTCAATGTTACAGCAGGAAGTTCTCAGAATTTACCATTCACCTTTTAAATGGGTTTTTACTGTACCATTTTCTTTCTTTTTTTTTTTTTTTTTACCTTTATATATTTATATATATAATATGTTAATAAATGCCTATTAATAATAAATAAAAAAATCTAGAGGTGTATTTAGACAGATGGCTATGCAGATGGTTATATGGTTGGATGGCACTCCAGCGCCAAGAGAACTCTGTATCTTTTTAGCAATGTACTCATGTCTCCACCCACTTTGTCTGTTGTTTTGGTTTTTCATTCATGTCTTCGCCCATCTTGTTTGTTGTCATGGTTGTTCATTCATGTCTCCACCCAGTAACCCATTATCACGTGTATAAATTCCCCGGATGTCTTTGTGTTCTCACGGATCATTAAATGTATGGATGTTTGTTTGGAGTTCACCCGTGTTCACATTCTTTGTTTCTCTATATTTCCCTGTATTTGGATCTTTTGGATTAATCATTGTCAACCTTAATCTCCCTGGATTATTGCCTTTGTTTTGCCCTTCGAACTCTGTTTGATGTTGAACTGACCCACGCTGTTTCGCCCTTCGAACTCTGTCTGTTTGTTGTTGAACTGACCCACGCTACGTATCTGGATTATTCTACTGTCTTTACGACAGTAATATATATATATATATATATATATATATATCGTTGCACAAAATACAAAAACAACATTGATAAATAAACAAATAAAGAAATATTTCAGTATGACCAAAATATTGTTTCTGGGATTGACTAAATATTACATATATAATATTATTGCTAAATTGATGTTTTTAAATAATTTATTTCAATGTAAACACTAAAGTGGAAATTAACATCAACAATTAAATATCAAGTATTGGCAGATTTATTGCTAATCTTTGCCAGTACCATTAAGTAGCACTGATAGTGATATTGTAATAGTCCTAAACTATACAGTAACAACTATAATGTGCTATAATGTGAAACATTATCAATGTAAATCTGTGAGGAACTCTTTGGGCCCCGTTAACACAGAATTTGTGTTTCCACTCCATTGTGCTACTTTCTTATTGGAATTTCTCTGTAAACACACACTAGAAGGATGTCCAACCCCATTCCACTGCCCTCATTTTGTGTTTTCAATGTGTGAATGGCTCCTTATCCCTATAGAATATGTTCTGTTATTGCTAAGTCAGGGCCTATATCTATTTTATGTAAGGACTGCACTTCATGAGCTCTTCAAATGTGCTGAGCAACACTTTAGATTCAGTTTCAGATCAAAACGGCTCCTGTTCCAGATGTGAAGGCAGAATTCATGACAGATGGAATCAGACCAAACCCAAGTCAGGCCACAGTCCTCCCTGGTGTTGTAATTAGAACTCACCACCCAGTTCACTTCACTCAGTCCTTTCCCTGATCTCCACAGGAGCTGAGCCACTAGCCTGCATCTGCCCCGCAGTGAAACACAACCTCCAAACCACTACAACGGTTCAAGCACGAGTGATCCTTAACAAACCAAACCAAGATTTTGCATCTCTGATAGAATCTCTCGCATGAGAGATGGTTACTGCTCCGTGGGTTCTGTCCTTTTGAATAAAAGATTGATCTTACAGTGTCCACATTTTAGTTGAATCACTGCATTCAGACAAGCTGATAATTTGTTTTAGGATCAGTTAGCCAGTCCTCCCCAATGCTGTATGTATCTGACTGAATTTTCTCTCTTTCTCTCTAGGGAAATCCGATACTTTAGTGAGAATGTTTAATAATTATTCCAAATGGGTACATTAAGCATGTTGAAATATTTGCTGTGTTATTTGACAAGATATAAACATTGAATCTATATTGTATATAGATTATACACTATAAATTACGCGCAGACAAAAGCAGTCACACAGTGTATGTTGGGTATGGTAGTTTTGAGCACTGGGATGTGCAACATTGGACACCTCGCATATGGCAATGGTTCAAAGATCACATACTGGAGTTTTCATGCTTAAGCAACTGTGCAAAGTGTGTGAAAAGATCGGACCCCAACTGTGTGTCCAATCAAACTGTGTGAGAGGGAGACCTCCCTGCTGTAGCATAGCCTTATTATATTTGAACCCTCACTGGGAGGCCAGTGCATTCAATCTCTAGGCTCCTTTTATGCTGATTGACTCTGATTTATAATAGTAGAAAATTCCCCAAAAATCATCCAGTAGTTGCTGTTTATTATACAACACTTACTACCACTACTGGACAACTTCACCAATTTCTTTGATACGTTTCTGCACCTGCAGCATTGTTGTCTATGAAGCGTCAGAGAGCTTCCAAATTTCATCAAAACTATCTTAATTTGTGTTCTGAAGATGAATGATGTCTTGTGTGTTTGGAATGATGAGGGTGAGTCCAAAAATTTATTTTTTGGGTGAACTATCACTTTAAACAACAACAGAAAAGGGATTTTATCCCCAGTATATTAAATAATATTATATGTAACTTATAAATGGAACGTTTAAAAACAACAACAAAAAAAAAAATTCTTACAATGATATGTGAAATATATTATTATTGTTGTTGTTGTTTATACATGTGATGTCAAAGCTGGTTTGATTCTTAAGAAACATTTCTTAAAAAGAAAGAAATAAAAACATTAATTTGAATCAGTTTTAGCAACTTAATTCATCCTTCTAAATATAACTATTATTATTTTGAACAGTATACAGTGGATATATAATATTAACCATTTATCAGCTTTCGTGACATTATTAGCAGTATTGCAAACAATTTTGAACAGTGTAAGCTTCTTTGTAATGCCCCCTAATGAACTCAGATTTGCCATGTCAGCAGCATCGATCTCATGCCAACAGAGTGGCTAAATTGGGGCATGTTTCTCTAGCAATAGAAGTACAGTATGTGTGTACAATATGTTTGAAGGGCATTGGGAATATAGCATTTGGGAGGTCCAAAGAGGAAAAGGGAAAGTGGTGGGGGCTGGAGGGCTGCCATATTGCGCCATGTAACAGCGGGAAACTAAAATGCTGACGGGACACAGCCTGTTTGGCCCAGCATGGGTTCGGGTCCCCACAGGCGACAGGTATCCCCAAAGAGCTGACACATTGCTTTTTCTCCCCTTCCACTGTCTTCTTTTTCATTCCCATTCACTCTTTTGCTCTTGTCAAGGGAATTCTAGCAGGTGTCTGGAAGGGACCACCTGTAATGTCTTCTTCTTAAACATATACAGTATATATATTTTTTTGCAATAGCCTCACCTGGCTCAGGCACCTGTCACCTTGATCCCTTTAAAGACCTAGTTCAAATCTCTTAGAGCTACAAGGACAACTCATCAAGCCAGATGGACCTAGATTTATCCTCCTTCAATCCCCTTAACCCACTCTTTTACATAAATAACCATGCATCTGTGCCTAATTTGTCAATATTATTAAATTAGACATATTGTAGAAAACATTAGCCTCTCCCTTTTTGGTGAAATAATAGTATTGTCTTGGTTGATAGATCTATCTTGTTGGTTAAGTTTACTTGCCTAACCAATTTGCACAATGTGAACTTGTGACATGTAGGGGTGTGTCACATCAGGGGTGTATTTCCCAAAAACATTGTTAGCTAACTTTGGTGATAAGTTCCTCTGAACTCTATTGGAAACAATGGAACTTGCTTTTGGGAAACGCACCCCAGTTGGATTTTTGTGAATTGACACGAGCGTGTGCATCATGTGAGTAGTCTGGGCTCTACCAATGGTATGTGTCCAATCAAACTGAGAAAGAGTGAGGGGTCCGCTGAAGCATAGCCTTATTATATTTGAACCCTCACTGAGGCTTCCACAAACTTTACAACAATTTGGGATGTAAGCTTTTCAGATGTTTGTATGGAATACAGCAAACCCAGCGGAATCTCACGCTGCAGGATAGTTTAAAGAGGAGAGAAAAAAAATACCTGTGAAAGCACAAAGACGCAGGACATTACAAGACAGTATACTGTAAATTAGACTTTTTTTATATATATTTACTGTTGCACAAGTCCAAAAGTGAAGAATTTATGTTATTTGATTGTTCAAGCTACCTCACAGAAGTGCTCTGTTTGTTAACAGAGTTGTTAAATGTTAAATAACATGAATTCAATAAAAAATAATGAACATCCTGTATCAGTTTTTTTCGCTCTTGTTTATTCTTTATTTATTTATTATAGAAGTATGGGATTTGATATCGGTATATACTCAAAATCACATGACTCGGACTCGAGGGCAAAAAAACCTGATCTGGACATCCTTAATTTCTACTGTCATGATGCCATCTGTATATGGACCATTTAATAATATTTAGTAATTTGTTTATAAAAACACATATATAATACAAGATAAAGTCATTTATGCTTCTGCACTTATGGTTTATGACTGGCTGGATATAAACTTGTCACTTGAACTTTGATGCAAGAAGGAATAAAAGTAGACATTTCAATGAGTAAGGCGCTACCAGCAGGACTCGTTCCTCGTCCTCCCTAATCTTGCACATGTGAATAGCGCGCAGCGATTTCAGCCGCTTGTGACTCCACAGGAGCAGAAGGCCGGCGAGCTGTGACATACGGAGGGAGTGTAGACCACCTTGTTTGTTGATGTACGCAACAGCCGCAGTGTTGTCTGTCCGGACTAACTAGCATCGGAAGAAAATGACGCATCGCGAGAAACATTGCCAGCAGCTCAAGGCAATGGATATGCCAAAGCAGTCAGACGCCTGTCCAGGGACCCGAGGCTGCTTGCCTATCGCATACAGCACCCCAGCCCATGAGAGAGGCATCCATGTTGACCACGACATGTCTCGATACCTGTCCTAGGGGTACTCCGACCCGTAGGAAAGCAGGATTGTCCCACGGGCTGAATAAGCAGCGACACTCCGGGAAAACGCCAATATGAAGTGTGCCACGGTGCCATGCCCATCTCCGGACCCGATTGTGTAACCATCGCTGAAGCTGTCTCATATATAACATCTCGGCTGGAGGGACAGGCTTGATTGCTTCCTTCGCCAGTAGGACAGCAATCTCAGCGCGCAGTACGGCAGCTTGGGTCTCTGAGCGGACCGAAGTAGAGCGAAAGCCGCGATACTGGGGCGGGCGCCTGGCGAACTGAATCGCATAGCCAAGGCATATCGTCCAAATCAACCACTGCGAGGGTCTGGGAAGCGCTATCCAGGCTCCGAGTCGCGTCGACAGGGGCATCAGGGGAACGTTGACTGCCTTGCCAGCAGTGGGGCAGCCCGTAGCGGTGACAGGGACTGCTCGTCTGGCTGCATTGCGCAGCGCTTACCTGTCTTCCTGGCTCCCGCGCTGGCGACACAGCCTCCTGGGTCTGTATCTGTGTAGACAAAAAGGTTTGTGTTAGATGGAGACCTCCGGACACTGGGCCCGGAGTTGTGAGAAATTGCTCTTTCTGTGAAAATGTGGGTACCGCCGACCCGGTCGGAGCAGATAGTTCTTTGGGTGCCGCGAGGGGACGACCTCGAAGAAGAGCAGGCGGAGAAGCACTGGGGGACTGGGGGTGCCGCATCTCTGGCCCCCAGAAACCAGTCATCCAGCCGCAATTGGTCGGCTGCAGGCACACAGGGCACCTGAAGACCGATTCCAGCCGTGGCGCGGAGGAGCGTGTCTGACAGCTCAGTGTCCGCTACAGACGGAACAGATGCCGCAGTGCGACGGCTGCCCAACACAGTGCCCGCTTTACCATCAGACTCACCCTCTGATCACCAGTCACCTGTAGGTCCTCCAAGCGTCTCCCCGTGGTAGCCGTGAACTTGCTATGGTCCAACGACTTCCCACGGGAAGAGCGCGAGGGGAGCCTGCTCACAAGTGAGAGGCGGGACCCCAACGCTACGTGAATGATGACAATGAACGCATTGACCATCCATGAACGCTCGTGACTGTCCGATGAGGTGAGAAAACTTCCACACCCAGAAACGCATGGTTGGATCGACATCCCATTACAGAATGCTTCACCAACCGTAAGGAAATTGCTCTTTACTCCTGGTTGCCCAGGGAAGGCGCAACGCAGCAACTCCGTGCACTCAGGGGTCTATGCTCACTGGATACGCAGATGACTGGTACAGCCGGCCCTGAAAAAGGCCACAAGCCCGCAGGATCTACTGACAGCCGCCCAGAAACGCTGTCAGACGAGAGAGCAGGTTTGTGGGAACTCCTCCAAACGATCCTTCCTTTACCTTTCTTGTAATCACACTCGAAAGCCCAGGGTATCTCCAGCTCCATTGCAGCAACGGCTCTGAAACGAAAAGCTGAAGCGAAAAGCACTGTGCGCGTGCCCTCTTATACTCACACAGTGATGAGGTGCACCTGAGCGCAATCAGTGCACGCCAATGTTTCATTGGCCTTTAGTAAAAGGCTCAAAACATGAACACTTTTCTAACAGCCATGAGCTGCAGACGTCGGTTTTTCTTATTCCCTTTTTTCATAATAAAAGTCCCACTTAAAACAACTCTTAACAAGCAGTTTCAAATAAAAAAAATGTCCTAAACAAATATTGAAAATAAACAAATGAGAAAGAAATATAACTTTCTTCCTTGTCAGTTATTTTCAGAACAATAAAAATAAAAAATAGACAAATTTCAGTTTCATGTCTTTACCAGGTTTTTTTCATGTACAAGTTCTAATGTACGGTGGCCAAGAGAGCTCAATGCTCTGCAAACAGAAGAAAACACATGCAAACAGAAACAAACACATGCAAACTGCAAATTCTCACAAAGCAAACAAACACAGAAAGGCGCTGCAAACACAGAAATGCCTGCACACAGCACGAACCACGGTCTTTTGGATATTATTAGACTTGTCTGACGAATTACACACTTAACTGTGAAACATTATTTTAATGCTATGTTTGCTAGATTTACTCTCAGATGGGTTCATCACTTTTTGAGGCCCCCCTGAAACATTTCCGTTGTGGTCCGTGCTTTTCTGTGTTCCCAGTGCGTTTCTGTGTTTGTAGCGCGTTCGTGTGTTTGCAGCGCCTGTGTTGTCAAACTGACAAAGATGTTTTCTTAATGTTTTGTTGGTTTTTCTGTTTGCATGTGTTTTTTTCTGTTTGCATGTGTTTTCTGAAGTTTGCAAAGTGTTGAGCTCTCTCGACCACTGTACTCATGATAGCAAGCACACTGTTTATAACTTAAAGTGGTCCAACAAAGTGACTGCGCAAATGCTCCTTTATCTCTTCCTGGTCTGATCACATGCCAGATCCATCACCCTGCTTTGTTCCGGGACCTCGAAATTTACAAAAATAACTCCGTCATTAAGTAGTTGTTATTATACAGGTTGTTATTGTTTTGGTGCATGTCTGTTTCTGAGATCTAGCGATATTACAGCCACAAATCAAAAACAAAACCACTAATCTCCGTGAACTTACTGTGCAAAGATCTTTACAGTGCTGCGAGACAAATATGCATGAACTAGTTGTCTGTATTCTGGATTTTGGCGTGCACTTGAGTTAGGGGATTAAATTGCTGAAATAATTTTACATGAATGCATTGTCTTCTCATTTTACATGAATGCATATTATTTTTATATGTAGCAATTTTATGGATTGTTGTTTTAATAATTGTTAATAGAGTATAACAGTGCAATATTGTAATGATTCCTCAGAAACGTTTGGATCCATTTGCAAGGCTTTATTAAACAGAGTCGTCAAGCAAAGGGTTGTGTTACCGGTGAACAGATATGTCGTAGATAATCCAACAGAGTAGTCACAATCCAGGCAATAATCACAAGGGCAAGCGGCAAGAATCAATAGTCCAATAAACAGTCCAGGGTCATACACAGAAAAGCAAACACAGAGAATAACGCTCGGGATTACAACCATGAGGCTAGTAAAACTTCGCACTGAACTGGGGCAATTCAGAGCTATAAATAGCAGAGATAATGCGCATCACCTGGGACGGAAGCGCCGAGGTGCGTGGGTAAAGAGAGTCCGGGTGGGAACTACTACTCAGGGGGAAGGTTCCCACTGCTGCCGGTCGGAGAGAGCCACAGAGGTTCTCGCGGTGACATAGCCCCCCCCCCCCCTGCTAGCGGCTCCCGAAACGAGCCCTCTCCCGGCGCCGAGGTCTACCTCTAGGGCGAAGTGCAGGTTTGTCTGGGTGTTCTTGGTGGAATGTAGTAGTTAATCGAGGATCCAAGATGTCACTGGAGGGAACCCAGGAACGTTCCTCGGGACCATATCCTACCCAAGCCACGAGGTATTGAAGCACTCCTCCCTGGCGCCGAGAGTCCAGGATCTGATTGACCTGGTAAATGTCATCCGCAGTAGGAACAAAGGGGGGTCTTCTGTGGTAGCCTCATCCTGGTCCCTCTCTCCTTCCGGGTCGGCAGCGGGCTTAAACAGAGAAATATGAAAGGTGGGTGAGACACGGTAACTGGCAGGGAGTTCTACACAGAAGGAAACTGGAGTAATTTGCTTTAATTATCTTAAAGGGACCCACAAACCTCGGACTCAACTTCTTACTGGGCAGGTGTAGACGAAGATCTCGGGTAGAGAGCCATACCCATTGGCCTACTTGGTATTGCGGACCCTCTCGTCGGCATCGGTTGGCTTGCTGGGTGACTCTTCGAATGGCCCTTTCTAGATGAGTGTGAGTGGCATCCCAGGTAGCCTCACTCCGCTGGAGCCAATGATCCACGGTGGGGAAGTGTGAAGGCTCCCCTGACCAGGGAAAAAGGGGTGGCTGAAAGCCCAACGCGCATTGAAAAGGGGTGAGGTTAGTAGCAGGTTTTCTCAGAGAATTTTGGGCGTACTCTGCCCATACGAGGTAATCGCTCCAGTCCAGTTGGTTCTGGTGGCAGTACGATCGCAGGAAGAGAATGAGTTCCTGGTTCATTCTCTCCGCCTGTCCATTAGATTGAGGGTGGTATCCGGAGGTGAGGCTGACATTTATATTCAACTGGTCGCAGAAAGATTTCCATACACGTGATGTGAACTGGGGACCCCTATCCGACACAACATCTTCTGGTAATCTGTAAAACCTAAAGACCTGGTTAGGGAGTACCTGTGCTGTCTACCATGCCGAGGGTAACTTCTGCAGAGGCACGAGACGGCAAGCTTTGGAGAATCTGTCGATAATAGTTAGTATTGTGGTAAAGCCATTGGAGGGAGGAAGATTGGTGATGAAATCCACGGCGATGTGGGACCAGGGTCGCTGGGGAATGGGAAGGGGCTGGAGTAGGCCGGCAGGTCGTTGCTGAGAGGACTTAGTGGCATTGCAGACATTGCAGTTTTTCACGTGTGCGGTGGTGTCAGGGATCAAAGTCGACCACCAGTAGTGATTGGAGACTAGCTCAATGGTGGCTCGAATAGCGGGGTGACCTGATCTAGGGGCACTATGAATCGTCTGGAGAAGGCGTGCTCGTAGGACTTCTGGAACATAGGAGAGTCCAGGAGGGCACTCAGCTGGAGGAGGATCAGTTCTTTGAGCTTCAGAGATCTCAGTGGATATGTCCCATACGACTGGTGCCACTACCATAGTAGAAGGGACAATGGTTGCCGGTTGGGTTCTTTGACGGTTTGTGGTTTGGGACAGTTGATGACCGCGTTGACCTTGGTGTCGTCCATGGTAACTCCCTCTGCGCTGATGACGTACCCCAGGAATGAGATGGTGGACTCATGGAATAGACACTTGTTGATGATCAATGAGACGTTGCAACACCCTCCGGACATGTGCTATGTGGCTGGTGATATCCTTTGAGTAGATCAGGATGTCATCAATATAGACAATGACAAAATGGTTTAACATATCCCGGAAGATGTTGTTCACCAGAGCTTGGAACACGGAAGTGCTGTTAGACAATCCAAAGGGCATGACAAGGTATTCTTAATGTCCAGTGGTAGTAGAAAAAGCAGTTTTCCATTCGTCACCCTCTCGAATGCGAATTAGATTGTATGCGCTGCGCAAATCCAGTTTGGAGAACAGGCGAGCGTCGCAAAGTTGTTCAAGTGCTGCTGGAACCAATGGTAGAGGGTAACAGTACTTTACTGTTATTTCGTTTAGGGCACGATAGTCGATACACGGTCGGAGGGATCCATCCTTCTTCTTAACAAAAAAGAAACCAGCTGAAGCTGGTGAAGTGGATGGACGAATAAATCCTTTAGCTAACTCCTCCTATATGTATAGTTTCATGCTGAGATCCTCGGGTTGTGACAGGGGATATATACGTCCTCTCAGGGGTGTGGAACCGGAAAGGAGGTCGATGGCACAGTCAGTAGTGCGATGTGGCGGTAGTTGTGTGGCTTTGACTTTGCTGAAAGCCAGGTATAAGTCGTGATACTGCTGGGGAAGCGTATCCAGGGGTTGATCAACCAGGGAAGCAGTGTCCTGTGCGTGAGGGAGTCTTTTGGGGTAGTGGATACAATTCTGAAGACAGCTGCGTGACCAG
>JAUCMU010000125.1:23592173-23611038 GCA_032275025.1 Enteromius treurensis
CAATCAGTGCACGCCAATGTTTCATTGGCCTTTAGTAAAAGGCTCAAAGGCAATAGGTCTCTCTGGCGAGTTCCCATGTGTAAAGTGATTCGACTGAAAGGGTAAAATCTGTATCCCCTCCTCCTCTGCAGTGTTCAATTAATCTTATATTTAGTATGCCTTTGAAGCAGTAACCCAATAACCTTACAAACTAAACCTTCACAACTGAGA
This sequence comes from Enteromius treurensis, assembly GCA_032275025.1. Lineage (NCBI taxonomy): Eukaryota > Metazoa > Chordata > Actinopteri > Cypriniformes > Cyprinidae > Enteromius > Enteromius treurensis. The sequence continues at coordinate 23,592,384 of JAUCMU010000125.1, forward strand.
CTGTTTGTTGTTTTTTCAATAAAGTTACAGCTACTCAGGAATGTGAAAGTCTGTTTTTCTCACCATGCATGTCTAAACAGTAAAACACAAACTCTAAAATTGTGCTTCATGTGGTGACATCTATGGACTGGCTTTATTCAAGTCAAAAATATATTTTTAATAATGGCTTAGACCAACAACAGCATATTTTGGAGATTAGATAAGGTAAAAATGGCTGCTTTCACACAGTCAACTTATGAAAACAGGGCGTGGGAATGTTACCCATGGGCTGTGTGCCTCACCGTGACATAGTATCAAGAGCATCAGCCACACCACTGGGCTAGCTGGTTCTTTGGCCCCCCTCCCAGGACACAGCTAAGGTGGGATTTTACATCCAGGCCTCCTGCTGTTTTGTAGTGGTCTACATAGCTCTGCAAATTGCTCTCTGGAGGTTTGAGAGATAAAAAGAGACGTATGCAGGAGATTTACCCCTGTGGTCTGGACCCCCCGTCCTCTGTTTGCAACCTGGTTATCAGCAGTTACTGTGGCAGGATTCACCACTAGGCCTTTAGAGGGAAATTAGGTGACAGCCAATTACAGGTTTACAAATCTCAGGGATCAAAGATCATTCTGCTGTTCTCTCTATGCATTCCTATGCATCTTTAGAACCATTAAAAAATATTTCTACACATCAAAGCTATCATTCTCCTGGGGATAGGGTTTTGAATTTGGCCTTTTTATACCCTAAAGCCCTTTTCTTTCTCTACTTTACTGTCTACTTTTGTTTTCCTTTCAAGTAATGGCACAAGGTCATTAAAATAAATAAAAATATTTTCTCAGGTATTTAATGCAATACGATAGAAATGCAAATTAATTACTTTAATTCAGCATTGTTTTGATTTTACAAAAAAATAAAACATTCAATTATGCAGTGAACATAAGTTTTCAATCTGCAAATCTCTGAAAAACAATTGCCCTAACAAAGAAACAATAGCCTGAATCATTAAAATAACTACTAAAACCCCACAGCTACATGATCATTATTCAGGTTGTGAATCTGAAATATAGCTGTGAAAATATAGACCTGAGAGCATTAAAAAGAACTGTACAACGACAAAGTAAAACAAATGACTAGGAAGAGAGTACAAAACAATATCCAAGTGTTTGGATGTCTCAGTAGGAATCGTTGATTCGGTTCTCAGGAAGTGGCAGATACATCAAACCTCCTAGAGGCAGCCTAGCAAAGGTCGTCATTAAAAAAACCCTCTGTGCAAACCAGAAGAGAACTTGAGAGAAATGCTACAGAGATGCCATTTTTCAAAAACAAGCCCATCCAGAGATTACCCAAAATGCCTAATAGTGATCAGTTGTCATAAGGGAAAAAGGTTTTTATGCTCACATGATACCAAACTAGAGGTTTTTATCCCAAATCCAAAGTCACATTAGTGCTGTAGGCTGTGTTTCACCAACAGGGACTGGGCATCTTGTTAAACGGAAAATACTGCAAAATAGACAATTGCTGTCTTCTAAAATGACAATGAAAGACCATCTTTCAACATGACAATGATCCCAAAACTCAAGACCAATTATTGTAGAGTTTCAATACCAGAAAAGGTAAATATACTACAATGGCTTATTCAATCCCGTTGGAAATATGTAAATAAATAAATAGCACATGCTGGTTAGTCTTTTGCTGTTGTTGTTTTTAAGCATTACAGCCGGTTTGAGCTATTTGCTGGTTATGAGGTGGTTTAAGTTGGTCCCAAGCAACTAGTTCCTTCTCGGGACCAGCTCATAAACAGTTTTTTTTTTTTTCTTCACAGACAAAGCTTTGACTTCAAAATAACAGCCAGTCAAACAGCTCATTCCACTGTTTTTATGAATATTTTAATTAATACCTTTAATAATTTGGCAAACACTTTTATCCAAAGCAGTTAACTAAGCTATATGTCATAAAATGAGTCATCTGTGTTGTTCCAACACAGTATTTCAAAGCTGGTCTGTTTCAAAGATTTCACAAGGGGTGATATTTCTTTCAATTACAAAAATAGATAAAATAAATAAATGCTCTATGTGTGATTTGTAGTTTGTCATATGGGTTTGTTAGTTAATTAGAATCTTAAAACTTTTGCCAAGGCACTGGATGTGTCTTGCTGTTTTTTGTTTTGTGTGTAACTATAGCTAGAAACAGTACCTGATACACGAGGCATACATTAATTAAGGTCTAATCATTACCAGATTACTGAAGCTTGAAGGACATCATGTCCCTGTAGTTATCCCATTCTTAAATATTAAATTAATTGATTCACATTTGAGGTGACCAACTGGCAAAGTGTCCTCTTCATCTGCCCTGTCAGAGGAACAGACCCACAGGGACCCCAAGGAAGAGAGGAGGCAACATACTGGCCAGCAGGGCCATTTTCTTTTTAACCTTTGTCTCAAAGTAGACTTTGGCTGAGTACAGAGAAAGCGTGCAAACAAACCAAACAATGCTCTTTCAGATATATAATGTACATTCCGCTATTGTCATCACAAAGTAAATAAATACATGGTACATACATGGTATTGTGGTAAATAAGATTTCAATATTTACTTATTTTATCACAAACTAATTTTAAACTAGATGCTGTAATGCATTGTATAATACATACTATATGTGTAGATGCACTCCCCTCCCCATCCTGTAACTCTTGCTCTCGCTTAACCTTTTCTGAAAAGGAACTGAGTCGCTGCTGAATGCACAGAAGGAGAGCTGACATTAAGCAAACAGAAACTTGTGGCGTTAAAGGCAAGAAGGATCCTCAAGTGTGGGGACCTTTTGCCAAAGAAAAAACGTCAGCACTGATCTTCAGCGGAAGCTATTTTGGGGAGAGGACAGCAAGCTATGCCTTGCATCCTCACCAACCTTCATGATTTTGATGAGGCTGGTCATGACAGTTTATCTGGTCATATAGGGCAGCATACAAAACAACTGAGGAAATGCGCAGAGCAGCATTGCCCGAGCATCCGTGTATGTCTGAGGTAGGTGCACACTCGACCACTTTAAAGAATGGTGGCATCATTATTGGAGAAGAATGTTTCTGAGGCTAAAAGAAGAGGGGCACCACATGCAGCTTAGCTGCACAGAGGAGACGTCGGCCCCTGCAAACCCCCAGAGAACCATTACGCAGACAGCGGCTTCAGCAGGCGGCACATTGTTAACCCTCGGAACGTTATCGTGGTATTATCTCTGCTGCCTTGATCCTCCTCAGGGATTTCCTCTTTCCTCTTTTATTTTTCCTCAACGTTCGTTTAGTCTGAATTTTTTTAACTCATCTTTCTACCAATTGCCTGAGGATGAACATGTTCTTGAAAAAAGTATTTTTGTATTTATTAACTTTATTCTATTTTGTATTTATTTATTATTTTTTCTTTAGATTTAGATTGCAAATTGCATCACAGAGCAATGTAGTGTTTCTATTTTGTCTAATTAGAAATGTCAACACAGGGGATTTTCTCTGTGTAAACTTCTTAACTACACAAAACTGTATTAAACTCTAACAGTGCTCAGTAAGGTGGCACACCTTTTCTGATATTCATAAACATTTCAATTATTGTGTTATTTACATATACAGTATTGTATAATGTGCTTTTAAAACTGTTTTGGAATAAAGTGGAAAACTCCTTGGTTAAATAAACACCTTTACTAGCGGTAAAATTGTTGGTTGTTATGGAAATTATGTCATTACTTGATGATTTTCACTTAAGAATTATAAAGTTGTCATGATAAAGTTTTATTGTGATCTTGATGAAACAAAATCAAAACTAAAAATATATAAATAATAATACATTAAACAAAAAAAAGTTCTGTTATTTGTTAGTTTTAATAAAACTCAACCCCTGGGATGTGAAAGTTAAAGAAGCACCCACGCACACAACTACAGACAAACAGGCGGGTTTTGTAGGCCATTGTCTTCCTGAGCCCTCATCTGTTCCTGCTGAGTGTGAGTTTTAGCATTGAGGTAACATTTCAGGGGAATGTCATTACTCTCAGATGTCCCTGCGACCTTGGCAGCTTCCACAGCTGCTCTCTCTTCAGCAAGTAAAGGCAGAGAGGATTGCACAAAGTATAGAAAGAGAACAGAATGGCATACAGTGAACAAACATATTATAATCCATGCTGATATCAGCAAAAATGTAAAAGATGAAACAGAAGGGAAACTTTCCTAAAACATGTTCACATTTATTTTCCCCTCTTCCTTTCTATCTTGCTTTCTCACTCACTACTATTCTATCAGTGCCTTTCTCCTTCTTCAGTTCTCTCATCTCAATGGTGTCACTTACGCTGCTGTTAAAAAGGGTTTTCTCAGCATGTCTCCAAGTGCAAAGCAAACTTATCAAACTCCCTTAAAGTCAAAGCTACACACCCTCACATTTGTCAAGCGTGCCCTGAAATGAAGAAAAGAATTGTCCATTTCTTCAAAATACTATGGTCACACACACATCTAATACCTATTTCTGTTGTTGCCCCTACTACAGGGGTGAATATATAACATGCATGTATTATATTTTCTTCAAATTAAAAACATTTTAAAAAGGCAAACAAGAGAACATAAAAAGCAAATACAATAAAATAAAAATATATGCTACCGGAGGCGCCATTTTGTTTACACACTATAAAGGTACTCTATTTTCATATTGAGGACAAAAAGAACGTCAATGCATATTTCAAGTGCATCAAAGCCTTTCTCTTGAAATGGATCACTGAAGGACCTGTTTAAAGATCTTACAGTAACTTTTTGGTTCTACATTGTAAGTAACTGACCCTTTGAAAACAATGCCTACAATGCCTACATGGTTGCATTATTTACAGCACAAATACACAGTAGGCAATTCCCACTGCGACGGTATGGAAGTAGGACTTTTATAATATTATCATACGTATTGTTTTGTATTGTGAAATGTCTATATTACAATTTAAATTAAACAAGAGTATGACGATTCATATCAGACCTGTTCTGTCCATGAACATGGTTACAAATTATATTATGAGCCAGACCTGACACTTGATACTTTCTTATCTTGTATTTATGGGTTCTTTATATAGATCTATCTGTCACCTTTAACACTGTTAAACATCAAATCTTTCTAACAATGCTTACATCATTGGGCATGAGCATGTCTGGTTTGAATCTAGCTTCACATTCAGTGTATTGTTGGTCTTTAAAGATTACCAGGAAAGGGGAAGTATCCATACACATCATTTGGTCATAGGGGTACCTCAGGGATCACTTTTTGGACCCCTCTTCTTCTCCATATACATTACATTGCTGAAACCCATTATACAGACACATGGTTTCTCCTTCAATTGTTATGCTGATGACACGCAGCTTTAGTTCACATTTCAACAAGGTGATCAAACGAGCTGCACAGATCTTAGACTGCCTGGCAGACATTTTGGCAAGGATGAGAAAACATCATGTGCAGCTCAACCTAGCAAAGACTAGGCTACTCATCTTCCCTGCCACTCTCACGACAGCACAATTTCACCATACAGCTAGGATTATCAACAATAATCCCACAGAGATTAGTTTTGCGTAATCTTTGATGACCAGCTGGAATTCAAAGATCGCATTACTAGGGATGGGTACCGAAAGTCTGTATTTAATTGATACCGGAGCTAAATTTTAAAAGACCAAAGTATCGATAAGCTCTGACAGGTTTTAGGCATGGGCGAACGGGGCAGCATTTTTTCGTGACATGGTGAGGGCGGCACAAGCACTTGGGGGAAAAAAAATAATCTGCGCATTCATTCTATTATGTATCATACCAGTGACAATAGCCAGGTTTTCATCCAACCTGCAAAAAAATATATAGTGCATCAATTTATTTACTGGTTGATGGAAGTGGTAATTATCAATAGAATTTGTGACACAAGCCTATTTCCCATTCAGTTTTTAAGCTGTTTTGTTATCGACAAAGAAAATTTGTGTAAAAACTTATTCGCGAAATTTGCTGCCTCAAGCCTGTTTCCATCCAACTGGCCTTTTACAGATAAAATGGTGTGCGCGATGACGTCATCCTTAAAAAAACGGTTTATTGGTTTATTGCAAAAAAAAAGGCCTTAAGTTGTTTTCATACATAATTTCACCTATTGCGCAAATTATATGCAAATAGTCTGTTCTTAATCCATTTGAATATATATATATATATATATATGCATATACAGTATATATATATATATATATATATTATTATTACATTATATAGGCCTACATAAAAATAACAAGTTTAATGAGTTTTCATGTTTTTGTACTTTGTTATTGACTATTTAGATACTCCAGCATCAAGCAATAGTATTAGCCTATTGTTTTTTTATTTATTTTTTTTAAAGATGAGTCAACTCTCAAACAATAATATCTTAATTTGATGTTTCTTTTTAACACTTTAAAAGTTAAAATGTATTAGGCCTAATTTTGTTCAGGATATTATAGTTGTCGAGTGCTTAAATGCCTGAGGCACCGGCAGTCTCGCCCAGGGAGTAATTCAACGTAGAACTGCCACTGAGCTCTGACGTTAACTGCTGTCAGTACTGAATATATATATTTCCTATTTATTGATAAATAATCCTTATCTAGCTTATTTCAACCTTTTCTTATTTGTAAAAATATTAAAGACATTTGCCTGCACTTTTAATTGGCAATCTCGTGCGAAATGTCTGTCTGTTCCACACATAGGTTCCCCTGTACACAGAGCTGGTGCTTAATAGAGCAACACAGTCTTACGACCAATTCGTACAAAGGGCCAAACTCGTGCTAAATCGTACGACCTCATTCATACGATTTTTGTACAAACTGCCTAAAGCCCCGTCACAGGTAGGTTTAGGGGTGGGGTTAGGTGTAGCCTATTCGTCCAAATTCATACGAATTGGCAGCTCGTAAAATTTGTACGATTTAGAACAAACCATATTAATTTGTACGAGTGAGGTCATACAAATTTGTACGAATTGCCATGTGATCTGGTTGAAGAGTGAAGATGGAGGAGAGAACCGAACGATCTAAAGTTCTAAACTGGTTTGTCCCACAATGTCCCATGGTCATCAAGCTGCGACCCCTTTAGGTGACCCCTTTATATATAGTTAGAAAATAAAAACAAAGCAAATGCATGCAACGAACACGGCTGGACAGGATGGTTCGCTTTTCAGAGGTGAGAGACTTTTTATTTCATTGTGTTTGTTTTACAATCATGTGTTTTGTTTGTGGAGTATTGGCTCAAACATTTGTTATTTTTTTAGACTACAGATTATTATTTTACATACAAAAAAAAAAATTATAAATGTTGTTAATTCTGTTTTCAATTAGTTTATTATTATTATTGTTATTATTATTATATTTTTATTAAAAACACAACAAAATGTACAGATTGAAGAGTGCCGTTAAAGTACTGGATTGATAAGTGTTATCGATAAAAGTACTGTAGTAATACCGTTAAAACCTTAACGGTACCCACCCGTACTCATTACAACTTTAGCATGATCATACAGGTTTGGTAACTGCAGAATATCAGGAAAATTTAGGCTTCATATTAAGCAGGTCACACAGCATCTTGTTCAGGCCATTGCCATTTCTAGACTGGACTATTTCAACACTATTCTGGTTGGACTTCCAGCATGTGCAATCAAGCCTTTACGAATGACCCAGAACACAGCAGCATGATTGGTACCTTCAGTGCTAGTGGAGCCAATGTCACATCTTTTTTTTTTTACTGCTCTGGCAACCGTTTTCCGCTCACATCAAGTTTAGGACATTTAGAGCAGTCACATGCTCGACAACCTCTTAGCTTCACTCTCTCTCTCACAACTATATCCAGTCCAGATTCCAGCGGTCAGTTAGTGAGCGGCACCTTGTGGTACAATCCCAGAGAAACACAAAATCACTTTCCAAAACAATTTCATTCACTGTTCCTGACTGGTGGAGTGATCTTCCTAACTCTATCAGGACAGCTGCATCTCTAACAGTATTCAAGAAACAACTGAAAACTCATTTCTTCCATGAGCACTTAAAAAAATAGTTCACCCAAAAATGAACGTTTGCTGAAAAAGTACTCACCCTCAGGTCATCTAAGATATAGAAGAGGTTGTTTTTCCATTGGAAAAGATTTCCTTAAGTAATCAACACAACTCTAGTCAATCAATTAATCTCTTGAGAAGTGAGAACGTGCGTGATATACAAATCCATCATCAAGTCATTTTAACTTCAACCTATTGCTTCTGTTGGAAAAAAAAGTGTGTTCTCTTCCAATAACATTTATTTATTTATTTCAGCAAAAGAGTGATCTAAACTAAAAAAAGAGAGAAATATGAACAGAACAAACACTATTTATAACAGTGTCCAAACAAATGCTGGTGAATATTGATGCGAGAGGACAACAGGGGATTGATTTTACTGGAGGAAGCGTGATTTTGAGGGGGTTAAAGTATGCAGCTGGTCACTCACAAGACGTTACCTGATCAAAGTTATGTCAATTACTTTTGTTTACATTTTCTTCTGCTGTTTAGACTGTGATTCCAGTGGCAGCCATTTATTGCAGAGGATCCATTAGTGAGCAAGTGATGTAATGCTAAATTCCTCAAACTCATCTACATACTGGATGGCCTGAGGGTGAGTACATTTTCAGTACTATTTCTTTAACTGCATCTTGTTGACCTTCTCAATGTTTTGACTATTCTTGAATTCCTCATTTTCTTGAATCTTTATATTGCTAGTACTTCTCATGTTATTGATAAATTGTTTGTTGTGTGTGTTGGACATTAGTAAGCTGCTTCGGATAAAAGCCACTACTGAGTAAAAAAGGGTTACACTGTGCAACTGGGAGACACAAACAGCTAGCGTTTCAATATTTTCATGTATATATTATGTCAAGATTACCCTTTTAGCACACCACTCTGGGGTAAAGAGCAACTGACGATGCATTTTCCACATAAATGCTTATTTTCTTGGCTCAGCTCCTTACTTTTAATTAAATCAAATCTCTGAAAGAAATTAACATGGTTTAAGATCACTCCTACATCATCTATATTTATCCCTCCTTCCCGATGTGGCCTCCAGCTCTCCCAAAACCATTAATTAGCATTGAGTGTTTTATGTATTTGCTGTAGCATGAAAAAAGTGCCAAAGTGAGTGAATAGGTGAGGAACTGTTGGCACGAAAAGAGCTGAGAAAATGCACATGAATCAGTTCAGTGCTGGTCTGGCTCGGTGAGCTATGCCAAGCAGCTACATTATTTATCATCGCTAACAGACGTGGTTCTGATGAAGCAGTGAATGAGTAATTGGGGCCTTCAGCATCAGCATTCGCTAGCGTTTCTCCGACACTTAATACACTGTGAATGAAGAGCACTTGTTGTAACTATTTGTCATTAGCTGCTTTGCTGTGGATGGTTCTTTGGCAAAGAGAAGCATGTGTACGGCAAGTCCATATTTGTGTAAAATCTGCTTCAAGCTAATACAGCATAATGCTGTGCTCAGTTTCAAGTTGGAAGTGGGAGGTTCCTAATCTTCTGCTTTAATGCGCTCTGGTTTCAGATGTTTAAAAGATGACTTATGAAGAACAATATGGCAATGCGTGCATGTGTTTTTTAAGTGTAGAGTTATCAACAGAAAGTACTGTTTTGTACACATCTGCTTTATACAGAACATAGTTTATTAGTGCAGTTTAACAAGTTACTGTATATTGTTCTAGATAATCATGATTTTTTAAACCCTTTTTTCCCAACAAGTTTGTCTAAAAGCAAATAACAGTGGAGAAAAACAACAAGAAGAAGGGGGTATAATGTATGTACTAACTGCAAACAATCATTGTGGGTTATAATATTTTTTTCTGGTGTATTGTTTATATATTAGTATGTACCAACAGAAAATATGAAGAATATATAAAAAAGACATCACAATAATTATTGCGTTCTTTTGAAGTTGTTTTAGAAGATTAATTAAATTAAGCATTAAATTAATTTAAAATAAGTTAAGCAAAGACTAACAAAATATTTTTAATATAGCTAATTAGCCTTTGTTCATGGTGAAGTGCATATTTGTGATTCTTACAACTTTAATTATAATTTAGATTGTAAAAATTAATGGGTTTTTAAGGGTACAACCAACTGTTTCAGCCTTCTTAAAACCATGTATTCAGTGTGCAAATGAATATATACAGTATACCTTTGTCATTTTTAAACAAATTCTCACTATCTATGAGCTTCAGTAACTTCTATTCTAGTATATTAGATAGTCAGCATGCGATAAATGGATGCCTGCAAACAGAAGCCAGCCTGTGACAGAACGGTAGACTTAGCACAAATATCTTTGTGTGATCATTTTAAAAATTAATAGTTTTAAATAAAGCCACCAAAGAAAATGTCCAGATAGTACATCCATGTTTCAATGGCGCCATTTGATTCCATTATCTTCTATAACACAAAGACTTCTGAAGGATCAGAAACTCTTCTTGAGATGGTGTCAGGATTTTTTCTTTTCTTTCGACAGCTGTGGAGAGATAGTAAGTGGTTATTTTTATCTTGGGATTTTCATCAGCACGATCGTTTCACTACCAATTTTCACCTCTCTGTAATGCGAGCAGAATACAGCTGGATTTTTTGAGAACGAACAGGATGCATTTGCTGATTTATGCTGTTAAATATTTATGTCTTGGCCCTCTTGACATGGACTTGCCATGTGCTTAAATCATTGGGAGGTTAAGTGTTCTTGTTTATGTTAATTTATAAAGGCCAGATATTCACACAGTGGGATTTTACATTATTGTGCTGATCCTCTTAATGCAATAGCAGGGGAATGTGTTTGTTTACTTTGTTTAAGAGCACACGCATTTGGAGGAAAATGTATTCCTCGTGATGTGTTGTCACAACAGTCAAATGCGTAAACAAAGATTCCCGTTACAGTATATCCGAGCTATCCTGTGACTATATTCTGAACTTCGAGCACATATACAAAAATGTGAACAACAGTAGAACGTAAATATATACATAAAGGAAGAGCACAAAATAGCATCACACCAAATACACTGATTCCCTTCCTCACACAGTACCGACCACAGTTACCTTATCGCGTCTCAACACTGACGCACTGACACAAAGCAAAATACAATCAACACTCTCCATATGACATTTGTTCATGGTGGTGGAAATGTCCCTATAGGGAAACCTCACAATTGTGCATAGATATGAGCATAAACGTAATTTGTGCAACTATGGAGACACACACACACACACTCTCACAGAGCCTCCGGGCCTATGTGTCCTGTCCCCTGCAGATCTCTCTACTTTTGGCTGAGTTCCTCCCCTTGACATTTCCTTCTTTCTGATATTTGGATATTGCCAGCTGCCACATTAAAGCTGGGATAGTTGCACACGCTGTCAGTGGCATATGCCTTGATTTTGGGGGCAACTGCAGACCCCTAACTTTTGCGCAAAACTGGGCTTTAATTTTCTATAATCTGTAATTCTGCCGCTGGGACCAGTTTTTCTACTTCCTCCAGGCTTAAAATGGCATTTCAAAAATACAAGTAAATCTGAGGACTCCACCATTCTTTTAAATTAGGTCACAATTGCAAAGAAAGACTTTTAGAGTAACTTTACTATACATGTACCTTTAAGCTTCATTTTCCACTTATGTGGAACATAAAATGCCATGTTAAAATGGGTAGTTGAGGTTTGGGGGTTGATTTGTTTCAACTCTCGGCTTGTTCTCATTTTCTAGCTGTGCTGGTATGTATGACAAATTAGTGCAGCAAAATATGTAAGGATAGATAAGAAATTGTTAGATTGTAACAATGTAGAGTGTGCAATTGATTAAGAGCGTGTAAGCAATGGGGCCTAACACCAACTGGGATGTAGTTTAGAGCAACCTCGAGAAATGTATTACTCCATCATGGCAAATCTTTAGCCAGTTCTCTTGTCTAACATTAGACATTTTAATGGTACAATTGCTTCCGCTCATTTTCTGGCTTCCATTTGCAATGAAAAGCAGACATTAGCCACTTAGAATGCACAGAGTAATGGTAATACAAATGTATGACATTAACCAAATTGAATGGTTTGTGGTCAGTAAGGACATAAGGATAAGGACGTGACAAGTGGCCAGGTATGGTTTCCAATACTTGGAATTTGTGCTCTGCATTTAAAACATCCAACTTGCAAACACACACAGCAGTGAGAAGTGAACAACCACACACACTCAGAGCAGTGGGCAGCCATTGCTGCGGCGCCCGGAAAGCAGTTGGGGGAACAGTGCCTGGCTCAAGGGTCTCACCTCAGTCGTGGTATTGAAGGTGGAGAGAGTGCTGGTTATTCACTCCCACCACCCACAATCCCTGCCGGACCTGGGACTCGAACCCACGACCTTTAGGTTACAGGTCAGTTAATGATGCGGTTTAATGATGCAGATTGTGAGTAACAGTAAAAGTAAGTAAGTGCTAAATTAAAAGCAAGTAAGGTTTGTTTTATTATTATTATAAACAATCTTACTCTATTTGTTGAAAACTAGTGCATAATTTTACTGTTTTTCAGTTCTTTATAAATACAATGTTGTATTTTAGGCTATATGCATCTTAAGTACAATTATTAAAATAATTACTTACAAATAAGAATAAGAATTAGTTAATTTATTTATGATTCAGGAGGCAAGATTAAATAATTAAATAAAAATATAATCGAAACATACATTCTGTCAGGTGTGTGTTGACTCAGGCGATGACAAAGGTAGCGAGTTTAACATAAGTTTTAAATGACCAAACGGATAGATGACAGGCAGGACACATACACATCAAATAGCCTTAATAACCAAACAACACAAGACAAAACACAACGTTAGGGAGAACTCAGAACAGGTGAGAGACACAGGTGGATCGTGGAAACTAAATAACTAAACGAGGAACGGAACCAAATAAGGCAAAACAGGAAGACAAGAAAGTGAAACCAAAACTAAACAGTGACAGACAAAACAACAGACGTGAATCGTTACACAGTACCTGTAAGGAAGCCCGTTTTCGCTACTGAGTATAAATTTAAAAAAAAGGTTATTGCTACTTTTAATCTCACGATTCTGATTGTTTTTCCTAGAACTGCAAGGTATAAACTCGCAATTGCGAGTTATAAAGTCAGAATTGTGTGATATAAAGTCAGATTTGCTTGATAAGTCACAATTGTGAAATATAAAGTCACAGTTGTGTGATATTAAGTCACAATTGCGAGTTATAAAGTCAGAATTCTGTCTTTATAACTCACAATTGTGCAATATAAAGTTGCAATTATGACTTCTTTTCTTAGAATTGTGAAATATAAACTGACAAATGCGAGTTATGAAGTTCAGTTTTGAGCGGAAAAAAATTACTGATACTGTATGTTCTTAGAATTTCGAGTTAATATCTCCCAATTCTGACTTTATGACCCACAATTGTGACTTTATGTCTTGTAATTCTGACTTTATTTCACGTGATTCTGAGAAAAAAAGGCAGAATTGAGAGACAAAAAGTTTCTTTTTTTAATTTTTATTCAGTGACTGAAACGAGCTTTCATATATCTGTGCAAAATATGACACAATTAACATCAGATCTATTTATTCAAAAAAAAAACTAAAAAAAATGCTATGTCGAAATGTACATATCATACATAAATGTGCAAAATATGTGGATGGATGGGGAACAGTTTAGCGGGATTATACATTGATATGCAAAAAGAGATTTTGCATACATGGATGGTAAAAGATTAATAACACCCTGTAGCAGCTTCAGCTCTTTTCATTGGGTTTCATTTGATATGTAGATGAATGACATGCTTGCTCTGGCATCATCAGGCATGCTTTGTCATAAGCTGACCTTCGACTTTGGCCCAAATCCAGCTCAGTTCTCATATGTGTGTGGGTGAGCATGAGTGTGTGTTCCTGTGATGGATGTGTGGAGCAGGACAGCTGTTTAGGCCATTGCCGGGCTCAGGGTCAACAGTTTTGGGTGACAGGCTTGGACACCGAGATGGATAGAGACACCATTTATCTGGCAAGGAGTGCTCTTTAGTGAAATACAGTTCTTGTTATCTGTATGTGTTTTTTTTTTGCAAATATCAGTCAACACATGTGCTGAACATTTTAAACTTAGATTTATAGATATATGAGTCCAATCTCATGGCAATTCGTATATATTTTAAGAGGTGGCTAATTCGTACAAATTCACACATCCTCACTCGTACTAATGCATAAGATTTTTACTAAACTGTACATATTTTATGAGTTGCCAATTCGTATGGATTTGTATGAATGACCTACACCTAACCTGGGGTTTAGACACATCGTACATAATCGCACGAGAGAAATCGTATTGGTTAAATTAATTAGATTAATTAAATATATGAATATCAGTTGATCCATCAAGGAAGTTTCTCTGCTCAGGGTCCAAGTCAAAGGGGTAGGCTCATGGGCGTAAATTTCTTTTAACAGTAGGGGGGGACAATAATCTTAAAATTCCTTGCAAGCAATTTTTGGGATGGGAAACAAATATTTCAGTCTTATTGCACTGTATAACAGTGGAAAACCTTGCTGCTATCATCACTGTAGCATGGAAGCTGCATCATGGTTATTTTAAAGTTATACGTTTTTCTCTGGTTTAATGAAAAGGCAGTTTTTTTCTTCAAAACTATGGCAATGTTTGTTATGTTGTTTATAGTCGAGTCACTCTCTCTCTCTGCCACGACAATCTCCTAGGCTGCGCTGAACTGATAGCTTCAGTCCATGAGAAAAAAATAAAAGCCCGCCCACACTAAAAGCTGATTGGCTAAGTTTGCTTCATAAACCAATCAGGAAGCTCTCTGTCTACCACGCGCTATGAACAGGCACACACACACACACACACACACAGTTAGTTCACATGCACAGCACGCAAGGTCTCTCTCACTCTCTCTCCTTAACTCTGTCTTATGCGTGCATTTTAAGATGCACGATGCAGACATTAATGTGCAGGTGAGATGAACTGGGATAGTAGGCAGTGGGCCAAACCACTGTGAGGAAGGGGAGGGGAGCTCAACTATTTTGAAATGCATTTTTTGCGTTTGTATTTCCACTTACACAATATTTTTTTAGGTATACGTACATGTACTTTTCACAATAGACAGTGCAATTTTTTTCATTATGATTTTAGGAGGGGACAACCCTCGGATAGGGTGGGACATGTACGCCCATGGGTAATCCTAAATGGGTAATGGAAAATTCTTGTAAAATTTACAGGGAAAAAAGTATACTGACATTCCTAGAACTCCCTGCATTGCGTAGCAATGTCTCCGCTACATCTCCAGGTGGAAAAGACTGAAAGCAGCGCTCGCTGGAGACCGCTGCGCTCTGGAACACTGGCAGGGTTAGCAGATCGATCTCCTGAGGGCGCTGAGGAGAGATGGTCACTGTGTAATGCGGTGTATACCACTCTTCCCCAGAGGGGCCTGCCCTCCGAAGTCCTAACTCATCAGGAGTCCCTAAGTCTTCAATTGAAACAACGGTCCTCAGACCGCATCATCACCAGAAAGACCAAACTGGTAGAACCAGAGTCTCTTCAAGACTGGTCTCTGGTGTTACTAGAGCTGCTAACTCTGTGCCCTGAAGCGGAGGACCAGCGGAGACAACCGATCTAGCTGCTCTAGAGACCACCAGAGGAGGTGGTGAGCCTCTCAGCTCCGCTATGTTTCCGGGCAGAAAAGACTGAAAGCAGCGCTCGCTGGAGAACGCTGTGTCTTGGATCAATGGCAGGGTTAGCAGATTGATCTCCCGAAAGAGGGCAGTCAGGGAGCGTCACTCTGACTCCACTTAATGTGAGTTTGAGAAATGACGCTCCCTGACTGAGGAGTTGAAACATGGCTGGGGCTGCTCCACCAACACAACCTCCTTGAAGGAAGAGAGAGCACCAAGTTCCTAAATGAGAATTTTTCATCAAGCACCCCTCATCTTAGATTTTAACACCATTTAGTTCCTCAGAACCAAATGTAGTGAAAAATTCAGCCATTTAGTTCCTCAGAACTAAATGCAGCTTGAAAAATTCAGCTATTTAAATCCTCAGAATAAAATGTCGTAACCCTCGCAACGCGCGCTGATACTATGCATAAGGCTTTTCTCCCCTCAGGAAGAAACGCGTCATAGCAGCAGCGAGCTCTCACACAAGAGAGGAAGAACCGCACGCAGACTGAAGAACATCGAGTAATAGACTGCTTGATCTAGGGAAAACAAGGTAAAGATAGGGAGAGCCCATCTCCAACCCCTCCCAGATCCAGATGCAAGGCTTGCGATTTCAGTCGCCGCTATGCCTAAGCAGCAGCGGGAGAGAACCGCAAGCTTGCATGCACAGACACTCCTCAGAGCGTGTCGGGCGGGGGCGGAGCATTTTTGGACAGAAATGCTATCAGAGCCCCCTCGAGCTGCTCATAATGACAATATGCTTTACGTACATTAGCTCGATCGGATGGGAAAAGGTTGAAGATATGGATCGCCGTCCTCATCAATTCCCACAGTGTGATTCCCAGAGCACAGCCACCGCATCCACCTTGGTGAAAGCGGGGCTGGCATCTTGAGGAACGCACGCATTCTCTCCTCAAAGAGAGTCCCCGAGAGCGAAGCTTACGCATCCAAGGACTGACACACACAGAGCGCATCGCTGAATGACAAAAATCTGAAGCCGGCCACATTCCACATGCTTTTAAGCTTCCTGGCCTATGACGTCATCCGCCCATGACATTTTGCCCTCTGATTTCATCAAAAATATCTTAGTTTGTGTTCTGAAGATGAACAAAGGTCTTACAGGTTTGGAACAAACATGAATGAATGAAATTTTGGGGTGAACTAACCCTTTAATCTTTCCACTTCTTTTAAAATGGTATGATAAAGGGTCAGCTGTAAAATAACTTATGGCACCTACCTAAAGAATCCCAGCAGGCCCAATCTGTACTGAATCAGCACCACAACCACATCCTGATACGCTGACAGAACGGAGCCGTCATACACTGAAGCTGAACCAAAAGCAAGCCCTCCACCATGAATCCAAACCATCACCTAGAAAACACAAGGAAACATTCTCAAGCACATTTTCTTTGGGGACATTCGGAGAAGTTGTTGAGGAACTTACTGGTAGCTTGGCCTCTTCACCAGGTTTGACTGGAGTGTAGATGTTAAGATACAAGCAGTCCTCTGAGACCTCGGGAATCTCCACATCCATAGCGAGGAACTCAAGTTCAACAACACTAACATGTCTGTCCTGGATGCACCTAAAGAAACCACAGCACCATTAGATCATAGAAATATCTAATTAAAGTTGTCTGAAATTAAATGCTGTTTTGTGACATTTCACATTTTCGGCTGTTTGGTTGCGTCTCTAACTCCGTCCCATTTCTCTGCAGGCTGGGGCCGAGCCAGTCTCAGGGGTCCCACAGGGGGCTTGGCAAACGGTACACCTAGATAACTGTTGATGACTGTGTCCTTGCCCTTCACAGTCAGGAAAGCACCTCTTAGATATCCTAATTTAGTTTGCACTACAGGTCCTGTCAAAAAGACCAATAACACAAATATTCAATTCAACACTTCTTAATTTTACACCATTTCTGAAATAGGTAACTTGCCTTCCTTCCATTCTTTTATTATCTGTGGAAGTTTTTGGGTCATGAAATTAAAGTGTTTTCCCTTGAAGTTTTTGCCAGGCTTCTGTTCCAATCCAATGCCGAGATATTCAGCCTCAGCTCCATATTTAGGCCACTTTGTGAGACCTGGACCATTCGGAGACCTGCCGTCAATGACAACGAGGCATTAAAATGCAAAAATGGGAAAAAAGTATAATGTTATAATTAGTATTAATCTCTCTTAGATCATGTAAATTATTCACTGCAATATATGAAGTGTAGTGCCATATATATAAGTTTACAGTACATAGTATAAAAATAATCCTTAGACGGGCTATTATTAGGATTTTTTTATGCTGTTGTTGTTGTCTATGAAAAAATATTTTAAAAGGACATTTGAAATGATCAGTGGTGCTATTTCTAATTTATTAGAATATGCTAACAATTAAGTGACATTAAGGGCCATATTTAAGAAACAGATTTTAAAGCAAATTTGCATTAAAGGGAATGGGAGGGTAAATTCTGGAGTTGATTTTCTAACAATGCACACATTAAAGAACAGACTTTAGTGCTAACTGTTCACTGCTTCACTGTTTTTAGTAAATCCAGACAGTATTATTTTAATGGATTATTATTGATTAATTGATTTTATCACTGATCACTGACCCAGTGCGAGCAAAGTTTCCCCAGTAAGCCATGACAGTTTTACAAAGTTTGTTCTCTTCGTCTGGGATTTCATCTGAATAACGAAGCAAAAAGAAGTTGATTGATTGCTATCACCCATTGTTTCAATGGTAGTTCCTGTTAAATCCTTAAAATAGAAACTGCGAATACAGTTGGAAATATTGTGTACAGTTGAACATTCACTTCATTAATAGATGAATAGTAGCAAACCTTGCAGTTTTACATGTTTTCCAAAGCAGTAACCTAGAACAAAAAAAATCTCATCTCCATGGTCACATCCAACAAAATCTGGTCGTTTCTTTTTAAGTAGACTGGGAGGATGCTGGAATTCATACATGTAGACTGGTGCACCAGCATCTATTAAGAG
>JAUCMU010000125.1:23611138-23626612 GCA_032275025.1 Enteromius treurensis
CGAACTCTTGCCCACGCTAGGGTTCTATCCATTAGGGTTCGGAGTTCGCCGTTCTCCCAGCTCGCTCCCCAGACAGCACGCCATATTTGCTTACTATTCATTATGAGGAAAGCTTTTTTGGGGGGAAATGCAAAAAATCTTTGTGAGGTAATGCAAAAGATTTTAAAAAGACTTTTTCCTCCTGCTCCATATTTTTTCCACTTAACCAGAATTTTCCCACCACTATGTCCTACCTTCAAGACCTCCGTTCATCTTCAGAACACTTAAGATATTTTTGAAAATGTGTTGCTGGAGGATCAGATAGTTCTCTGATATCATCAGAAATATCTTAATTTGTGTTCCAAAGAGGAACAAAGGTCTTATTTGTCAGTGAATGATGATAAAGATTAAACGTACTGATTTTAATGTTGTTAAATGTAGAGATCCAGTCAGTGCAGGTCTTGAGGTAAAGCTGCAGGAACTGGTTTCGTTCTGTTTGCTGATCCCATTCCCTTTTAGTTTCTTCAGCTTTGGGGTTTTTATCAATCCACTGAAGAGTGTCAGAATTAAAGGCAACAAAATCCTCCCCATCAAATCCATATTCATCAAATACTCTCAGACTCTCTGATCCATCAGAACGCTTCTCCAGTTCACATCCAGTTATTCTCTGAAGAACATGGAGCTCTACAATCACAGAACAACACTCATGAGAAGATTACGGTTCATAAACAAATCTACATGTGATTTCAGAACATGATGATTGATGAGTACAGTGTGAATCTCACCTGAGTCTCTGCAGTTTGACAGAGTGTTTAAGTGATGTAGAAACCTGTCTCTAGAGTCAGGTGGACCTGGAGGAGCTTCATCTTTAGTCATACTCGATGTTATACAGATTATTTCTTCGTTGCAGTATTGAGCGATCTTTGTGTCATCACACACACACACAGCTTTCAACACAGGATGTGTGTTTGCTTTGCAAAGAGCTGCAAACTTGTAGGTGAGGGAGTGCTTCTCTGAGGAACCGAAAATATGTTTGATAAAAAAATTACCTAAATATGAACTAAAACTGTTCATCATAGTTTCCAAGCTTCCTTCTAGTGTATCTGATATCAAGAGGAAGTAAGTAAAATGTGGAAATTCAAGTTCTTACCTTGTTTCGCGTCGATCAGAAAATTATTTGAAAACAAACAGATAAACAAGACCATTATTACGTTTATAGGAAACATTTGAAACAAAAGTCTATTGAACATTTTTGAGCTGAAATATTGTGGACGGGTATCTTTGCGTCTATACAACACTTCCTCACTGAGCAACAGTATGTCTTATTGGACATCAAAGCCACGTGCCCTGAAGAGCCAGGATGAAAGATTTCGCCTTTATTTGACGTCTTCTAGCCGTCGAATTACAACGTCCACAAGAATTTGGTTCAGATGTGGTTATCATGGGCGTATTTTCTATATCTTATTTGGTCAACTGCAGTTTCATTTAGACAAAATTTATACTGTTTCTGGACAAAATAAACACTCTTAGACTGCATTGAAGTCCAGTGTAAAGTCCAGGGGTCAGAAAGTTAATTAATTAGATTGTGTATTATTGAATTACAGAGGATCAGATGTTGATGTTTTATTGGTTAAAAAGATGCCATCATCATGGAGATCAGTGTTTGCTTTAGTTGGGCTCTTGACCCTTGCCCCCTGCATTAGATTTCTCTCTATAACACTGCATGTGCTGTTTAGAAGCAGAGAGAGATCAGTGCAACAATGTAGGCTACTGCTGTTTCCATATGATGAGGTAATCATCAGGCGTCGACGTATCTACATAATTTTTTTTTTTGCATGGTCAGATTTTGAATAACCAATCCTGCGAAATTACAGAATGCAATAAAAGTGTTGCTCTATTAGCTACAATAAACCATTAGTAAATAAATGTAACACATGTAAATATTTGATCTACAGGTTTTTTCTTAGACAAAACAAAATTCTTTATGCACCAATAAATGCTGGGTAACGCCATAGTAAAAACTCCCATCATGCACTGCAGCATGAGCAATTATTGTCACCACTATTGAGGATCATATGATAAGTGTTTAAAAGTCTGAATAATAGCTTTCCCCCCGAAAAATGTAAGCATTAGGGTGGCATTTGTTTAATAGGATGGTTTGTGCAGGTCTGTTACAGGAAAATGTCCATAAATAAACCAAAAAGAGACACCTTCATAGTGTTTATTCAAGTGACTTGAATTGAACCAGTATTGGTACAGGACGTCCAAAAAACGTCATAAAAATATGTCATAAAAATTTTCATTCTGGCTTGTCAGGGGATGTCATTTCAACGTCTGAAAAAGACCATTGTTTAGTGGGCAACCTCCTTTAACCTCCTTTTATTTCTCATGTTTTCAATTACTTCTTTAATTTTGAATGAAAGTGACACTGAAAAACATACAGAAACACCATTAGGAAGTCCTCTGGGATCTGGCAAAACAATCCATTTTAAACATGGAAGGTGTTTTCTGTTAATATGTGAGACTTAACTAGAAAAAGTGTCCATGCTATTTACACATATAAACCTCAAAGCTTTCTCTCCAGTTTCTCTCCACACACACATCTTAGCGTTTGTAACAGAAATTGAGGATGGCAAGTTATAATTTTTATAAAATGTCCAAAACGTCATAAGCTGAACTCCAGAAGCATAATACAAATCTCTGCAAATACATTTCATGACCTCTTCAATTTTATTCAAAACATTAACACTACTCCTCTTTCTACAGTTAGTGATTTGTTAGTGATCGAAGCAGCATTTGTGTATAATAGATATAATAATAATAATAATAATAATAATCACTCAACGCTAAAGTTTTGTTGATTTAGTCAACAAAAGTTTTCGCCGATTTCGGAGCCGTGAGCTCCACGTGAACACCGGGTGCTCAGAGCTCATGTATCCGCCGAGGGCAGCCTCACCGGGGCTAGTAATTCTGACACTTGGCGCTGCCTCCCGATGTCTCTGTAGTGTTTAAACAGGAGGTAAAATTCGTTTTGGGTATATCTCATAGGCAAACTCTGGTTTAATTAATCTATTGTGTGTTTCCTTTTTATTCCTGATTTTATTAAAGTACGAAGATGTATCATCCATAGTTACGGAATTCTGCCTCCGCTTGCAAGTAATCACGTCACTACTAGAGCAAGCTCCTGATGGTTTCGCTAAAGTTCACATTTTTTTTAACTTGAGCGTTTCACGCCAATCATGAGTCAAACGCGCGATTCGCAACATTCGCGCCGCAGGATGTCTATTCGCGTCTTTGCCTTGACTTAACGTGTAAATCACTTGTGCTTGACTCTTCATTCACTTCCGGTGTGAAGGCACCATTAATGTCACGCGTACACGCGCTTTCCCGCCTGGTCTAGATTCTGGGATATTTTAAATTTGCGGGCATCAGAGAGCCACTATCAATATACAGGAGACTCCTGGAACTTCCTGGAGACTTGGGATGTCTGCTGTTAATGTTAACATTATGCCAAGTCGCCACAAATAAAACAATGCATGGAACGGCTTTGGCGTGTTAGTTGCAGTGCACTATTCAACAAGCTATTGCAAAGAAGCTAACGTTAAATAGATAAGTAACGATTTAATCATAGCAGATTCATGGAAAACATCTGTAATCCGCATTTTTGCCACAACTAATTTATTAACGAATCAGCATTAACTACATTAAAGAGAATAGCTTTATTTAAAGTGAATACAATTCCCTACTTACTGGAGTTCAACAACTAGTTAATGTACAGAGACGCAGTCACCTACCTGACTTGTAGGTGTAGCTTAGGTAGGTGAGATGAACTGGGATAGTAGGCAGTGGGCCAAACCACTGTGAGGAAGGGGAGGGGGAGCTCAACTATTTTGAAATTATTTTTTTGCGTTTGTATTTCCACTTACACAATAATTATTTAGGTATAAGTATCAACCCTCGGATAGGGGGGGGGGCATGCTCCATTTTTTATTTTACTTTGAATTGGTTTGAGTTTACCTGAACTGAAACTAAATTCCTATTTTAAGAAAGTGGCATGAATCAGTCTATTAAATCAAAACAAATCTGTGTTAAAGCTTCTATACAGTCTGTCTATTGGTTATTATTCAGTCAGATGAACTTATTTGAATGTGAATAAGAAAATAAGAGGTTGCTTGTTAGTTTTAATCATGCTGTACATCATAAAAGTTAAGTCAGTCAGAGCCAAACAAGAGGATTGATATAAAAGAAGTCTTTGATGTTCAGTCGTAATGCCTTTTTTTATATATAACACTTGCATGAAAGTTAAAAGGCAGTTAAAATACTTCATGGTCTCTCTCTCACTCTTGCTGTTCTATTGTACACTCGTAATGCACATCCACATCTCTTGCAATCTGCACTTGTTAATTTCTAGCCTGCAACTTTCACTCCCTTACTTTTTATCTCCCTTTCATTTTTTGAGGAGGCACCTTACGTGCTTGATCGATTATGTAGAGGGGGTCGGAGTGGTTGAGAGCATACAGCCAAGGTTTTCGTGTTCCTCGCTAAATTAGGCCTTTCTGTCAGCCACTCACTGCGTAAAATAGGGAAATAACATGCACCGTTTTCAACGTGCTCGCAGCCATTGAGGTTTTCCTCCTACACAGCCGCTTCCAATGTGAGAGGCTGCTGAGAAACATTCTCAGAAGCGGAGCGAGACTGCTTTGAACCAGGAAAATTGTTTGCCAGTCCTCATCGAAACAGCTGCATATGGAAAACCTTTACAGTGCACCTGCAGACTTTTAAAAATAAAATCAGTTCAATTAAAGTTAGCTTTTTTCAGAAACAAACAAAAAAAGAAAATCTCACAATTATACATTTCTAATGATCTATCAGGGAAAATGGTCCAGTAATGTTTCTCTTTCTTTTCTTCCCGTTTTATTTTTGTCCCTCTGCGACTTGTTTGACGATAACAGAGTGGTCTGGAAATGATTCAGGGAAAGGAGGAGAAATATGACAAACCAGTCTATTTGAACTCTATACAAATAACCCTATGCTCAATGTTATGCTAACTGCCACACCACTGCTGGGTTAGTCTCTAAGAACTCAGCGCTGTGCTTTCCTGATGGTCACAGCATGCCAAAGTCCTTGTTAAGTAAGTGTAGACTACGGTGATAGCAGATGCACTTAGGAGGAGCGGAGCCAGAAAAGCACATCTGTTCTTTATGAGAAATGCAACGTGAGTGTGCTCTGCAGTGCCCACATTTCCTCTAGGTAGACATTTTCTTGGCTGGGCTGATCATGATTTAGAGGCCCTTTGCATATTGCAGATTCAAACGCCTATGATTGTGTTTTGAAAGGTACCTCTAGAGACTGCAGGTGCTTTATGAAGTTGAAACAACTGATTTTATTTAAGAGCGAAAAGGCCACATCAAGTGCGGTTTGTTGTGGTACGTTAAATATAAGCTTATCCCTCAAGGAATGGCAACATAAATATATAAAAAAGATAAGAAGGCTAAAGAATCGTGGCTCCTGCAGGGAAGCAGAGTAAAAAAAATGATTTCCCTAGAGAAGCCAAATGCATATACACTATTTGTTATTAAAAGAATAAAGTGATTAAAACGCTAAAATATGCTCTAATCTTCGTGATTTTTGCTGCACCACTTTCTATTAACTGCATTTCATGTTTGAAGTTTATGATTTACCCTCACAAACAAATGATTGCAGTGTATCCTTCAGGGAATGGGCCACATTTTTAATCAGTTCTAACCTTGAGCTTTGACATGTAAATTTCATCATGCTGAATATGATTTTGCATGTCCCCTATGTGATGTAAATATATGCATATTTCATATTCATGTAAGTAATCGTCATTTTCCCCAAAGCAAACAGTGACAAAACAAACTAGTTTGTGGTTAGAATCACACAGTGTCATAACAGGAAAGGGGTTTGTTTTTATTGTTTTATTGTTGCGTCATTGTTGCAGTTTGCTTGATTGTTACATTGTCCTATTATTTTACATTAAAGGGTTAATCCACCCCAAAATGAAAATGTTGTCATTACTCCAATGTCGTCCCGTAAAAGCTTTGTTCATCTTCAGGAACACAATTTAAGAAATGTTGAATTAAAACCAGGAGACTTGTGAGTGTCCCATTATTTGCCAAGTAATAAATAACGTCAAGGTCTAGAAAAGTATGTTTAGTTCACTGATTTCTTTAGCACTGCACTTATCTTATCAGCACATTAAAATCTAGACGTGTTATATATGCCAAACCAGAACCTAACTATGTGTCAAATTCTAGATGACAAAATGCTTCAAGGGCTTCAACATGAACAGAATTACTGCTACGAGCTGAACAAGCGAAAAAAGACCCTTGGGATTTTTCCAGAACATCAGCCATGGTCCAGATGTCAAGAGATTTTAGTATTCTGTATTGGTGCTGTCAAGCTGCTGGCTAGATCACTGAGAGACTTTCTTTTTGGCATTCAGTTTTGGACAATCCTGTATGTTTTTTTCCCTTTCATCTTAATTTGAGTGAGTAACTTCTTGTGCACTGCATTTGGCCAATTAGCTATTTGTGTCTCTAATAAGCTTCTGTCTCTTTCTATCTCTCCCGTTCTGTCTCCTTTATGAATTTTGCTTTGAACATAATATGAGTATAACATTATTTTTATGCAAAATGCCTCAGTATTTCTTATCATAGTCCCCGAGGTCCAGTATCTTCTTGAAATCAATGCTTTTCTGCAAGTACATTTACAGATGTCAAGTGATGTCCTACTTTACTTGCATGGCATTGAGAAGAAATCTTGTTTTCAGATCTAATGAGGGATCATAGCCTTTTTTTACAATCTTCTTTTTTCAGTTTGTCTTTGTGTGATATACCACTTTACATTTACATTTATATTAAGAAAGCACTGTATGTGTTTTATGTACTTGTGTACTTGGTTTAGCATATTAAATGAGCCTCAGTCCATTATAGTTATTCTGGGAACACTGAACACAGCGTTCATGCATAGTCACATGTGAGGTCAGGAAGCCATGTTGGGTACCAGTGTAATACCAGACATCAACATGCTAAGTGATTTTAAATCTAAATTTTAAGATATTTAGAGTTGTTTGCAGGGTGAAAATAGTAAATCAAGTGCACTCTTAGATACACAGTATCTTAAGTAATTTTGCTTAGCTATCTTGATTTGAATTGTTCACTATTTTGACTAAAGAAATAAAATAATAATGTACCTTTTCCAAAGGAATATGTTTGTACCTAAAGCGTTCATATTTTACTGAAAGTTTCTAGTGATGAAACATGACTATTTTGGAGGCTTCCTTTCTTTTGAAGTCTAGCAGTGTTTTGTCAGAAATGTTTTGGCTGTCATTGCTGGCTGAGTTCTCTTCCCTGCTGTCACTGTGTCTCAGTGCTGTCTATGCTCATCGCCAAGCCAGAGAGCAAAATTGGGAAATTACTGGCTTGCATGTTAAAACTACAAAAAAAGCCATTTAAAAAAAAAAAATAAAATAGAGATACATTTATAGATATAGCATCTAACTACTGCATAATTGTTTTGTGTAGGTAAATAGGGAAAGTAAGCCACATTTCTGTAACCCATATGGATTAACATTCCAGTGATGCAGTATTGCCAAAGGCTATAAAAGTGTGCTTGGGGATTCTTGCACGTCTGGAGAGAACTGAGCACAAATTGACCACTCCAAGAATAAAATTCATGTACTGTTAACCTTACAGTAGTGCACAGTTTCTACAGCCCCTTGTAAACACCTGTTCCTAAATGATTCAACAGCCTATTAGAAATATCAAGATATTTCTATTGGTCGCACATGAAACATCTAAATCATAACTAGACTGTTAATCAGAGTTGGTTTTGGTTAAACAAATGAAGCTTGACACAAAGAACTTCCAATGGGCTTCAAGGATGCTGTGCTCTGGATACATAACACAATGGAGTTGGATTTAGTCGAGAAGCCAAATGAAGTAGAAATTGATTATTTTCATTTTCCATTTTCCCCGTCTTCCTTCTGCTCGTTTATTTTGTATTATTCCTGCAGGATTAGTGCAATCATTAGTTGGATTTTTTTGTCAGTGGATTCTTTCTCAACCACCTGGTGTGCTTGTTTCTTGAGTGGATTAATTTGAAGGTTGTGGACCCCAAATCCAAACTGAAACCTGCTAATTTGCAAGCCTTATATTAGTACTTTTTTTCACTCTTTCTCATTCTCTTTCCCTCATTCAGTTCCTTTATACAGTACCTGATGAGGTCAAAACATTCTTATATATTTGAGTGTATGATTTACAGTTTCTGAAAAGGCAGACTGTGTTAAGTGGTTTTAATAATGGTTTGGTACAGTCATCTTACCATCTGCTTTGCTTGACATATTTCAAGCTCGGTGAAGTTAAATAAAAAGCCAATTGAAAATACTTTCAGTACCCTGAAGTTCATACAGCTTTGACAACACCTCAATTGACCTTGAATCTAGAGAACAAATTCATATCAACATGCCTCCGACTGGGACTCTCTCTCTCCCAGTCCCAGGAAAGCCCTGGGTACAAAGTGAGAAAAAGCCACCAAACAAACAGTTCAGATTCATTTCTTTGGAGAAGCAAAATGCCTGGAATCACAGTCAATTTAGCCTGGTCCTGTAAAAAGCATGGTCCCCATCTGCTCCCTTGTATCCCACTAACAAGGCCTGTGCCTGGGCTAAAACAGCTTTGTCATTCAGGGAAATGAAAAGATACATCCACTGTAGGTGAAACGACCAAGCCATACAGAAATAGACAGAGGTTCAGAGATGGGAACAAGACATTTAATTTTTACCATTTTATAGAGAAGGCACTTTTTCTTTTATTTCACCCTTTTTGTTCACCCATCTGTAATCACCTTATCATAATCTTATTCTTCAGCTTGGGATGTGCATTTGGAAAGTGAATGGGAATAGATAAAATGGAAGAAAGAGATATTCAGAAAAGTAAAGTATCAAAGAAATGCTGCATTTTTTTTAAAGAATCAGAATAAAAAAAGCAAAACAATATATATATATATATATATATATATATATATATATATATATTTTTTTTTTTTTTTTTTTTCACTGCATAACTATAGAAATACACAACACGCATCCATCTTGCTTGGCAGCTGCCTGCACTCAGACTGAGCTGCTTGCTCAATTTGGTTGATTAGAATAAGCCAATGCCACACATTTCCTCAACATTTTGTCACAATTTTGCTTGCAGTCCATTTAAATGTGTAAATTGGTAAAATAGAAGTACTTAACCCTTTCCCCACTAGTGTTTTTTAAGATTTTCCAACCCAATCTCACGGCAATTCGTACATATTTTACGAGGTGGCTAATTCATACATACTGTACTAATTTACTGGCCAGCTACGCAATATTGGCTTCTGAATTCGAAGCATTTCCGATTTTGTCTGTGATCTACACCTCTGTGTATCAACTTCCGCTCATTTTAAAAACAGCTGATTGAGATTTACAGCTAATCAAACTGGGAAGCATTGACTCTTAATTGATGAGTTATATCGTCAATGATGAGGAATGAATTAATCCATCTATGTTGGATTAATAAATTTGTTTGGTGTTAGTGCAACGATGCCAACATTGCTTTGATATGTTTTATTTGTTTTTAATTAAGGTTAAGCATGGGGGGTTCAAATTATGTTGGAATTTGGGTAATTTTGGGGTAGTTAACTTACAGTAAGTAGAGCTTGATGATGGGTACATTGTTATACAGTACAACCTCCCCTTGCGCAAAAGCAGTTTTAGTTTTTATGTGTATTAAAAACTGCATTCAGCATGCTGCTTTAAGCTATTTCTAGCTAGCAACTTATGCAATAAATCGAATTGAGCTGGCACAATCCTAATTTTAATGGGGCTAACTAAATTCAGTTACAGTTCAGATACACAACAGTTTAATTTAATGTTAAGAAAACTAATTTTCGATGTGTAGAACCACTTACCTCCTTTGAATTAAGCCGGAGAGTTATTTTTATAGGCTACATATGGCTTACATTAATCAGAATGCAGATTAATAGAAATATTGATCTGTACTTCCATAGCAGGCTGCTTCCCTTAATGTCCGTTTCCCATTTCCTGTAGAATGCATCTATCTCAGAGAATGGTGTGAAACATGATTACTTCAGGAGAGAGACAGGACAGAGCTATAGAAAAGAAGAAAAAAAAAATGAAAGGAGAGAATGCGGAGGCAGACCATTTTACCTCTTAGTAGTCATTCTGGAGTGAAAATGGAGAGAGCATTAAAGGCAGGGTGATGAAACGGAAGGGGTCTGAGTTATTAGAATGAGCTGAATAATTGTATCTTCAGTGCTGCTCTCCTCAGTGTGACTTGGGGAAAGAACATATCTTTTTCTCTCCTTCTTTTTTTCATCTGGTTAAATGGAACAAATGGTAGAAAAGGTTGTTCTAATGTGGTCTAGGGGGATTTTGTGTCCTTTTAATTTTTTTTTTTTAGTACAATTTCAAATAGGTGCATCTCTTTAAAATGTATTCATGGCAGATTTCTTTCTTACACTTTTCAATTTCAGCCAATTATGAGGGAGATGCATCTACACAAATAAACTAAAAGTCTGTCTGCAGTGGCTTTGCAATAATAATGAGATGCAATAATAGCAACAAAGCAAGTCTTTGCTTATGACCAGCTGTGGAGTAAAAAATACACATTCAGAATAGCACATGCTGTGTGTGATATCCATATTTTACAGCGTGGTAAATAAAGTTAAAGGTATAGTTTACCCGAAAATGAAAACTGTCATTAATTACTCACCCCCATGCTGTTCCAAATTCGTGGGACCTTCGTTCTCATAAAATTCATAAAATTAAGGTTGAACCGCTGATGTCACACAGACTATTTTAATGATGTCCTTTCTACATTTCTGGGTAGGGGGACATTTCAGTTACATTGCCTGGAGTTGCTGTATAAAATATAAAGCTTAATATAAAGCTGAGGCACTTTATATTAAAGCAATATTTCGCCTAAAAAATAAATAAATAAATAAATAAATAAGTCAGTGGTGGCATGGTTACAACCTTTTTTTCCCCTTTCTTCAAAATATCTCCCTTTTGCAGAACAGAGAAATTCATACAGTTTTGGAACTACTTGAGGGTGAGTAAATGATGACAACATTTTTGGGTGAACTATTTCTTTAGGTGTGCATCACAAATAAGTACAATGTTCATTTTGTGTTCAAATTGTGTTCATAACACTTTTGCTGCTATTGAGGTGGGATACAGGTAAGGTAAGGAGACGTTTGGTGGTATGGGTAGGTTTAAGGTTGGGGTAAGGAGCGAGGGATTGATCAACAGTGTAATTATAAATATAATTATATAAAAAAGTGAGACTTTAGATATAATTACATGCAGGGATTAATAATATAGGTACAATGTAAATACGTGAGTACACCATAATGAATTTCACTAATTAATTATCAATTGTATAGGAAGTACTGTACATAAGTACACTTAATATAAAGAATAAATTCACATTTTATTAAATTATAATTAAAATCATAATAATTATGATTTTAAAGCCATACTGAAAAGCAATGTGACTTTGGCCTAACACTTGTATTATTTCTTAAAAAATATATATATAAAAAATTCTTTTTTTTGGTTCAAATAGTGATATTTGAGTAATCTGATGAAAATGTATCTGCTTTTTTTGCAACATACCGCAATGTATTATTATTATTATTATCGACTAATTGCTTGATTGATTGTGCACCCCAACAAGAGAGAATGTTGACTGGACAGGGAGCATTTGTATTTTGTGTAGAGAAAGCTCTTCTCAGAAAACTACAGCCCGATACAAAATGCTGCCTAATAGTTTGAGACAGGTGATGTGCTAGCTAAAAAGTCCATTACCATGTGATTAGTAGCTCACTGTTTGTGTGCAGGCAGGCAAGTGAAAGGAGGACCAACCTGGCAGTGAGACTCTAGAGTTGACGTTGACAGGACTTTTACCAGAAAATAAAACTAAACCATATCAGAGCCATGCAAACAAGAATACAAAATATACTTACATAGACACACAGGAACAGGAAGGGAGGAGCTGATATGCTTACTGTGTAGGATTTCTATGGCTACTGGATGCCACTAAGCAGAAAATGTACATCTATTTTGCACATGAGTAATGTGCTTAGTTTAGGGATTGTATGTTAACATGCACATTTATAAAAAACTCCCTGCCTCCTTGTTTGTCCCTGATGGGGGCAAGTGGGTGGAGTGGCATTTGTGTGCAGCTCCTTTGTTACAGGGAAGAGCAATGAAAGAGAAAGTGAAATCTCCCTCAAGAGACATGTCAGCTGGGCCTGTTCAGCCCCTTGAGGTGCACTCTATAAACACACACACACCATCAGCACACCTCTCATTCTTCCCTATTTTGTACCCACACCACATTGAGACAAACACTCAAGAACATGACAGAACACCTCAATAAAGATGTCCCAATAAAAGTAGGGCAGTCCTGACTTTACAAGCCATGTCTCAGAGGTAAAGTCAGCACACTGTTTGTTCAGATAATTTGACATTAGTGTGCTTTAGTTTGATATTGAAATAAAAGATTTAAAAAGACAATTGCTGTGACTTGTGCCTTTTCTTTTATGAGTCATTAGCAACAGCACAATGTGTAGCCTTATATAACAAGGGGCTGGGCCATAGAGACGTTCAAATTTATTTGACCGCACAGAACACAACATAAAAGAATCTTCGGTCTTACTTTATATTAGGTGGCCTTAACTACTACAGTATGTACTTATAAAATAAATAAATAATTAGTACAATGTATTTGTTGTGTCCATATTTTATTTTTAAAACACTTTGGGAATGGGTAGGTTTAAGGGTGGGTTAAAGTGTAAGAGATCATGGGTCAACATTGTAAGTATAAATGTATTTAAAGAAATTGATTGCAGATGTAATTAAGGGACCTAATATAAAGTGGGACCGAATGCTCAATGTTGATTCTGACTAAAATTAAATACAAACATCTAAATATCCTTACAATAAAATACACTTACATGAGATGCAAAGTTTTGTTTTGAATAAACTGAATAAACAAACTCACCTTGAGACAAAAAAAAAGCTTGTATTTCAAGGTAAACCAGCTAATGCACATGTGAAGTCCTAAGTCTCAGAACTGAAAAAAAGGGATGACACATCAGTTTTCTTCCACTATAGAAAAATGAAGCCAGTGTTCCAGAAATGCCCCTGAATTCTTGCTTGTTTATAGGATTAAAAATACTATAGCAAAGTAAAACTAAACTTATTAGAAGCAGCAAACCTTTGATATGCTTTAACATGATAAGAAAATTACTTAAAATGACAGAAAAACAAAGAAAAAGGAGAATTTGTTTTTTTAAATGTATTTATATTATTAAATATATTAATACTATTTTAATTTGACTCATGTTCTTTCATTCACATGGAGGAGGTAGATTTTAAAAGCACAGAATTTATTTGAATCATACTACCCACGGTTTGTGAGAAGCAGTGTTATGTACAATATTTTTTGTGGTTTTGTAAGGGATAAACAAATGGGTACATTGCACTCAGACAGGCAGGATAAAAGAAGGAGAAACAGCCAGTTGCAAAAAAAGCTAAGATTAACAGAAAAATATTCTTTGTACTGATTATGCTCCAGAAATGCAAGCCATTTGACTTTATTTTGCATTGTACAGAAGCCGGATTGCTGAATTTTTCAAACGTGTAATGTAAAGATGTCATAACAATATACACAACAGAAAAAAAGTTAACGAATTAGGGAATGATTCTGAATTGTTATTTATAACCAGTGTGTTAAGAATAAATATTTATATCTACTAATTTAATTAATTAGTGGTAACGTCTTGGTTATGTATATAACCCTCATTTCCTGAAGAAGGAAACGGAGACGCCATGTCGGATATGACCGACAAAATCGGGATCTTACTTTGGGAGACCAATCCACTTCGAGTGTATTAAAACAAGCCAATGTCAAATGGAACACTAGAGACGGGTCTTAAGAGGGTACAGTGGGGGGGCGTGGAGGATTCAACCTTCTGGCCCCCCTGAGGGACCTGATGATCAGGTCATGCTTACCAACAGACCTCCCATTTATGGGGTTGTGGTTTGCAGCAATAGCAGCCACATAGACTTTAAGGGTGGAGGGAGACGGTCTTTGCTCCAACCCCTGCTGCAGAAATTAAAGCACGACTCTGATCGGGCATCTCCAGGGTCTTCTCGTTGAGCAGAACACCACTCAACGAACAGGTTCCACTTCAAAGCTGAGGCACATCTTGTGGATGGCGCTCTCGCTGAAGATATGGTGTCAACTACCCCTTTGGGGTAGGTCACCTAGAACCTCCGCATCCCATCCAGAGACCAGACATGAAGTTTCTAGAGGTTTGGATGCGGGTTCCCCGTCTATGAGTCGGGAGGTCCTTCTTAGAGGAATTGGCTAAGGACGGGCTGTCACGAGGAGCATGAGTTCTGGGAACTAGGTCTGTGTGGGCCAATAGGGGGCCAGTAACAGGAGCTGCTCCTCATCCTCCCTGACCTTGCACAGTAACTGTGCTAGAAAGCTCACTGGGGGGAACTCATACTTGCGCAGGCCCTGCGCCCAGTTGTGTGACAGGGCGTCCGTGCCCTTGGTCAGGCAGCAAAAACACCTGGCAATGAGAGGTCTCTGGAGAGGCAAGCAGGTCTACCTAAGTGGCTCCGAAACGCTCCCAAATCAGCGGAACCATCTGGAGATGGAGTCTCCATTCTCTGGGAAGAGCAGCTCACGACAACTCGTCGGCTGCCTGGTTGCACAATCCTGGAATGTGAATGGCCCAAAGCAATCTCAGATGCTCAGAGGAGGTTGCGTGCGAGGTGCAACATGTAACGGGAGCGCAGACCACCTTGTCAGTTGATGTACACACCGGTCGCTGTGTTGTCTGTTTGGACCAGCACGTGCTTTCCACGAATATGTCTTTTGAGACGGCCCAGAGCAAGCCATACTGACAGCAACTTTAGGGAGTTGATGTGCCATTGCAGATGAGGTCCCGTCCAAACCCCTGATACTGCATGTCCGTTGTTAGTGGCCCCCCCAGCTGGTGGTGGAGGCATCCTTGAACACCACAGCATGCCTGTGGCCTCTAGGGGCACTCCTGCCCCAGAGAAATGAGAGGTCTGACCACGAGGTAAAGGTTTGGCGGCAGGTCGGTGTCACTTGGATACGGTGAGGAGGAGGAAGGAAGGAGGAAGGAAGGAGGAAGGAAGGAGGAGAAAAGGACATGTGGCCAGGTATGGTTTGCCATACTAGGAATTTGTGCTCTGCATTTAACCTATCCAAGTGAACACACACAGCAGTGAGAAGTGATAAACCACGCACACACACACCGTGAACACACACCCGGAGCAGTGGGCAGCCATTGCTGTGGCGCCCAGGGAGCAGTTGGGGGGAACAGTGCCTTGCTCAAGGGTCTCACCTCAGTCGTGGTATCGAAGGTGGAGAG
>JAUCMU010000125.1:23629872-23646030 GCA_032275025.1 Enteromius treurensis
CCCGGGGAGCAGTTGGGGGAACGGTGCCTTGCTCAAGGGTCTCACCTCAGTCGTGGTATCGAAGGTGGAGAGAGCGCTGGTTATTCACTAACCCCACCTACAACCCCTGCCAGACCTGGGACTCAAACCTGCGACCTTTGGGTTACAAACCCAACTCCCTATCCATTAGAGTGCTGCGTTGCCATGTCCACTTTGGGACTCGGCCGTAAAGCCAGTGCTGAAGCGATCTCATATGAAGCAGCTCCAATAGTGTGACTGCCACTGCTGTTGCCATATGCCCCAGGGGCCTCTAAAAATATTTCAGTGGGACCGACATCCTGCCATTTAACATATTTAACATATTTACATATTTAACATATTCACATATTCAAGCAGAGCACGTTCCTGTGTGAGGCATGCTGTTTGTTCGACCGAATCCAACTCCATACAGAGAAAAGAGATCATCTGTGTTTGACAATTTGCTCTTCTCCCAGTTGACCGAAGACCCAACAGGCTGAGGTGTTGTAACACCAAATCCCTGTGTTCGCACAACTGAACCCGAGACAGAGTTAGAATGAGCCAGTCGTCTAGGTAGTTTAGAATGCGAATACCCTGTTCTCTCGGTGGAGCTAGGGCAGCCTACGCTACCTTCGTAAAAAGGCGGGGCAAGAGTGAGAGCCCGACAAATAGGAATTTGTACTGATATGCTCTACATTTCAACGCGATCCTCAAGAATGGCCTGTGGCACGGAACAATCGAGACGCGAAAGTACGTTAATCGCACTTGAATATATGACTAACCTGTAGTGCTGGATTGTAATTTAACTACCGCTGTGCTTGAAACATTTTCTGCAACTTAGTCTCAACAACAAATGATCCAATCATGATTTTCTCTTTTTGTTTGAGTTGTACGTGAGAGATCTCTATTAAATCCTCATTATTCAGAAATGTGTTTTGTTCGCCATGCTTTGGTAATAGATGTGTTCAAGTATGTGATATCATCATGGAGGCGGAAAACATATTTGACAGGTTGTGGCACTGAAATCAAGGATCGCATGGACTGTTAAACCTTTATCTAATTTGATTATTTATATTCATGGGTAACAAGCTGATATATGATTAGACTTTTATGATGCAACCACCCCTTCCTTATTAACTGGCCATGATGTTGTCATGGAAATAATATTGCTAATATGAGCAGAACAAGAGAGAGACTGAAGTGTGATCTTCAGAGCAAGATTTATTTGATTTTATTTATTTTTTAAATCATTTTCAGAAATGTTGCTTTGGTGTTCACATGCAGTATGATTACATTTTGGAAAATAATTAAGCAAAACATGTATGGATGTAAATGCATGTGTGCTTTAGACAGTCTTACTCGGGATATAGATCTATTATTCTCACAATTTGTTCTACTTGCATTCACAGCCAAAGGAGAACAGTTAACAAGTGGGGGTGGCTGCAGTCAACTCAAACACCACATTATGTTTTTTGTAGATCTGTACCCTG
This sequence comes from Enteromius treurensis, assembly GCA_032275025.1. Lineage (NCBI taxonomy): Eukaryota > Metazoa > Chordata > Actinopteri > Cypriniformes > Cyprinidae > Enteromius > Enteromius treurensis. The sequence goes on from JAUCMU010000125.1 coordinate 23,631,360, forward strand.
TACACTGCAATAGCACATTATTTCAAGAGCTTTGCTTACAATTTGATGAACAAATCTACTATTGCAATATAATAATTTGTGTTCTCAGTTTTAATAGATGTTGTTTATTTTATTACTGTGATGATATTTCAGTAGTCTTTACTTCAGTTTTTATTTGATTATTTGGAAATACTTTCAATATGTTGATTTGGTGCTCAAGCAACATGACTTAATGCAATTCAAAATAGATGTGCTGCTTTTATTTTTTTGTATTTGGGAAAATATATGAAGGGGACACTTAAAGGAACAGTATTTTTATTTATTCATTTTCTTTTCTCTCTCCTTTGAAAGCAAACATATTGATTGCTTTGTTTAAAAAAAGAAAACAAAATACATTAAATATTACTGACTCCAAACATTTGAACTGCAGTGTATGTATAATATATTACTGTAAATATTGCTTATATGTTATAGAATTATTTTCAGTTAGTTATAATAACATTTTATTTATTTATTCTTAATAATAATGACACCCTTTCACAATAAATAGGTTCTATATGATTCAAGTTTTCATCAACAACAGAGATACATCAGATTTGGGTTTGTGTTTACTTGACTTCAACAAATACCAGAGCAAAAGAAATCCCAAAACTCCACATTGATCCAACTGGTGGTGGTGATATCACCTTACCACTCTGAATAGGACATAACTGCACTCTTTTATTTGTTATTTGTTGTCTAGCATCCATTCCGGCATATCTTCCATTCTGACAAGACATGACCAATTACATCAAGTCTTCAGCTTTGAGTGACAAGGCATTGGTGAAGGAGAAGTGACAGCATTGGCAGATTTTCTTTAGTGACACTTTAACAAAATCAGATTTTTCTTCTTTTTTTTTTCTCATATCACTCACACTTAACGAAGCTTCATATCAGCCTCAGTGACTGACAACTATCCCTCCACGGAAACTATCCCCCACCTTGGGTGCACTACTTGCTATATTTGTACTTTTGACCTTTTCTACTTCATCTTCATCCAACTAGCCCTTCTAACTGTCTATTTATGGTTCGAGTGTACAGTAGGAGGCCACCATGGCACTCTTGTCTACTACCAGGAAACTGGATTGTTAATTATGCTATTTTTCTCCTTAGAATTAAACTTGTTAACTACATGGGTCATATTCACTGCGATTATTGTCACTACCGACTCTGAACTTAGTTGGATAGAGAATGATGTGTGGTCCTCAGTGGGTTTTTTGTGCATCAAGAGCTGTTGTGTTAGCTTTCTGAGAGAAAAATTAGAGACAAAATTATGTACTTCAGTACATTTACGCATAATCATTTTTTTCTAATCACTCCAAATAAAACGCTCCAGTTGAATGTTGAAGTAGGAAATTGGTTATAGCCATATTAATGATCTATTTGGAGTAATCATTTCCCTCCACTTATTATTGAAAAGCCTGAAAAATTAATTACAAGATACTAATAGAATACACAACACACTTTCTCTAAAAATAGGATATAGTTTAGATTACTAATTTAGATTTTTTTTCGGTAAGCAAACTTAACAAAAAAAAATAAATAAATAACATACAGACTGAGGTCAGTTTTAAGTAAATACATATTACATATAAATTCTGTTCTTTTGAACTTTAACTGAAAAATAAATACAACTAAAAAAAAAAAAAAAAAACATAAATAATATATAAACATACACTTTATCCCACCTTTTCTGAGCAGAAGGGAGAGCAGATTCTACAGTTTACAGTTTTCATATATATATATATATATATATATATATATATATATATATATATATACTTACTTTCTCAAATACTACATAAATATTATATTTTGCAGTATATACAGTATTTTAATTTTGAATATTTTATTTAATTATAATAAAAATAAAATAAAATAAACATATTGGTAACACTTAAGGTCAGCATATTACTAGAATGTTAGCTATTTATTAGTAGTAATTAAGGACACATGCATACCTTATCCTACCCGATCCTTAAACGTAGCAACTACTTTAATAACTATTAATACGCAGAAAACTAGTTAACAGTGAATAAGTGTTCCCTAAAAGTTACCAAATCATAATAATTAGCATTTTAAAGCCATGCAGACTGAGAAAAAAAAACTGTATGACTGTAACGTCTAGTATCTTTGTCTGTCGATAACGTTTCATGTAGGTGTGTATACTCTGCATTGCTCAGTACTTGTTCCTCATTCTTTCTTGTTTTGTTTAAATAAATGTTTAGTTCTGATTGTATTCCTGCCTCCGAGTTCTCCGTGTTCGCGAGGAAGCGGGGGCGCGAGTGTTACGAGCCCACATCGTGACAGATCGACAGACCAACAGGAGGATGGCGTTAACACCGAACGCGCACATCTTCATGGACTTCGGTCCACATTCACGGCTCGTGAGTTTTCCTCCTACAGTCTTTTCTCCAAATGCAGCGAGGAAAATACAGGGGATATTCGCCCTCGCGCTTAAGATGGCGGCCGAGTCAGCAGAGGATAATTCAGCCTCGGGGTTGCCAGCACCGTGAGAAACCCCCGCTGTGCATAATCGGTCAGTCTGGTTGCCAGAGCCATCTAAAACACCCGCGGTTCCCAAACCACAAAAATCAGGGTTTAATCCTGTTTCACGGCGAGAGGGGCCCTGTTTAACCCTGTCAGTGCCAGTTACTCAACCTAGTGCCTAGTTTCACGTCCAGTCGGTACCAGTTTCACAGCCTGGTGTGCTGTATGCTGCTCAGTCGGTTCAGTGTTTCCAGCGGAAAGAGCAGTCACCCATCCTAGTGGCTTCTGATTTGCTAACGATGGGTTCTGACACCACATTCCAGTGAGAGGGGCTGTGTGGTGTGCAGTCTGGCTCAGTTACACAGCCAGGAGAGCTGTGTAAAACCCAGTCGGTGCTGGTAACACTGGCAGGAAAATGGTTGAAGGTCATCACGGTTCCTAGCCTGCAAATAACGGGTCCCACTCCCGTTTCACGGTACGAGGAGCCGTGTATTGTCCAGTTGGTCCCGGTTACGCAGCCCGAAGAGCTGTCGAAGGCCCTCACGATTCCCAGCCAGAATTCCGGAGGCAGAATTCCTGCCTCCGAGTCCTGCCTGCTTACAAGGAAGCAAGAGCGCGATTCACACAGCTGCAGCGTGACAGATCGACAGACCAACAACGTGTCACGGTACGAGGAGCCGTGTATTGTCCAGTCGGTCCCGGTTATGCAGCCAGTTGAGCTGCAGGAGGTCCTCGCGGTACATAGTCTGCATGTTACGGGTCTCACTCCCATTTCATGGTACGAGGAGCCATGTCCAGAATTGATGGTCTGCGATTTGGATTCATGACTACATCTGTGATCCATATCCAGTGTGGCCGTATCTGCCAGACCCGGTCTGTGATCCGGATCCATGGTGGCCCGAGCCACCAGAGCCCGTATGTAGCTCAGAGACTCTATCGGGTCTACCGTCTGGTCTGCTCCTATGGTTGTCTCCACCGCCTGCTCCGCCCCGGTGAGCTTCTCCACTGCCTGCCCCGCCCTGGAGGGCATCGCCTCCGTTGATCCCGCCCAGGTTGGCTGCTCCACCACCTGCTTCGCCTTGGTGGACATTGGGACTGTTTGATCGGCTCAGGGGAGCATCATCTCTGCCTAGTAGGCCCAGGTGGGCTGCTCCGTCGCCTGCTCCGCCTTGGAAGGTGAATGAACTGTTTGGTCGGCTCAGGAGAGCACCTACGTCGCCCAGCGAGCCCAGGTGGGCTGTTCCGCCATCTGCTCCACCCTCAGGACTTTTTTGTATCTAGCGTCTGCAAGCTGCTCCTTAGAGAGGGGGGGTATGTAACACCTGTGTCTCATGCCTGTGTTTATATTCTGGTCCATGTGCTCTTTGTTTGTTTACATACCTGTTTCCTCATGTCTCTGCCTCGTTTGTAACTCCGCCTCTGTCATTAGAGGTGTTTACAGGTGTTTCCCCTTCATCCTTGATTGTGTACTGCCGCATAATACCCCCACGTTCACGAAACCACCTCTGCTCAGGTCTCACCACGCCGCCCGGCTCGATCCACTTCTGGTGCCCACTCCACCAGACGTGGCAAAGAGAATTGAAGCCATATTCGAGCTAGCTTTTAAGATGGCGGCCGAGTCTGCAGAAAGTAACCCGCCGGGTTAGTTGCCAACGCCGCGCGAAATCCCTTCACTTCACAGCGAGAGGGGCTGTGTGGTGTCCAGTCTGACCCGGTTACGCAGCCTGAAAAGCTGCAGAAGGCCCTCATTGTTCCCAGCCAAGTTTAAGCGGGTCCCAGCCCTGTAGCACGATACGAGGGGTCTTGCCATTTCCCAACGGTCCCGGTTACACAGCCTGGGAAGCTGCAAAAGGTCCTCATGGTGTCAGGCCAGTCAGGAACCGGTCCCACTCTCGATTTACGGTATGAGGAGCCGTATTCCAAAAAGTTGGTCTGCGGTTTGGGTTTTGTTTGGCCGAATCCGCCAGACTTGGTCTGTGATCCAGATCCTCAGCTACTGAACTCACCTGAGCTCCATGAAGACTGTGAGGCCCCATGGCCCCAGCTGCCAGAATCCGTGTGTGACTCAGAGACTCCATCTGGTCCGCCAGTGGTTGCACGACCACTGGAGATATCGGCTTTAGCCGTAGAATCTCCAGAGTCCCCATTGGTGGCTGCAGTGCCCATGGAGGTCCCTGAGTTACGGTCCAGTCGGCCTAGAGGGGTACCATCACAGTCTATTCAGTCACAGAGGGCAATATCAGTGTCAGTCTGGTCTGGAAGGGCGTGCTCACTGTCTGGTCGGTCTAAAAGGGGCGTTGGCTAAGACTCTGTGGTTCCCAGGGGCGCAATGTCAGTTTGGTGGCCCCAAGAGCGCTCTGTCATTGTCTGGCCGAACCAGAGAAGCTCTGCTGTCATCTGCTCCGCCCTGGAAGATAGTCTCGCTGTCTGTCTCACCCAGATGGGGGTTCCCGTCGTCTGATCCACCCTGGAAGGCGTTCCCGCCGTCTGCTCCACCCAGAGGGACGTCTCCGCCACCGGCTCCGCTCCGGTGGGCTTCTCCGCTGTCTGCTCCGCCCAGGTGGGCGTCCCTGTCTGCCCTGCCCTCTTTCGCCTATGCCTCCGATAATGCTGTTTTGCTGATGAACGACCCTGCCTGTGTTACTCTGCCTCTAAATAAACAATCTGCTATTAAATCCGCTCATCTTTTCGCCTTGTCTCTCAGCCCGTTTGTGGCAACTACATTGTATTTTAGAATTGTTCGATTTTTTTTTCTTGGAAATGGTACAAAGTCTTTCCAAAAAAACACATGAAACAATTCCTGAGTACTTTCCTAAGAACTTGAGTGAGCCTTATTTTATTTTTTTTATTTTTATTAAAGTTGTAGTTGGAATCTGAAACTCTGTGAGTGGTATTATTGATCCCATATGTACAAGCCTCCGTTTAGTCAAAGGGTTTGGGGACAAAATGAAGTGGACAGAGACAGAGATAGATCCATTCTCCGAGCATTAAAACAGAATGATGTCTTCCAGAGTACAAAAGCTCTCTCCCGCATTAAAAACACGCTGCTTTCAAATGAAAGCGGTCCTCGTCATGTCTGCTGGACATCAGTTTGAAATGAGTTGTTTTCCTATGTTAGTTAGAATGTAATTTTGATCGGCTTCAATGTGCATTTCAGATGGTAATGACAGCCTCCGCTTATGAATTCCACACCTGCCTGCCTGATAACAGCCTGTGTGGTTTTGCTTTCCAATCTCCATTTTAAAAAATATACCTATTATAATGGCAAATGAGGGGATTTACTCTCCTCCGACACAAGCTGCATTCTGATTGGGAAACGTGAATCCCTGTCAGCATGTTATCTTATCTTTTAAGCCTAATGACACACACTTTTCTCGCACCTCATTCTCATTTCAAATCACTCTAGTAACATATTCATGAATTCATAATGGAAGAGTAGATAGACAACTTCAACTGTTTTAATCAGGAATTTATTAATTTATCTTTGCATATTGACAAGAGACGTAAGTCTGGAAAGACAACGGGCTAGCCATGCATTTGAATTGCATTTCTGCAATCTTGTATTTTCTATAACAATGGTTTTTGCATATTCCTAACTTCTGCACAACAACATCGTTGATGAAAAGATTTTAGATATGAAGATTGAACATTTGTCACAAACAATTTGAATCAAAATAGCACACCTGTCGATCTATTTACAAGGGAGTTTTTTTTTTTCACAGCAACCTTCTTTAAAAAATGGTATGTATTCCTGTATTATATTATTATTTAATTTAATGCAGGGATATTTATAACAATGTATTTTGCAACTCTTTAAAGAATGCTATTTTATTGCTCAAAAATGTAGTAATTTTGTATGCAATTAACTGTGCATTTAGATGAGTGCATTCAGTTCACTGCTCCCTGGGTGACCTCAGTTTACGGCAAGAACTGAGCTGTGTCTCTCTTTCACACACACACACACACACACACACACACACACACTCATACTCATTTACTTTGTCTCATTCTAACTAAGCGAGGAACTGTTTTCTAGCAGGCTGGCATTTCTGATCTGGGACTGTCCAAATGAAAGTTGTACAGATACTACATGCGCCTTTGTCAAAAATATTCACTCAATACGTTATCTGTATAAAAACATAGTAAAAAAGAAAATTTATTCAGACACCTTTAACATTTCTCATATTACACATATTTTAATTCTTAAAAATTTTGTAATTTTGTATGTAACGGACTGCATTTAGAAGACAGTTTCAGATAACTTTGATGTGTACGTTGACAGGTGTGTAATTTAATACAATCATACAAAATTATTCAGCTGTTAAATTTAAGTACACAATAGGAAAATACAGATTTAGGTCAATCAATAACCAAACAATGCTAAATTTTGTTCAGTCTGTGGTGTAAAAACAGTTTGTATTAGCAATTAAAGAGAACAAAAAAGCAAAAAAAAAAACAACAACAACACTTAAGCAAAACATGTTCATTTCAATGTGTCAGAATATTTTTTTATCCCAAATTTTCCACTTTATTTAGAATTTTTGGATATAATATGTCATACTTTATTTTGCTATCCGCAATGATCTCTAGTGTTCTGCACCCACTAGTAAAAAAAAATATATAAACGATTATATCTAGTGTCCGGATAATTTTTGGTTGTATGTGATGAATGAAAACTGTATTCAATTCATCAAGTTATATACTTATTGTCACGAATGAGGACGTGAAGCATTCAAGTTCATATGAAAAAGGTTTAATCAAGCTCGGAGTCATAACATGCAGTTATGTTAATCGCAGTTAAAGTAGATCGCCGGCAAGCAGATTCAATGAAGAAATATCCAGAGGCAGAAACGTATACAAAGCAATAGTCAATACCGTGAATCAGTCCAGGGGAATAGACAACAAGAATATCCAGGAGACAGGCAAAAACTTTGGCAACAGGTAATCCAAAATACAGAACACAAAGAACACTGGAACCCAAATAAACAAGGCTCAGGTTGACGGTAAAACATTGGACATACATCGACAATGATCCGTGCTAGACAGACAAACAGACTGGTATATATACAGGTGGAACTGATTGAATGACTGAACCAAACTAGCAACAGCTGTGAGGAGAGGTGCATTCTGGGGAATGGAGTCCAGGAATGAAAACTGACACAAAACACACAGAGTACATAGAAAGCTGGAGTGCCAAACACAGTCTTTAGCTGGCAGTTTCATGTAACATAAATAATACAATATAAAAACAATATCACAAGTGCATGAAGAATGCTGCTTGAAGTTATTATTGTTTGTTTTTCTTGAACTGTAATTCCTGACTAAAATGTTTTGAAATCGAGTGAAACGTTCTGAATATGACATCTACATTTCTTTGGACGCAATGCTGTTTCTATGCTTGATATGTTTATATACTGATATCAGCATGCTCACAGATGTTGTTGTGTGTTTGTTTTGTTTTTAGTGATTAGAAACCTGCTGCTGTTCACATCTCTGTAGTGAGATCAGTGTGCTCAATAATGTGTATTTGACCTTTATTATATATATTATTATTATGTATATTATTAATTATACTGTGGAGTAAATAAAAAACAAATCATTTTTAAAAACTGTTTTTTTCATTCTCCTCACATTCTTCCTAACCTGACATAACTGTCAGTGTCACTAATGGGCCATTAGGGGAGGGGTCTTTGTCTCTTCAGGTGAGAATCACTGGATATTAATGGCCATTCTCACGCCCTCGCATACAGGCTTTCAGCCACATAAAATGGCTTTTAAAATTTGTTTTCTGTGAATAAGTAATTGAAATGATTTTCACATCATTCTGAAGTAAATATTCTAGCCTAATAGGTCCGTTACTCTAAATTCTTATTAATATAACAGGACTATTGACTTTGGCTTGTATAGCCTTATTTTAGCTAGTTTTATTTTCCCAAAACAAAACTTTTTTTTCTAAAAAATGTAAACATGTACATCCATCCCAGGGCCTGTTTCAGTAAGGAGGTTCAAACAACTTAGAGTTTAAACTGGAACTCTGAGTTGACTTACCTAGAGATTAAAAACTCAGAGTTTTGGGTTTCACCACTGCATCGGCAAAACAGAGACAGTTTACATTTAAATTATTTAAATATTTAAGTATAATAAAAAATAAGTAATGTAACGTGTGACGTTTATTGACTTTTAACTTAAAAAAAGTAATGTTGAAGTTATTTCAGATGAAATTGCATTAACTTACATAAAATAGGATTCCGCATAGTTTCTAAAAGAAACTTGATAAAACAATAATGCATATTAAGCTAGTGTTCAGTGGAAATGTTTAATTTAAGGTTCCCTCGTTGATCAGTTTAAGATAACATTTCACAAATTGAGTTTTTAAAGTGCACTTGTGTGTCTGTCTTTTTATTGATCAAGTGGTAGAGGTTGATATAACCGTTAGAATGTAAGCAGTACTAAAAATAGTTTTTAGAACGAGTTATAATCTCATTAATTACTTACAGTACATGTCCCTGTTCAGTCAATTGAAGCTAATTATTTGAAGCTAATATTAATATTATTTATTATTACACACATCCTTTTCTTCTCCTTCAGCTAATTCTCCATAAACAGCTGTGTTTAGAAGGATATTAGAGAGACATGTATTGTGACATAGTTTCACACATATGTGTCGTTTCAGACACAACTAGATGCAGAAGTGAACAGAATTGTTGTTCATCAGCGTCTCTCAGAGTGTGTAACGTTACATTAATTTGTGTTCTGAGTACTAGTTTTATGAGGAAATTTATCTTTCACTCTGACCGACTCCTTTAAGCTGGACACACACGACACGATGTAATACTTTCTCTGTCTGCAGAAAACACTAAACTACTTCATTTGCAGCTTTAACTTATAATTAAAAGAACAATCAAGAAAAATATTGCAAAATTAATCCTGAATGATATTTGATGAACTGCATACGATCGCTGCTGTCAGTCGCAAATATTAAACATGCAACGACTTCTTCTTGAGTCCTAAGATTAGAATCTTCAAGGGACAGTTCGCCCATTTAAGACATGAAGTTGTATGCAGTCCTTACCAGCACTGTAGTGTATACACACGGACCCACTCTGTGGTCACCTCCCTGGTCAGAGTTCTGGCCGCTGGAAGTTTTTTAAGAAAGAAGCTTGCTTAATTTACATCACAAAAAACACTCAAAATTCATACCTCAGTTTTTAATCGCCACTATTTTCTTTCCATTTCCATCAATCCGCGCTGCCGTCAACGTCAACATTGTGCACGTTCCGATCAGCTGTTCCATAGTGTTTACACACTCGAATGACAACGACGTACAAAGTAGAAAAATTAACAATGGTGCGAACTTGTAAATTCCCCGGTTGTGACCACAAGAATGTGCCTGGATCACCGTTCAGATTCCATCGTTTTCAGCTTTGGCTGGTAGCCATCGGCTATTCCGAGGATCCCCAACCAAGGAGGAAAAGGCAAAGAGTTCTGCTGTACCAGTACCATGGGTAAGCTCTATTTACTTTCATTTATATAACTTTGTCGCATATGACAGGTTTATTTTCAAGCTAACATCCGTTTTTAGGCTAGAGAATATGCTTTTGCATCTTTTTTACACAGTTTGTCATAATCCTGACAAAGTACACATCCACAAAGAACACATTATTTAAAAGAAACTTGGTGCATGCACCTATCAGCCATGTTTGTGACCAACTTTTAGTAAATCAACAAAAACTTCAATTTGACTTCTCAGTGTTTTTCTTCGTTCAAAGCCAATGTGCCCAAGCTCTGCGTTTGCATCCGAGACACTGGATACAAGTTTGAGTTCCATAGCAGCTGATGACACTGAGGGGCTCTACATCATCTTCTTCAGATGTGAGTGTGACAGTGGGAAATCACTTCTGGTGGTCGTGCAGCTCTTGTGGTGGAGATGAGAAGGTGAAGTTTAGTCTATTCTACGATCTGATGTCATATAGGCATTCAGAAGTAAATTACTCAAATCTAAAAATACTCATTTTACTATATAATGCAATTGTTAGATTGCAGACATAAAATGTCATGTCTTGGATATGTGAAGTAGAAAATGTCTTATAAAAATGTTTTCTTCTTCAGGGGAGCTTGAGGCTTTTCATAGCTCTATGCTCAAGTATGCAGACTGGAGACGGCACTACTCATATGTCACCATGCAGGCCATGATCTTGGATCACAACCACAATGTTGGCCATCAGCATGACAGCACTGAGTTGGGTGAGTATGGCAGATACAGCACATCATGGCCATTACCACTGATCAGAACTGGTAACTGAAATGACTATATGTACAAACAGACTATATTAAAGTCATAATACATGCATTGCTAGTTTTAAAACACTGATCATCTATATATATATATATATAGGAATACTGTATAAACTAGGGATGCTCAAGTTTGACCGATTAATACATTCAGTTAAACGGTTTAAAAGGTCATTTTATTTATTTATTTCAGTATTTTACCTTCTCATAGCCTATATTAAATTGTTGACAGAAAAAATTAGCATTTTATAGGCCACATTCACACAGCAGCAGAACATAGTTGTTGAGTCCTAAAACGGAGTGATAACCGCGTTCTGTAATAGAACTCACCGGGAAATGTTCAGGACTCGCAACCGCGATCGCGAAACACACGCGTTGTGTGAACAGAACAGGAGAGCCGCTCTGCTGCACAAACGTGCTTCTAGCGGGTGTTTTTATGTGTTTTGGGTAGCTTAGATTGATGGAGAAATGAGCTGCATGTCATCTGAAAGTTTTATTAGATCTCGTCTGCTTTGTGTTCTGCACGTGATTCATATGCTCCACTCTCCGCGCAAAGCTTCTGTCGGTGAATGAAGGTTTGATAAAAGAACTCGCGCGGTAAGAGGTAAGACTTAGTTTTGTGGACGTTGCCATCGTTGATATTAATATTAGTATTTTTAACCGGCGCTTATCCTTTGAATTCAATTGAATTTAATTCTCATTTAAAATAATGTTGTCAGTTAACGGTTAATATACGGTGAATGAGCGTCGGTTGTCGGTTACGAGAAATAACCGAAAATGAGCATCCCTAGTATAAACCACCTTGTCATGCCATGCTATCATTGGGTTAGACCTTTAGAGGTTTTAAGTTCATAAGAGAAAACCACCCACCAGGCATTATTTCTAGAAAACATTATAGTGGATAATCATGTCTTTCACATGTTACACTGTTTTGGCTGTGCTGTTGGCCAATTTCTTTATTTGGGAATACCGTTTCAGTGATCCATTTCTTGTAATTTACAGGAAAAGATAAATACAACGTCTTCCATTCAAGGCAATCCAATCAGTGGGTTGTAAGGAAACTGTATGAGCCAACAGAGCAAGACTTCCGGAAAGACTTGGTGCAGCAGGTAATTTTACGGAGGCTTGACAAAAATGTCACACTAGGAGACAAGGTGTTCTAGATACATCCTCCAATCAACCTGCCGGCCAACATTGCACCCACTCCAAAGCCAAACAAAGATATCTTGGTGGCACAACATACATCCCGCTTTCGGAAATAACTTCTAATCAACAGGGATGACAGGAATTAAACATTCACAGGGTTTATTTCTGTTTTCATACAAAATGTACATATGTGAAAATGTATTATTTGAAAATTACACTGTTCAATAAAAAAAATTTCTTTGACGCATCTAAAACAAAAGCTCGGTTTCCTCTGACTCCTTGAACCCTTGATATTGTCCATTTGTGATGGATATTTTGTCTTTATGAGGTCCACCACACGTGAGGGAAGAACACTGTGGCCTTGGCCGAGCTTCTCTCCTTTTAGGGCCCATTCTGTCACCATGTGATAAGCAACAAGCCTGTACTGTCTGGAAGAGCAAACAAACAACACAATATAAGCTGGTACATATTTTATGAAAACTAAAAAAACAGTACTTGTCTTTGTAGTTATTTTTCAAATCTGGACGACAGCATGGAGAGCTTAATACAGAATCAACAAAATAACAGCTGAAGATTTGTCTGGAGAATGAAATGCATAGCCTATAGATAATTGCAATAACTCCATCAAACCCTGAGCACCTATTGTGACATGAATTGGCAGATACATTTGGATATAAAGGCTATATTTCAATGGTTGATGTAGGTTAGTTACATTTGTTGCCAACTTAGTAATACAATTATTAATAATTTATTAATAAAGTAAAATAATAATAATAATGCAGTCAGATAGGCTATTGTACAGCCAACTGGTCAAGACAACGTGAAGTTGTCGAATTCTGAAATAAAAAAACTACAAAGCAACATGAGAGATCACACTTACTCTGCAGACATCTGACCGTCAAGTCCAGCTGCTTTGGGTCGCTTTTTCCAATTGATCTTAGGTACGTAGAAGAAGGTCTTCAGGGCACCAGCATTTAGCACTGCAGGGAAAACGTCATTGGATGTAATGCAGACAGGCGGTGCGTTGGCCTCCTCGTCAATCGATAGGTTTTGCATCTGTGCCATGATGAGTTCCCATTCGTGGCAGCAATAGCTTTCAACCTCTGTTGGCATCACTTGACAATTTGAATCCTGGCTCTTGCCACAGCTGTGGGCCCAGCATCAACTTGGACAACTTCATCTCTGTCCTCTAGCTCTCTCTTTTCCCGTTCTATCCACCATCTGCTGAAGTTCGGCATCGGTATACGCCGGTTCATAAATGTATCCCTTTGGCGTTGTGCTAAAATTACTTTCATGATCATATGTTCCGTCTGACATTGTGCTAAAATTGGTTTCGTCATCACTAGTATCATAGTCAGACATGTTGTCAGCGAGTCATGCAGCTGATCGAATGTGCGCATTGTTGACGGCAGCGCGGCTTGATGAAAATGGAAGGAAAATAGTGCCAATTAAAAACTGAGGTATGAATTTTGTACAGAGTGTTGTTTGTGATGGTAATTAGTCAAGCTTTGAAACACATAACAATTTTTTTACGTAAAAGTGCAGTTTTGAGGCCCCGGAAACTAACCGGGACTTCTTTTTCAAAAAACTTTCAGCGGCCAGAACTCTGACCAGGGAGGTGACCACAGAGTGGGTCAGTGTGTATACACTATAGTTCTGGTAAGGATTGCATACAACTTCATGTCTTAAATGGGCGAACTATTCCTTTAAGACACCACACTGTGGTTTTTCTGCGACTGAACATGGTGACTGAGCTCTGGAACAGACCTGGGGCCTCGTGTACTAAGACTTGCGTAGAATTAATACTAAAACATTGCGTACAGACAAAGCTGTAAATGTGCGTATGCACGAAGGAATTCAGATATATGAAATACTGCGTACGCGGAAACCCACGCATATTCTTTTTGTACATCCGAACTAACGTGAAATTGAGCGCACATTAGTGATGCGCGGGTTGTCTTGTAACCTGCGGACCCCACGGGCAACGCGCGGGTCGGGTTGGGGCAGGGCAACCCTCATGTACTGTTCCGGATCAATTTTACCCTTTTTGATTTTTGAGCTGTTGGAAATATCAGTTAACATTTGTATTTTTTCTGCAAACTTTTTGACTTTTCCTCATTTAGGGTCATGAACATGCATGCAAAGTTTCAACTTGCTGATGTGTTTTGAAATGTTCAAAACAAAATAGTTACATTCGTACTGTCACCGGGTCAATTTGACCCGCATATTTTTATGTTCTAAGGCCACTTTACAGAACCAAAGTAATAACATATCTTGGTTATATTTTGTTATTTTAGTCTTTTTTCTATCCTATGAAGCAAAAAAGTAGCATTTTCCCAGTCATTTCAATACAAATAAATACTTTGTCAGCCAAAAATGGTAAAAACTTCAATCTTTCTGAAATACTAATAAACCTACGTTTTTTTTTCCCTTAAAATTTTGTGACTTTTCCTCATTTAGGGTCAAGAACATGCATGCAAAGTTTCAACATGCTGATGTGTTGTGAAATATGCATACAGTCATTTTTATACGTTTGTGATATTCATGGGCCAATTTGACTCCCATAGGCATCCATTCAAAAGCAAATGAAATACACAGAAAACAACAACAAATTTCTTTGTTTTATGTCAGAGCTCCATAACTCTAGTCCTGAAGTGTGTTCTACTGTCAGTGTCTTGATGAGTTTAACAACTCTTTCACAAGTTCCCCCTTCCTCATCAAATAA
>JAUCMU010000125.1:23671821-23683461 GCA_032275025.1 Enteromius treurensis
CCGCTCTTTTTGGGCACGATGAAGTAAGGACTGTAAAACCCTGACCTCATCTCGGCTGGAGGGACAGGCTCAATTGCGTCCTTCGCCAGGAGGACTGCAACCTCCGCACGGAGGACAGAGGCATCCTTGTCTGAACGAACACGGGTGTAAAGAAAGCCTCTGTACCTGGACAGGCGCCTGGCGAACTGAATCGCATAGCCGAGGCGTACCGTCCGTATCAACCACCGCGACGGTTTGGGGAGCTGTAACCAGGCCTCCAACCGGGTTGCCAGGGGTATCAAGGGTACAGTGACAGCCGTGCCTGCGGTGGGGCAGCCTGGTGGGGAACCAGGGAGGCGACCGGCCCCAGAAGGATGAACGTCCTGGGGGCGAGTCAGACCGCTCTGAGCGGCCCTTAACTGCTCCACTGGCTGGTGATCCAGGGCTCCGGGTCCACATCTGAGGAGAAAGCAAAGAGGTTAGATGGGGACCTCGGGGCACTGGGCCCAGAGGTGAGGAAATTTGCTCTTTCTGTGAAAATTTGGGTACAGCCGACCCGTGGGTCGTCGGCAGGTGAATGCACAGATGCCGCTCCTGGCCCGCCACCGGGGGTAGGGGCACAGATGTTGTCCTCACCCGAAGAACAATTTCCATCACCTCTGGGCTGCCCGTCTCAGGGGCGCTTTTTCTTAGCACGGGTGTTCCTGGCCAGGCCCTGAGGGGCGGGCGGCGTCCCTCGCCCGTGGTTTTGGTGCGGCGGGGGGACGCCCTCAGCAACGAGCTGAGGCAAGGCGCTTGGGAGCTTGGCATACTCCCGGCGAGGTAGCACATGGCTAATGGCCTCAGCCTGCTGCTGGACTGCCGAGAACTTCTGGGCAAGTCCTTGACAGTGTCGCCGAAGAGGCCAACCTGTGAGATGGGCGCGTCAAGAAAGTGTGCTTTGTCAATGTCGGCCATCTCAGCAAGGTTGAGCCAGAGGTGTCGCTCCTGAGTCCTTACTGTGGACATCAGCTGACCAATGACACATGCAGCAACCTTCGTCATCCGGAGAGCGAAGTCGGTTGCGTTATGGAGTACCTGCATAACCCCTTGATCAGATCCACCCTCGTGCAGATGTTTGAGTGCTTTGGCTTGATACACTTGGAGTGTAGCCATCGCATGCATAATAAGCCTGGCCCGCGAGAGCAGACGAGGTCTTACAAGCCTTGGACAGGAGCTGTGGCGGCGACGCCGCGCAGGCCCAGGTGCTCCGCGACAGCGTGCTAGACCTGGGGGATCGCCACGTATCCCCTTGGCTGCTCCTCCGTCGACGGTGTAGAGGGGAGATGAGCTGGTGGCTAGGTGTGACGAGTACTGTTTGTAGTAGTGTTAACGATACTTAAGCATTAAATGTAACTTTCTATCTTAAGGGTACGTTCGCATGAAGCATCTAAAAACGCGTGGAAAACGTGAGGTGCGTCGCTTCTTTCACCAATTTCAAATTGTTTGGGCGCTCGCGCTTCTGTAGCATCTGCTGTTACTAGGTAACCATGACGGCGCTGTGAGTTACAAAATCATATCTGCTTTGGATTTTAAACTGTGCGGCTCTATTGAAAATAAAGAGCTTGCACGCTGCATGTGAACGGCCCCTAAGCCTTTGGTAACACATAAGCACCACAAAATTAAATTCTGGATCTCTCCACTGTCGTCTTCTCCCACGCGGATTGTCCCACAGGAACAAATGGCGCCTGATGTCAGTGGATGGCGCGCACGGTCTACGAATGCGGGACGATCAGCTTTCACAATTTGAAATGTTAGCTCATTTTGTTAGCTCATTTTTTTTCACCCCTAAATTTAAATGTCAAGCTACGGCTATGATGCTAACTTCTTGTCATATATGTCATATATTTGCACTCTGTTATTCAAATGTGTTTTTTTTTTGCACTAAAGACTTGTGAATGCTTATATGCAATATAGGTTGCAGTGCTGAATGCATTCATCATTTAAATTACAGCTGTTGACGTCATGTGTCGAAGGGCAGAGACATAGAAAACAGACACCAAACATGTCAGCGTTATTGGCACTTCCCAGTAACTAATTAAACCAAACACCATTGCGCATTCTCCAGTCATGATCGGCATCACACATATAAAGTGTTGTGAATAATGGAGCGGGGAGAATATAGAAGGCATGTACCACCCAAACAATAAGCCAGCACACTAAAATGACGGTCGAAATCTGACAGCTAGGATTATAGTGGTCCTGCGGTAGAAAGGCCTCTCCGACAAGCAAGCCTCTGGAGCAATGCATGAAGCTATGTTATAATTAACTCTGCTGCCAAGAGATATTATATATCATCAGCCGTCCTCCGGCCAAAGGAAGTGCTGCACAGGGAGAGAAAGTCATGGCTGTGGTATTGTTCAGGGCTTAATCAGGTCATCGCTGTGGCAACTTAGATTACAGTCATTTCCAAGGTGCTGGTTAACGTCCACAACAACAAATCTTGTCACACATCAACTTTTACTTTTATTTATTTATTTATTTTTATTTTGGAAAAGCCCTTTGCGGCAGGCCCAGCAGACAGGAAGCAATTAGGCTCAATCTGGACGTGGGTGACAGAAGCCGCCCAGTGACAGCAGCACCGCTAAATAATGACACTTTCGACTCTGACTGATGGGCAGATGATGCCCCCCCCGAATGTGTCACCCAGCGGTAGCTCTAGACCCATAATCAAGACACATACACTTTTACAATGAAGACCTAATTGTCATTTTTAAGTCAGCGCCAGACTTCGCGGCACTTTGAAAATATGCACAGGACAAAACTGAATCCCATACAAGTCAATTGCATCCTATAGGCTGATATTACAAGAGAATAATGAAACCTGAAGGGGGGAGGGGTGTAAAGCCAGGTTCTATTGTTTTGATCTCTTTCTCTCCTCTCTTCATTTTCATTTTCATTAAGAGTTTGCTCTGTGCTGACAGATTGCTGTGTGGAGAGTGATATCACAGAGGTGATTCAGACACTTTCAGAGACCCAAAGCTTCAGTGAGATCGGCTTCTCCTTTATAGCTTTAACCTTCATCTCGTTCTCCCTCCCTGTGTGTGGATGTGCGACCTGACCAATCACCCATTGTATTATTTCGGTACTCCCTGGTGCACTGTCTCTAAACGAACACATTTGTGATCATTACGATTCAAATTACAGTCTCTTTATGACACATTTGCTTTCATGAATCTGATGCGACTGATTTATGTAATTACAATTCAAAGTCAATGTGCCAGGTGTCCCAAGAACAACTGATAGCCAAGTGCATTTACATTTTACATTTAAGAAGACTAATTAAAAATAGTATTTTTTGATGTTAGAGTTAATTGCATTTCAGATTCACATTCCACATTCACAATCATGCGATTGCGTTCCTCGCTGTACCCAGCTGTACAGTGGTCCACTCTGGAAGGCTAATTTACTCATATTACCCAGGAATCTTTGTGCTCTCTCCCCCTCTCTCAATTAACCATGTGAACACATATCCACCTCTCATTTGCTTCCTCATTTAGTGCGGCTTTTCTGGTTCGGGCCAAATTACCTGCCGTTTCAGAATGGCAAAAACTCATTCAGCCCTGTTTACAGCTGAGTATGAATAATGAAAGTGACAAATGGAATCGCTCAGGAGCAATGCTAGGACTGGCTTAAAGCCCTGTTTCGTTAGGCTTGGCTGACTTTTGTAATTACGTTCTCTCTTTTTTTTTCTCTCCCTGCTTACTTTTCCTTTTCTGCGTGTTGTATTTTGTATTTTACTTATTTATAATTGTTTTAGAACAAGTTATGTGGAGGAAAAATGTGCCTGAAATGTAATATATGTATTCCTGTCTTATTGACATTGAGATAAAAATTTTTGGTGTTTAAAGGCCAAAACGCTTGTTTTACTGTAGGATCGTGCCTGTGGACTTTTGAAATGTATTACTGCATACAGATGTATTAAAAACAGGACACTGAGATCACAGCAGATAGCTCTAAAAATAAAATCAATATCCATGCACTGATTGTAAAATAAAAAGTTTGATCCAATGCAATGTATAAACATTGTATTTATATTTTAAAATAATTGTTTTCTGTGAATACATCAGTAATTACACTGTTGACCCCTTAAATCTCGTCATGCAACAAAACATGGCTCTCACCTTAAACAGTAGCAATTTTATTTTGAAACACAACGTTAAAGAGTTAGTTCCTATGATTAATTACTCACCATCGTGTTCTTCCAAACCAGTAAGACCTTCGTTAATCTTCGGGACACAAATTAAGATATTTCCGATGATATCAGAGAGCCATCTGTCCCTCCATAGACAGCAATACAAATTCAATGATCCAGATCCAGAAAAATAATAAAAACAACGATAAAACAGTTCCTGTGACATCAGTGGATCAACTTCAGTCTTGCCGTGTTACAAGAATACTTTTTGCACAAAGAAAACAAAAATTACATTATTTGACTCTACTATTCTTCTCCCTTGACTTATATCTTCCACCATTTTAGAGTATCACAACGCAACAAGCTTTAACGTATTTGATGTAATCCACCTTGTTTACATCCAGGGAAAAGCACACACATGAACATAATCTGCCGTCGTTTGCTCCTAGTCGATGGCGTACACATGCATTGTAATACACTCTAAAATGGTGGAAGTCATAAATCACCACAGAAGAACGGTGGAGTTAAAGTTTGTTTTGTTTTTATTGCACAAAAAAAATGAAAGATGAATGAAGGTCTTACATGTTTGAAACGACATGAGGGTGAGTAATTAATGCCAGAATATTCATTTCTGGGTGAACTAAACCTTTAACCCTCTGCATTTTACCTAAGAATTAATATTTTCTGATGTATACATAAAGACGCCTGATATGAATTGGGCCAAGTACCCAAACCTCTTTACGCATTTAGCTACATTCAAATATAATGTTACCTTTATACCTCCCAAACACCTTTCATAAGTCTACTTTTTGATTTCTTTTTCATTTTTCGTAAGATTAAATATAAAGGTACACTTTTTTGTTACTAAATAAATTCAATGTGTTTTAGCGCTATAGATCTTCCAATAATTAATTCAAAACAGATTTGCTTTGAGTCTGACACCAAACGGTGTGGTAAATCCAGTCTGCAGGTTTTTTTTTTTTTATATAGTTTTTATAGAACTGAGGTGCAAAACTCCTAAAGGGCAGTATTTCTGCACAGTTTAGTTCCAATCCTGCTCAAACTCTCATACCTGTAGTGTTTAAATAATCCTGAGCTGATTAGCTGATTAGCTGGATCAGATACATTTAATTAAGGTTGACTCACAAGGTTGTGAGTATGGGACCCCTGCTCTCAACCTGTGGGGGTTCCAGCCCTAGGGGGCACCAGCACCTGTTAATTTAGAAGCATACACTGGAGTGAAACAGCTGTGAATATGAGATTTGCTAGCATATCTTTAGTCATCCGCTAGAGGGGCAATTTGACTGGTCTCCAAGCTAATTATTGGCGATGGTTATGGCAAATTTGAGATGGTTAACTGAATTTGAGTTTGACTGAATAAATGCATGTGCCCTTTGTCTAACACACCCAATTTAGGGTCACTATTAGCTGATGGCCTGAATCAGGTGTGTTTTATTAAGGAAACTAGCAAAATGTGCAGTGTTGGAGGAGGGGTCCTGGAAACATGGTTGGGGAAGACTGATTTAGTGGACTGTTATGTGAAGCTGTAGTGAACATTACTGTGACGAACATACATCTGTGTACTGTAGATATCCAATAGGGATAATGCAGAGTCAACTGATCCTTATTGTAAAATACTCTATTATTAAGCGATAATGAATATCTGATTGTACATTGTAACCAACTTAATACTGTACATCACCACTTACAAAATAAATACATAAATGGATATGAATTATTGATTTGAGCTCAAATTATCAGATTATATGAGAACAAAGAGGCTACAGAGTACTACAAGAAAGTTTATGGTTATACAGTTTAAAGTGGTTCTATATACTGAAATATAGAAATCATAATAATAAAGAACTAGCAATCAGAGTCAAGTGGAATGCAAAACTACTTTGATATCTATCCTTGTGTCACATAACAACTCCATCTGTCCCTCAGTATAGCAGTTTCACAAACAAAGCTGCCCAGTTCCTTTTTTATTTCGCAATTTTAAAAATCAGCGCACCGCATGTGTGTTATTCTGAAACCAAATTTAATTGGTTTCTGTGAAGCCACCCCTGGATGATCACTCCCTTATTGTTCTTAATTTACTGGCCATTTGCTCATTTTACCTCTCCTATGCAATCCACCCCACCCACCACCCGAATAATTGGAATCAGCCCAATGGCAGTTCATTTAGCTCAGAGTTTCTTTGAGACAGTCAGGTGTTCTGTGATCACCCCTTGCCGAGAGCCTTTCCCTGCGGTGTCCACTAACCAGCAGGACATGCCATCAGATGGAGTGCCTGTGTCGCTGACATCCCAATTAGCCAAATTAGCCTCTTAGAGCTCGTCACACCACATAGACTCTAATGGCTTGAATACTGCTGTGTAATCTCCTTAATATAGGCCAAAAAAGGATCAGATTATTGCTGCATTGTGACATTTCTCTGTAAACAGTAACAGACAGCTGTGTTTGGGTTATTAGAAGAAGTTTTGTGGAGATACAACATTTAAATTTGAAAAGTTGGTGAGGAGGATGACATTTTTCACAGGATTTTATGATATGACTCATCTTAATAAAAATAACAGACAAACAAAAAGAAATCAAATTGTATTTCAAGCTTAATTTTCAACTCAGAAAATAACTAATATTAAAGAACTAAAACAAGTAATCCTGGGAGCTATAAGCTGGCATATATTAGAAGTGATTTCAAGACCTCCATTATTGGCCTTCACACACAGCCAGATGAATAGACTGAAAAAGCCGCAGATGTACTGTAATTAAAGTGTTGCAGTCCTTGAGTGTGTTGCTCTTCTGGCTTCCCTTATATCGGTCTCTCAGTAGTTGCAGCTCTTTCACCTTCTCCACCAGAAGCGGAATCCCTGTTTCTCTTCCTGTTTGCTAAAACAGTACAATAGTGCTGTATTAATCGACTAATTAATTAACGGGAAGTAGCAGCTTTACCTAAAGGATCATGCATCATTAAAACATTTATTTTTTTCCAAGATGATAAACAGATGTGTATATGTTGTGCATGGTTGAAGACAATTATGACACATTCATTTTTAATAACATGGATTTTATTGAACATCTATCTTTCTATCTATCAATCTATCTGTATTTCTGTCTGTCTGTCTGTCTGTCTAAATATCTCAGAATGACTCTCAGGAAATGGGGTTGTACAGTTTTGAAACTACATGAGGGCAAGTAAATGATGACATTATTTTCATGTTTGATGAATAATTCCTTTAAGTACATTCACAATGCATTCATATTATGTTTGTCAGCATAAGACTCTGTCAGCATTGAACAATAGGGTTCCTTTGAACAGATCACGCTTTGATGTAACCTTTCGATGACCTCTCCAATTAATGGATGCATTTTGTTCCTCCTAACAGCACGGCTTAAAATATGCAGTGCCATTAGAAGCCTTTTGTACGTTCACCCTCAGCCAGTTCTTTTAAGTTTATTCGGGCAGCAGTCTAGCTGAGGTAATTGGGTCACTTATATTACAGGGCAAAACAATGTGGAGCACAAATTTGGGAGATCTGAGCTTCCTTCTCTTTTTTCTTTTATGTCCTCATTCTCTAATTAGCTAAGGAGAGCTGAGGGTGGTCATACTTGACTATTTTACCCAGATGCTATTCCAGTGTTTGCCCTGAGGGTGTGGGTTTGTTTACTACAGCACGCAGGCCATGACTCTTTCTGTGGGCTCATTATCATATGGAAATTTCTTTTTTAATTTGTTTTGACCTGGCTAGTTTGCCGGATATCCCCATTGATTTAGGCTTATGCTTTGTAAATTAAACAAATGATTGAATTAAGCTGCAATTAGTATTCAGACGTTTTGACTGTGAACCAATATGTATATGATTTAGAGTTTAGATATTAATAGGCTATCAACAAAGTGCTCATAGAACAACATGGATATCAGCAAGTGGCAGTTTCCCATCTGTCCTTCACTAAAATAATTGTTGAAGATAAATTTTTTTCTCATGTTATTTGTGTGTTTAGTATTTTTATTTATTTATTCTACATTTTTGCCATCTCACACCATAGGACACAGTCCAGTTGTTATGTGTCAACTACCAACACACATATGTGCATGCACATTTGTACGGGGACTCTCCATAGGTGTAATGGTTTTTATAGTGTACAAACCGTATTTTCTATTGCCCTACACCAGGGTTTGTCAAATTTACCCTAGAGGTCCAATGTACTGTAGAGTTTAGCTCTGAGCCTAATCAAACATACCAGAGAATAATCAGTGTCTTAAGGATCATTAGAAAGTCACAGCTAGGTGTGTTTTATCAGGATGGAGCTAAACTTTAACACTATAAAACCCAGTCCTACACCTAACCCTGCCCCTTACAGGAAACTTTCTGCTATTGCAGATTTCCAATACACTTCATTCTGTGCAATTTATAAGATTGCTTTCTCATGGGAACCCCACAAGGTCAAAATCTACTGGTATCATTAAATACCAGATTTACACACACACAATGCGCAAAATAAACAAATACATAAGTACTTACAGTCTCTACACATTACACTGGTATTTAACGGAAAGTGTTTTAACACCAACAAAATTGCACACTTTCATTTTAAAGTTTGATTAAAACAGTGGGTCAATAGTCCTGATGGGAAGGGGTTGTTGAATGCGTTACTCAACAGCAATGCAGGGATATCGCTCACCCAGGGATCCACAACATGCTTAATTGAGCAGCACTCTATCTCACAACAGCTGATGTGAAATCAATGGAGTCCATAGAAAGGGATGGTGCCCATGCCTCTGGGTTACTTGACTCTCTAACAGAGCCAAGAGACAGTGGCTGGAACTTCCAATGGAGTTTCCAGTAGGATGATTGGATAAATTCAGCAGTTTCTAGGAACTTGAGCCTGACTTCAATAAAAAAAAGTTAGCTAGTATATGCATGCATATATATAGGCGATGATATATACTGTTTGCATGCGGTCAAGCCCAGTCTGGACAATTTTCTGAAATTATTGCTCTGGTTTCCAGAATGTGACTGCAGGTAAGTTTTAAACCCACTCAGCAACAAAACATACCAGAACCTAATTAACATGTAAAAGTATCTGTCACAGATCCATTTATCTGTTGTACATTTCTTACAAAAACACCAGGTGGAAATAGGCAACAATCTCCACTGACTCAAACAAAAATGCAATGCAATTGACTAAAGTACCACTACCCCATTTTGTACCATAACAGCGTCATCTGAGACATTACCTATGAAAATATGGTGACATTAACATACAAAAATGTCTTCGGAAATGTCAATCCAGCAACACACTTCAATTTCCATCCAAATGCATCAATTTTAGAAGCCACAAAGACATTTGGTAAACATACCTCAATTGGCTTCCTCTGGGAACTATTAAAGTCACCGTGTTAATGAAACAGTCGCCCGCTCTCGCACACAAACACACTCGCACACCAGGAGTCCATGCAACAACGCAAGCCCAGTCAACATCAGCATCCCTAAGGATTCATTAAAGAGCCAATTGTGTGATAGCGAGGAAGCTCAAAGGAAATGCAAACCCCACCTTGAGCTTCCATCGATATAGACGATCTCAGATTATGACCTCGCCGTATGGTAAACAGAAGGTAGTCAGAGCTTCGATTTCATTATCCAAGACTCTGACAAACAATTTAATGATCTTGTTACAAAACTGGCTGAATCTATGTTGAATCAATATTAACTGTCAACACACTCTGACATGAAATCAACAACCAACAGTGGTGTTAAACGCTGTTTACATTAACACTCACAAATTAGCTTGATTTGTAATGATCTTTATTTGATAACCTAGTATTCAGCATGTTAATGAGACTTCCAGTTTTTCATGTTTGCTATTTGAAACGTATCTTATTACAACTTTTACTGCACTACAATAACTTAAGAGCTTCACTTTACATGCAAACTATTAGCACATTTGTGGTAACACTATTTTGTAGTAGTACTGTATACTCTACTAAAAGTAAGTAACTTTTGTAACTACATGTTAACTAGTAGTCATAAGAGTATTAGTAGACTGTCTGCTTGATAACTTCTAACACTTTATTTTGATGGTTCCACAACAAACAGCCCTAAACCTACACTAACAATTTACCCTGAGAGTTAGGCATGTAGATGCAAATTAATGAGAATTAGTTGACATGTAGTTGACAAATTTACTTAGTAGAATGTCTAAAGGGGAGTATCAAAATAAAGTGTAACCAAATTCGTTTTCTATAATCAAGTGATATCAAATTACACTGAAAAGTAACATATTCTGTACACCATAATTGCTATCACGATTTTGCTTTTGGAATGGATAAGTGGAGAGAAAAAAAAAGTGAGAAGTCCCATTGCTGCTGTTCTCTATATTAGCACTATATTAGCATTGGATCACTGCCAGACCAATCAGATTAGAGGACTGGCGCCAACTATTCATTTCACCTGAACCATATGGCGTAGCTTTACATATGTCCTTTCAACAAAGCAGAATGCAGCTTAAGTCATATTTTATTCCTGTTGTTAATGTAGCAGTTAGCTTTAGTTTTTTTGAGTGGGGATTATCTGTACACCAGGCCCTGCATGTTGACCAACCAAACATATTGTTTGTCTTTAATTAAAAGAAAACCATGCCTATTCACATTGTTCACTTCCTCCTTTAAGTTTCTCTCCCCTTCTTTTCTTTTTGTTCCACATTCCTGTGAAAGATTATTTATCTAAACACTCCAGTCTTCTCAAAGTGCATTCGGCGGCCTTCTAGCTATTTTCCACTCGGGCGACCGTGAAGTCATATTGACACTAGACATATGGCAAGCTCTGAGTGGAGATACACTCGCAGACTCCTCCTGTGTTTCAGTTGTCTTAATGAATAATACCATGGTGCATTCAAACGTCTGCAAGAAAGGCTTAGGGTTCTCTATTTTCCTCTCTCTCTCTCAGTCTTTCTTGTCTCTTTCCTCTCTTTTTCTCTCCCTGTTTTTGCAGCATCAACAGTACCTTCATGCATGAATTAGTACGCTTGCATTCCCCATTCAAACACATTGCTGAGAGAGAAATTATATGTTTCTCTATCATTTTATAGAAGAAATAGGTACACAGCTGGAAGTAGAGATATAAATGTTTAGTGATATAAAACCCAAGATGGATGTATTTTATATATATATATATATATATATGTATGCCTTACTGTAAGTAATTTGCTTAATTTGTTTGTTGAAACACCACCTGTGTATTTCTCTTATTTCTGCTTGGAATTTGTTTTGAAAAAACTGCATTGGAAAATAAAAAATAAAACTAAATACCTATATTGTGTCTAAAATGTAGGAAACGTAGCAGGAAAAAGCCCGTGGGATCCGACATTCTTTGGCAAGTTTCAGACCTCATTCATATATGGAAATAAAATGACGTTGTCAACTCAAGTGGACACATTTCAGGGCCAGTACATCCATCTCGGGTTGTTTCACCAAGCGTATAGTG
>JAUCMU010000125.1:23683793-23695811 GCA_032275025.1 Enteromius treurensis
TAAAATGTTAATCTTAAAAAAAAAAAGCCAATACAGTATTCCAAAACTTTGGCTGCTTAGTTAGCAATGGGTGCAGACAGGAGCCTAATGAAACGCTATGCATATCACGAGAGTTATAGCTATGAAGATGAAACTAATGAATTGGTTGTTACTAGGAAGCATTTTTCATCATGTGGAGCTTTAGTTATGCATGCTGATGCAAGTAACTTTTATTTACTTAGCATTTCTGTAA
Organism: Enteromius treurensis; assembly: GCA_032275025.1. Taxonomy (NCBI): domain Eukaryota; kingdom Metazoa; phylum Chordata; class Actinopteri; order Cypriniformes; family Cyprinidae; genus Enteromius; species Enteromius treurensis. The sequence continues at coordinate 23,684,026 of JAUCMU010000125.1, forward strand.
TTCATTTATGTTTTACTGTGGAAGGTGAACTCATTTTTCTATGTGCCCTCATTTTTGTGACAAACGTAAAGCTAAGTGACAGATAAAGTAATGTAAATAATGGCTTCATAAATTGATGTCCATAGCTTTGTCCTTTGCAGTAGAATGGGGATGGGGAGCATATAGTCTAAATTAGGTGATCTGAGAGTGAGAATAGAGGGACACAGCCCCCCTCTTGACACTGAGCATCTCGGTCTATGTGAGATGATCACTGAAATGGCAGATAAATCGCTTTTTCACACGTTCACCCACTCACACACACTTTTGGATCTCATTTTAAATCACACGATTTTTCTTCAGCTTTAATAAAGTGAGGCTATGGACCACAGTCTGAAGTCGAGATGACTTAGACTGAAATATTTTACACCACCGCAGAGCATGAAAGCAAGCCTAAATAAACAATTTAACAATGAAATAAAAAAAAAATAATAATAATAAAATAAAAAAAGACTGGAGGAGCTAAAAAATATTACAGGCTTAGACATCGAATCTCATTCTTATGATGGAACGTAAATCCAACAAAAAAAATAACTAAACTCAAAGAACAATACATAAAAATGTCCTTTACCGAACGGGTGCCAAATTTGAGGTTTCTGAGTAAGGGTTTAAGTGCGCATGTGTTCTAAATCTTAACAGGGCCTTGAACTTCATGCCAACCTGTCAAGCAGGCTATTTACATTAGACAATGACAACACGATAGTTCATGGGACACTTTGTGATTAAATTCAGTGACCGCCACACTAATTTTGCCTGTGGCGGGAAACAGGGAAGGGGAGAAGTAGCATTTTGAATGAATTAGTGTGGAGAGGTGAAGGACAGAACAGATGGCAGATGGATGGAGTTGTAGCCGAAGTCAAGGGAGCAAGACTTCTTTCTCAGAGGTATTCTGCTGTGATCTTGCTCAATGCAACACACCAGAGAGTACAGAGCCAAGAAGAGCTGAGATTAGTAAGCTTGACATTAGTTCAAATTATTTATATATTCCCAAATCACGCTGTGTCACCATCTACCAGGGGCACAGAGTGTGAATGTGGACCAGGCCATTCCTACATTTGGCCTCATTAGCCACAATGGAGGCTATTCAAAAGGCACTCTAACCCAAGAAGAAGTATAGTACCTGGGGAAAGCTCTGCATTAGCATGTCCATTCATCTCAAAGGAAGTTGCTTTGATGGTGCAAGAAGTACATGATTTGAATTGCAGGAAGTACATGATCTTTTCATATTTGGTCTTGAGTATGGGTAGTCAGTTGTCCTGGCTGTTTTGAGCCAATCTGCTGGTAGTAAATGACACCTTCTAAAAAAAGTTCCATTAACCCTTTCATTGGTGAGTATAAAATATTCCATCAGTTCCCCCAGAGTGAGTTTTTCAGGCGATAGTTATTTTAAAATGTTGGCCCTCGCTGTTTCCGTGGCAACGCCTCATCCTTGTCACGTGATCGACCGTGACCACGATAAGGCTGCATGAGGATGGATCGCTTTTATTTAGTTTTTCCTTTTGTATTTAAATTATTCACAGACTTGCTTGCCGTGTAATGAACGACATGTTATTCCGATTCACAAATAGGTGTAAATGAGTGTGTTTTGTTGATTAAACACCTTTATAAATGTAACATGAGATGGGCGCAGCCATGTTTGTTCATGCAGTTCAGAGAGTCCCATCAGTTGGATTTACAGCACCCAAATTCATCAATTACTCTCGAAATACATGATAGTAAGTGGCCGGAGAACTGGGTGAAGAACAGAGTGAATTTTATAGCTACTCACAATATGTGTATCTGATATGGATAAAATACATCAGCAAATTAAATTTGAATGTGTTGTTATTGTTGCTTCCATAGACATCTTTGTATATTTTACAAGCTCTAAATGTATTGTTTCACTAATGCTTATGTGTATTTAAATGTTAGAAACCTAAAATATGCATTATATGGTTAAGAACACAGTTATATATATGAGATAATATGACAAGCACAGTGCACGTTACTCTCTGCCTCAGCGCCAGCAAACACGTGAGAGCCCATTTTGAATTTGGCAGTTATGCAACGTATCACTGAACGTTCTAAATCCCATATGTGGGACCGTACTCCCATGGGCACAGAAAGAAAAATCCCAAATGTGGTGCCGTACTGCTCAACAGGTTAAGAATAATATGCTAACATATGAACTGGACATCTGGATTGATGGTTTCTTACTCCTTGAGAATTTACAAAATTAATTCATCTGGAACATCTGCACTGTCACTACCAGCCCAATCCAACCCAGTCTCACGGCAGTTTGTGATTTAGTCATGTAATTTAATTGAATCTCTTGATTCGTGGCAGGGACACGTTTATTTAGTTATTTTCGTAATTCGTAAGTTTTTTAAACTAAGATTCAATTGGATACATCTTTTTTTAAAAACATTTAATAATGTTATAATAATAATTCATTTAATATTTAACGAGGTGGCTAATTTGTACAAATTCATATGACCTCACTCGTACGAATTCATGCATTTTACAAGTTGCCAATTCATATGAATTTGTACGAATGACCTAAAGACCCAACCCCTAAACCTAAAAAATTTCTAAATGTAAAAATTTGTACGAATTAGCAGGAATTAGCCACCTCGTAAAATATGTACGAATGGTCAGAAGACTTTGTTGGTCCTTACACAAAGATTAAACCTGAATTGAACATATTAGACAATTTCTAAGTGAATGATGCCGTAATATATATATGGCAATACTTCAATATATGACCTGTTAAAATCATGAAAATAGTTCATGAAATAATTCAAAAGAAATAGTTTGCATTTAATGTTCTGTACCAAAAATATGCATTGCCACATCATCCTGTAGGATAATTATTCCATACATATGCCACACTGAAAATGTATGAAAAATCTAAATGAAATATGCATTCCATGCATGCAGAAAAAAAAAAAAAATGCTAATACATTATTGATATGCTATTCAACAAATCTGCTGTTTGTCTTATACAAGGCCAGTCACAAAAGTATTGAGGGTTGAAGAGGATTGAATTGAATAGAGCTTCAGTGCCGTATTATCAGTTATAGCTGACTTAAAATGTGTTCTCTTTTTCAGTCACTGACATCTCCCACAGTCCATGTTATTAAAATGGGACAATGCTGCAGTCTGACATCCCCATTAAAAAGTCAAGAAAAGTGCTCCCACCAACCTACCTTCTAAAAGCCGACTCGTATTGATGAGTGCGCAAAACAAATTGATGTAATTAATGCTCAGGTTGTATGAAGAGGACATGGACATGTGTACAAACCATTCATCACTCGCTGAGCTTATTTGCTTTCAGCCCATTGAAAAAGCACACTGGCCTCGATGAGCTGAATCTTAATGACAACCGATTGGGCATTCTTGTTGTGTGTGCACACAGTCTTGTGGGTGGACGGGCGGATGATGTGAGAGCATATGTATTCTCTTAGTCTTTTCCTCTCTGTTCCACCTCTTGACCGTTCAACCTTTAACACTGATCTTGTTCTGCAGAGCATTTAAAGATGAAAATAAGAGAGCAAAGACAGGCATAAAAACTAAAAGAAGAGCATAAAGATACGGAATGCAAAAGTCCACTATAGGCTGTTAAAATTACATGTAACAGTACAATAAACATGGAAGACAAATACACATGGAGGCCTATGTGTAGTATAAAGAATACTGTCATGCACCAGCCATTAACCCCTGCATTAGCCTTCCAATCCACAGGAGGTGTCTACACTCTAAAATGATTATCGCACTCCCGGGGTAAAGCCTCAAGCCTCCCTCTGACAGACACGAAGATAGATGAGCATAAGGATTTTCTGTTGTTTTTGACCAAATACTATATATTGGCATCCCTTTGAGAGACTGCTCACCCAAACAGATCACGCATGTCATCATTTACTTACCATCATGTCCTTCCAAACATGGACACCTTATTTTAATATGTCGTTGTTACAAGTATTTATTGTGGTAATAATAATACATCATCAGACAACTAACACTGAAGCAAATGAACCTAGATTTACTTTGGGTGTCTTAAAAGAATGAAGCGTAATAGGAGTGCCTATACAGTTATATTGCTGTCGTTTTTCTTAACTATTAGAGGGCTAATTGGCTATTCAATGCTAGTTGAATTATACTTGTATCGGCATCACTGTTATTTTAATTTGAACACAGTCCACCCCCCACCCCTCATATTTGAATTAGTAAAATGCATGCATTGTTAAGTGATTTGCTTGTTTAAATTATGATCATTGTTATTATTATTTGTTCACTCGTTTATTTATCTATTTAAGTTTATGCCTTGTTTATGTTTCAAAATTTTGCCATTTGCCAAATAATAATAATTAAAAAAAAAGGATTAGGAGACATATTCTTGACACATGGAGAGTACTTTCCATCAGGTTAAAAGATGGAAGTGGGGTTGTGGGGTTTTGCAGTACTGGTGCAGTATGGAGTACCTTTGATAAAGTGTTTAAGGCTTTTGAGAGATCACGGCTGACAAGACAAGTATTTAAAGTGAGCAAAAGACAAAATGAGGGGAGAATCCTCTGTAGTGAATGGCTGATTGAAAATATAAATGTCAAAGGAGAAAAGAAACAGAATGGGGCGGAACTAATAAGAGAAAGGATTGGGAATACCAGCAAACACTCTCATTATCATTATTATGATAATTTTGTATTCAGTCTAATCACAGAAATACAGGTGGAAGGGTGAATGTGTGAAGGTGATATGGTGTGTGTGTGAGTGTGTGTGTGTGTGTCTGCATGTGCATATGTATGGGGGTGTTTTGAGAACATTTTATACCCAATTGTATAATTATAAGTTAGAACCTTGAGGAGAATTTTAAAAGTAGAATAAAATAGAATATCATATTTCAATATATGCTTCCTTCGATTTAAACGTAATGATGATGATTATTATTATTTTTATCACTCACACAAGATTCTTTAACTAATTTAGTGACTTTTCCTTACAGTTTATAGTGTGAACTAAATTCATAATATGTTTAATTTTGAATATAATGTTAGATTTAATATTTTAATGGGACTTTATAACAGATAAGAAAAAAAAACTTTCTGATGACTCAGGGTTCATTTGTAGGGTTAATCTTACCTAAATACTACATTTTCAAATTTGTGCTGTAACGACCAATACTGCAGTTTAGAAATGTGGTAAATATATTATATACTATACATTTATTTCTCCTATTAACATACAAATCATGCAGCTTCATTCTGTATGTTTTAAAGTCCGGTCTAAGACTATTAGTAAAATCACATTGTCAATTTTCCTCTGTCATAGAGTGAACAATAGAAATAGGTATTAAGCAGTGGTCTGCTCTTTGCACCACAAAGTAATGACTGTGACAGCATTACAGTGTGGGCGAGTGCACCCTTGGGTGTCATACAGGAGGAGGAGGAGGTTGTAAAAGAGGTGGGAGATGGCATGTTAATGCAACGATGAACATAGACGTGAAATACACAGTTTGGCTGATCTTCATGGCAGGCAGCAGCAAATCACTGATATGTTATTTTCTAACTTCCTGAATTTATGCAGTTGTCAGCAAGAATGAACCAATAGTCCTAATATTAAAGTTACAAATGCATTGTATAAAATGTAAGCATTACATAATTAATTAAGTGTTGAATGAGTGCCGTCAGAATGTGAGTCCAAACAGAAAAATGCACATGACTCGAATTAAAGTCTTGTAAAAGTGAAAAGATGTATGAAGGAAACAAATCCATTAATCCTCTACGGTATGGAATATGATATTAATGAGGAAATATATATATATTGTAATGAGAATATTAATCGTTTTGAGTTGGAGGGGAGGTGTACATTTTTGATTAAAGATTATGAGGACACATGCATTTTTCTTTTAAAATAATGAAGTGCATGGATAAGTTATTTATAATAAACACTACAGTATTCCATAAAAAAACAAGACTTGCCAATTTTGATTTCATGCCGCCTTTATTGTTGGATTTCTTTATCACACACAGCTTTTTCATTTCACTCGAGTTATAATTATTACTTCTGAATTATTTTGGGGTTTTCATCAGCTGTTTGAACTCTCATTCCCAACATTCAAAGCAGATTAAGGTGTGCAAGAGGCGTAATGCTATTTATTTTTGCTCTTAAATATGTCATGACAAAGAAACAATCTACATCTTGGAAGATAGAAAAATGACTAAAATACGTTTAGATTAACTGTATTACAGTTATCTTGTTTTTTGTTGTTGTTGTTTTTTCGATAGGCTTCAATGATGCTGTTGCTGTTAATGATGATTAGTTTGATTGTTCGTTTACAAAGCTTTTGGGAAATACAGTCTAAAATAGTTTTGTCATAAAGCACAGGCTAGAAACAGTAGATATTCTTATCACTGAATGGATGTCTGCAAAGGGTCAACATGCAGTAGAAGACTCACCAATAAATATACCCCACTCGCATTATATTTCATGTCTTCATGACATGACTTTGTTCATAATGTCTAGTGTGTCACAACTCAATACACAGGAAGTGAGTTATTGAATAGGTCTGACCTCACGTTACAGATTTATAAAGAAGATTCTGTAGGAACCCGGAGGCTCTGGACGGTCAGTGGTGTCGATATGGAGGAGGGCATATAACAGGAGATGATAGACTGCTGACCTTTCAGACTCATCAAAACGCCAATGCAGATGACAAATAAACCTTTAAGTTAGATAGAAGTGCTGACGGAAAGCAATATACACTTCTCTTGTTGTCTCTATATCTTTTTCTCTCTCCCTTGCTCTTTGTGTTCCTGCCTCTGATGCAAAATGCACTGTACACACCAAGATTTGGAATATAATACATATGAACTTGTATCTAATATGGACCAGTCTGTGATTATATTATATATTACATTTATATAAAAGATATTGTTCAACATTTTAAGATCAGCAGTAATGTTGTTAACAGCTTTAATGTAAAATTTTGCTTTTTTAAGTGTACTTTTTGTATGTACTATTATATTCTTTTTTTATTAGTATCATTATCATCAGTGTTGATGTTTGATGAACAGAAACAGTGTTTATTTGAAACATATATTTCATTTGTATCAGTTATTTTGAAGTTACAGTTAGCTTTACACCTGCTAAAATTGCTGAAATTCTAGCCTCGTTAAAAGTTAATACAGTTTGACAAATGTTATATGAACTAACTCATTATTTTATTTATTTTTTTATGTAAAACACTTGCTCTTATAGGGCTAACATCCAAGCTTTAATTATAATTACTAATAAATGAATGATGAATAAACTCTTTTAATTCATCAAATGACTTTAGGTTTCATAAACATGAGAAACTGAAAATTGGTAATTGTGTAGTATTAACAATAACAATATTGACCCATACAAGAGTATTGTTTTCTTTGCTGATTCTTTAGATTTATTAAGCCAAATAAAACAACTAAGGCATAAAACACAAAATGTACGGCTCAGTTTAATTACAGGCCTGTTTCTCAGCGGAACTCATTAAATCATTATTAATGTAGCCTTTCATATTTAATAATCAAGCAGTGGAGACTTGGAAATAAGTGTGAAATGCACGCTCTATCACTAAATATGTTATTTAATATGTTACATATATATTTTTTTTTTTTCAGTGTTGTCATTATTGTTACAAGCAATTCCCAAACCCCCCCCCAAAAAAGAGCTGTGTTTTCAAGGACAGTTTGACAGATCCAGTTTCAGAAGAAAAGCATGTAACTGAATAGCATTAAGAGTCAAGATGCAACATGCGACATTAAAAACAGATGGAGAAGCTCACACAAAACATTAATTTTGGAGTAAACCAGTCCTTTAACCCTATAAGTTCTCGAGGAACTGAACCACACAGATTGTTTTGTGACTTTAATTAAACAGCTAAGATAAACATTCAAATGTGTCTTGCATAAAAAGAGTCATGACTGTAACGTATAGCTGAAGGGCTTGTGCTAATAGATGAATCTGATTATGTAAATCATCATGCAATGACCTAATAATAGAATAGCATGAACTCTTGAACTCTCTGTGAATACCAATCCTATTTTCTCCCCTCTTGGGAACAGTAACGCTGGCTTTTTTCACCACAAGATTTTTTCCGGAATTATGTACAATATTTTGAGATAAAAGCAAATTTAGATTTATCTGAATGTTAAAGAATATAATATTACTATTAAAATTAATAAGGACCTCTACTGTTTGTTGTGCCAAGAGGTGATGCAACTCTGCTTCCTGCCACTGCAGATGTTCGTTTTGTATTTTGTATCTCTATCCAGAACTAGGGTGTACTCATTATGAAGAATTGCAAGGCCTTGTATCACCTCACATTTCTCTTGTTTATTTTATTGCATATTTGTTATTCCCCTGTGTGTGTATATGTGTGTTTGTTTCCTTATTTGGGTTCCACTGTAATGCTAACGCAGGGCAAAACAGGGGGAGCTGTCAACACCCTTGCTTATTTAGACACTTGTGTGTGTGTTTGTCAGATTTAATGCTGTTAGGTAATTGTGTCTGGATAGTAGATCACCCTATAACCTGAATCTTATCTGGCTCAGCGACAGTGTCACAAGTAGATAAAAAATTTGGATGTTTCTATGCACAACCGTCATTTTGTGAGGTGTGACAGAAATCTGTTTGTAATCTATCAGTTAGATCAATACCGAATAGTTCAAGGTATACAGTCTCAGCATACTGTATAAATATGTGTCATATGCTCGCAAGGATTAAGAAAGAAAGAAAGAATACAGTATATTGTGGAATATTGTTACAATTTAAAATAACTTTTGTCTATTAAATAAAAATAAAAATCCAGTTGTGTAAAATACTGGATTATGATTTTACAATTAATACATTATTATTAAAATGAGTGTGTGTAAGTTGGTGTGTTGCTCATCAGTTGACTCAGATGTTAATTCCTTGTTTGGAAATAGACAGGAATTAGACAAACTATTAAATTAATGTGGATAGAATGATTCAGATTATTTGAATTTAATGAGAAATGTTTCATTTCCCAGGAAAATCTTTGAAATTTGATTTGCAGACCTTGGTGTCTTGGCAAATCTGAGCACAGTTTGAGTTAATGATGAGTTCTGAAACTGTAGAGAAGACACATTTCTAAAAATCCATTTATAAGGGCACAAACTTTAAGCTCAAACTGATGCTGAGTGAATAGTAATGGTGATGCAGTGATACATGATGCATTCAGGGGGGTTAAGGCTACATTTAAAAATGATCAATAGTAAACAGGATCAAGTAGGATCAGTACAACATAGGAAGATTTGACATCATTTGAAACTCTTAAGACTTGCTCTAAATGTCCCTTCCATCTTGTCAACCAAGCAAATGTTTGTTTATGCATATACTTATGCTTGGTCATACCCTACAGCACTTTTGTTTTTGGCGTAAGTGAATGTTTTCACATATGTTCACAGAGCATATGTCTTGTACAGTATGCACGTGTGTGTGTGTGTGTGTGTGTGTCACATGGGTGATTTACCAAGGCAACCTTATAAAATCTCCCTGTATCTAAGTTGTGAGCAGTGGGAGTGTGTGTGAGTGTGTGTGTCTGGAGAGCAGACGGCAAACTTCCCCTGGGACTGAGAGTAAAGGCCGGATCAGAGTGAGGATAGAAACGTGATTTAGTCTGCCCCGTTTTACAGAATTTAATTCACCTTCTGTAAAATTCTGGAATGAAGTTTGTTCATCTTTGTTAACACAGATTTGCCATCTAATAAAATAAATAAGTGCATTCTTATTTGATGCAAGTAGTTAAATCCACCTAATATAAAGTGGGAACAATCCTGACAGTAGTAACTCTGAAAGAGCCCTAACTATTGCTAGCTGTAATCAAATCCTGCTTTAACAGAGATCATTATAGACAACATTCAGTTTGCTCTCTTTCTACTGTAAATGTTCTTTGGTCTTTTGTTTGTGATGATGACTGCCTAGATATACAGTACTGTGCGTTTTTAATGTTTGACACATTATTGCCGATAGCAATTTTGAGAGTCTACTTAAGATCAAGAGTTATCATGTGGATGCACAGCCCACACAGTTCACCGCTCAGTATGTTGTTTGTTTCTGTTTGTGCGTCTGTATGTTCATATGTGTTTGTGTCTTCTGCTCGCATCTGTTCTCTTTCCACATCCCTTCTGGGAATCGAGAGCGCTCATATTATCAGCTTTATGGCTCTCTGAAATCCCCAATCAGTCAAATCCAGAGCCACTTGAATTAATTGATCCCTATATCGGATCCCATGGTGTAATTAAGGGGATAAAGTGGTAAGAGGCAGTCAGTCTAAGCCCTGTTCCCCCAAGACCATTCATCTCTGCAGCCCATCACCACACACGCGCTGCATTATTCATAACCGCTTTGCACGACCATACATTCACACGCTTTATAAAGATGCCATCAGATGCAAGAGGGGGCGCTTTTGAAACATTCCGAGGCCTTGTTTGAGCACTGTTATTTCACATGGTTATTTAACTGGAGTCAGTATTTATTGTTGCTTCTAGCACTGGCTGAGGACGCCGAGGCTCAGAGCACCTACTGAATGAAGAAAAACAGCTTCTTCCTCCATGTCCGTGTGAGTGTGTGTGCACAGAAATCTTGCTGGTTAAGGGAAATAAATGTGTTGCGCTGTGTCGAGAGAAAGAATTGGTGATGGAGATGGAGTCATGCGCATGTGTGTGTGTCTGTGGAGAGGAGTGTGTGTTACTGTGCTGTATGGTAAAGTCCGAACACATCTTGAGATGCATGCTCTCAATTCTCTTAAGCTCAGATGCAGCTTGGGACCAAATTTATCATATTTTCCCTACATTGACACACTCGAAGCGAAAGAGAGAGAGAGATTTTGAATTCTATCTTAAGATTGCCAGCAAGGTCAGGCTGTGTATATCACTTATGTAGACTGTGGCATTCAAATCATTCTCCAAAAATTTAATGTGGCCAATCTCATTTGATCCCCTGCTGCCCAAACTGTGAGTAAATGCCCACCAGCAAGGTGCTGACATAAGGCCTTGTTAGGAAGTACTACATTTTCAATGTGTTGCAATGAATGTTGAGTTGGATGCTTTGCCACAACAGAACAAAATAGTCTTATATTTAACAGTGTGTGTGTGTGTGTGTGTGTGTGTAGCTGCTGTATTCATTTCATTGTTTTTTTTATTTATTTCTAAAATCAAGTAAAAAGAAAACAAGTAAAAAAAAAAAACAGATTACATGAAAAAATACACATATTTACTTAAAATGTAACATTTTAATGTACATTTGTATTATGCATACATTTATATAAATCTCACATTTATATACAGCAGTAAGATCACAGGGGGGAAATGTTATTAAAGTGTTTAGCATCGTTTTTGATGCAGTAACTTTGAAAAATGTCATGAGATAATTGATGTGTCTTCTGTCAATGCTGTAGAAGGGGAACACATGATGTCATGCTGTTGGTAACTAAACTTCTACTCATTTTTTGTAGCATGCTTTTCATGATGAATTTTACAGAAATCAAGACCTGAAAGAGGTAAAATCGTTTTAAAGGGTTAGCTCACCCAAAAATGAAAATCAGTCCACATTTTTCTCAGCCTCAAGCATTCAAGGTGTTACCCTTTCAGTCGAATCACTTCGACGTTACATATGGGAACTCGCCAGAGAGACCGATTGGCCTTTGAGCTTTTACTAAAGGCCAATGAATATTGGCGTGTACTGATTGCGCTCAGGTGCGGCTCGTCACTGCGTGA
>JAUCMU010000125.1:23695911-23768212 GCA_032275025.1 Enteromius treurensis
GGCGAGTTCCCATATGTAACGTCTCCGTTCCCTCCTTCAGGGAACGTGGGTTACGATAGTAACCTAGACGTTATTTGACTTCTTCAAATAACTTCTTCTTTCGGAGAAATCCAGATGAAGTAATGTTGTCCTGTCTCTTTCAAGCTTTATAATGGCATGTTTTGTTCAACAGTCAAAAAGTAGTCAAATAAATAACATGCACATCACATGGCTCCAGGGGAGAGAATAAAGGTCTCTTATAGTGAATTGATGCTGTGGTAAATTGATCCTATAGTGAATCTGACGTACAGTATGCGTGTTCAAGTGAGACTGCCTTTCTGACAGTTTGTTTACAAGAGCAAAGGAAGCAAAGTTTCCTCTTGGCTTATATCAAAATCCTCTGACATTTGTCTTTATAATTCTCATTTTGTGTTTTTAAATTGTGAATGGCATTTTGTTTTGTTCTCTCTCTGTGTTGCACTAATCATCCACGCCTAAGCATACGTCCTTATGTCATCCACCAGAATGACTTCCGCCAATACAATTAGCAGAAGTGAGAAAAAGGTGTTTATTTTGTTTTAAACATGAGTATTTTTCTTACAAAAAAATGCATCGATTCGCTACAGGAGACTTTAATCACCCCCTGGAGCCGTGTTATGTGCATTTTAATATGGATGGATGTGCTTTATTGACTACTTTTGGACTGTTAAAGAAAAACATACACTCATGCCATTAAAAAGCTTGAAAGAGTCAGGACAGTTATAAAATTACTCCGACTGGATTCATCTGAAGTAGGTCAAACACCTAGGATGCATTGAGGGAGTAAGGTATTGGTGTAAAACATGGAATACTTTTCATTTTTCTGTAAAGTAGGCTAGTTTAGCTTATTTAATCATAGTATTAAATTATAATTAAAAATAAAAAATAAAAAAAATACATTATTTATTAAATAAATGGAGGATTTAATTATTTATCTTATCTTTTTTAGTTACACTTTTAAAGGTTGCAGTAAGGTCCAAATCTATTTCTAATGTTTCTGTGTCTGTCTGGGTTTGGATCTCTGCAAATCCAGTTATAGCCATTGCATAATATTCATGTAACACCACTGGAATGAGTACCTATTAATTTTACAAATTAATCAATGAGAGCACATTTGTAAATAAAATGAAACAAAATGATCACACGTTGTGCTGGTTTATTTTTAATAAATTAAATTAGATGCCAGTGCCGTAATTGTTTATTGCTCATACAGTGGGAAATAATACAATAGACAAAAAAGACAGTACACTAATAAACAGAATATTCCTGTTTGTTAACATAGCTACTGCAGCAAAGAATTTGTATGTGGGCAGCATGTCAATAGAGAGTCTCTTAAACTGCCTGTCTCTCGTGCCATGACTGCAAATTTATCAGAGCAGGAATGGTCCACTTTGACCATAGTCTGGAATAAGTGCTGACCTACATGATCCAGAGCAGACAATAGATGCCTGTTGCCTGTCACTGTTCCATCACATTTACAAATACCCGCACTCTCACTTGGTAAAAATCACAGGGTTTTTGTACAGTCTGTCAAAATAAAGTGATTAATGGGATAGTGAGGGAAGGGACAGATTATGGACAAGAGTGCTGAGGCCCAGAGCTCCACCTCGATGGATCACACTGGCAGTTCTTAACAGGGTGACATAAAAAAAGGAAGAAATATGGCCACTGCTAGAAGAGAAAAGTTGAATTGGCCAATATTAGTCTGCCACCAGTTCATAGAACTCAAACTGTCTAGAAGTGATCAAATTTAGTTTTTGCAAATCCATTTGAATTACCATCCATAGCCATGAGTAATAAGAATTTTCACTGTTTGTATAAATCCACTTGTCTATATTAGAGGTTGGATATTTATTTATTTATTACATTACACACACAAATGTGCGCCTTTTATGACATAAAAAATTGCTCAGCAGCTCAACAGATACAGCCTGGATTGGGACTTTTCAGTCATCCTTTCTACCACCACCACTGTAGGTGTAGACATGTGAATGTGTTAATAAATCAGTCATTGAATCATTCACTCAACTGATTTGTTCAAAAACACACTACCATGTGTTTCTAGTAGTCATGCAGCAACATAATCTTGTTTTGACTTTCGATGTTTGCAAATATTTTCAGTATTTCATTTCATGAGGAAATAATTGTCTAATTAGTAAATCAGTCAATATTGGCTTCTTGTTTATTGATCTCACATTTGCAGTCATGCTGTTAAAGTCACCTTTATTTTTTATAGCACTTTACAATAGATAAAATAATGTACAGGGACATGTTTACAGTTTTAATTAAATTAAAATGTATTGTATGATTTTTTTAGTTCTTCACTTCCACAACACTTGAAATGCTGATTTAATTATTTCACTTCATACTAAAGGAGAAAAAAATAGGCCACACAAATACCAAAAAGTCAATTGTACAAAGTGCTAACAGCCTTTGATTGAATTCCCCATTACATAGAGAAGAATATTAGAAAATCATAAATCAGGTAAACATAACTCTGCATTGACAGGGTATGGTCTGTGCCCATATGTTTTGGCATTGCCTCGGTGGTTCATATAATTCTCAATCAGTGGCTGACAAAGGCAGGGTTAAATATGACAGGGAAATTCATTTTAAAATACCATCTTGAGCAGAACAGCAGTGAGCGCTGATCAATGACATTATTAATTACCCATGGTGAGTATCGACTCTCTCGCTCTATCTGGATCTCCATTTCTTTCCATTTCTCCCCTTTACCACACCCTAACATCTGATCTAGATGAAGATGCATTATGTGCTATTGAGTTGGGGGACGAACATAGTTACATAGTTTGCTCTCATTCCGGATGAGGTGTCCTTCCCTGCCCCCCGTTTTATGAACATAATTACGTAATGCTGTAGAGAAGCCGACTGTAGGCCTCTTGGTGCAAGCCTTCACATTTGTGCAACTATTATTTGTTGCTTTTAAACCCAGGAAGTCTGGATTTGGAGTATTTTATAAATCATGGTCAAGCATGGTCAAAAATGTTAGGGACAAGTTTATATTATCGAGTCCAAAAGAAGTTAGAGAGTTTTGGGGGTGTAATAGCGGTGTTCTCATATCTCAAGGGTCATCTTGGATTTCTGCAGCAGCTGAGAGCCGCTGATCCAGGGTCAGTCCTCTGTGAGTGCTCCATCCATCACACTGGCTGAGGGACTTTATGAGGCTGAGCAGGGAACAGCAGTGAACTCTGGGGAGTTTAGGCACCCTTCTGCAAAAGTAGAAGTCAGCAGAGTCTCTAGGGCACAGGGTAAATAATGCATTTTTTTTAAACAAATCTCAAGGGTTGTGTTACCCATGTCCTTGTGTAACTAATCACAGAGACAAAAATAATTCCTGTTTTTCACAACTGTTCACAGTGTATATGACTGCAGCTCTACTTATAAGGCTTTTGTGGAAATGAAGCACATTTTTGCTGCTGAATAATATCTCTTTTTTCATAGGGACTGAATGAGTAATTTCCTGCAGTCCATTGAACATTCATGGCATTCATGACTGAAACACCTGGTTTTAGACCGCAGTATTTTATTAGTATGGTGTAGTGCCTCTTTTTGCAGCCAATACAGCATCAATTTGTCTTGGTAATGACAGATACAAACCCCGCACAGTGGCCAGAGGGATCTTGAGCCATTCCTCTCGCCGAACAGTAGCCAAGTCACTACGTGATGCTTGCAGAGGAAAACATTTCCTGATTTGTTCCTTCAAAATATCTCAGTCATTTTTAAATCTGGTGATTGTGCAGGCCATGGAGAGGTTCAACTTGACTTTCATGTTCATTAAACCACTCACCGGTCTTGCTGTGTGTGTTGGTGCATTATCAACTTGGTATGGCATCACTGTCAGGGTACAATGTTTGAACCATTAGGTGCACATAGTCCTCCAGAATGGTTCAGTAGTCACTGGCATGTGACCCATCAAGCACAGTTGGTAATGGGATGATATTGCAGCCCAACCCATCACTGATCCACCCCCATGCTTCGCTTTGGGCATGCACCAATCCAGGTGGTAAGCCTGTTTGGGGCTTCTCCAGATTGTAACTCCCATGGATGTGGGGAAAAAAACAGTGGACCCATCAGATAACAATACACGCTTCACATGATTTTCACTGCTGGCACCATTAAAACCAACATTTGGCATTGGCATGAGTCACTAAATGCTTAGCAATGGCAACCCAACATTGACTACTGACCGATAGGAGCTCCCAAAGAACAGTTTTGGTGGAAACAGTGGAATCAAGATGTGTATTTAATTCTACAGTTAGTTGGGCAGTTTCATGGATCTACAAGTCTCTGAATTCTTCCAATCACAGCATACATTCTCTTCTGTTTATTAACCAGCCACACCTGCACACCATGAAGTTAACTTGTCAGCATCACTAGTTAAGCACACACCTCAGCTCTTCTTGTTGTCTGGTCTTGTTTACTAAAGTCGACTGTGTGTCACAAATACATGCCAGTGAAACACGCACCAAGAGTTAGTACTCTTTTTAACTCTTGTATTTCTTCCATTATGTAATAATGTATCTATATTTAATTAATTAACATTTGATTTGAATGCATTTAATGCAAAAGCACATTTCGTTTAAATTCATTGTGACATATAGTTCCATCTTGATTTCTGCTCTTCCACATTTGGCTCACTTTTCAGAAAACACAACAAAACAAAAAAGGGAACCCTATTGTGCCAGATCGTTATCACAATACCAGATAAGTACATAATAATCCAAATGAAGCAGTTGGATCATTGGGACTAATTTTTTAAAACTTATTTGATTAGAGTTTGAGTTATTTCGGTACATTACTTTTATTGTAGTGTGATTATGTTAAAATGTAGGTAAAACAAGTGTGGTACTGATTTGTGGTGATGTATTATACATATTTTACTGGATCCTTTGAATGAATCAGAAGCACTGATTATCAGTGTGAACTGTGGCTTTGAGCATTGTTCTATATCAGAGTCTAGACACTGTTTTAATGTACTGAGTCTGATTCTGTTTAGGAATTCATTAAAACTAAACTGTGCTATGATTATCTCTGATTGAAGATTGACACTCAATGAAAATTTAAGCAGCATTGGGAAAATGGAAAATACCATCTGCTCTTTAATCATTTCTTAACTCTACTGAAATCTGTCAAGCAAAGAAGCCTGTTTTGACATTACAACCAAGGCCGGCTCTGGGCATAGGTGGAATAGGCAAATGCTAAGGGCGCCGTCAATCCCTAGGGGCGCCAAAACGGGTGAAGTTTTTAAAAAAAAAAATGTATTACAAATAGAGAGAGATTGTCTCAAAAAAAATAACTATTTTATTGCTCTCCGGACCCGACACATGATCTATCTTTCCTCGTCCAGCCACTTTCACATGCATCAGTTGCCTGATGAGAATTTATCAGTGAACATCTACCACAATGTCTAAAAGACCGAAGCCCTCTGGTGCCCAGTGAAGAAAAAAAGGAACATAACACATTTTAATAATATTTTTATTTTTAATAATAGTTGTATAGTATTTGTGGCATTTTTTATTTAAACTGGCTAATTTATTGTAAAATTTTTGATTTAATGTAAAATTGACTTTAAAGATACACATTTCTCAGTTAATTAATAACTTAATTTGTGGTGATAACATTAGAAAAGGGCTATAGTTTAGAATAACAGCACTGGAAATTGAACACTTTTCATTAATAAGGTTAATTGTCAACAATTAAATAACAAAAATTGCAAATACTGTTACAAATGTAATGTCATTGTCAGTTCAAGTTCAACCTCCAACTAATACGCCCATATAGGTCATTTGTACAAATATGTTGACATAGTTTAAAGTTAATGTAGCTCAGTTTGTAGAGCGATGTGTTAGAAATTAAGACAGAATCATCTGATCATGGGTTTGAACCCAGTGAACACATGTGCTCATATAACCTTTTGAGTCAAATTTTTACATTATTTTTGTAACAGATAGGTTTGGGGGTGGGGTTGTGTGGTCGTGCAAATTAATTGGCGTGTTTCCAATAAAAATTTAAAAAACAAGACAAAGCTGTGTGTGTTATATGTCTTTAAATACATCAAAATAAATAGATAAATGCATCCAACCAACCGTTGTATCATGGTATATTTTAATTTCTGCAGAGACAAAAATGACAAGCAATTTATTTACAGAAATACCTGTACAAAAGCAAAAATTATGTAAAATAGATCATAAATAGAGGTGGGCTTGCGCTCAGTACATTTGCCATGTTCAGCTAAGCTGCGTGCATAGTGACTCCTAATAAAACAATGATTAAAATCAATCCTCAATTCTACATCAACATCCAAGTCAAAGGACAAGTAGAGTATGATTAAAATTACAATTTCTTTTTTCATAACCTGTGATGTGTCCTATGACCTAAGTGCTACAACTTAAGTTGTATATCTTCTAAGTTGAAAGCTTAAGGAACACACACCTCAGAGTGCAAACGACAATTAGACAAAAGCGAGTTCAGCACGTTAACAACAAAGTCAGATGACTTTTAAAAATTAAGGTGCAGATGTTTTCCAGGCATGTACAGTAGATGTAAGTGTCAATCTCAGTTTCTTTTTATTTATTTTATTTTTTTCATATAGTAACTGCCATATGCCCCTACTGTATCTAACCATCTGATATATCTACTCTATAGTCCTCTGAGGTGTGTGTCCCATTTACAAACCATTGGATCTTTGTGTTTCTTCTGCCTTCTCATATCCCAGAAGTGACAGAATAAAGCGTGCTTGCTTCATCCCTAAAGGACACAGCATTTTCTTTTGTTTTGCTGTGCCACCATAACAGCATCATATCGTTACTGATCTGAACTGTCACTTTCATGACTAAAGTTATCCTTGCAGTTTGGACGTGTGACCATGCTAACTTTGAAATGGATGGATATACCAGGGTATCACCAATGACATGTACAGTTGGTACTCATCAATATACTTGACAAAGTTCGACTGAGCTTACTTAAAGAAGCCACAAGATAAAAGCTTTTGTTATTTGAAAGTCTATCATAGTAAAATTGCCAGAACTGTAGTTTTAGCATAAAGAACTCTTCCTCCACTTTTAGAAAGCATCTCAGTACAGTTGGTTTCATACTGGTTAAAACCAACGAGTCATACCAATAAAGGTATAAAAAGGCACAGTTGCATATTTTGCATTCACTCTATAGTTTTGTTTTGTTTTGTTTTTTTTTCTTTTCTTTTTTACAGAAGCACTACATATACAAAGTGGCATTGGGAAGGAAAGGGAAATATATGACTGTTGAGATCTGAAGAGGGCATCATTATGAGCGTATATTTGAAAAAAAAAATAAAAATAAACTAATAGAATGGCAGGTTGTGAGTTACGCGAGACTCCTTTGAATTGTTTTGGAATCAAGTTTCACAACTCATTTTCTACATAATGACATGTACTTTTCTGCGAAAAGAATATAAACATTACAGAACCAATGGATAAAAGTACACTTGCTATAAAACAAAATTATAAATAAATCGGATAAATAAGCAACTGATGATATGCGCCTAAATAAATCAGTGAATCACGAATGTGTATGATTCTTTCTCATCCTCGTCAAATCAATATACATAGTCATACTACAATGTCTAGTGTCTGTTCGTAACAAACGCAAGCAGTGGACTTCCATGTTCACAGGGTATGATATTTGTACACTTTTTTTTTTCTTCTTCTTCATAGTAAGTGTAGATTCCCTTTAAACGTGCAATAAAAAGTACATATCTATGTATACAGTTTATAAGCATCAGAGCACTTATTTTAAACACGAGTAGTACATACACACTACAGATCTGGAGGCTGCAAAAAAGGCAGTCCGTTCAAACTCAAGGAATCATTAACATACAAAACAAAACGAAAAAAAAAATAAATAAATAAAAATCAATTGCATCTGAATAATTTACCACCTTTTTTAAAAGCAAAATGCCTCCTAGGTATACTCCTCCTCTTGCAAATGGTTTGGGATAGGCCCAAGATGCATGTATAAGTGTGCATGTGGTTTCCCCACATTGCACTGGAGCATATGTGAAGGTAAGTAAAGCAACACGTGACCTAAAAAGGAGCTTTCCTGTCCCAGTTCTTTGAGACATCACGTCATGTTGTTCCCGATACTTTGGTTGTACAGCGGCATCATGTGTCGCATTGCAATCGATCCTATCGTGCCTGTAGTAGCCGAACTTTGAATGTGATTGCACAAGTAGTCGGTTCACTCTGACTGCTACACAAGGGACACGAGTTCTCATCCTTGATTACTCTTCTGAAGTGTGTGAGATTGAGAGTGAATCTGTTGAATGAGTTTATTGCTCTATTTAACATTCATGCTAGGAATGTTACACAGGGCCAGCCCAAGCTCTTCAGCAGGGCAATATTATTAAACTAATTCACCCCAGCAGCATATCCAAATAGTGTTCCTGTGGCATTATGGGATAATTATAATGTGTATGTACAATATGCGGATCAATGGTGTGTGCGAATGTGTGTTTGCAAGTGTGTGCGCCAGGAGGCCATCTTGAGACCACAAAAACTTCAGCATAGTTTCACACATCTAGAGAGGGATGAACCACAATTACACAAACCCATGGCATTCAGGCAAATAACTGACAAACTCTGCAATGTAAAGAACCTCCCTCTACTTCCAGAGGTGCATGTGAGCAGCATGAAAACGGTCGTGATTTCAATATGTGTGTGTCCAGGGTATGTTTACAGATGATATATATATGTACAACACTTCACCCACACAACAAAAACGTGCATTAGTGGATCTGTGTATGCTTGTGTTCCTTCATGTGTACATAAAGTTGATAGGCACACAGGTAAACTTGTTCTCGCGCTGTAAGTTCGTCAGCGCGTACGCCGTTCACTTGCGCCATTTGAGTATCTACAAACCCTTGTAAAAGGCTAAAGTCAATGACAAAGTACGAAGCGCTCCGACATCATTTAGTTATGCCATCACCGATCGTCGTACAATGATTTTCGTTCATCGTTAGCCTGTCTTTTTTTTTCTTCTTTGTTAATGTGATTTGTTGTCCGGACAGTTCAGCACTTCGACTGATTGCATATGGACATAATACATCCACATAAAAAACACTCCCGCCCACCCCCAAAAATAAAAACGGATTAAAAGACAGAACCAGTCTCATCGGTTCGCGGTCAGTTATAAAAAACGAACACAAAAAGGTATAGTCCAGGTCTGTTTCAAGGGCCACACACTCTTAAGGGACTAGATGATGCATGCATGTTTAGAAAGAGGTCTACAGAAACCAGGCAGCACTTTGGGGAAGTCTACGGGGCCCGATACGCTAGCAGCAAAGTAGCACTGATCCACCAACATTCCCTTCTCTCCACCTCGGCCACTTCCCCCTCCTCCGTCTCATCCTTCACACGCACATTTACAACATATATTTCCAGTTTTTACTCAAACGGCTATTTAAGTTACGCGAGCAGTTCGAGGAAAATCCATGTTGCTTTTGTTTTAGGGTTTGGTTTGCAAACAGCATCTCTGATCATGCTGAGTCACTGTCATCGTCCCTTCGCAGCTGTTGTGTGTCGATTACAGGTAAACTTCCCGCCTGGTGAGAGTTCCGCATTGCGTCGGCTTGTATTCGCCCGTGGGCGCTAGCGGAATCTCCTCGGTGGGGTGAGATGTTTCCTCGCTGGCGGAAAATCCAGCTGAACTAAAGGCGTCGTAGGATGAGGAGGAGGAGGCCATCTTCTTGTTAAGGAGATTACGGTTACGGTCGCCCAGCAGGTGCGAGGGGTCCCCGTTGGCAACAGCTAGCGTCTCCTGGCTGCCGGGCTGTTCGGGGACGCTGCCCCCGGGAGAGGTCATGAAGGTGGAGAGTTTGGGAGGGGTGGCCCTGGGCCTACGTTCAGGCGAGGTGCGCACAGGCATCCAGCAGGCATCCGAGTGGCCGTATTCATCACACTCCCGCGTGCATTTACCCGTCATAGCTACGTCAGGCAGGGGCCGAGAGTCTGGGGGAACAGAGAGAAGGAAACAGAAGCAAACATTAATGATGCTGTTTAGCTTTAAACAACTGGAGAAACAGAAGAAAACACTGAAATATTGACACACACAAAAAAAAAAAATAATAATAATAATAATAACAAAAAATTGTGGTATGTGTCTCATGAAATTTCTTGTTCGACAAATGTTTTTTGATCAGCTTTGTGCATTTTTTTTTTTTTTTGGAATCACTGTAATCACTTCATGGTCAACACATACCACAGCACGCAAAAATGGGAAGGTACATACACAAACAACAACAACACTTAAAGCTAAAACACAAATTAAATGAAAGAAGAAATAATGTGAGCTCTAAAAAGAAGACCATGCTTTGAAAACGTGGGGCAATTCTACTGTTCCATGACTTCTGACTTCTAAACTAATGGCCTGAATCCATCTCTAATAGCTGTGTGTGTCGTTGATGTGCTTTTATGCAAGTGTCGTGTATGCGTCATGTTTTTATGTTTCAGCTAACAGGCCGACTCTACGAAAGCTATCAAATTTTGTTAAAAAAGTTGTACGGGAAAGAAGACAATGTGTCTTTTTCTAGTTTAATCCCTTCCTTGGCCTGAGGGAACACCTACAGTGTACTTATGGAGCGACATATTGGAGGATTTGCTGCGAAGTGGCATGCTATTGGGTTACATCTTTAACACATGTATGTAAGTTAAAAGGATTATACAAGCATTTTCTAAAGGCTCTAACTGTCACGCATCTGAATGATTGCTTATTTTCCCAGGCTGGGAGAAGAGATTTTAGATTCAAAGCCACAAAGCCACGAGTATCCTTAACATCTCATATCTCTTCTATTCAGAATGTCTTCTGAACGAATAGAATTCTTTTTACACTTTTAAACACTTGACAAGCAAACAGATAACCATCAGATGCGCCAAACGTCTATGAACAAACAAGGCTGAATATGAAATTCACTAAGCTGAAGTGCACACAAACACTGAAAGCTAAAATCCCTAACCTTTGATGCCAAAACACAAAGCTGCAGTGTTAGAGATGGTCGGTTAATGACCAAGTGTGAGGTATGGCACAAGCAAGAGAGGGTGAGTGCAAATCTAAAAAAAGAAAGCATGCTGCCTTTGGTTGAAGAGCAAAAATTTGGGTTAACCATGGCTTACTTTTAATGTTCTTTTTCTCCTGCAAAGAAAGAATAGGGTAGAATCACTGTTCGGTTCCTTCACAGTGCAACACTATGTAAGACTGATCAATTTAGTGAAAGGTGTCAGACAAAAAAGCATAATGTGTTGCAGTTATCTGAGAATCAATTGATTACATGGCATGTTTGCAAAAAATGGCTTCTATGGTGGACCATACAAAGATATTCATTGACAGATTGAGAAAAAATTGAGAGTATAAGAAAAGAAGCAAACACAATCTATACAAAAGGAACAAACATGTCACTCCACAACTTTCTTTATAGCTAAGCCTTTAAATTCCAGGAAATCATTGCTGCAAAAAAAAAAGATTGAATGCTATGAACGGCGTTCTTCAGTCACCCTTCACAACAGGCTGGCATTTAAACCTACTCAGACTGTCTCTCAAGACTGTTCAGGATACTAGTTGCCACAAACCAATTTAGAATCATTGTCCAATTACGACCATTCGCTGACCTCAAGCGAACCCCCAAACATGTCCTCCTGACCTCAAGGCCAGACTATAATGTCTGAAGAGCTCTTGTTAGCTTTAGTGGCGGTCTCTGCGGTGTGGTTGCATTGTGGGAACGTAAGGGTTAGTTGGGTCCGACCGAGACACCAGACCACAGAAAGACTTCAGCGCCGCTTCCTGTGTGCTTTTATGAGACCGTAAGGCTGGATTGCTGCCCAGTGTCTAGAGAGAGGTGTGGATGTACGTTCGCCCCACAAAGCTCTGTCATGCACCAATGAACACTCAGTCAAGCGACGGTACCTCAATAGCACTAATAACAAAGATGAGTGTGTAGGCTCCGATCTGCAGGACGTCGATATGCCAGCGCAATGTTAATGCTTTAGACAGGGATTACAAAATGGCTGGATAAATCTTATATGACAGTTAATGTGTTCAAAGAGGCATTAAGAACTGTAACAGGTTATTCACATGCACGACTGTCAGGAAAATGTCAGCGTGCGATCAGACGCTCATCTCTTTAAAACACTGTGTTAAGTCTCCGTAAGGAAATGACAGCTGATGCATTTTCAAAACTTTCTTTCGTTCAGGGAACAGAAATAGAGTAATTTAGAATAATGTGCTGTCTGCCATGTTCCATGTGAGGAGGAAGGAATAAATGAAAGGGGGAAAAAGATTATAAACAGTAATTCAGTCTGATTTGTGAAGGAATCATTTAGACATTTGTGAACTAGATCAACTGATTAATTGGCTCAAAAGAATCATATAGCCTACTGCTTCTTCTCTCATTAACATGTGAAGTACAGCTACAGTAGACCAGACTTTTAGACTTACATTTGGTCTGTATCTCAAACAAATATATTGCTAGACTTCAGATGTGTCATAAACATTATGACAAAGGTCATTCATACTTTTGTGAAATGGATCAGTTGATTCATTAAAGAGTTTGCTCAATAGAACAAACATAGATAGCTTTTTTCTCTTATTGAAATTGAGCAGAAAATTAAGTGCTGGGTGTCCGGCCAGAGTAGAACTGTCCCCAACTAAGCCTGGTTTCTCCTGTTTTTTTTTTTGTTGTTTTTTTTTCTCCATTCTCTCATGGATGGGGTTTTGGTTCCTTGCTACTGTCCCCTCTGGCTTGCTTAGTTGGGGGAACCTAATTTCTAGTGATTATCATCGTTTTGATTACAGAGACCATCTCTGCATTTAATAAATAAACAGTTTAATCTCGTCATTATATATTACTATCACTCTGTTCTCCTATTTGATAACGTTCAGTGCTTTGCTACAATCTGTATTGTATGTAGCATGTATATAAATAAAAGTGAATGATTGATTGATAGATTATTGGCATTCCAAGGATAACTAGACAAGCGCTTCGCTGGTATTACACAGAAAAGATAAGCCAGAATATTCTTTAAAAGTTCAACTTGTGCTGTTCCCTGAAAGAAAAGTGGGGGGAAAAGTCATACAGGTTTGGAATGATGACAGAACGGTCATTTTCTTCTGAAGTACAACTGTCCATCAAAATAAAGAGATTCAACATCTAGCATTTTCCATCAGTTTAGTATTCTGTGCACATAGAGCTGCAAGTCCAGCCAACTTTGATTGTTACTGTTCAGTTGATGAACATTTCATGCCAATTAGTCTTTCAGACCACTACCGCATCTCCACAACTTCACAACTCCAATGCCTGGCTCTCGTACCACTCAGGCCCCTCAAGGCTGTACATTGGCTTTTCATCTATCGCTTACTGTGCCGTCTTCAGCTATTGTTTCCTCCAGTGAAAAACAACAAAAGAAGCAGCATGAACGAGAGCGGTACTTCATTAGTGCTCTTTACACACCGCTGCCATACAGCCTGTTACTGGAGGCTACGCTTCTGTTTCACTATTCTGTCACTAACTCTATAACGCTACATTACATTACACACATACATTTCACAAAAATGGTCAGTGAAAGCCAACAATGAAAAATGAGTTATGGTTTAATCTGAGCATGGAAGATACTTTGGAAAGTCTTGAATGTCTGAGATGGATGATTTTTTATACATTAGATCATTTTGTCTGTTATCCATTCTGCTTGTATGCTGAAGCATTCAAGTGAAACTTATAAGTGCTGGCATATTAAGTATAGTTTCCTGTTCAATGTTCTTTGTCTTCCCTATAAGTTTGTTCTCTCCCAGTTAAGCCATGCTTTTTTTTTTTGGTCTACACTTAACTGGATTTCATCTTCTCCAAGTTTGTACACCTATTTTAGGTTCTCTTCTAAGAACAGTTTTGCCCAATAATCTCATTGCCAATGGAACAGAACATTGGCTGATTTTAGTCTGCAGTTAATGTAATATAACAGCATGTAATTGTGATTTGCACAATCCCTGTCTCTCTTCCAGCTCATTATAGAGGTAAGATGAAGACCATTTAAGATGTCACTCAAAGACGCACTCTGAAGCAGCAATAATTCCGATCATTTAGATGGGGGCAGACACAGGTCAAACATGCATTGAGATGAATTCAATCATTGCTAGAATGGCTTTGCCTCCACCTTGTTTCATTTAAATGAACATCTTACAGGAGTGAATAAGTCAGACTGAAATCCACTGATCCATTTATATTCACCATTCTCTCTATCATCTCTTTTTTAAATATTTGAATAGATGCAACAAAAATGTAGGAATGTTTCTGAATTGCAGAAAAATATAAAACTGAGGGGCATTGAGAGACGCATGATGGTCAAACTTTATATTGTACTAACTTTACTCTGCTTAACAATTTCAGTTGCAATTTCTTTTACCCAACTGATCCCAAGGTCAGCTATAGTAATATATGAAGTAAACACAGATTTATGCAATTACATGTACTATGACCATGATACAGAGTTGTATGTGCCATTTAAAATTACTCTCTATGTACTTTAACTGTGTGGGAATTTCATGTCTAAATAAAGATGTACTGAAATACATATATATGTATATATAACTTTTCTACTAGGGTAACAATAGCGAAACTAAATGTGAAACTTGCCTGCATAGCTAAAAGAGTATTTCTTCCTTTTATAGTCTCCCTAAAACCCCCTTGGCTTTAAATGTGACCCCAAGCCACTTTCAAAACTCGGTTTTGAGCCTGAAAAGCGAGGCTTTGGAGACAGCAAACAAAGGAGGCCATACTCGGGCCTCTAGCCCAGGGCAGAGCGAATGTCGCCGGCTGCAGAGAAGCCGGAAACGCATGCGGCTCTGTGGCACGCTAACTGTCACTCCGTATAGTGGGCTTTTCTGCCGACGGGGGCTCCGAGTATAATGCCTGCCATTTTCCACAGCCAGTCCTTTTGAATAACTCAAAAGAAACATCCACTCTTCTCCGACGGAGGGTTTGAAAACGAGAGATCAGGGGAACGGCGGGAGGGGGGGAACGGAAGATATGGCTCTCAGAGCTATTCTGTGAGTTAATTACGTGTGGACAAAAGTGGATTCCCTGGCGCAGTTGGAGCTCTGCTGTTGTGAGGCTGGTGGCAGGGTTCTGGAAAGCTGTAAGTGGGCCAGAGGCTCAGCTAATTGACAGGGATATGAGGATTTTGTAATCTATGTGTTTGGGTGTGTGTGTGTATTTTGTCCCGCTGTTTAAGGCTTAATGCCTAGCTTTTCTTGCACGCGTGAACGTGCTTGCGCGTGAAAGCATTAGTCGTCCTTCTATATTTTTAGCGCTCTGCGTGCGCATGTGTTTTCATCTTCTGCAAGTTAAGCCTCGTCCCTCAGAGGCCCGCTGAACTACAGGCTGCTCTTTTGCTCTCTGTTTTCCGGATGGGAGGCCCTGCCAAAACATAACTGCCAGCCAGAATCGCTGACCCTTCTGTCCAGTAGCTCTGTGTGTGTCTGTGAGAGAGAGATGGCCTAACATCTCAGCGGAATCCACAAGATTATCCGAAAGATATACAGCATTTACAGAATAGCATCTGCCACATGTGTTCAGGCACACAATAACACGTGCCTCGAGAAACCGCAAGAAGTGTCAATGTCAAATTATTCTGTGGTTCACACTGGTAGAGAAATGCAGCATGAAATGACAAAATCACATATTTAAAGAGATAGCTCACTCGTTTACTTGCCCTCATAAACTCTACCAACCCCAAATGGTGGTCTACTAACTCGGGTGTTGTTAAACCAATACTACAATACTACAAAGTACAAACTTTTTAATATCAACAGCACTGCCATCTCACATTTCCCCACTTTTTTTGTCAACTTTTCAAATCTGACAGCTCCTCAGCTTCCGTAGCCTTACGGGATAGCGAAGTGTCCACTCGTTTCACACATCACAATCTCAGCAGATGCCGTACATCATATTGGTATTGTTTACCTACTGTATCATGACATCTTGCTGACATATTGCTTTTTGGATACTGTGTAGTAGTGAATTGCACACAATGAGACACAATCTCACCATTTGCTTTTTGCAACTACAGGAATGTTGTGTTGTGCCCTGTGAATGTCCCTGTCTGTTTCGCTTGCATCTAAAATCAGCCTCTAATCAGCATCACACACTTTCTCTTAGTGAGATTAAAACCCCTCTTTAACACATTATCTTGTCTTTGTCCACAGACGCTTCACGAGTTTTATAATTTCATTAGGAGGCGTCTGCACAAGAGACGGTTGTTCTTTTTACCAGACACTGCTGAAAAGGCTGGAATATTGAGGGGAAAGAAAAACAAGGGAGACTTTTCTTTTCTTTCCTGTTAGTGCTGTCCATTTGATTCAATAACGCTGGACTGTCCTTGCAGAGTCATTAGGCTGCTGATCTAATGTTCTCTCTGTCACTTTCTCTATTTCTTTGCACACTGTGGACACCTAGACTCAAAATATCACATCTGTCACCCAACTTCACTTCTATATAGTGACCCCCTAAAAAAGTACATAAACAATTACACTCTTAAAAGTAAAGGCTCTCTGTTGACAATAGAGTGGAGAATTGAGTAGAAAATGTTCTTTAAATTATTCCAAAGTTTTTCACAAATAAGAAAAACAAGGCTGTTTATATTTCTGTAATATTTTCATTTTTTCTGGTTGTCAAAAATTAGTGGGACGTCTTCACATTTAATGTGATGAACTAGAGTTAAAGGTCAGATACTTTTTGAGGCCATATGACCTATAACAGTTGCAGCGCACTTGCTGATGGGCAAACAGAATAATTTAGCTATCAAAAGTAACTTTTTAGCGCTTTTCCTTTGGAAATTCCCAGCAAACTGACAGCATAAGGCCCTCTAATAGCATTAGGGGAGGTAACGCAGCAATCAGCTCATGAGTGCTTTAGCTGAGCTAACGTGATGGGCGAGAATGAGCCGGTAGAGCTTCAGGAGGACTGAGGCCGCTGTTGACCTGGTTTGCTTCAGTAACCTCAGCGTTGCACTGCATATGTTTTCAGCGGTGCTGCATCAGTGAGCCAGGACAACAGAGTGTACAGTAACACAACAGCAGGAGAAGAACCATGTCAGACATGGTGCAATGAGGTGCAGTGGAGTGATGTGTGTATTTATTTTCCTCTCTTGCACTCCTGTCTCTTTCTCTATCTCTACATCAGACTCGGCCCACACCCTACAGGTCGCTTCTGAATTATTATCTTACATTCACATATGAAAGAAAATTAGACCTCTTTAATATCTCAAAGGATTTTCAAGACAGTAATGAGAATAAAAACAGAATAACCAGAGTCCCTTGGTTCTCAGAGTTTTCTCTGAGTAAGTCTAACAACCTCAAATGTTTCTTTTTTTTTAGTTTCACAAGTGATTTAAGATTTCAATAGAATATCAAATATGTATTATTTTAATTATTGTATAATAATCTTTTGTAATTATTACATTATCAGTTATATTATCATTATTAGTAGTAGTTGTTGTTGTAATGGAATAGAATGATTAAAATAAATATAATTAAAAAACAAACAAATAGGTAAGTACCACAAAAAGTAAACAAATACATTTAAAATCTCATAATGTGTGTACACCTGACTTTTGCAATTATTTTTGAATTAATCTCATAATTATAATTTTATTTCCAAAAAATGATACTTTGACTCCAAATTGTGAATTTATTCCTAACATTCCTAACTTTATTCATATTTTTGTATAATTGTTTTTTTTTTTTTTTTTTATTTCAGCAAACTCCCTTCAAATCCTCACTAGTGTTGAACAGGTATAGGTGTCCGCTTATGGTGCTTAAAAGCACTTGGGGAAATAATTAGTCTACCGTTAGAGCTCTCCAGCTATGATTAATTGAGCAGAGATTAACTAGCATAATTTCATTCTGCCGACTATCTCACTGCCAATTACCTAATGCGACTCCCTCTCTCAGCATCTCCCAATCACTCCCTCTCCCATCAGAAAGCATCACGAGTCTCGGAAATGTGGCGCTGACCCTCATTTTCCTGACTTCTCATCTATCTGTCATAAAAAAAAGAGCGAGTGTGCTCATATGCATACGCAATCACGGCACTGACATGTCTAGCGCTCTAAATTGGGAAACCAGAAGACATTTTCCCAGTCCAAAACACTACAATTATGCATTGTGCATCTGAAAAGAGCAGTGTGGCTGCAACGTTCACAAATCTGAAACTAAAGTAATGCCTTTTTCCCCCCACATTAATCAAAAACATTTCAATGGTCAAACGCAATGCAAGCGCTGACACATATATTACACAATTTCCATGACAAAGAATATGAGTGATAGAGTGAGAAGCGTTCAGGAGGTGGACAGACAGCAAAAATTGAAAAATTGTAACATATATATTAGAAAATGGTAGGGCTTGAGCTAGGATTGACTCTGTGCCAAAAGAGAGACAGATATATAGAAAGTAAGAGACAGACGGGGATTAAAATCTCACATGCGTGTGTGTTTGTGGCTGTGTGTGAGTTTGTGTGTGTGATTTTTTTTTTTTTTTCTCACTGTTGGTCTTTAGACTTTGTTTCATTGGCTCAGAACTGGGTGCCTTATCGCACGTTCCCAGACGCACACGGACAATAGCCTATTTTGCACCATTAAATGCATGTTTGTCAAAATACAATTTCAA
Organism: Enteromius treurensis; assembly: GCA_032275025.1. Classification (NCBI taxonomy): domain Eukaryota; kingdom Metazoa; phylum Chordata; class Actinopteri; order Cypriniformes; family Cyprinidae; genus Enteromius; species Enteromius treurensis. The sequence goes on from JAUCMU010000125.1 coordinate 23,714,633, forward strand.
TTAAATCCCACAAACCTACTGGTTTGTGCTTTGCTCCACTTACCACTGAGGGAATGGAACAGAGGATGGAATAACTCTCTCTCTCTCTTTTTCTCTCTCATTTTTATATGTATACAGTACACATACGCACATAGGCAGTGGACAGGGAGCGAGAATGAGAAGCCAAATGAAAGATAGAGAGGCTGGGAGAAGGAAACAGGATTGTTTGAAGCACACAATGAAGGTTGACTGATTTTCCAAACTGTGGACAGCAAACAATCGTTTCCGCCGTGATTTGACACGGATGCCGCCTTCGCTTGCATTTTTGAATTAAATAACTCAAGAGCGCTGGTTTAAAACAAAGTGTCTTAACTTAATGCTACACCGGCTTATTCCTAATCGATTTATACACGGTCACAAACAAAAGCGGTTTTCCAGCACAAACAAATTCAGATGAGAAATGGTGTCATATCGCCAAGATGCTTCCAGTTGTGCATGTTACACGTTGTACAATCTCATCTCATCAACGGCGCACAACTCACCATCCCTGTGGATATAAGGACTCGTAACTTCTCTGTTAGTCAACCTAACTGGCCTCGCACTACACTGAGCCGTGGACCCTGCATATATTTCTTATGAAAAAGGGACCAGATTGAGTCACCACATTTAATTCCCAGCATGCCAAGGGGAGTAAGAGGCTAATTAAGTAAACCGGAGGTAGAGAGGGTCTAGCTGGCTGCTCCAGATCTCAAACACTGGAGGGCTTTGGCCCTTTGGGCCTGCTGAAATTGAGCGAAAACTTGCAAAATGAGAAGGGTTCATATTTCCGTGGGGTTAAGCCGTGAGGTCTTAAAGAGACGTCCTCAGGTTCTCGGTCTAGCACCTCATCAAAAGTCGAGTGAACTTTCAGAGAAAGTTCTCAGCCTAGACAAGCTTTGGTTTCGCGAAGGCTTTCATTACGGACCAGTGAACTGGGGAAAGATACATAGGTTGCGAGCACCTTCCGTGGCATGTTTTCGAGGTTTTTTTAACAAAGTGATTATCTGGAAAAGACAAAATGGGGACGCTCGTATATGGGCCCTGACAATATGAAGAACAACACATTCTTTTTGCCCAGATACTGGGAAGCGTGGGAACAGATAATTGCTAAAGCATTACCACGGCCTATTTTATGCTCTCAATTTAGCACCCAAAAAACTTTAAACTTCTCAGCATCACTCCTGTTTGAAAAGCCCTTTGTGCAAAGACACACTTTAATTCCTTGGAGCCAGAAAGGTGCCACGTTAAAGCCATATACTAACTTAGCTTCAAAGTAATAGCAAAATAGCTTAATGCAGTAGACGTTTCTCTCAGACTAAAGGCTTAAATTCATTCACGTGGTCCAATGATGTTAAACATCGACCTTTATCCTCCAGCAACCATTTTGTCATCTTAAAAACCTTTTAAATATGCTTGTGAGCACAAAGAAACAGAAACTTTGCTAATCCCAGTAGTCCTTAATGAAACAATCTAGAAAAAAATAAATACATATTAAATAATATATATATTTATATAAAGTTATATTAAGTTTAAACTAGACAAATATTTAAGGGACCTGGTATAGCCATAACACTTATTACACAGCTCTGTTTATTATATTATATTCCATTATATTCAGAGGTGTAAAGAGTATCTGAAAACCATACTTGAGTAAAAGTACAGATACCTTACTGTAAAAATGGCTCCATTACAAGTTACAAGTCACCAATTTCAATAAGACTTGAGTAAAACTTACCCCCAGTTTCACAAACAAGGCTTAAGCTAGTCCCAGACTAAATTGCATGTTTGAGCTGAAAAAATCTTGCTCTGACATATTTTAAAACATGTCAGTGTCATTGTTCTGTGTTAAGATGCACACCCGTAATATTTTCTTATAAGGGGTTTTTGTAAAAGTTGCTTAAATATCTTAATTAATCTGTTTGTGAAACCGGTCCTTAAAGTATCCGACAGCTTAATTATTTTAGTCATACTAAATGTAAGCTCAAAGAAAACAAGAAACTGCTTATTTATGAGGTTTTAATTCCTAATACATTTCAAAATGGCAGAACAAAATAGATCAAACAAGTCAGTCTGAGTCAAACTCTAATGATCAAAAAAGGCAAAAGTAAAACCTTTTTTTTTTATATTATTATTTTTTCAAAAAAGGTATTTTTAGTCTTAAAAGTAAAATAAAATAAATAAAATAAAAAGCTGACTTTGATTTACCTCTCAGTCTCAGAGGAGGGCAATATTTTTATTTTTATATTACTTCAACAAAAGCAGCCATGTCGCTAATTAATGTGACACACCTGGTATTCGGCAAGCTGCTAATTCACGTTCAGGTGGAGTAGCCTCATTTAGCTCATATAGCTAAATAGCATCCAGTACCTTAAGTACCCTGCAGATGGCTATATCGCCTCTTCTGCCCAAGAAATTAGCCGCAGTAGATAAAGATGCCGACTTGTCGCCCACAATCACAATGTAATGAGTAACGGTAAGTGTCCGTTCAAATGTACATATATTCAATCAAAAATGTAGTCGAGCAGAGAGTGAATATAAATGCTTATATTTTTGATACTCAGTACAAGAACAAAGTAGCCAAAACAATACTTAAGAAAATAAATCTGGACATTTTCTACATTCTTTAATTCAGGTTGTCTATTCTAATCCTGATTCTAATTCTAATTCTAATTCTAATTCTAATTCTAATTAAACTACTATTGATGTCAAAATACTTCTGAAGCCTTATTAACTTCTAGTTTCTCAGTGTTTCTGACCCACACACTTGGCTGCTATTCCTTTGCGAGGGTGCATAGAGCCCTTACAGGTGTGCTGTGTTATCAGAAATGACTGTAAGCGTGAAGATGTGCCCCAATGGTGTGTCTCTTGCCTGGACCACAGGTGGCTTGAGCTAAATCAAGGCCAGTGTCAGTGCATTGTCACCGCTAAACTCTCCTGAGCTGGAACTAAGATATCAATAGCCTCTATACTGTACCTGAGGACTGCTGGAGGAGAGAATGACACTGAACACACACACACACATATTCCGGCCACCTGCTGTGAACGTGTACAGTATGTTAGCTTAGAGGCTGAGGAGTCTTTAAGTTGTGTGTAATGGCAACTATACTAACAATAAGAGCTAATGACTAATGCTAATAACTCAGTGTCTGTTTGTACATCAGCTACGAGTGTGGACGGCTTTGATAAAACACTGTTTTGTTCACATTACACCCTATATTAAATCTTTCATTCCTGTCATTATATATTTGGAAACCGTCTGCTCAAGGTTTGGCCAGCATGTTAACACTAGCTAAGCTAACGGCTTAAAATCTCTGCATGTATTATTAAACCGCCTTTTCACACCCAAGCTCATCAGAAAAATGAGCATACTTTATTAAATGCACTTTCACAGGGGGTTTATGCCTGCGTGTCTGCAACGATCAAAGCACCTTGCCACATCGCTTTCTCACATTTGACTCTGATTCCTCTTGGCAAAGTGATTCAATTAAATATTTCTCTCACACACACACACACACTTGCACAACCAAAAATAAATAGAGAGATAGAGAACACATCAGCAGTAAAGATGGTTCTATTGGCAAAGAGGTTTGAGTCTTCTAAACCAAATTGTCTCTTCCTGTTTAAAGCTGTGATTATTTAAACATGTCTGAATTGGCAGTCCAGCAATCTATTTGCATGCTTGGTTAGGCATATGTCAGTGGGAAGAGATTTTGTCGTACCGTGGTATTTCGAACATACTGTAAGATCCGACACAGACATATTTCACATGAATGCCCAAGGCTTCCAGTTAGCTATAAGCTGCATAAAACCAGTCCATTATGCTGCTTGATGCTGTAAACTGGTATTTGTCATACTATTTTTAATAAGTGGCAAAATAATAAACACACTGATTTGCAGCACAAATACTTTCGTATAAACATTCTTAAATCTTTATGCATTTACTTTTGAAAAAATTACAAAACATGACGCCTTTTTCCCCCGAAAATCTAAATGAAGTAATTTTAATTTTAAAACATATCTACCAGTAGACTACCAGTACCAGTAGTTTTTTTCTCCTTAAGCATAAACTCTGATATTTCTTTTTAAAAAACAAGATGTTATATATTAAGTAATTTTTCTTCTCGAATACATGTATCTTTACTTGAGAATGTTTATATATTTGAGGAATACTGGGAAAGAAGATCAGAGAGCAAAATGCTGTTTAGCAGTTGCAAGTGACAATTTTTTTTCAGTGCTTCGTTTTATCGGAAGCAAACTAGTTCTGACACGTTTTGCAAAGCTCTTTCTCCGTAAGTCGTTTACAGTTGCAATAATATAGAATCCGAATGATTTGTGTGCAGGCTGTAGTGAACATCAGTTAATCATATCATGTTTATAATGTATTGTGTTATCATTCATTTACAATCCATAAAGAGTCCTTCTAAATGTTAAAGTCCTTTTAAATTTTAAAGAACTGAAATCAGTACAGTTAAGTCAATTGAGAAAAAAAAAGAAAAAAAAAAAAATATTAATGCATGGTTGTAATATTTAAGATTGCATTTCCTGCACATACATCTATATATACTGTAACAGTGATATAAAATGATTCCTGCCGTGAAATAAGGTCATTTTTGGCCTGATTTTGACCGTTGACCCTTAGGAATTGATATTTTGCACGCTTGAAGGGTTTCACCTTTCTTTCCTACCTTACTCTCTCTCTCTTTCTCTTTCAGGCGGATTGATTTTTGCCCATTCCCACCTAGCAGTGCAACACTGATTCTCAAGCAGTGGGGCTGTGGGAAATATTTATCCTTATTGATCCGAGGGGCTGATGAGTCTGTTATGAACGCTGCAGTTCAAACAGTTTTGGTCCCACAAACATCTCTAAATATCAATCAGCTACGGGTGGACTGAGAGCCAATACTCGGATTGTTTGTGAATGCCAAGAAGGCTGAGCCTGTTTTCCAGGAAGCCAAGCGTTTTTTGCTGGAGCCCTCATGCAAGACTGGACAAACACGTCAGAAGCATGTTTCCTTATAATTGTCTCTCTGTAGCGCAGCATTAAGGAAAGTGCAGCCGCTGAGAGAGACAGAAAGAGAACATTAGCGGCGAGGAGAAAACATCTTCCTCGCGTAGAAAAGGTGCTGGAGGGGTTTACTGGCTGTGAGCGTGGCAAGAGGGGGTGCTGATAATTCTGTCTGCTGTCATGTCATTAAAAATTCAACACCTACAGGATATTTTCTGCATCAAACTTTCATGCCATCAGGTTGTCTCGACAGCACTGGCTTCACACACCCTAACGATGATAAAACTGATGAGAAAAAGCTCATCTTCCTGTGTGCTGTCTCTGATAAAGGCGCACATCGCGGCGAGTCGCTGACAGACAGGGTACAGTAGGCAACAGCGAGCTTGGAGAGAATGCATAAAGGTTTAAGGTGGCTCATCTCTTACTTGGGTTCGTCGTGCCTCCACATTGAGAAACCGCAAGGGAGACCTTAACAGCTGGAGCCTCTTCCAGAAACACAATCTGTTTCTTCTCGTTCGTATGCACTCACGCATTATAGCTGATTTAAGCTATCTGACTTTTAGCCGTCATACTCTTTTAAATCTCTGAGAAAAAGTCAACAAAGTCGATCATCTCTCAGCAATAAAACTATCCACAAGTTCTCCCGCGCAATTGTATTACGCAAGGTCATATGGAAATCTGTCCTGTTTCCCGGCCGGCACACTGCATCACTTGTCATGCCAGCATACTAAACAACAGCAGAAAGTGCTTGATGAATTCAGCAGAGCACAGCGTTCAAAAGGCTAAGCTTGTGAAAAGTGACTTTACTTAGCAGAAGAGCGTTAAACATGCCCGCCATGAAACTCAACTCAATAAACATCTGCATTCACAGCTTATTGCTTAAGATAATGTGCATTAATTGTTGTTCAGCAGCATTGCTGGTTATTGAAGAAGATTTCGATGAAAAATTTCAAATGATGTAATCTGCCTAAAAGCGTCCCTGAACTACACCCTCATATATCACAACAAACATGCAGTGCATTAATAGGAATTAAATGTTGCTTTTATTTTTATTAGGAGCTGAATGATTTGGCTTTTTATCAATAGAACTACTGGACTTTAAAGTTGGACGGGGTACAAAATAAAAATGAAATAGTCCCCACGAAATGGCTCTAATAGTAGCGTGAGGCTGTCATTATAGAAAAAAAAGAAACAATCAATTTTAACATTGCTGACGCACCACCTGAAAATCTAATAAGCAGTACATTTTCCTCCATATTCCATGTGCAGTGAGTGAGCTGCATAGAGAGGCTGGTAATGTGTGAGGCAATTTAATAAGACTTACTCCTGGCTGTAATATTGCACGATAAACACGGTTCACCAGGGGGAAAAAAAGGTATGCACACAGAGAGAATCATGCCCTGGCACACGCCTCCTCCTAAAACTTCCATGGAAAAATAAAAACGCTAGTTCTAAATACGTGGAGCATCAAAAATCATATTGTGTGACGCACGATCCGTGTACAGTAGGAATAGCGTTAGCATTCACACATGTTAAAAATTTACCATAGCAACCATAGGTTCTGCTAAAGTACCCTACAAAAGACAATGCCATATGCTAAATGAATATAATATGCATGTGATAATAGCATTTACTGAGGTGTTGCATAAAATCTCTTGTGAAAAAGAAGTGCATGTATGTACTGTACTAAATGTGCAACTCAAATCCTAAACGCGTGTACACACATAAATATTTATTTGCAAAAACTATATCACATTAATAAAGTGCACTTTGAAAAAATAAAAAGAAATAATTATAAAACCGTGTAACACTTCGAGCCACAATTCTCACCATTAACTTGATGCTTATTAGTATGCATATTGCTAGCATTTTGGCTGTTTGTTGATTTTTATGAGCACATTATAATGCCTTTTTCTGCATTACTATATTTTAGATCTCTTGATCCTATACATACTGTACATAAAGTTAACAACTAACTCACTAACTGTAAATAAGCAAACCCATTAGGAAGTTACTGATTAATTAATAGTTGCATATTTGTTCCTTATTCTAAATCGTCATCAAATTCATATTTAAAGCTGCACTTAAATGGATAAATATAAGTTCTATTTATATAGCAAATGTAAACGCACAACAAATAGTGTCACGAATAAACCTCAGGCTGAAGAAAAAGTGAATTCACATCTGTAAAGTAGAATACAGAAAAAGGAAGTCCAATGCTCTTCAGCAATAAAACAAAACAAAACAATAAAGCACAATGGTTAGTTTTTGAAGTCATTTTTGCTTGTGAGTATTGTTGAACTGGATCATTAAATGTCAACAGCAAAGATATTGGTTAATAAAATGTGATTAGATACATTTGTGTAACTTAATTATTGCAGGTTTGTGTCATATTCTGAGTTCATTTTATGTCACTTTGATGATTGAGAATGAGATAAATTAATGCACATTCACATTTAGTCTAGAACTACACTGTATTCACACACCGCGCACAATGCCTCTGTATTTCTGATTTCTCCCAACATCGTGTCAGGAGAGTTGTCAGCCAATAAATAAGAAAACAAAGTAACTGGCGTCACTTTTTAAAAAAAGTAATGCATTACTTTACTAGTAACTCGGAAAAAAATGTATATTATTAAGTAACCCGCGTTACTTGTAGTGCGTTACCCTCAACATTGATTGTTACAACGGTAAAACTGTGGTTACTTGGTATCTGTGTCAAGAAAATAATTTTAAATTGACAAAACCCTTCTTATGCTGCCTTTGAAGATACCATTTTTCAATAATGTATATTTTATGAGAGAGAAAAAAATGCTGTACGTATGCCGACCACAATTCCGGCGCAGTAGGGCTGTATGAAGTGTATGGTGTTCATACATGACTGCTCTAGCTGTCTCCTGGTCTGTCGCATTCACTGACATTTACAACACAGCCCAAGCTGCCAGTGTATAATTCACCCTGGGCCATGGAGAGTGTATATTTAGGACAGGCCTATCTCGGTCAACCCCTAAAACATTCTCGCTAAACTCTCTCACACTTGACTGAAAGCCATGTCCAAGCTAGCGTCTAAACATGACCCTGCGCCACTGTGGGCGAGGAGCAGCACACAGAATGACAAACTCTTTTCTCACTTTCTTCTGTGCCTTCTGTTCAGTTTCCTCCGTAACACCGTTGGCTTCCATTTTGTTCCTTTTACCCATTAGCTCAAGAGGAAAATTGCACATTTTCTTCACATTTTTAAAGGGTTAGCGGATTTGGCTATCAACATTATGCTGTAGATGAAGACATAATGGACCGCAAATGAGCTCCTGTGATAGGTGGATCATCTCCCACCTAATACAAACACACTAAAAGCCATTAACTAGAGGAAGCTTTCAAACTTTCCCACCCGCATTACTTCAGCAACGAGAACGGACTAACAATCAGCAGAGGTTCTCAAGAATGCAAATAAGCACAATGTGAAAAAGCTACAGCTAGAAGCCCGAAACATATCACTTCTTTCAACTTCTCCCCTACATTAGCATTTAATTTTCTACATCACTTAAGTGTGCTCATTATATATATTTGCTACATAAGAAATGGAGGATAAGGCGCTTGCTTAATTTGTTCTCCTCCCTCAAGGGCTTGGCTAATCTATTGTATGGCGTAAAGGGCTTGTATTGTCGTACACTCTGTTGGAGGGGGTGCGAGTGCATTAGTATTATTAAAAGAATGATGAAAAGTGACTCCGTCGCTCGCCGATGATGAATCACTTGGCTGTCTTTTAAGAGTCAAATGACACGGGCTGGTGAGAATCCATGTGATGTGGCAGGATTTGACCCAGAGCACACATAAAAAAAATAAATAAATAAGAAAACAGGAAATCGCCAAAACGAAAAGAGCAGCTTTTCACAAAACCAGATGAACGGCTGTGCAAGATTGCTCACGATTCATGTAAAAGTGCATTAGGGCTGCTAACGCAGCTTCACAAACACATAAACTGTAAGCAAGGATGCTTTATTTTTCTCTGTGTGATCTTTCGAGGCAAATAAAATATTAATAGAGCTGGAATGCGAGTATGTGATCATTATAACAATTTCTCTGCTTGTGAAGAAAAGGAAAAGGTTTTTAAGACTGGAAATGCTGACTTGATGAAAGTAAGAGCATGGGGAGAGAAAGACAGCAAATGTGACCCAGAAAGCAAGGGTTTATGCAATGTTCTAAGAATTAAAATAATTATCATACCTTCATGGTTAGTTTTGGGTCAGGCGCTCTCAAATCTGGCCCTCGAGTTTGATCAAGGTTGGATATAACCTCTGCAGGAAAGTGGATCCTGAAGGCCGGAGTTTAATACTGTGTTTTGCGTCCACAGCACTCGGGATCACTACTATTATTTGCTTTTATTTTTTGGGTCACCGCTGGTTAAATTGCATTTTGAAGAATTTCCACAGTAAAGTATGATAGAAGTGGGAAGCCGGAAAGGACTTTATTCTGTATTACTGTACCATTAGCTGAGAAAGCTTTTTCTACTTATAGTGTCTGGAAGAGGTGTACGGTACAGCAAAGCCGAGCAAGCTATCATTAATATTGGACAAGCCCGAGATTTCCTGCATGCATTAGTGGCGAGATTAGTGACGTCTTTGCGCCACAGATGTGACAGGTGTGCGTAGGTACTTATGCAAGAGAGAGCACTCTGAGAATGTTCTGTCAATGTTGCTCACTGGTTAACGGAATGTTTGCCAAAGGGTTCTCACTAGCGTGTGTAGTTTCGTGGCAAGCTTTGAGCTCTAAGTCATAGCAAACCAAGACCTCCTCCCTTACATTACTTACAATAATTCTAGACCAATTGATATTTTCATCTTATAAACAACCTACACAGCAAGTGCTTAAGTGGGAAAGTGGGGTGTAAATGCATAAAGAAAACAAAACAAAAATATTAGACGGCAAACATCTTATCTGACTAATAATGGTTTAAAAAAAAAAACATGTTTCGATGTCAGAATTTGCAGCAGTTGTGGGGCAAGCCCTCTCTCTCTTCACTCAGAGTTGGTGTTTACTGAGGGAAGAGTAAATTCTGCCCTGTGGCCTCCCCTACAGATGATAATAGAACAGAGTTGGACCATAAATATGCCATATTAGTGCCCGCTTCACATGCCGCCTATCAGACACAACACAGATAAATCCTTGTCGCTTCACCCTCAAGGACTGTACCAAAGCCGTCCATCATAAGGCACTCTCCCACACACATACACACAGTGCTCCAAAAGAAGAGTCCTTTTGAACCTTTCACTATGTACTGTAGATGAAGTCAGCCTTTTGTCACTGTTCAAGTCAACATTCAAAGTAAAGGCCAATAAATTGTATTTTTTATTTTATTTTTTTGAAAGGGAAAAATGGGAGGTATGTGCCCCTAGAAATATGAGCATGCAGAGAAAAAAAACAGGACCATTAAACCCTGTCCTGCCTCAGGTCTACCACTCTGATCTTATGTGGACAGATTTGTATAATGGTAAATTGGCTCCCAATCTGGTTTAGTATGCACTAATTGTATCAAAGCCTAAAACATGATAGTTAGCTGCACTCAAAATAGCCTGTCTGTCCTGGGGCACAAGGGTCTCAGTTTTATATAGATAACACATTTTTGTACTATAAAGATGATTGTAGGTCTGAATGGGGAAAATGTCAGTTTGTTCTGAATTGTGTGTCACCAGTGATACAACATAACTGACACTTATCTGCAATTGACGTGAAAGACAGAGTTCTGCTCCAAACTTGAACTAATGGTTGAGCCAATGTGGTGTGTTGGACTGGTCATGTCATGTGCCTCCTGTTTTTTTATTAACACAGTGGGTACGGAAAGTATTTCACTCTCTGTTTTATTGCAGCCATTTGCTAAAAATCATTTAAGTTCTTTTTTTTTTCTTTATTAATGTACACATAGCACCCCATATCATAATAACAAACAAAACAATTATAATAAAAAAAGATAATCACTACTGTTTTGTTTACAGTAAATGTAAGGTTGTATATGGCTCAGTGGATTACAAAGTCCCTTTTGTTTTCTAGGAACAAGTATAGAATAAAAAAAAAGAAAAAGTAATGCAAATTACATAGCAGGCTGAATAAGTGAATTTGAATTGCTAATTCAATTTCTTGTTTCTTTATCAGAAAAGAAAAAAAAAGCTTTCTCTCATTCTTGTCTTTCTGATTGTATGGAAAATATGCGGTGTCGTCCTTGAAAACTCCTCATAGTTTCTACTCTGTCTCTTACTTTCTCTTTCACTCCCACACTCCCTCCTAATTTAAACAGCAATGCATCATGGGTATTACATCCAGCTTCGATCAATGATGGCTACAAATATCCCAGCAGCTTCTTTTCCCAGGAAATGGCCTGACTGTTCATAGTGTGAGCGAGCGAGCGAGTTTTGTCACCAGAGAGAGAGAGATGGGGTTGAAAGGTAATTTCCTTGTGTAGTAATGTATGGTGCCTGTATCATGACCAGTGTTTGCTGCGACTGACTGCGACAACCTCAAAATCAAAATGGACTCTGTTTGCCTTCATTTACATTCCTGGTCTTATTGTGGACAATCCATCATGCTATTTCAAAGAAATACAGCTCAATTATATTCGGTAACACTTTAGTATAGGGACCAATTCTCACTATTACTTAGCATGCCTATTAGTAAAATTCTGACTGTTTATTAGTGAATCACATGCTGCGTGACTTTATTCTACAGCTCTAATCCTACCCAATAAATAAACTTTGCTTATTTTACATATAATTAAATTAATAGCAAATTAGAAGTCTATTAAGGCAACGATCATAGATAATGGTTTATAAATGTTGACAACTGGACTTTAAAAAAGTGTAACTTTTATGTAATATTGTTTGACTATATAGTAAATAAATAAATGAAATGTTGTAAAAACATTTCAAATATATTTCTAACAGCAGATTTCTACCATAAAACGTTTCTGTTGTCAGTGCTTGCACACTGTTTTTAATAAAAAAAGAAAAGCTTTATATTTTATATATACATTTATTTTATTTTATTTTTTTTGGAATAATGATAAAAAAGCTGGTCCTACTTTAAATAAGGTGACCTTAACTACTATGTACTCACATCAGACAATGAGTATATATATATACTAGAGTTGTGCAAAGCAACTGGTATTTGTATCTGTATTTGTATTTGAGTAAAATTCAAAATAGGCGTTTTTTTGTTTTTTTTCATTACACTTCTAATTTACCTTATAGTTTAGGTATTCTTTAATTATATCTATTATAATAATTATGGACATGCAATATCGGTTGATGTTTTCCAAAGGAACGTCATTGAAAAGAAAATAACATAACATGGAAAAAAATATCATATCACGTTTTTTTCTGGGGAGATAACGATTCACAATTTTTATCCCGATCCTTTTTCAAGTCGTTTTTTTAAGACTATTTTGCAAATTACAGAGGTAGGGGTGAGCGATAAGACAAAAATATCATATTACAATGATTTTTTTTGATTTTACTATTTTGCAAGTTGTCTGAGCAGTAATAACTAATTTGCCTTTTTTATAAAAAGCCTTTCAAGGTAACAAAGTATAAAATAAAGAAGGGCAGATATTTAGACCAAAATGAGCATTGTTCTCTATTCTTTGTTACTCGAATAGATACACATTACAAATAACCATAATACGAATAAAACAAACAGTGCTTTTATTTGTCAGGAAGAGTAGGTGTATTCAGCAGTATTGAATTAACAACCATGAAAGCTGAAACACTACATACTTATACACCACATACATCATTTACTCACTCTCAGCTCGTTTTTATCTGAATGAGTTTCTTTTTTCTGTTGAACATTGTATTGAATTCAATGAGGACCAGCTACTGTTTGGTTACTCAATATCTCATTTTGTGTTTGTGACAGTATTACCACAATCACATGTTATAAATATCTTAGTTCAGTAATTATTTGCTATTTGACAGGCATTTAGTGCGCGCACGCTTCAGGTTTACGCGCTGGAAAAGCACATCCGGACAGCACACATATGAAATGTTAAATCAGCAAGACTTTAAAGCGAATAATGTACTTTTGTGATAGCGAATAAGTGCGAGTGTATTTCTACCACTGAGTTAACACTGATGTGAATGTGTGCTGTGTGGAGCAGCCTGTGTCACTCATCCGGGCATACACTGCGGTCTCATGAGGAAATGCAGCTTTTTGATATGCCTTTTTTCTTGTTCACAAATACAAATATTTTTAAAGTATTTCTTTGAAAGAAGTATTCATAAAAAACACATTATTTGGGCCTTTCCCAATAATGTGTTTGGGTTCGGCTTCACCCCTAATATAGACATGTGTGTTTGTGTGTGTAAAAACAAAGCTTTAGCGAAGCTATATTTTCTACCAAGATTTACTACAATCAAACCAAGTTGTTTCACTTGAAAATACAACAATTCACTGAAGCAACATGTCCTGTTTATGCAATTCATGACTTTAAAGTTGAACATCTAAGGAATGAGGAATCAGCTTGTATGTTGCTCCGGCTCAGGCCAGCACTAAATATTCAAAGAGCTGACCATAAGGGTTGTCCGTGAATGTCACCTCATCTCACGCAGCCATGTCTCAGCCAGCGTAAAGGTGACACGGGTGTAATCCTGCAGGCCGGCATTCTTCAATACAGCTGCTCTCTGTTGACTGAGGGCAGTTCTCCGGCGAGCCCACGGATCCCTTAAAGACGCCACAAACACCCCCTCCTGCCAAAAAGTCAATATTTGTCTGGTGCTGCAGGTGAATACTTTCTAAATTTGCTCTCTCTCCTAAATACCATCCTTTCTGGATCGCACCGCAACACAGAGCATTCGCCTTTATTGTCAGACTGAGGAAGGCCACCAACTCTCATCCGCCAACAAGAGAAGCTATTTCTGTCTCAGCTGCGCCGCTGTGCATCTGTCTGCGAGAATATATCAGCATTGCCCCTCTTTTTATGGAGAGCAAATGAAATGAAATTACTTTCATCTGTAAACTGTTTCCGTCTATGGCTTGCCGTAGTCGGGGGTGAAATTGCATTTCTCTCTCCCTCACCCCTTCTCTTACTTTTTCGCTCCTTTTTTTTCTGTTTCTCTCCCACCATCCAACCGTTGCTCTTTGGGTAATAGTGCTTTGATGGAAAAGCTCCGTGAGGGTGCAGATGGGGACTAAGCATGGTGAGATCATGAATGGGGGATGGTTATTGTTTTTATTGATCTTTATAACACATGGAGGGCGTGTGATCACATCAACTTAGCGTTCATCACGGTGTGTTATCGATCGTCCGCCAATTATTGGCTAAAAAGCACAAGCCGGGGTTCAAAGAAGATAGAGCAGGCAAGAGCCAATAGTGGCCATTTGCAGAATGATCAAAGGTGTAATGTGTAACATAATCAATGGAAATAACGAACATGACTATGTCAGAGATCAGAGAGCGTGCGAATGTGAGGACGGTTTGTTTTGTGCATGCGTAAAACTTTGACTTCCTATTACATTTGTGACTACCATATATAAACATCAATGCATTGCCTTGTTTACTAATAGTAGCTTTATTACGTATTTCACTGGTACTAGCCTTGCGCACCAGTAAAAAAAAAAAGCAGAAATTATCTCCTAAATCAGTGCATTGCAAAGGTTATTTTATTCTTATTGTTTTGGTCTCTTTTTTTTGTGTAAACATTGAATTTAATCAAGATTTTCTTAATATCACCTATAAGGTTAGAAGAAAAAACAAAAACAAGCTAAATTCTCATATTCTCAATTCTCATTCTCTTCGTGCAAAAGCTTACTTCGTTTAGATTTTATTTTCTTCGTTTTTTTTTTTCTTATAATCAATTTAAAACAGATTAAGATATTTTAACAAATACAGTATATAAATACATGCATTGCAGTGTATTGTGTTATACATTACATACTTATTTTATAAATATTTTTGTGTGGTATTTTTTTTACTTATTTTACTTTGTTAACTTAAATGAGCAAATAGAGCTTGTCAAATCATACACCTCTCTAAATAGTAATAATGTATGTTTCTGCTTAAAACAAGAAAACACAAAACAAAAGCTGAAGCAATTTAGCCTCTCAAGTCAGTTTATCTCATTAAAAAAAAATTAAAAAATCCTGAGCGATAGTTTGCTAAAAAGAAATGCAGTGTATAGAGTTCTTGGATAAATCTAAAGTCCTGTGTGTCAGCCTTCCTCTCAAAAAAAAAAAAAAAAAAAGAGTCAGATGACTCTAGGACCCCCACTAAGATTGATTCATTCCTCCCTTCTTCCCACTGCATGTGTGCTCCAATCAGCAATATTTCACACTGACAGAAGGACCCCACAGCGGGCATCCACCAAGATGCTTGACTTTCTCCCCATATATTAAATTATTTCATTTGGTAAAAAATTACAACACATAACTCTTCTGAACCCCATCGCATGCACTTTTTTTAACAGGCCTAAGCACAAAGCTAGTGGACGAACAAAAGCGCATTTGAGATGTAAAACCCATCAAGCGCAATAATGGAGCCAGTTTCGTCTGTTTATTTATTTATAAGGACCTGTTATGCCCCTGAATTAGAATCCTGTCTCCTGCTCCGGCCGGCCTGAGTTAATGGGTCGAGCGTCAGCAAATATGTGTCGGGCTGGTAACGAATGAGCAAATATCTCGCGAGCGCCTGTGCGCCAACAATTACAGTACGTCCGCTTTGGCCCCGGTGTCTCCTCCTGTTCCCTTCTTTCCTCTCTTCTTTTGTCAAGTGGTCTTGCGTCCCTAGCCAAACCTCCCGCGCTCTCCGTTCTGCTTCTTTCTTTCATCTCACTATTCTGTTACTCCCTCTCTCACGGAGCAGAAAGCCAGCATTACTATCCCTGTTCAGTTGATTGACTCCATTTTGTGGCAGACGCCTAGTGCATCACCCTCCCCTTTAGATAATGCCTTATCACGCAACAGTTAGCTTGTAGCTCCCCTGCTGCAAGCAAGCAAAGGAATGAAGGGGGGGTTTAGCTCAGGCCACATTCTGAATACCGATGCACTCATTTTTCTTTTTATTCAGTGTAATTCAGGGTCTAACCGCCCCCACCTCCACCAATCTTTCCTTCTGCCCCATGAATACTGCATCAGCTCTAACTGACTGTTCATGCTGACAAAGAGCCCTAAGAGCCCAGAGTTTGACTGGGGTGAGTCCATCTCCGTCATTGTCTCTTTTCTCGCTTTATCTCTCGTGTTGCACTTTCACCTCGCTCCCCCATAGAATGAAATGAATTGGAATTAACAGGTCTGTCTCCAGCAATAAGTTTGACTAAGTAATTCCAAGAGCAATCGGGCGAATTAGCATTAGGAGAGAAGTGACATGGAAGGATACCGTCTGACACGTAGTGCACTAAATCGTGTACAGACCCAGAGAGAAATGAATCTCTTTTGTTGCTAGTTTTAGCTCTGGGTGAGCAGAGAATGCTCAGAGTTTACGGGTGGCCAGGAAGAGCAGAAACACATTTTGGACATAAGTACTGCTGTTGCTTTTATCTTAATTCATAAACGGTTAATTTTGCGTTCCGTTTGCCAAATCTTTTTTCAAAGGCAACATTGTCAGTCAACTTTTAGGCCTATGACAGCTTGTCAACCCTACTGCATTTGAGTGAGACATTTTTTCTATTGTCTTATCTTAATTTGATGTTGTTATTTTTTTATATTTCATGTTACACACAACATGCATTCAGCTGTACTTTCAAATTCCAAATGTCTGAGTCTGTGTCAGGTTTGAGTACAAGCCCACCTGAGTGCACCCGAGTTCATTCAAAACCGTTCTTGTTCTTTGGCTTCTCAGAATCATTTGCACATTTGAGCTTCTCTACACAGCGTTTCAACAGATTTGCAACTCAGGACACCTGAGGGACTCATTTTAAACATCTAAAACATCACGGAAGTCTGCAAATAGACGCTCGAGGAGGCAACGGTATTGTGAACCGGGGTGTGTAAACTTTTGTGCAAATTCCGTTATTGTTTTGTCTCTGTATGTATTTAATTTTACCTCTACAGCTTCTTTAGGGCAGTACTGAAAAGGTGTTTTTTTAATGATTTCATATTATATAAAAAAAGAAAGAGCTAAGGGCATTGTGAACTAATGAGAAAAGTTTTAACTCATAAGCATAACTGTTTGTTCACCTAACATGCTGCGTGCTGAGAATGTATGTAAATATAGCACAAGAAAAGCATATGTTCCTCAGAAGCAAACTTGGCATCACTAAGTTGCAATCAAATTATCATTCACAGAGGTAAATGCAAAAGTTGTACTTTGGTCAGACTTTGGAGGTCTCGAAAGGGCAATTTGTCTCTGACTTGCCCAATTACTGTACTAAAGAACAAACAAATGTCAATACCCGATGAATAATTACTTTCATACAGACCTAATTAATCTTGCCAATTAAACCCGAGAGACGACAGGACTTTTTTATCTAGCTCTGATTGTCACAATCTATACAACCTCCGTGACCGTGACTCAAACCTTCGTGACTCCTGACGCCAAAACAAAGCTGCTTTCCTCACAGCGCACATGCGCGAGCACACGCTGAGCCTAATTAATGCACAAAGGGTCCTTAGTAGCAGCCTGTTTCATAGCCGTGATTCACACGCTCCATCTTTGAGTCATACACACATACGCTCACAAGGGAGAAAGAAAGGAAGCGATGAAACAAAGGAATTGAAATGGCTCTCAACTTTGTACCTGAGAGTGATAGACGCAATGTCTAACATTCAAGGTCCTCAATGGGTCAGAAAAAAAAAAGGCTACCTGGCAAAGTGTCTGATTTGAGTGATACAATAGAGAGAGAGAGAGAACTAAAACAACCGTTCTCCGTGCATTCTCTAAGACCATCTGGTCTGTGAATAACACGGTAAGAATGTTCTCTAATTAACGTTACACAAAGTCGCACTCTGTGGAAACTTACTGTATGTGTCTCGGTTGATTATGGGTTTAAAATACACTCTTACAAAAAAGGGTTATTGGTTACACTATCTATCTTGATAGATGTATGTCTACTTTAGACATACTGCTAAGCTTTGTAACTACATGTCAACTACATGTCTATTAACTCTCAGAGTAGGTTTAGGTTTAGTAGAATACGTTGACATATACTTGCAAAGTTTGTCATAGTCAGTATTTGTCAGTGAGTGTAAAGGAAAACTGCCTTTAAATTTGGTATGGATCGCTCCTATATAGTCTGCACTGCAGTTGTGTGCAGTGACGTAGTGCCACTGCGAGTCTGAGCCATTTCGTTTGCTGCAGTATGTGTGTGCGTGGGTATGAAGGTGCAAAAGGTGTGACTGTTTCTACCTGCTTAGTTGAGTTTAACTGGTCACATTTTGTGAGTTTAACGCTCCTTTTTGTTACAGCAAATCTCTCTTCATTCATTGACTTTCTCCACGACTCATTTTGCTTTCATTCACATGTCCCCTTTTTCTCTCTGTCCCTGCTCTGCTCTGTTGATCCTCAGCACTTTGTGTTGAGGCAGATTCAGCTGCCGGCGCACGGAACCGCTGCACATGGTTACCTTTCTGATTCAGTTTTCTATTCCCATGGTACCTCTCTCTCTCGCTCGCTCACTCTCTTTCTCTTTCTAACCTTCTTTCCACCCCCCCTCTCATGGCTCTGTGAGCTCGTACGTTTATAAGTCCTGTTTTCCACCCTTTTTCCCCCCTTTTCTTTTCTTTTCTTTCCTCACTCTCTCTCTCTTCTGCTGGTCGTCTAAGGCAGAGCATGCTTCTCACACAGTGCGCTCTGGAACAAAACGGACACCATTAACAAGGGAACACACCTATCCGTCTGCGCACCAGAGCTGTCAGTCAAGATGTTGAAAAATCGTGCCCTGCAACTCTGCGATGTACTGGAAATAATAAAAGTCTCTGATGAACACAGATATGAAGCACTGTGAAAGTATCACCAATTTTAATGTGCAGAATTTTATTGGGGATGCAGTACTTATTAAAATGTTTAAAACATATTAAAATGCCGCCCCTAAACCAATAAGCCAATATTTATTTTAATAAGCCATTTTTTTTATTTATAATTTTAATTAGTTTATTTAAATTATAAAATATTATCAGTGTTATGAGAGAAAACAAATAAATGGTTGATATTAAAAAAAAAAATAATAATAATAATAAATGCATACTACTATTAAGTGTAATGTGCCATTATAATGCAAAGTTAAATAAAATACAATAAATTAAATTAAATTAAATATAAAAAAATATAATAAATATAAGGGCTATTAAAAATCCAATGTTTATTTTTAATATTTTATAATATTTGCCATTATAAACAAAGAGAAACAGAGGGTATGGAACCAATAGGTTGTGCATCTCTAATGTTTACTAACTTGCTGTTTAGCTGATTGCCAGTGCAATTGATTGCAGAAAATATCGATTTAAGGTAAGAATAATGATGATGGTGATGAAGACCATGATGAACCTAATTATCAACATCATCGAAACGAATGCCTAATAAGTGTGTTTAATCCCAGAGTGCCTAAGGTAGTCTTCAGTGTAATGTTTTTCCAGATTTCTTTGCAGCCCTCGGGGAACTGATCAACAGAGAATGCATCCTGCCTTCTGCCTAAACATTCCCCTAATGGCCTGAAAACGCACACACTCACACAGACATACGCCAACATAATAACTAAGCCATCCTCCCTTAATTAAAGATCAGGGGAGAGGTGGTAGACGTCAATAACTGCACGAGAGGGGTCCTCCAGGTGTCTCTAACCGCCTCAGGAGGTCAAGCATTAAACCCGGGTGACACATGAGTCGACAGACAGAAGCTCAATATAAACATCTTTGCTTTCTTTGTCTCTTGCCATGTCAGAACAGCAGGAAATGAAATGTTGAAATAAAACAGCGGAATATAAGGTTCCATTTCCTCTCTTTCACAGATTCTGCCCCCTTCCTCACATGCCTCAAATTTCACCTCATCCGTTCTCTTTCTATCTCTAAAGTCGAGCGGAAGCAGAGCTAAAAAAGACAAAACAGCACGATACTCTCGCTCTAGACAACCAGTCAAAACCATTAAATATTAATTCCAAAGAGGATTGTGTTCTATTGTTGTGTGCTCTGTACAGAAAGCTGAGTGCCGATACTTTGTTCTCAAATTGCAAAAGAAAAAAAAGAAAAAAAGTGAAAGAAAAAAGGCAGATTACCAAAATCGGACACTATTGTAGTCCCTAATCCCCGCTGTAATCCAGAGGTATTGATCGATGATCCCAGGGATGGCTGGAGGCAGCGCCAGAAAAAGAAAATAGCAGCGTTCCTCTTCCTAAAGGGAATGGTATTTAGACCAAAGTAGCATTGTCAAGTTAAAACAGAAAAGCTTTGAAATAAAAGGCCCTTTGCCATTCATTGGTGTCCCATTCGCTCTTTGTTCAAGTCCATCTGCGTTTTATTCTAGACAAATACAGTGGCCGGTGGAAAAGCAGATTAGATACATGACTCTCAAAACTCAAAGTCTTTTGTTTGTACTGCCCATTGCCGAATAGTTTAGGGAGATACGATCAACTGCAGAAGTTCCATCAACGTTTGTTTAAGAATAGGCCAACGTATATGGCTGCCATTATTACTCAGGTCACAAAGCCAGTGAGTGACATGGCTAATGGGACTAGTATCTACAGCCTGTTGTCCCGGCTGCCCTTTAACCCAGGAAACAGATGAGTGTGGAAGTCGTCGCTAATGGCAACTGTAGCTATATTGTCTAAAAGAGGGAAAAATCGATACAGACTGTGTGTCTTAACCATATTGTCCAGCTGTAGCGGTGGTCAGACTTTTTAAAGCAGTCTATCCGCACATCTAGTCCACTCAAAGAACACCTGTGCCCAGAGCTCTGATAGCAGCCATCAAAGACTTGATTTACTGACATCAGTCAATACCATTCATCGGCTCGCTCACAATCCCTTCACCTTATGGCGTTTTCAATCTCTTAAAAAAAAAACTCCCATGGTTTATATTTCTTTGGCTCCTTTGAAGAATGTTACGGACACAAGCTGTTATAGATACCTGAGATCCGGGCGGTCTGCACAATGACTTTTTTTGCCTCTTTCCGCTGCGATAATTTTTGTGTGCATTTAACATTGAACTGACTCAGTCAGACACGTTTATTTCTCATTTTCGAACTGTGAGATACATTTCAACAATCAAGTAAAAAGTTAGGCAACCGCCGTGTGGCAACAAAAGGATGCACTACCATCACTTTTGTAAGCCTTCTTTTTGAAATGACTTATTTATATTTTGTGAAGGTGTGAAGTCAGCTCCACTCAAGCTTATATTTGAAGTCTTTGTTGGCCTCTTTTACAGATGGAAGTAACATGCCTTTCATTGCTAGTATCATTATGAACATTCCTGGATACTTTAACTAAACACTTTCATCATGGCGAAACATTGATGGATAATTCAAATTATCTTGGTTTATTTTTTTCATATTTTCTTTCTATGCACACAATTGCAAAATTAGATAATTAATTTTTACTCAGTCTTTAATATTTACAGAAATATGTTCAGAAAAAAAAGTGCAATTTGAAGTTTGTATTTATATTAAATATACGTTAATAGTTGTATTTATTCATTTATTTATTTTCAATTAATACTCTATCATTAAAAAGTTGTTGCCAATATATATATTTCACGAGTTTTCACTTTCTCATTAATACGAATAAAATAACGAGTTTGGCTTGCTGTCTGGGGGAGCGGACTGCTAGGGTCTGGCGGAGGAGACGTTGTAAAATTACTTGACAAGTCAGTCATCTGTGTATATTTCCAAGAAAGACAGGGGTTAAATGGGCAACCCTTTAAGCCGGAATTGACTGGTGGCCTATATGTCATACATGTGCACAACACCAGTGACATATTCTTAAAGGCATAGTTCAAAACACACACGAACACAGCACCTCATTAGTCACCATCACTAGAGGTGTTAGATGTCCTAGCACTGCATGTATTTACCTGACTGCAACACAATACACCAAAGGCTAATGAGATCACTCTTTCCACAGCCAAATCCCTCTCTCCCTGCATCCATCCCTCCCCTCCAGCTCCTGCTTCCACCTCTCCATCCCACAAGAAGCTTCTGTAGAGAAGGAGGAGCTGACTGTTTGGCAAGAGCTGTGAGGGGCGTCCTGCCACCCGAGGGATCGGCATGTATGTGAAAGTAAACATCATGGTAAATTTCAAATCCTTGTGAAGATCTTGCTGTAAACCGAGAATAACTATTTTTTATTGTTTACTAAATGGAGGGTTTACAGACATAATGTTCTCGGTTAAGTGTAATAAGCATGAAAGAGCTGCCTGCATGTACATCGCAATGAAATCACCGGCATATACAAACAGAAATCCTCGCAAACAGCCACTGCAGTGTTTTTGAACACGTTAATCCCTTAAAGGGGGCTTAAGGACACGTCTCAGAGGTATGATCCCTGCAGAGGAGTCTGTGCGTAATTAACACTGTCAGTGTTTTTGAACGGTAGGGCCAATTACAAAGAAACAGACGAGAAAAACAGAACAAAAAATGAGAGGAACTGGTGGAGGACTTCTATTCTTATGGATGAGAGGAGTTTTGGAAGACAGACAGGGTCGATTTAATGTTCTCATCATCATTTTAAAATCCATATCAAAGGGCAAGAATAATGAACACAGCGACCACAACTCAACCCTTCATTATGAGAAATCTTACATTTAATTCTCACCTCACAGTTTGAAGAGAGCAGGGAAAGGCAAACTTGAACATGAGCTGAGATAAACTTTAAATGGGTACACTAAAGAATTGTAACTCTGAAATTGCTGCTAAATTTCAATGAATAATAAAGAAATGGCAAGTTACATGAATTCTTGAAGTTTGTTTTGTTGTGGTTGTTTGTTGTTTTTTGTGTAAAACGTCTTACAGCTTCAAAAGAAAGAAGGAAAGTATGTCTTTAACCTGGTTTTGACATTCCTTCTTCTGTTAAGCATAAACATAATTTTATGTTTTTTTTGTTTGTTTGTTTGTTTGGTCGTCTGTTTGTTTTAGGTTCTCTGTTTTTGTTTACTTGTCTGAAAACTATGTTTATAAGTCAGTTTGTAGACTAGCATTTATTTATGTGTTTGTTTTATTAAAAACGATTATTTCTCAAACAAATGAAAAAGCAAGTTTAGTTGTTTAGATTCTAGCAGACGATGGCAATGATGCATCTGCATCGAGCAGTGTAAGCATGGTAACAGTGGATATAAGGTGTTGCCAAGGCAACCAAGGTGGATCTAGAAGTGAAAGCAGGTATGGGCAGACTTGTCGGTTCTTCAGAAACTATTAAATTTATTTCAGTTGTTTCTTTAATCATCTCTGTGATTTATGGGGTCTTTTATTCTCTGATTTCAGTGGACTCTCTTTTAATAACAGGGAGACAATGAACACCATCTGAGATGAAATAATTAAAAGTGTTCAAAAGATAAGATTCTTGTCTTTTTCTATAGTTTTACAGGCTGATTGAATAAAGCTTGGAATGACGGTCGGCAAAATATGATAATGCGAAAAGCTAAATTAATTATAGGATGAACAAAGATACTAATGATGAATATGGAGAAGATTGGTTTCAATCAGCCAGGCTAAGATCAAAACAAAATTCAACAGAGTTTGGACTGTGTGACGTAAAAATGAAGAAGATGCCATTTTTAGGAACATTTTCCAAAATGTACTTTTTTTGCGCACAAGTAAAACAATTCTAAATTATTCTAAAATGAGCCAAAACAATTCAATACTATCTGATTAAGCCTTGTCAAGATAACTGGATTATCTTAACTGGATTGATTCCTTAAACACTGAAAACTTTGTATGCAACAAAAATGGACTATACACTGTACGGTGTTAGATTAAATCAGATTAAATTGTCTACGGATATTTTGGACCTAATTTGATATATCATGCACTAGAAAATGAACTGAAGTGACAGGGAGTGTGAGGTAGGAGTGAAAGATAGAAGAACTCTCTCTGTCCGGTCTGACTTTGCCTCTGTCCGGCTGGTCTCCATGGAGATCGGCTAAATAAAGTAAGTGGACTTTCTCTCCATGATGAGAAATGGGCCATGAGGTTTATGCATCCTTAGTACCCTCCAGAAGCCCCCCCAAGAGATACACACACGCTGTGTGTACAGTCACAAGGACATCATAGGATTCTGTACATTTATTAGGACCGAAGCATATTGTTCCGTTTTAAAAGTATAACAAAAATGGCTGGTTACTGTCAGAAAATAAAGTCTGAAATCAGTTTATTTTGGAGTTATGACCTACCTAAACATAAACATCTGTACATAAGGCAAGAATATAATACAAAAATGCCATGCCTGACCAAATGAGAATCCAGTATGTCAGAGCGCTGCATAATGTGGCTTCACCTTTAAAGGATGTGACGCCAAGCATGTCCATTATGGCACAGGGCATCTGAGGCCACTCTTACAGGCACACCTGACAAGCGCCACGTGTTGCTTTTCCTGCACGCTAACACTTTCTCCTAACCTTTTCATTGGAAAAGGCTTCATTGATTTAAACAGGCCACAACCATTTCACCTGCCGTGGACAGCCTGTGGGAGCTCCAGGGGGTCTGCTGACAGCGGGGCATTGGCCCAGCATGTGGTCCCTATCTGGGGACCAGGCAAGAGCCCACCTACCTGGATAACTAATGCTTACCACTGCGTCCTGCAATGGCAAGTAGATTTCAAGTTAGAAAAGAGCTGTGTATGTGTGTTTAAGTATCTGTGAGTGGGAGAGAGGGAGAAAAGAGAAACAGAGAGAGAAAGAGTGATTAAATGTAGGAAGGTGTTTGGAATTGAGAATATAATGGAAGTAAACATAACAGTTTATGTAGAGGAGCACTAATAAATAGAAATTAAATGCAATTCCAAAAGCAAACAACAGGGGGCAGCACAGAGCTGAAATCTTGTATACCACAGAAAGTACAGCCCGCTTTTTCTGCTTTCACCTCCGGGAAGAGCAGATGTAATGTTTTGCTTGCATTGATTACATGTCCAAAGACTCCTTTAAAACAAGGAAACCATCCTTTGTAGATACGAAGAGTGAATTGTAAAAAAAAAAAAAAAAAAGAAAGACCTTCTGATTATCTTAAACCGTCCTGCTGTGAGGGCTAATACTAGCTCCCATTACCTGGCTTGAACAGTTTGAAGCTGATCTGACTTGAGATATTAATATCGGCTTGCTGTACTCTGCTCATAAATGGGAAGGCTGATTGGTTTAAAATGAGCTGCAGCACAGAGCCTAAATTGACATTGAAATCTATTGACTTGCCGGAGACAGAGACAGGCCCGGAATACCAAAGGAGAAAGGGATTAAACAGACTCATTCTTCATGAAATTAGGAATTCCTCACGAGGACATCTATCTATCTTTTTTTCTATCTTTTTATCTATCTTTTTATCTATCTATCTATCTATCTATCTATCTATCTATCTATCTATCTATCTATCTATCTATCTATCTATCTATCTATCTATTCTATTCTATTCGTCCAGCCATCCGTCTATATCTGTCTATCTGCCCACAGTATATCTTGCTCTTCTCAGTCTTTTTCTACCTTGTTCCCCTCTTGCTGTCTGCCATGATTTGTAGAGACAGCTCTTTACCATACCAGTAAAGCAGGCAGGCCCAGTCCCCGCCAAATGGTCTACAAGAGCCAGTGGCCCACCCTTAGGCAAACATATCCCCCCTACCTCTGTCTTACACAATCTCCATCACCACACCTGCGTACGCAGAGATTTAGATTCCAAAAGAGGGCAGGCCTCAACCCATCCCTGATAAACAAGCTACAATAGGATAAAAGCCCAACTTTGCGTGCATAATACTATGGAACAAATATCGCGAGTCCCTCCACATGTGCAGATAAACGTGGAAAAGAAATCTTTCTCTCTCTGCCGCTGTCGTTGGCTGTTTACAGTAGTGTGTTGGGAGCTACAGAGCCAGTGTCATCACGCAAAAGGCCACACTGTCAGCATCTTTCAGCTCTCGCCACAGGGACACAGGGTGTGTGTATGATTGTGTGTGCCTGCGTGAGCAAAGGACAGAGAGTATTCAAGAAAGAAAGAAGGAAAGAAAGATTAAGAGATGAGACAGAGAGATAGAAAAAGAGGTCCATCCTTGAGCTGCTTTAGCAGAGTGCTTCAGACATTGAGTAAGTGCTGAAAGCTGCCCAGAAGCTTTAGCTGGACATTAGTGCCCAGCTCAGCAGAACTTCCTGTGGATCCATCTGCTAAAGTGAGCCATCAGACAGCTGAACCTCGCTCCAGACAGACAAGACTGACCCCGCTAATCTAGTCTGCCTTAAAAACACCAAAAGGAAAGGCAATTTTTTTCCTGAGGTCTGTATTGGGAAATTAGTACTGTATTCTGCGAATAACCTTTTCCTTTCACTTATGTAAATCATTATGGTCATTACCAAAAAGCTTTTAGAATTCATCCGAGATACCAAAGAAGAGATGATTTATCATGATGAGATGTATCTTGTTTTAAGCCCGAGTCACACTGCACAATTTTTAACTATGCCTTATGTCAAATCAGAAGTTCAAAGATGGCTATTGCCATGGTCTTGTGACCAAAATATAGCCAACAATAGTTTTTAGCTATTTTAGTTTTCAGCATGATCATAGCACAGCGTGTTTGCTGATACAAGCCACGTTTACTGACCAGCCAATGAAAACTGCAGCATGAAAATCAACGCAACATTGCGCTAAAACATAAAACTGAGTTCTTATCTCTTTCTCTTTCTTCAGCACACAAGAAAACTCCAACTGCCAAAGTGTGATGTATCAAGCTTGTTTTGGTTATAACTAGCACATGCTGATGACGCTTTATTTTTCTATAACAACATGCATCATAGCATATTAGTCAGCAGGCCATTATCGTACAGTCTACATGCATGCCGTACCCGAGGTACTGTATATAAGATGCATGTCACACAGTGCTATTTGCAGTGATCTTATATGATTGCTACAGCCGTGCAGTGTCGAAGGCTTTACTTTCGAGAACTGGAATTAATGACTACGACACGACTGCGACTAAACTGATATGAACACGGCTAATACAGTAAGTGGTAGTATTTCAAACTTCATATTTCTGTCGGCTCAGCCTTCTGCCATGAAATATTAAAGAGTGGCTTGACATTGTGCTTTAAGCTCCTATATAAAATTCTTATCCAGTAACAGCGGCTTAACAGACATTCATATGTTAAAAATCAATATTTCTCCAACCTGTCAACAGTATGCTGTAGTGATTGAGGCAGTGGCCTCTCGCTCTGACATTGAGCTTGAGGGAACAAGGTCGGCCTTCCAGCTGTCATCGCAGCCCTGGTGTTGTATAATTCTCGTCGGCAGCTCTATTTCATTTTTTTCCCTCCAAAACATTGTTGATTCATTTGGGAGACGGGTGAGGAGAGGGAGGAAGCCGAGGAAGAGCGAACAGCTCGGACCGTCTAAAGAGAGCCAGATTAAAGCCGACACAAAGAGCGTTTCGATTTGGCGTCTTGACCGGCGCCGCGTGATGACTTTTTATGCTATCTACTGCAGCCACGCGTGACTAAAGGGTTATTTGATGCAAAACCCCAGCCGGGGAGCGGAGAGGTCGTAATGGCATTGACTCATTGTCACATCGCTAATAATTGCAGCTTGCTGGAGATCGTTAACATACTTTTCCCTTATCCTGCAATAAAAGAGCATATTGCGGTTTGTGTGGAGAGAAAGAAGACGGAGGAGGATCTTCCCTCGCGCTTCTACAGGTGTGCTCTGGTTAATCTGTCTGTCGTCTGTTTGGCAGTTGTTTGTTGTGTCAGCTGGGTTGAGGGAACAGGTGGGGCACGGTCCTGAGTGAAGATAATTAAACACCTTTGAGAAGGAGAGCCCTTCATTGCTCTTCTCTTTTCTCTCTCCGTCTTCCTCTCTGACAGCGGAGTATGGTAATGCAGGCCCTTGACTTTGGGAACTCAACCCCGGGTTCAGGACGTGTCACTCACCGGGGGTCAGTAGGGGGCGCACTATCGAGCTCAATTACCATGGGCTGTCAATCAAACGGGCCTAGCATATAGCTATTAGTCATTATCTCTACTTTAAAGGACACAGATACCCTTCAAAATTAAAAGCCTTGTAACACGATGCACCAGCGCATTACCAGAGGATTATCTAAGCGCATACAGTAAACGCTTGTATAAGGGTTTCCAAAAATAGGGTTTAGTCAAATTAATTACAAGATATGATTTTTAATCGATCAAATTAATCGCAATTAATGTATTGCTTAGATCGATATTTGTGGAGACGCATTGCTTGGAGTAGCATATAGGTGAGGGGGTTGATTAAATGAGCAAATGTTTTGCAGAAAATTTGCATATTAAACAAATGTATAAGTGTGTTTAGTGTCGCATAGATCATTGCAATTGCACAAGGATTAAAAAGAAATAAAACAGTTTTGCAACCTGTGATTTTTGTTTTGTTCATTTGTGTATTTTTCCCCACCAGGACATTCTGAAGAACTGTATTTATTTATTTATATAATATAAAAGTTCATACAAAAGTTTTTTTTTTTTTTTTTTTTTAATATTATATACATATATAAAGTAACATAATTTTCTTGTAATTCAATAGTTTGCTTCATTTTAAAATTATAATCATTATTGTAAATAATAACAGTCCTACTACGCAGTGAATTTGGTTGGATATTACAATAGACTGAATTCAATACTAAGCCGCTTGTCAAGAAGCAATAAATCTTAACGTAAATGATGACTTTTTGCGAGCCAAATCCGCACACAAACTCATGCAAATGCACATAGACGTAAACATCATCTCCTCGTGCTTAGTGATGTTTAGAGACGTGTCATAAATCCCGAATCACACAGAGCGTCTGCCTCACACAGTGGCCATAATTACCAGAGAATCCTCCAGAAGTATTCTCATATCACGGCAGGACTCGCTGTCGAGAAGGATTATTTCCCCGCTCTCCGACTACAACACCGATGGCTAGCCAACAGAATGGACTGTCAGCTTGTGTAATCACCCCAATAAAAAAGCACAGACCTCGTATTCCGTCTCAGTTCTGCGGAAGCCATTTTAAACCCTTATATTAAAGCCTCTCTTTTAGTTTTTCTCTCTATCTTACCCCGCTCAGCTCTTTTCTAATGCGATCAATTAATTACTGCATTTCATTAGCACAAGATCATTCATTCTAATGTGATGTGGAATATATTACATTAGGATAACAAGAGTCTCAATGCACAGAAATAATCCTATAGACAGCAGAAATACTATCTGCTACACTCAAACCAGTTCAGTATTTGACATGTTGATCCATAGAGTTCATTTAAAATGATTAAAGCGGATCTTAAAACAGACCGTAGCTATCTGGGGTGGGACTGTGTGCAAAACTGTGACATGTACTCTACAGTATTTATAATCTGCAGTGCACATCCATCAGGGTCAGAAATTAGGAGGATCAATGCAAACACTGAAAGAAAAACCTTTAAGGCATTTAAGGCTCTTAAAAACCTTGCTTTGAGCAGAACTATTCCCAAACTATTGCAAAATCAGTTAGGATGTTAGCTCAAAAGGAAGGCAGTAAGACAGCAAGGCAGCTTGTGTTATATGGTTAAAATCAAATATCCCCTCATGAGGGTAAAAAAGCTGCTTAAAATCAACATCAGATGGCCAATAATATATAAAATAAATCAATTTCCGTATCCATGAGCCTCTGAGTTCTGAGATGTCAAGTGATTTGAGGAGAACCAAGCGTTCAGATCAACACTAACACGATTACTGAGCCCATCATCTCTCCTCACTGTGTATATTTATATGCTTTTTCCCTTCACTCTTCTCTTTGTGTGAGTGATCATGTGTGTGAAAACTCCTCATGCTGCATAAGTTAAGGGACTGATGTGAGGAAAACAGGTCGGCCATAATCCACTTACTGATGTAAACACACAGATCTCCATTTACAGGAACGGCCTCTGATCCAATAACACACCTTCGCCCCTGGAGGGAATGAATGTGCGTGCCTGTCGAAATGCAGAAAAAGTCGAGACTGGAATAGTTTGGTCTGAAGCATTATTGACAATTTTTAAAACCGATATCAAAATATAACATTCTGTACCCAGATCTGGAATTCTGTAGTCCATGTTTCCTGGTTAAATGAGCTTCAGCTGATATTCAATCACTAGTGTGTGTGTGTGTGTGTGTGTGTGAAATGAATCTAGGCTATTGCTTATTCAAGATTTGTTAACTAGTTTCTTTATTTTCACCATTTCTTGTTACGTAGCTGAAAATGAATTATTCCTGACTGCCTGGGACCTTGAGGATAGGCAGAAAGAGAAGGATAGATGGAGGGAGAGAGAATGAGATAGAATAGAAAGAAAAAAACAAAAACAAGGATGGGTAAAATATTTTCCAACCTGATGCCAAGGACAGCCACAGCAACAAACGGCACGGCATATTTCCCCAGATACACTCCCGAGCCACCCTTATCATTGTGTTTACTGTGCCTATGAGCTCAACAAAACATGGCTGCTGTGTTTAGACAGAAATGCGCCCACATCCGAACAGTT
Organism: Enteromius treurensis; assembly: GCA_032275025.1. NCBI lineage: Eukaryota > Metazoa > Chordata > Actinopteri > Cypriniformes > Cyprinidae > Enteromius > Enteromius treurensis. The sequence continues at coordinate 23,745,249 of JAUCMU010000125.1, forward strand.
AAGACTGTGGATTGTAGAATTTAAGTCTTTTGTTTTGCTAATTGCATTCAGTTTGTCCAGGAAACCTCCACTTTGTGTATTCCTAACGTAATCCGACACAGACAAAAGGGGGATGAACAGGGGTGGATGTTCTGAAGCGGACAGGGGTTAAGCACCTTGTTGCAGGCAAAAGGCAATGGTCAAAAGGACATGATCAGACCAGGAAATGAACTGCTAAAGGGCGCTCACATCCACATGAAATGCAGTCAGACTGACAAGACCAGTTACAACGTGTCTAGTCTTTGGCTGCATTCATTCACCAATGCCAATATAAAGCAACATATGCAAATTAATAGAAATGTATGCTTTTATTCATCATGTATCAAATTGATCAAAAGTGGATCAACGGAATTCTATTTCACATTTTGAATAAATGCCATTCTTGTAAACTGTCTAATTATCAAAGAATGTGATGTGATGCTTTCATCATCAAACATTAATTATAAATAAATGATTGCAGATATGACTCTGTAAGATTATATGAAACTTATGGCTAATGGGTGTCAAATTACATTTTATAATACATTAAATGCATAGAGAAAACAAATACATCAAAATGAACTTAAAACACATTTAAAACACATTTAAATATATATATATATATAAACACATATTAATAACTGTTCCATATTACTTCTTTTCCTGTACTTTTAATCAATTTAAAGCCTTGGAGATCATAAGATAATTATATAAGACTTTATTTTTGTGTCTTTTAACTAGCTGCTCATTAGCATTCATATTACTAGAATATTAGGCATTTATTAGTAGTAATTAAGCACATATTGATGCCTTATTCTACATTCCTAATCCTACCCAATAACTAAATTTAACAACTACTGTACCTTACTTACTACTAATAAGCAGCAAATCAAACATTTATCGAGCGAAAAGGTGTAGTTAATAGTGAATAAGTGTTCTCTATTATAAAGTGTTACAGAGGATTCTTCTATATGAATATATAAACACGAAAAAAAGTTAAATGGATAGCTCATAAATGATAGTTGGGCTACTAATCATCATTCCACACATGAAGAACATTCCTTTTTCTGTGGAAATAAGATTTAGTTTTAAATATTTTGTTATCATGAATATATTGGTCAAACAAGTTTTGTGAACCAGATCAAAGAAAGAAGTCTGACTTGCCTTTAACTCGACTGTGTGAAGATGAGAAAGAGAGAGAGCAAGCCGTCATTCATAAATAAGGCTCTGAAACCAGAGACAGTGTCTCTCGCTCTCTCACGCATTCACACACATATTCCAGTGTCCTTCGTTGATAACGGCGAGTAACCACATACAACCACACAGGACACAAAGAACCACATCCTTTCTCGTTTCTAAATCAGACACAGCATCTATTCTCATCTCTCTCTCTCTCTCAGCGTCCACCCTTTCCCTCTCTAATGAACGTTGCAAAGTGACCTGCTGGGGCCCCGGCATAGACAGCATGGGAGTTTTGAACTTGCTTATGATACTATTATTAACATGCGTGGCGGTGGGCCCTTGTGATGCCTCGACGTGATAAATGAGCATTCGTTAATTGGATGTCGAAAAAAACTCCCGTTTCCGAAGCTTTTGACACATCTATATCCCCAAACTACCGACTCCTGACGATTTGCAATTAAATAATGGCAGGCAGGAGGAATAGCAGTTCTACAGGACTGGTGGGCAGACTGATTACTGGAGGAACGATATTAAAGAATGCAGCATAAACAGATGATTACAAAAGGGACGAAACCACCTGAGCTACCGGGGGAAAGAGGAGAAAGGGTGCAATAATTATCCATCTAAGAACTGAGATGAGACAAAAACTTTGGAAATGTGTCATGGGGATTTTGTTTTCGAGTCGTGTCAATTTGCGTGATAATTAATGCAACGGAGTCCAAAAGTCTAAGGCCGCCAGTGACATTGGTTTATTTTGATACTAGGTGTTTACTAGTTTTTGCAAAACCTAAAGATCCTTCAAGATCACAAGATGAGTTCACACGCTCGATGTTTTAAACTTCTTTAGTGACATGAAATACAATGTTTAACAATGTCAAATTGATTCAGTTTTATGTCATAATCTTATTTTCTTTTTTAAAATCCAAAACCATTCTGTTTCTTTCTAGGTTTGCACAAAAAACGAATTCCAATTTCTGAATGCAGACTCAGACTTTTGGATGGATGCTGGAGGTAAATTTGCATTTGGCAGAAGCTCTGAAATATAACGTTCTCTCCATTGGCAGCCATCTTGAAGTCTCTTTGCTCCTGACAGTTCACCATCATAGCCAGTAATAAATGCGGAGGTGCTCGTGGCTGTGGGTTTATGCAAGATGTTCCTTAGTAATTTCACCCCGCAAACAGACAGAGACCAAAGACTAACCTGAGTCGAGAAGAGATTTGCGAGATCATAAACAGTAAACCTCTTTCTCTCCTAATCACCTTGTACAGACATAAAGTGTCTCTCCTCTGGGCCCCGCAGCAAACTCAGAAAGAGACTTTTGTAAACTGTCACATGCATCAGTGTAAATCCAACATAAAATACATCTGCTATTACAGTTTCTCAAACACATCCAGAGCCAGTCAGCTTTAAAACACTTTATTTGTGTGCAGCACTATATTCCCAATGCGACGATGCCTCCATCGGCACTTTCTTTGCCAGACAGAGGGCTGGGATTAATTTATATGTGCAGATTACATACGGGGCCAAAAATTACATCGAGACAATAAGGAAGATTCAACAGCTAGTGTTGGATAAGCAAAAGTAATCCAAGCTTAACGCATGCACATCAAACAAAATGAAATTAACAAGAAAGAGTGAGGGAAAAGGTTTAGGAAACAAAAGAAGACGAAAAAGCACAAGTACGAACCATCAGGAAATTGTCGTTCCCAAGCCCTAAAACCATCTGGTCCTGGCTTATAATCTGTTGACCAATTTGATTAACATTAAAAATGGGCGGGTATTAAAATTGTGTGTTTTTCATTCTTATTTATTAGAAAGAAAGGCAGATTTAGAACCGATTTGGAAGGTGAGGCTGGGCGATGCAATGTTTGTAGGATTTAAACTGACGAATGCTTCGTTGGCGTGTCCTACCTCGCACAACCCAACGGTTATAGATTCTCACATCGCTCATTTTTTCAACTCCTCTAAAGAGTGGCCCATTTCTCCTCGACCTCACCCCCAGAGCAAAATTCTCTGCACCATCAATTCTTTCATTCAGTCTTGGAATTAGATTCACATAGTTCACCAGGCTGCACTAGCATGACGTCGTGTGAACTCATCTGCGGTGTGATGCCTGTCATTCAGTCGGACGAGTGAAAGTGGTGTCTATGTTGTTTTTAGCATTGATTACTGTCTCCAGTGGAAGGCTTTTAGCCTGTTTCTGCTAGTCTGCTCATAATTAGTGGAAAATATTTACCCAAGTCAAGCCTTTGTTGAAAAAGGCAATTTGCCAAGTAATGGTGATGGCCGTGAGCATTTGAAAACCATTAGGACAGTCAAATACTCGTCAAGTCAAGGCTGGGTTTAGTCATGTAATGTATTTTTCTTGTGACATGACTGAAACCTTTAAAACGCCTCTTTATCGATCTCAGATAAACGGTAAGCAGCTTCGCCGTCCTTAAATTTGATTTGTGTCTCTCATTTCTTTATTCGCTCCAGCTTTGTCAATTTCAGCACAGTCTGAGCAAACACATACGCCTAATCAAAGTGTCAATCATGAATTGTTTAATATTATTATTTCTGATGGATGGCAAATTTACAGATTTTAATTAATCATACTTAACTAAAGTCATATGGTTTATATAAAGTAAATGAAAACATGAGCTTAAATAGCATTACTTCTTATTTTAAGATAAGTCTGTTATAAACTAAAATTAGCACGTGTGTAAAAAGTGTATAACATTTTTACAAATTTAAATGAAAAAATATGTAACAAACAAATACAATACAATATATAAGTTTGTGTGAGAAACTTGAAAATCCAGGAACAAATGCAGAAACATCTTATTCCATGTTCTCCTTTATAACATATTAGCCTTTTTAAATTTAATGTCATTTTTAAAAATAGTCTCTATCATTTGTTACGGAGAAAAATAACATCATTGGAGTAACCCATCAGTCTCAACACTAAAAGGATACCTTGCAAAGCAGACTAACCTAATATTATTTGTACAGGCAGCACTGTCAGCCATATTGTTCAGTAACAGCATAGCTAGCGGTTTCCTCCGAAGGGAACCTGCGCTATCGAATAAATCACCTCTGTGTGTTCAAGACAAATGAGGCTGCTAGCATTGCACCTGTTAGCAAAATATCTTCACTCGTATGCAAGGCCTCTAAAGAACAGAGCTTCCTTCATAATAGTGGTCGTTGCATATTACGCCACCTCCATTATAACAAACAAGCCCCCCCAAAAATATAATAAAATGGAGAGAAAGAGAACAAAGCTTAAACAAAACAATAGAGGGAGCCCGACTTTAGTGCTTATTTCTGTTTATCATCCTTCTTTTCTCTCTGACCATCAAAAAACCCTGAAGATTAGGCCTAGGCTATAAGCAGCGAATGGGGGGTTTTGTGGGGAGGGGGAGCCGTATTCATTCTAGTTTTTCCGCGGATAAATCGGACACAAATATTTCTTGCCATGGCCTACTTGCTGAGCCTTGGCCTTATGCAGAATTCAATTCCAATTTGTCGCTTGGTTTCTGCTTGTGTTTGTGTGTGTGCATCCTCAGGGGTGGGTGTATTGTTTGTGGGTATTGTGAGTGGATTTGAGGAGCCCATCTTACGGATTAAAACCTCTCTCCGGTTTTGTCAGATCATCCAAGCACTGTGGCACTAAATCAGTGTGGGTGGTTTTTATCATTATGTCAATCCATCCACCACCAGCCCCCTTCACCACACCAAATGTTGCATCTAAGAGAAGCCTATGCATGGAGATCAAACATGAAAGAAAGAAAGAAAGAAAGAAAGTAAGAAAGAAAGAAATTTTCACTATAATGTAATAACATTTAAACTAATCATTTGTTACAATGTAGTTATCATGTACATACAAGTTTTTAAATCGTACTTGTATAAAAATGCCATTAAATTAAATATGCAATTAATTAATGTAATTGCATCTACAATTACATCATAATCCAGCCATAAACCTAACCAAACCGGTCCCTAACTTTATCCATATCTCACTTAGCCAGCAGCAACAATTATGTGGATTATAAAACAAAAGTAAGTAAAGACACAATATAGAAAGAAAGAACGAAAGAAATAGAAATAAATAGGAGATCAGTCACTCATGTTTAATTTTCAAGTCGAACAGCAAGAGCTAAGGAAAGACTGACAGTAACATGGGACGAAAAAACAACGGTACACAAGACGCAGCAAAGGAGGAGAAGGAAAGCAATCTGATCAAAGTCCTTCGAGAACGGAAGGCTAGATTGATGGAGAGAATATAAAGAAGTCTATGGCTAAACTCAGAGAGCCACGGGCGCTGGTAAACTCCCTCCACGGCCCTGCCTCGTATCGCCCACGGCTAGTCATTATTTCCTTAGAGTAACCACACAAAAGCCCTGAACGACACACACACACATCTTTTGTTCACATTCTAGTCCCCTCAAACCAGGTGTGTCTCTCTTGTTTTTTGTACAATTCGCTAATCCTTTTTTCCGGCAAGGGTTATAAATCCATTTCTTCTGTCTTTTCTGTCAAGAGTCATGTGATCTTGAGGTAATTGTCTGCGTCTTGAAGTATTTTATGCCGGCTTCTTTTTACATAATGAAAAACAATCTTTGCTCCCTTCAGGGCTCACTCATCCCTCTTTCAAAGTCTGCGCTCTTTGTACCTTGTACATTTTTGTTCTTTTGTTTGCTGAGTCGGCCCCTTTGTGTGTTGTGGAATGTGGGAGGTTAAACGTGTACGAGTAGAAAAAGTTTTATCTAATGTTTTGACTGCCATCACCTGGCTCTCCGTAAGGTTTGGGCGAACACCTCTGTGCGTTTTGTGCATTTCTAGTGGCCGTGCGTCTACTTGCAGCCCGAAAAAGACTAAACCTTCAAAACGCAGTGGGGAACATACAGTTGTTGGTGAGACTTAAATGAGATTTGTCAGGCCCCAGGCATATTTTACATGACATTTCAATAATTATGTGCCAATGCATATTCACCTCACAACAGGCACCCAATGAAAAGCAATGCCAAAAATAATTCCCTGAACTGTCAGGTGTTTATTTTATTTGTCTAACTGCCACCATGGTTCCTTTCTTTCCCTGACCTTGCACTGTTTTTCAATTGACATGCAATTTCTAGACATCAAGGCACTTGCTTGGAAAACATTCAGATGCTGATGAAAAGAAAATGCTGCCATAATGCATGACTTGAGCAGTGATGAAAGAATACGTTCTTTTTTGTCTGTTTGTTGCACGATTCCCCAATGTTTATTTTTAGAAAGAAAGGGATTGATTCTGTTAAAAGTGATAGTTGGAGAGACGGACGCTTTTCTGTTTGTCAAAGGTCACGGTTCATGTTGAGAGGTGCGGGACAGAGGCGCAGTGAGAGCTTTGAGGTGAACCTCCCAAATGCCTCCAATTGACATGTGCAAAAACGTCTCCTTCTGTCACACTCATTCTGCCTCACCTACATTCGTTCTCTCTGCGAGCGGAACACCGGCCTGTTTCTTGTTTAATAAGACAAAGGAGGACGAGTGAATGGAAGGAAGAAGAGAAGAAAACCAAAGGTCTCAGTGGCTTTGCTTCTGGTGCTACGGGGATGCATCTTCCTCCTCTCGCTGCAGTGGGGTAGTCTACTCATACATCTCAAAACAGGGGCAGATTTATACTAGGCCAATGCCAAAGGGACCGCTGGAAAACCTTTCAGAATGGATCACATTTTGCAGCGAGAGAAAGAAATATTAGGAGGGCTACAGTAGCAGAAAGTACCTGCACAGCCGCTGTTAATCTCTTCTTCACCGCAAAGCGATCCATCATATTTAGCTAAACATAGATGGGTGGTGTTGTCTGATTGGTGCACAAACAGCAGTCATGTGATTCGGCTGGCAGGCAACGAGATCGTTAATGATATTCAGGGTGTTAAGATACAGATTCGATGACTTTTCAGCCTCCTCCGATCTCTCTCTCTCTTTCCACTCTCGCTTTATCACGTTTAATTTCCAGCTCTGTAATTAAGCTGATCCGATACCTGATGTGATTGCAGGTACTTCAAAGTCTTGCCACAAAGTGATGGTGAGCGTCTCATTTATTTGAAAGGTCTTGCGGCCATCTCTACTAATGCCTGCCTTGGATTTTAATAAGAGCACTCAAAGAAACAGCCTTCGACAATTATCCTAATGTTCCGAGAACTTAAAAAAAAAAATAGCTGTAAATAAAACTCATTCAACCAGAGAGACTGAGTGAAAAGTTGCCCTCGTGTTTTTCCCCTACGCATTTTAATTCAAACACACATTCAAGCTACTCTCTATGCAGCTCTGTATAGGTTAAAAGTATTCTCTGACATGAAAGAGTTGCATAATATTATAACGGGGTTACAGAATTCTCTATACTTTTGCTGCAGTACAGATAAAACGCTAAATCTTCTATGTTGTGAGGCTATTGTGCGATTCCTTTTAACAAGTCTTGGAATAGTGAATATGTATTCCAAGGCTTGTCAAGCCTCGGGAGTCGGGAGTCTTTCAACAAGCTCAGCAAATGTCTCATTATTCCCTTGGGTTATTTCCAGTCAGAGGACTTTGGGAATTCCTGGAATGATTGGCTGCGACAACAGGACATCAAAAGGTAAGAAACTAACTGCTGCGTATGCCAAAGGTTAGCGCTGTCAATCAAAAAACTCAGAAAATACATGCAAAAATAACACGTAACATGATAACCAGTAAGTCTTCTTTCACTGAGAAACACCTGAGAAACACCAAAATAGCTGTACTATTTGAACCCTTTATTCGAGCAAAATAAATTGGCAGTTTAAACCAAAACACTGTTGACAAAAGCATCGCGTGCTTGAACATATGTTCCATCATAACTTGGTTGAACACCCTCTTAACTCTCCTGTTAACCTCCCTCTCACTCTTTGAACTTATAAATTAGGATTATTTGAGATAATGAGAGACACATTCCTGAAGTGAAACATTGTGGATGATTTGGCTGTTGGAACAAAGCAGCCACAATTCAGAGGCCAAAGTGAGCCAGATAGATTTTTTTTTTTTACCTTAGAGGGCAGTTCAGTTCTAGACATAGGGAATGCCTGCATAATTGTAGAGCTTCTAAAATGTTTAGTGCTTTTATGTTCAGGAAGGCTCCACCTGTTCACAAAAGCCAGGTGACGCACAAACACTTGGCAGGAAATACAAGTGAAATACTACTTGTTTTATACAGGTCTAGTATGGCACCGTGCCTGAACAATACTTGCCACTTCACTGAACTCCCAAAGCCTAAAGGGGCGAGCTTGTTTTTGTTTCATGCTGATTAAGAAAATCTGCACGTTTTCACCTCCTAGCACTAAACTGTCTCATCTAAAGGCAACTGGAAGATGAATTGCTGAGTGAAGTATAATATGACACGGTTATACAATGCAAAACACTAACTGACCAGAAATACCTGTTTTATCTTCTCAAACACAGAGGCTAGTATCTGTAGTACAACTGTGCGGAACCAATTGCACTTTTCCTGTTTGTGAAAGGAACTCAAGACTGGAATGTTTGAATAATGGTCGGAGCACAAACTGGTATTTGTGCTTTGGGTGTTAATAATCCCGTTTAATGATCTGTGACGGTTTTTCAGTAATAAACAAGAGAATGCAAGTGTATATTTTAGCGAATGCCATCAACAACAAAACATGTCACAGGCACACACTCAACCTTACAAGTGTAGCAACCTGCCCATAATCCTGAACCTGATTCCAATTTTCTGATAAAGAAGAACTCTATTAACTCTTTAGCGCAGTGTGACTATAACAAATGACCTTGAGTCTCAGGTCTGCCGACATGACGCTTGTACAACACACCAACCGCAGCAACTCGTTCCCATTGTCCCAAACTGACTGAAGCCACAAAGCCCAAACAAAAACTAGCAAAGGTTACACACAAACTTTCTAATGAATGCAAATGCCAGTAAAGGTGGCCTGTGATGCTTGTCATTGCTTTAGTGATCTCTCTCTCTCTCTACAATTATCGGCCCTGCTTGAGTTCTGGTGAAATAAAAAATGAGGTTTATTGGATTGAGGCTCTACCGAGCTCTTGAAATATGAATAGCTTTAATTAAAAGCGACTGGCATTGCCATCTGGCCCTCTGTATCCGGCTTCTCTAATGAAGTGAGTGTACACGCAGTGTTCATTTATTTATTTATCTGTTTGTTTGCTAATGGCCAAGTAGCTGAGACAAACTTGAGAGGTACAAGTAAATTGTACAGTTAACAAATATTATTTTTTAGTACTACAAGTGAGTTTGTTTGGTATCTATAAAGTTGTTCCCCATTTTTCTTTTCCTCAGCAAGAAAACTGTCTGAACAACCAATTTTCCAACTGTAAAGAAGCTTTTGGACAATGGAAAGGTTCTATGGATTGCAAAGGTTCTTCATGAAACCATACACTATACATAAACAAAAATACACAAGCAGATACTACTATGTACTTACAATGCTTGTCATTTGTCAGTGAAATCTGCTTCTATTATGTTTATTTTTTATGTATCTTATGTGTCAAAGCAAAATATCACAGCAAATATCAAGCTAATGCAATACGATCTTTCCTATCTGCATCTATTTGTGTGGAATGCTGAAAAGTGAATCCTGAAGCACAATTGCTAATAAAAAGCTGTCATTTGTATTGATTTATAAACGGATCTGAAATGATTGTTTCAGATCCCATCATCTCCAATTGCACTAACACTGGGTTTTTACTGATCCGAGAGCAGCTGTTGATTACATGAGGTTATATTCAGCCAGATCTCAATTCTTGCTTTGAGGCATATTATACACCCAGTATCTGTCCGCAGTCATGATAAGATTACAGAAACACTTAATGCCTAACAAGCAGACTCTAGAGACAGATATCTCCAGGGTTCACATGGTGGTCAGAGATTTTTGCACAGTGTTCCTCCAGAGGAAGCCTATCTTTATCACTGGCAAATGATCCAGAGTCTCTAAGGAAAATAAAGCATTCTATCTGTTTGTCTGTCTATCGTAATGAAACCAACACAGTCTCATGATCACTTTGTGTGTATTCCTCACTCATACGATTTTGTACGATTTGTCTAAAACCCTGTGACTGGTAGATTTAGGGGTCGGGTTAGGTGTAGGTCATTCGTACAAATTCATACGAAATGGCAACTTGTAAAATGCGTACGATTGAGAAGAAATAATTTTTACAAATTAGCCACCTTGTAAAATATGTACGAATTGCCGTGAGATCAGGTTGATGAAACTACAAAGTTACAGGATAATAACATCTAAGCGATGATGTCGGAAAGCAGAAAAACCCTTGGGGAGAGAAGATGGATGCAAGTCCCACGGTTCAGCACAGGGGAGTGAAGAGAGAGAAGAAAGAGATAAGAACGAGGAGTAGAGCAAATGTATTGACTGGATGATCATCGATTGACAACGAGCAAGTCGAAGAGCGGGATTTTTCCAGAGAGTCAATCAGTCTCTCTCCCGCTTGTTCGCTCGCTCACACTGTCTTTCACAGGTACATTCATGTGCACATTAAAGAAGGAAATATCTCATCGCTATTTTCTGTCGATATGTAATATGTTTGTGCAGCATGTGCTGCATTGGCATTTGTTCTTGGAAGAGAAATTGAAAATAGAGTAAGAGAAAGGAAGAAAAAAAGAGAGAGAGACAGGAAAAGCGTGTGTTTTTGGAAAACCCATCTTCACAGCAGGGTTTCTTCATTAGGGGGACGCCCAGTTCCTGCCATGACCTTAATCCCAAAACAAACAAACACACTCACAACAAAAAACCTCACCAGGATCCCAATCACACACATCCTTCACAAGCATAATGACCACAATTACAGACCTTCACTGATTCTTTCTTTCAAGTGATGGCATTTTGCCCATCTGTTAACTACGGGGGTGTGTGTGTGTGTCTGTATGATCTCCCGTCCATATTTTAATTGACTGCAGGTTATCAGAGCTGAAATACAGCATTAGGGAAGCAGCACTGTGAGGGGCAATGGCTGCCATTTAACTGACTTAATTAAGTGTTTTCCATGAGAAGGACACTGAGAATGTTACCCTTTCAACATGGAAAAACCTGCAACATTCTTTGCCGTCTTGTTGTGCTAAAGATGGAGCAAGATGACCTTGTTTCATTTTCTCACAAAAAAACGATTAAGCACAGCTTGCAGTGTTTCAACTAAGCTAGTAAAAATTAAAAAAAAGTGTTAACTTTTTTCTTTTCTTTTTTTTTTTTCTTTGTCACATATACTGAACAAATACTGAACTTTTCGACTGACAAATAACACTTGTTTTGGTTTAAAAAATAATATGGGCATATCACATGCACTTCTAGATGGATATTCTTTATAAAACTAATTAATTTGACATAGAATATTAACTTTAAAGTTAATTATTTAATTTAATTAGATTATGTTTCTATAACCATAATAAAAAAATTATGATAAAAAAAAAAAATATATATATATATATATGTATTGAAAATAAATAATTTAATGAATTAACACTTGCTTATTAAATATAATTCTGAATTTATATAATCACCTTTATGCATTTAGAAGTTTATGTAAAAAAAAATCTCAATGGAAAAAAAGGGTAAATTATAAAACTATTTTAAATATAAAAATAGCAAATTAAGAAGTACAGTATTAGATTTAATTAGATCTCTAAACCATATTAATGAGTAACTTCTAAAATCAAAAGGCCACCTTGTGTATAGAACGCATCTGTATTTTGCTGTTAAGGCATTAAAAGGTAAATATCTCCAAATTACACTCAGGAGCGATGATCACACACTTAAAAGTGAGTATGGATGTTGTCCCCTGAGAGAGCATTAAAAGCATTAAACGAACCTAAGACCAACCCAAAAGACTGTCAAAGCGGAACTAACCAACAGCATGCCTAAGCCAATTATAGAGCCAAACACACACGCACATGCTCAGGACATCTCTGTCATGAAAGGGACATTGACAGCAACTTTGCTGGGTCGCAAGTGTGACCGACTGTGTATTTGAGTGTGTACGTATGTGTCTCTGTGTGTGATGTTTGATAATGCATGAGCCCAGCAGAGCTTGGAAAAAATTCAGCGTCAACTTCTAACTGCATGAAATGCATAAGCTATTGTACTAATGTTGGCTTCTGCTCAGTTCTAAGCGGAACATAGTATCCTGACTTTTCTATTTTCCCCATATCTATCCCTCTCTAAACCACCCTCACACACACACACACACACTGATTCTCCTAAAGATTGGGAGCAGCAGGGTGAGGCATCTCTTTTATTTATCAGAAAGTGATTCATCTGTTTGTTTGTATCTGCCCTTGAAAGATCTTACAAGAAAGATAGAATGGAACAGGAAGAGAGGGAAAAGGCAGAGACGTGAGGTGGCAGGAGAGAATGAAAACGGGAGAGAAGAGAGTCAGAAAGAGAGATAGATGAGAAGACGAACTGATCATTAAATGATTACTAATAAAACATCAGAGAGAATATGTGTTCCTGCGCCTCTGTGCATTCATCCATCTAAATGTCCGTAACTTGCTGGAACTGCAGCATCTGAGACTGAATAAATGCAATGATAGCACAATCAGATCCATCATTAACTTCCCTAACCTTGGAAATATTGACAATGAAATGGTGATGTTTGATCATAAAAAACGTATAAGCCATGCATGTCACAAATGAGACTATAAACAGCTTTTCAATACCCATCAGCGTATGTTTCCTTAATTTCCCTGCTTGGGTCTGACTGATGACCGAATTCACAGTTATGATCTAATCAGCCTTGCATTGATCTCCTAGTGACCAATTATTTTTAGCTTAGTCTGAATTAGAGCCAGACTTTAATTGAGGCTAATTTGGTGCAGAAGTGTCTAAATGCAAAAGCTTCAGATCCTACGCAGCAAGTGGGCTAAAACAACCTCCCTTCCACCAAGCCTATTTAATCTACATTTGGGCCAATGTTCTCCTTGCAATAAAGTTAAAAATCTAATTTTTCAGATCTTCAGACCCAGTTTCGACCTTCGACCTTCTACAAACCGTGAGGTTTTAGTGTCACACAATGGGTCTCAATGAGGTAACACAATACACAAGGCAAATTTTTGTGCTATGAACCTGATAACTTGACTCTAAGAGAAACACTCGGTCCTGCTCTTCTAACATGCACTCTGATGAGCAAGCAGAATAGACATTCCACAGAAAATGGCAGGCTGAGCTCACATAATATGCACCTGTTGCTGGTAAAGTATCAAATGTGGACAAGACAGCCCTTAATGTTCGACAACTGCTACCGAATACCTCCCCAACAGTAGCTCCATTGATAGAGACCCAACACAGGTTGGTTGGTCATTAACAATGGAGGTAACTGTTGACCACAGAGAGCTTCTACAAAGCATTGGTAACTCAGCCACAGTGAAACTAGATACACGCTTTTACTGTTCAAGCCCTTTCACCTGTTAAACCCCTACAATTTAAAGAGTGCGATAGGCACGACAGCATATCATACTGACAGTGATTACTGAAAAACAGCCAAAATTACTCAAGCGGAAACTGTTCCTCACCACAGCACAGTAGAAGTGAAGTAAAGGATATTTTAATCGATTTATCTGGTACACAAGCAGATCTCTTGTGAACTGATGTTTAGTTATGTCTCAACTGAAGCAGTCCTGACGATTCGAGAAGAGTTTTCAAGCTAGCAAGGCTATGCTACGTTAACCAACCTTTAGCTTTTACTGGGTAAACATAGCAAAATAAATGAAAACAAACTATATATTATATATAATGCTAATGCTTATGGATACTTGAGAGCTGTTGAGCCAGTCACACTACAGATTCATACTTAATGTGTAAGACAAGCCTAGCAATTCCCGCTTATTCTGACTTTTCTATTCATATCTGTGAATAACCCAGCATCTGTAAATCTGTAGTGTCAGCGTAGCTTTGTGTGAGTGTGTGGCCTTTTGTGAGATTTTTGAGATCTTGTTGACTGATGAGTATGTCTCTTTTTATTTAGCTGTTTAGCTTAACTCTGACTTATCTTTTTTTGTGTTTGCCCCTACCATTTTCCATATGCTCTGCCTCACCGACACTGCCATCGGGCGTAGTCCTCTCATAGGCGTCTTCGGGTAGAGGGAGGGCACCTAGTCTGGGGCCGGACGAGCTCTTGCTGCTGGGCGTCTCCGACTCCTCCAGGCCACTGTCGTAGCAGCTCTGCAGCGAGCCCTGGTGCGGGTCCTGTGGCTGGCTCACCACCGAGAAGGTCACTCGGCGGAACGGCTACAAGAGAAGAGATTGCTGGGGGTCACTGGACTGAAGAGGTCGAAGAAGAGGGGTTGATGGGTAGTTTTTTTGTGGGGGATAAATCTGAGTGAAAGTACTTCGCAGTAGCTCTAGTTTGATTAGCGCACTGCGCTACATGCTACCAAACAACACAAACAGTAACTGGATTAATGTCTACACGTAGTTTGAAAGCAACGCCCGGCTAGGCAAGCTAAAAAACGAAACAATACTAATGAGCTTCACAGCGCTTGTTTAATGATTCTCACACAAAGAAAAAAATGGTAGGATAGTACGTTTAATGCCCACAGGAGTAAGTACAGAAGCCACACTTGGCACTGCGGTTTAAATATAGCAGTGGAGGTCTGAAGGACGTCAAAGTCTCCTTGTGTGGTTTACTTTATAGCAAAAACAGGACAAGAGGAGCAAGTATGGTCCCGATGGGAGATAGAATGGAACACATGGCTATGGGCTAATAAACAAGCGCATGGATCCGCACACACATTTTTCAAAGTAACTAAAGAACAGATAGGTGAAAGGATGCACACAGGAGTAATAAACTGGTACATGGAGGCTCGTGTAAATTTGTGCTCTGCGCTCTGAACCTTTGATTTTCATTTCCTCGTTCTCGCGGGTTGTCTAAGTTGAGAAATGGCACAAAAGACAGCACGATCGGAGGAGATGACTGACAGTGAGCCGGGAAGGGAGACAAATTCTTTCGGTTTGTGCTGAGATCCAGCAAAAAAGAGAGCTGGGAGACAAATTAAACTAGGAAGGACATGAAGTCTACTTGATATGGTTCATTTCATTAAAGAGAATCACATATTCATGAAATCAAGTACTATTTTTATACTTGTTTTCTGCTGTTATCAAAGCCAGACGCCTTGCTGCAGTGGTGTACTGATATTCTTTAGGAATTTTGTTAAATGAGAAAATACATTTCTCGTCCTGATTTAACTGTTTCGGTAGAGGAAGACTGGGTTAAGCGAGAATATGACTTTTTGTCCTTCATGCCCCAATAAAATACATTAAGATAAGGGATACATGTGGGCTCCAAGCTAAATGAGTGGCTGGGAGAGCAAGAGAAAATGAGAGCATGAGAGAGAGAGAGAGCTGAAAGGTGGAAATTAAATTTTGATAATTTAACTAGCATTGGAGCCTTGTAATTAAACCATTGACTCTTCCTGTCTGGGTAAGTAAAAGCAGAGGGAAAAAAGAAGAAAAGACAAAGGAGGAGAAGTGATCTCTCCACCCTCCCATCATTCTTTCTGTGTCTCACTCTCCAGCCTATTACTTACTCAAATTATCCTACACTGATCGTTGATGCTGTTTAGTCTGAATGTGTGTGTGTGTGTATGTGTTGAACATAATTTGAACACAATTCAACAGAAGAAAACATGTTATTGTTTATAATCATGGCAGGGAAGTTCTAGGTAATAGTTTTTATGTAGAACATTTTTTTCTTAATTGTAAATGTATTAATTAATCAAAATTATGTTTCATTAAATATTTTCACAAAAAGTACAATATTATGTTAACTTCAAAGATAAAGAAGCTAAACTAAGCTAAAATGATTAAATGGCTCATTAAAATGTAATCAAAAAGAATTCAAAAAAATGAATGTGTTATGACAGTGTACACTTTATACATTATGTAACAGCAGCCCTTACTTTGTCTTTCTATCCAACAAGAGAACTCTGGTCTACATAAGGTTGCAGACCCCATCTCTAAATAAAGATACATACCAACAAAAAAGAAATAGCACTTTTTTTTTTCTAACTGCAGCACAAAAGTTCGACTGATGCATTAAATAGACACTAACAAAGCAGCAGCGTCTGTAAGTGTTTGCCTCTGGCCTTCTCCCCGCTGCCCCACTTCCTGTCACTGCACATTTTCTTTCAGGAATATTAAACAAGACGGAGCACCATCATTCACTCCTCTTTTTCTTTCCAACTCGCTGCCTTTCAGACTGAGTGGCCTAACACTCATCATTACTCCAAATTGTCCATTTAATTTGACACGTCGCCATAATCTTGGCATTTGTATTCTGTCAGGTTACTAGGGCCTGCCTTTCAATGTAAAGAAGTGCACACACTCACACAACACCATCACACGCGCACCCACAAATGACTGTTTAACATCTATGCATGTATGCTTACGCTCATATCCAATGTGTCATTCATCTTTGCCCTCGAACAAAATGAGAGATGAAAGTCTGAGCACTGACGAAATCTTGCTGTGTCATCACACAGTAGCCAATACCTAAAATAACACTAAAGAAGCAACTTGCATGCATTTTGGCATTTGTTCTTATGCTGCATTAATTAAATTATTTATCTCCCTCATTTCTCTGGCTAATGTAGAAATCTTGGCAATAAATCATGTTTCCATGTAATTACAATCAACATTCAACAAATGAATTGAAATAAATATTCATAGGCTAAAAATTTCACTTTGGATAGTCAAACATTTGTTGCATAATTAAATAGAAGCCCACAGGGGGTCTCGCTATTGCACAGAAAGAACAGATCAAAATGATGTTTATGTATCAAAGCGCCATTCTCTCTCTACCTCCGAAATGAAATGGCTGCCTCTGCAGCTAAGTGTGACAGCAATCAAAGTCCCACACTGAAGAGTTGAGGCTTAAATTACCCACAAATGAACTGAACTTTAGATAAATTGGTAGAGTGTGGCATTATGCTTGGTGCAAATGCGATTTTCAAATATAAGAGTCAATGAATGTCATGCATGAAGAATGGCGAGATGGGAAAGTGGTTGGCCATGCAAAGATAGATAGATTGGTTCACTGATTGAGCATTGATTGGCTGGGCTTCCCTACCATTTTGAGCATCTTTATGAAGGACGGATTTAATTAAATCTTGCACATATATTTGCACGTTCATCCTTTTGTGCCATTCTTAGCCATGCTACGTAGGTTAAAAAGCTAAAAGACCCCCTGATGAGATGCACATGGCTTTCATTTATGCTGTACACGTGGCCTTTGAAAAAAATGGAGGTCAGGTTCTGGCCATGTTTGATAACAACAAGCTGCTCAATATAGAAATTGAATCCCGATTTGCTTGAATTCAAATATATTCATTCTTACATACTACATATATCCGCATATGTTTTCTATTTTCTTGCTAGCTCTGCGGCCTATTACTTGTGCATGATTAACATGATATATAAAGAGGGATATATAGGGAAATGTATTCTAAATATTGAATGTACAGAGATGGAGACTGAAGCGCTGTTAAAAACCAAGCAGCAATACCTGCAATTTTAAGGGAACTTAATCAGCATAGGTGGAAATACTACACTACTACTAAAAAAAAATACCCCGTGGATTTGAATTCATTTCAAAAGTAATTCTATTCAGTAAACAATATTTTTTTTGTCTCTTCAAACCCCCGTTTTTTCTTTCTTACTATCTTATTACAGTATGTGTATGTGCATCTGTTTGCATATCTTGGGTGTATGTGGGTAGTGGAATGACCTATATCCATGAACCATGAAGAGCAGTGGTTTAGCCAAAAACACAAACTCTAAAGCCTCCTGTGTCTTTCTGCAATCAAGCAGACAGGAGAGGAAAGGAGAAGATGAATTGAAGAAGGGGAAGAAATAACACTGGATGAGATAACAGCGCAGACAGGAAGAAAACGCAACTTGTGTGGTTAGTTTGTTAGATATGCTGGATGTAGTTAGTACCGTAAACAGGAACATTAATCAGTCATCGGTGTCTGGATGTAAGGGCCTGGTGCTCAAAACTGTAATTAACCTCTGTTCAAATTTCCATAAGCACCCTCAGGCTGAACCACAGACTGCTATCTGATCAGGCTGCCACTGTACACAACAGCCCATGCTACTGTAGGTCAAAATAACCAGTCAATCATCTCCAGAATGCGCTGCAGGTTGTTTTTATATTTACTGTAGGTTGAATGGCTAACCTGAAGCCAAGCCCTGTAAGTGTGCCAAGAGTGAAATATAAGCTTTTTGATGTTCCGGTTTTCACATAGTTGATTCTGCGCAAAAAGATAAATATATATGCATGTATTGTGTATGGCTAACCAACATATCTCTTCCTACTGATCTTGAGAGATACCCATTCAACTTTTTTTTTTTTTTTCT
Organism: Enteromius treurensis; assembly: GCA_032275025.1. Lineage (NCBI taxonomy): Eukaryota > Metazoa > Chordata > Actinopteri > Cypriniformes > Cyprinidae > Enteromius > Enteromius treurensis. Next base: position 23,763,837 of record JAUCMU010000125.1, read on the forward strand.
AGTCAAAAATGCAAAGAGCCAAAAGATGAACGTTTGTTGTTGTTGTTTTAAACTGTTACCATTTGATAATAGCAAAATGATTAAACTGTAAAATGCTGCAACCTGTGATTATTACCTCAAGGTGCTTTTTTAGGTTTCTATTTAGATTTGCTTGTTTAAACTAATATACTGTAGGACGATTCTGTTGTTTTATTCAAACTTCAATGCAATTAATTACTTTAATTGAATACACAAATAACATTTTACTTTCAATTTTGTCGTTTTTTTTAATACTGCAAAATGACATATTGCACAAAATAAATTAAAAATAACAATAAAATAAAAAAAGGGCTTGTGTTGTATTTATCTATGTGCTAATCCCTACGGCTCATCCCTGAATACTATTCAGAATGTTTGGGATTTTTCCAAATCTTGATAAGATGAAAAAAGTCATGTACATTCTCGCGTGCACTAAACCTCACAGGTCTAAAAGCGAATACAACACGTTAAGAAAGGAATGCGTCTCTGTGTTTGAAAGACTAACAGAGTCCCTGGTGAGGAGGTCAGGGAGTTTTGTTTATCCTGGAGCTTGGGGAGGCTCAGGTGTCTGCTTTGTCTTAAGGGATGACTGACGCTGGTCAAGCTTCATTTCTCTTCAGCCTTCCTGCCTATGAGAACCTCCAGATGGGCTCTAGACCTCCTGAGACCCACTGGAGTTTAGCCAGGTCTGAGGTCTCTCTGGCAAGGCATATATCAACACACCTCACTGCAGGCGCTGAAAACTTCCAGGGCGGATTTTACCACTGGACCATTTCCCTCAGCAGAGTGTACTTTTGATATCTTACCCAAGACTGTTGTGTTTCAGTCGAGCGGGCTAACTCCGAGGGACCCCTAAACACACTCAAACTGAGCCACAGCAAACATTAAACAGTTTGGCCACTTTTGAGGCCCTCCTTTGATTGCAGTCCACATGTCTTTATACCAGGGGCTCTTTAATCACTTTTAACCCATCAGTTGCCCTCTTCGTGGACAGGCCTCAAGCTTAACTGATCAGCACTTCAAGAGTACTCTTTTAAAAAGAAATGCAAAGCCCCAAACACACAAGTTGTCTCCTTTCTTATCCGTTTCGTCTGAAGTTCTTCAGATAATACTTTCAGAGTAAATCTTGGTAAACATCAGATGGCTGCCTATGCATGTAATCCTTTTCGAAGGCACTGAGGCATAGATATCTCACCTGGCCTGATCATTCATTCATTCATCTATCCATTTTTTCTTGTCATCCACTTCACCTCACACTCTCGGCAACAGCATAGTGATGCATCACTTCTTGCCGTTCCAGTCCATTTCCTCTCAGGCCAACTTCGCCTTTCCACATGCCAAGTGTTCCAGATGTTCGTGCCTTTGCCAAACAAAACACTGAGGATGTTAGTCACTGTAGTGAAATTAGCCGCCCTTGTTTATCAGCGTTCATACATTCTTAATCAAGAAGGCAGCATTTATAAGTGGAGCAGAAAGCTTACCGTTCATCAGAACTTCTCTTGATCCTCAGATTTTTATTTTATATATCCGCAACGAAAGCACTGTTGCAGTGCGCCTTTTTAAAAATTCATTTTTTGCTCTTGTTCTTGTTGAAAATTGAAGAGCAGTGCTGCCTCAGTATCTTTAAGCCTCCTCAGGAGGGGTGGGCAACTTCGGTCTGCAGAGTTTAGCTCCAACCCTAATCAAGCACACCTGCCTGTAACTTTCTAGTGATCTTGAAGACATCGATTAGCTTCCTCAGGTGTGTTTAATTAGGGTCTCTGCAGGATACCGGCCCTCCATGACCAAAGTTGCCCAGCCTCAGGTACATCTTATTCCTGGTTTTATGATTGTAGTATCTTAAAACTGTATAAAACTCTGTGATGTTGTTCCCAAAAGTTAGATTATTCCTATTATGGTCCTGCCAGATAAAATAACCTTTCTCTACTCCACCTTTACATCGTTCCTAATAACATTTCAGAAGTCGAATTAACATTCTTGACGATAACTGAAAAGATGAAGGGGAGAAAAAACACAAGACAGATGGGAACCTCAAAACATTTTGCCTTGCTCTTTTCTTAAAATCCTAGCTAAACTTTTAATTGCTCTTTAAGCGGTGGATTAAGCCAGAACATATTCTGAAGGGATGATGTGACGGCTTCAAAGGCTTAGCCGACCTCTGACCTTCAATTCATGAGAAGGAACAATACCTCCAGGGTGCTGCTTCACAGTCAAGATCCCAAACATGCCTCTCTTTTAAGAGAGTTTAGCGGTAAATAAACACCACAGACATTATACACCGGCACATTTTTTTTCCTGACTCTAAACAAATAATTGATTTTGTATGCGCTGTGTACTTTTTGTGTTGGCTCTAAATTTGAAATGTGTTTTTCTCCATTTTTTTTTTTTTGTCTTGTCCCCAAAGTTTCTCTCTGTCAGTAGTGAAAAGGATATGCAGTTTCCTGTTCTGGTGCCGAATATCTAACCTCATCGGGGCAAATCCATTATCATCGCACGCTGAAATGGATTACGGTCTCGGGTATCCATCAAACGTACAAAAATGCTTTCAGGTGCCTTTCCTAACAGGATAATGCAGGAAAGTTGAACTCCGTTTTAACTTTGAAACGCACACACAAACAAACAAGCGTGTGCTCATCTAACTTACAGACAGTCTGGCTTTGACTTACATGATCACATTACAAAAAATTCCAGACGACCTCCTTCAGCTCAAAAGGACACTATCTTCAGTCTTCTTGTGTGTCCCCGCATCAGTCAATCATCGACCAATGACACTGTGCTACAAGAAGCGTGCAGGACTCACTGTAACGCCGAGCAGTCAATCTGACAACTGACCCACTAATGTCACTAAGTGACAGGCGTAATCGCCAAAGCTACGGTAGTCAGAGGTGACAGAGGCCTAAGAGTCAGAGAAAGTGCAGGCTGTAAACTTCCTGAGGGTGGACGGGATATCGTAATTCGGACAGTAGAAGGAGAGCTGTCTCTCCTGAGCAAATATCTGGCAGCGTAATAAAAAAAAATTCCACACAGACTGAGGAGAGAAATGACAAAACAGAGTATGCGTTCACACCTCAGCTGGATTATGATTGACACATGACTGCTCTAACAAAGCACAGAGTGCTGTTCCCTGGCAGAACGCATTATCTACATCATAAGCACTAGTCTATTAAATACATCTGCAAACAGTGAAGCTGTCAAAATGGCAAATAGTACATAACTGTGATATTCTCTTAGTGTTTTAGGGGATTGTGAAAAATGTGCAGTTTCAGAGAAAATATTTAACCTGCTGAGCGGAAGTTTGAGCTGGGAAAGGAGGAAACCGAGGCGATATTGTGGAGGACTACAGCATAGCTGGTGTTGTTGAAAGGAAACAAGCATTTTATTGAAGAGAGCAACATTTAAAGCCTATTCAGGGTTTAGGGAAATTAGTTTGACGAATTTACTCTGTAATTTCAATACAGTCTCAATCAAACATGTATGTGCTGTTCTCGTATAACCTTGATCAAAGTTACGAAACAAATTATCTAGTTTAAGTCATGTAACCTATTCTTGTCTGGACGGAAGCTTCTACAATATTGTATTTTTACAACACTCCTGCTCATTCGTTTTGATCCTTATTAAATACCATAACTAAAATGTTTTTCTTGGACTGCATGGGGTTCATAAAATGTTCATAAAAACAGAATTCAAGACAGTTACAGAGTGTTCAGAATAGTCACTGAAGCAGATCAGGTAAGTATTAATTGACACCTTTTTGATCTTTACATGTGTCATTTTAATGTATCATAAATCTGTGACAAAGAAAATAAATAAAAATAAGCACCAAATTAATTTCTGAAGGATCATGAAATGCTGGAGACTTGATACAGATACAGAAAACTCAGCTTTTCAAATTAAGGACAGCTATTACAGTTATGAAATATATAACTTGGTCTTATAATAGTAAATAGTAGCCTTATGCTTTTGAACATTATAGCATATGTCTATTATATACTACAATAACTATATAAGTATAATAGTTTATTAGTAGACTATTAAAATATCCCAATTCTATTTAAATATAAATGCCCTCTTAATATAACTGTATATGTTGTTTAGAAAAATGAATCTTGTCTGAATAGCACTCATGTTTAGTTTTAATACTTTAATAGTCACAATAGTAAGTTATGTCATGATATATAAACAATTAGTCAAGTTAACATCAACATGTAATGTTTCATACTCTCTTTGATTTTCTGTAAATGTTTTTATTTTTATTATTATTATTTTATAGACAGTTTAAACGAGAAATAAATGTATGCCATTAACAAGATGACTATCCAAATAAGCTCATTTGGGTTTCAAATCTCTGCTGCACACAT